>OX457039.1:65450462-65707962 GCA_949752735.1 Lumbricus terrestris
AAACCACAGAAAATTCGTTTCAAAACATTAATATGCTGCATAGATCCATATATTATAGAAGCGAATGTATGTGCATTGTAGGTGCTTGGACAGCGCCACTTGTAAATCACTCAAAAGTTTTATATGATATGTGATCGCATTCGTGCGTTTGAATTGAGCCATTTTATTGGCCACTTAAAAGTGTCCAGGCGATGTAGATAAACACTTTAATAGGCTTGTAAATCTCGGCAGATCGATCTGCCTGGACTAATAAGTTATTTAGGGCCTTTCTATTGCCATCATTGACACAAAAAGAGTGGAGCGTGGATGAATTCATGACGCTTTAAATCAATGCCACGATATATCACATTGAGTCACTTTATGTCTTCGCTGGAACTTCTGTTCTGAGAGACAGACAAGGCAACTTTCATTGTGTCGTTGTAAATTAAGGTTAGTCTTCTACGGACTCTTGAAGCTTTTAGTAACAGTTCGTTTTGTAAGCTGATTCTGAGATGCATTGAAATGCTGAGCAGGGCCGGATTAACAAATGTGGGGGCCTTGTTCAGTAAAACTGTGGGGGCCCCAACCTTACATACTCACTGAAAAAGGACACATGATTGACACAAAACGTGTTATATTCAACAAATCAACACTCATCTATTAATTCGATCCTTCTTTTTTACAATATGAATATGTCTTTCTATATTCCAGTCTTGTGTTAAAGTATTCATCTATTACCGTTTAAGAATATTAGAATCAGACTTTTTAACCAGGGCATAGTCAAGGCACTCATGCAAGTAAACGGCACAGAAGCGATTTATGCCCTAAATTCTTGGCAGGGAACATATTCTGGCAGTCTTGTCCGACTCTTGTGGCAGGACAACGACCAAGGCAAAGAATTTGCACCAGGGCATTTGCCCTGATTTGTCCTTCTGTAGCGCCGCCACTGATCACACAACAAGGGCGGATCCAGGGGTCCAATCCGGCTATGAAATTTCTTTCTTTTTGACCAGCTATTCTTGCTTGGAAGTTGACATGGCCCCTCCTCCATGAGTTGTTCCGTATGACCCTCCCCACTCCCACAAGTTTCGTAAACGAGATCCGAACGACTAAAAATGGTCATCAACTATTTTGCCGGGTAAAATGGTGTCTTTTCTTGGGAATTCGACACAAATGACCAAAAAAGTCATCAGATTTTTCGGTGACAAAGACGAAAATTTAACCCTGTCCCAAAACCGAAAATTTTGGCCCCCCATTCGAAAATTTCTGTATCTGCCCTTGCCACACACTAATAATATTACGGTATAGGCCTATATTTTCGCGTTTGCGCAAGTAGTAGAGCTATAGTTCGTAAAAGCAAAGATCGAGTGAATAATGATACCATTTCATAAATGCGTTGCAAAGCACTTGAATTCCGATCGGAAGAGGTGTTAAATTTTAAAAGTGTCTAAAATCATATAGATCTAAGTAGCTAAAACTGATAGCCCTTGCTAGAATTTCTGGTCGATTTTAAGATAAGTCTGCTTGGAATTGGAAACTCCAATAAGGGCCCCCGCACATGCTCAAAAGTTGAAAGTCTATATTATGCTAAAATCAGTAGTCTTCAAATAATTTGACAATTTGTTCCGAGATATTTTACTCATTTTTACTATAATGATTAACAGTTATGAAGAATATTTATATTGCATGTGTGGGGCCCCTAAAGTGTGGGGGCCCCTGTTCGGCCGAACATGTCGAACATGCCTTAATCCGGCCCTGATGCTGAGTAAGAAGATAATCATGTAGGCCATTTAGTTGTTGATAAAATTTGCGCATTCACCTGAAAGCTATTTAGTTACAATTATTAAAGTTACTTAATAATATTGTAAAACATGATAAACACAAATTTATACAGCGCCATAACTACTTTAGCTACAACGGATGTCCATCCCGTGGTGGATTCTTGCATGTAGAGGACTTTTGTTTATTAGTAGACTGTGCACAGGATGCAGGTGCTAGGTCGTTCGTTTGTGAGCCTTTAGGACTAGTATAATATTGGATATATTCAAATAAAACACACGAACGGGAAGTTTTTAGAATTCTAGTAGAAGCTAGGCATATGTCCTACATATATAAATGTGCAGGATCACAATCACGTGGACGAATATCATACATGTGTATGATTTTGTGTGGGCGCTTTAATTGCGCCATTTATGCACCACTCAAAGGCCTCATGTCCTAAGTCCTTTATAAATGAATAATAGGCTTCTACGATCGCATCATTTCTATCTGGACGAATATTATAATAGACCTACGTGCATATGATTTAACGTGGGCATTTGAATTACGCCACTTGCAGACCACTCAAAGGATGTACAATCCCATATATTATAGGATCGTTTCATTGGTACTTGGATGTACATGTAGCCTATAAGCTTATTAGAAATGTCGACTTATATGATTTTTCGTTGTCGTTTGAATAATACGCCACTTGCTGACCTCTCGAGGTTTGGATGAAAGTAAAATATAGGCACTTAATATTCTACTAAATTAATCCCAGCAGATTTACCTCCCTGTCGTAATAAGAAAGATATGCGTGGAGTATTATTGCGGCGCAAAGGATATATAGGCCTATTATAGAGCACGACATAATGAATATTTACACCAGTGGAATCTGTCACGGGTCTATTGTGCACAGTTCTTGCTGGTCCCGTCAGTGGTCATTCATTTGGCTTAGCCTAATAGAGTCTTGACCGGGTCCTTCGCTCTGCTGCTCAGCTTATTGGTCATAATTGTTCAGGTTTCTGGCTACATGCGTGATGTTTTGGCAGGCTTCCAGCCTCGCAAACATAGGCGTAGGGGACATTTCGGCAGTGGGGGGACAGGGCAAAACTTAGACTTTTGCCCGAAAAACTTTTATCACAATTTTTTTCGTTCGCCCAAAATTTTCGATTTACTCGTCCGAAAAATCTGACAACCATTTTTCCCCATCCGCCCAAAATTCCCCCCCCCCCGATTTCTTCGTCCGAAAAATCTGACGACCTTTTTTAGTCATCCGCCCAAAATTTCTAAATTTGCTCTTTTACCCATGTTTGCCCGAAAAAATTCCTCCTGTAGGCCTACCTGTTTGCCCGAGAAATTTTCTCCGAATTTTTTTCGCCCGTGCCTGTTTTGCCCGAAAAACACATTTGCCCGAAATTTGGGGCATTTGCCCCTCTGAACCCCCACCTCCTACGCCTATGCTCGCAAAGTATGATAATATATCCTACAGAATAGCAGCACTAATCTGGTGGTGTCTCACTGGCATTGCTCCGTCTAACTTATGTAATCCCAGTCTCAATGTCTCCGACTTAGCCTCCTGTCGAGCTTTGCGCTATTCTGCTATAGGCTATATTAATTTTTTTATTATACGGTTGAGCTCCACCTGGTCCCTCGGGCTCGCTCTTCAGTCAGACAGCGTCGAGTCTTCTCGGTTGCTGGCCCCTTCACTTGGAATGGACTTCCACTTGCGCTGTGCTTGCTACCTCGGAATAACTTGGTTGCCTTCTACCAGTTGCTCAAGACTTTTCTGTTTAGCCGTGGCTAGGCTGGAAGCGCCTCTGAGTATGGTTCTTGAGGGGGCGCTTTATAAATTTTCATAGTTATGTGGCGAAATTCGCCTGAGCAGCTGCCGTGGTCCCCTCCGCCGTCGCCGCCGCGATCTTGTTTACGCCGTCGATAGGCTTCGTGGGCGGTCGATTCGCGTCGTCGTTCGCTCGTGCCTAGAGGTCCCCTCCCCTCCTCCTTCGCCTCCAAAGACCTGTCCGGACCTCTGACGTCGGACCTCTGACGTAGGTCCCCCTGTAGTGCGCATGCGCGGATCTTTTGGCGCGAAGTCCCCTCACCTCTTCCCTTACCTCCGAAGACCTGTCCGGACCTCTGACGTCGGACCTCTGACGTAGGTCCCCCTGTAGTGCGCATGCGCGGATCTTTTGGCGCCAAGTCCCCCCTGTAGTGCGCATGCGCGGATCTTTGCCCGCCAGGTCCTCTCGCACCTGTCCGGACCTCTGACGTCGGACCCCCTCTGGTGCTCATGCGCGGATCTTTTGGCGCCAAGTCCCCTGTCCCCTCGGGCACGTATAAATAGGACCGCAGCCCGCATGCATTAGTCCAGCTCAGAAGAGAGAGCTCAGTCGTCACCGTCGAGTAGAGCTCAGTCGTCACCGGGAAGTCAGCTCAGTTCCGAGGTCCGTCTTCGCATGCAGTTCAGTTAGCCAGTCCAGTCGTCAGTCGTCGTCCGTCGCAGCAGGGGTCCGCAGTCGTTGTTGCAGCCGTCAGTCGCCAGTGGGAGCTGCCGTCGCCGTCGCTGGGAAGCGGTCGTCGGTCGTTCGCCGTTGCCGCCGCTGCAGTACGTCGCTGCCGTGTAGTGTCCGTTTTCGTCGCAGCGTGGCACCCCCGTAGTCCGCCATTGCTGTGGGAGCTGCCGCTGGGTACATGACCGTCCGCTGCTGGGGCACGATTGTTCGCTGTGTGTCACGTGTCTGCCTGTTGTGACGTGTGGAGTTGTGATCGAAATATATCGTCTGAAAACGTCTGCTGTCTTCGTGTCTTCGTGCGGTGGGGGAACACTGTTAAGCCCTTCGAAAGACGACGGAGGCCGGACTTGCGCCCATCTGGAGCGACACGCAAGCCTTACCACCTGGTGGGAGAGATCGTCATCCACTCTCCCGTCAGCCGCTAGAGGGCGCGGGCGGTTTTCCGTGACACTGGTACCAGAAGTGGGGTACGCAGTTGTTCCAGCCGACGAATAGACGAGTCTACCGAAGATGATGATGGAGGACGACGAGGTTACGTTCAGGCAGCCGATGTCTTACGAGTTTCGCTCGCCTGCCGATGTCTCTACGCCTGCCGTGAGAGAAGCGACGACGGAGAAGCAGCTGAGTCGTGGCCGACTGATAGAACTCAGCTCTGACGATGGTGAGGAACTGGTGGAGACGAGCCCTCGTGTGAAGAAGGAGACAACGGACTCGTCAATGGAGTTGCTGGAGAACTTCGGAAGTCTCCTGCGGAACCGACCGACGCCAATGAAGCCGGGTCGATTCGACGGGACTGGATCTCTGGAATCCTTTCTCGTACAGTTTGAGGTATGTGCTCGCCACAATCGATGGACCGACTCGGACCGGGTGGATCATCTACGCTGCGCGTTGGAGAAGGCAGCGACGCAACTTCTCTGGGATTTCGGCGCGCAAGCCGATGTGAGTTACGCCCAACTGGTGGAGCGTCTCCGTCAGCGATACGGGACGGATAGACAAGCAGAGACGTTCCGTGCTCAGCTGTATTACCGACGTCAAGGGGCCGGAAAAAGCTTGAGCGATTTACTACACGAGATCCGCCGACTCGTTGTATTGGCCTATCCCGTTCCTTCGAATGAGACGACGCAGATCATCGCGAGAGACTTGTTCCTGGAAGCTCTGCGAGACAGGGAGCTTTCGTTGAAAGTCAGGGAACGTGAGCCGAAGACTCTGGATGAGGCTTATCGGACCGCGCTACGCTTGGAGGCTTACCAGATAGCCTCTGAGAACGACGATAGAAGGAGACCGTCGACCCGGGTCCGTGGAACGCAAGAAGTTGATCCGAGCGACCAGCTCCAGTCATCTCTGGACCGCTTCTTGACGACGCAGCGCGACGACCAGCGTCGTTGGCAGCGAGAGATGTAGCGGAAGATGGACGAACAGTTCCGGGAGCTGCGCAACCAGTCTACGATCGACGATGGACCGGGACGAGATCAACACGCTGGGAATCGCCGATCTGGAGAACGTCAGCCGGAAAGTACGAGGAGGACCGTGACCTGTTATGGATGCGGCCGAGCCGGCCACGTGATCCGAGATTGCCGTCAGCCGCGCCGTTTCCGGAACCGGCCGAACGACGAGGAAACGACAGAAGGAGCCGCAACCGCGCCATCGACATCTGTGGTGGTGAACCACACGACACGTCCGAAGCTGCCCGACCGCGCCAGCTGCAACGCCGTCTACGTTCGTGGAATGATCAACGACCGACCGCAGATGTGCCTCATCGACACAGGATCCGAAGTGAGCCTGGTTCCGTCTTCAGCCGTAGATGGGTTAGAATTTCGATCTTGTACTCGCTTTTTGATGGCTGCTAATGGCACTGATATTAATGTCCTTGGTGAGGTCCGGTTACCAATTAGATTTCGGGATGGTTTTGAGGTCCATACCGCCTTTTTAGTGTCCGACCAGATTTCCGAACCGATGTTGGGAATGGATTTTCTTAGAGAGCATCGTTGTCGCTTGGGTTTTGGTAACGGGGCTTTGTTCATTGGCCGTAGACGTGTCCCCTTGGTTAAAGGGAATGGATCATCATGGTGCCGGCGTGTAATGGTCGCCGAGGAGGTAGAACTACAGCCCAAATGCCAAAGTGAGGTGCCCGTGAAAACTGTGTATGGGGATTTGAACTCTGTGGCTCCTGCGTGGATGACGGAGGCTTACGAAATCCGTCCTGGGGTTCATCTTGCCCGTGTGGTGTTAGGCGATGAGACTAATGCGCACGTGAGAATAGTAAACCTCAATGATTGTCCGGTTAAGTTTACCAAGGAACAGTTCCTTGCGGGTTTGCATCCGGTGGAAGTTGAGCTGATCCGTATGGACGAAGGGAAGATTAGTCGGAATAGAGACGCTTTGCCTAGTGAGGTACTGTTGGCAGATTTGCCCGAGGATGTGCCGCCGAAAATCCGGGAACGTTTGAGAAGTTTGTTAGTCGAGTACGGAGATGTGTTTTCCGTTACCGACCGGGACCTAGGAAAGACGTCGGTGAGTACACATAAGATTGAGACAGGAAATGCCCATCCGGTGGGACATAGGATTGTTATTGATAACCAGTTGGACAGTATGCTTGATGATGGAATTGTGGAACCAGCAGTTAAGAGAGAAGAGTCTCTAAAGCTCGCGCAAACAGAAGTAACTCGTGGACATTTGGGTGTGCGCCGAACTAGGTGGCAGGTTAGACGTAGGGTCTACTCGGTTGGTTGGGAGCCGTGAAGAGGTTTTGTCAGCGATGCTCTCCCTGTGCCCAATACCACCGAGGTCATCCGCCCAGGCAGGGTCTCTTGCAACCCTTGCCCTGTGGAGAGCCGTGGGAACGGCTTAGCATCGATATTACGGGACCCCACCCGCGTAGTCGTAGGGGCCATGTGTACATTTTGACGGGAATGGACGGGTTCGTTAAATTTGTGAAAGCCATTCCTATGGCTAATCGGGAGGCTATGTCCGTGGCTCGGGCCCTTGTGGAAAATGTAATTGGGAGTCTCCCCCGCACTATGAGTGCCATGGTAGGTAAAGTCATAAGCAGCCATCGGAGGGTTTGGACGAAGACATTGCCACTCGTGCGCCTAACGAGTCCGCCGCTGTTGATACTTCGTCGCCTGCGATTGCAGATTTCCAGGATGGCCGACCTAAGCGTATGGTACGTCGTCCTGCCCGTTACGAATAAACGTTTAAACTAAGAAATGAGAATTGAACTCTGAGACTTTTCGATGAACATGAACACTGAACTCTGAGACTCTTTTTCGTGAAATGGACTATGGACATTTGTGAACGCTCAAATTGTTGCGTTGCTTAATTGTACGTTGCTATGTGTGGCCCGTTGGCCGTTTCTCGCTGTTGAAATGTGTATAACTCGTGCTTTTTCGTCAGTTTGGCCCGTTGGCCGTGTCTCGTTACGATGAAACTTAGTGTAAAGTGTTGTGGCTCGTTGGCCCATTTTTGTGGACTCTTTGCATAATGAACGATGGACATTTTGTGGACGTTGGTCCTTTCTTTTCGCTTTTGTTGTGACGACTTGCAAGTCGTTCGAGGGCAGAATTGTTGCCATTGGCCCGTTGGCCGGTTACTGCATAACGCGGACGGTCTAGGGGGGTTCCTTGTTTCCGGGAGGGTGTGTGGGCCCTGACCCCTCGAAATAGGGACATTTCGAATCGTGGTGGGAGGAAGATGTGGCGAAATTCGCCTGAGCAGCTGCCGTGGTCCCCTCCGCCGTCGCCGCCGCGATCTTGTTTACGCCGTCGATAGGCTTCGTGGGCGGTCGATTCGCGTCGTCGTTCGCTCGTGCCTAGAGGTCCCCTCCCCTCCTCCTTCGCCTCCAAAGACCTGTCCGGACCTCTGACGTCGGACCTCTGACGTAGGTCCCCCTGTAGTGCGCATGCGCGGATCTTTTGGCGCGAAGTCCCCTCGCCTCTTCCCTTACCTCCGAAGACCTGTCCGGACCTCTGACGTCGGACCTCTGACGTAGGTCCCCCTGTAGTGCGCATGCGCGGATCTTTTGGCGCCAAGTCCCCCCTGTAGTGCGCATGCGCGAATCTTTGCCCGCCAGGTCCTCTCGCACCTGTCCGGACCTCTGACGTCGGACCCCCTCTGGTGCTCATGCGCGGATCTTTTGGCGCCAAGTCCCCTGTCCCCTCGGGCACGTATAAATAGGACCGCAGCCCGCATGCATTAGTCCAGCTCAGAAGAGAGAGCTCAGTCGTCACCGTCGAGTAGAGCTCAGTCGTCACCGGGAAGTCAGCTCAGTTCCGAGGTCCGTCTTCGCATGCAGTTCAGTTAGCCAGTCCAGTCGTCAGTCGTCGTCCGTCGCAGCAGGGGTCCGCAGTCGTTGTTGCAGCCGTCAGTCGCCAGTGGGAGCTGCCGTCGCCGTCGCTGGGAAGCGGTCGTCGGTCGTTCGCCGTTGCCGCCGCTGCAGTACGTCGCTGCCGTGTAGTGTCCGTTTTCGTCGCAGCGTGGCACCCCCGTAGTCCGCCATTGCTGTGGGAGCTGCCGCTGGGTACATGACCGTCCGCTGCTGGGGCACGATTGTTCGCTGTGTGTCACGTGTCTGCCTGTTGTGACGTGTGGAGTTGTGATCGAAATATATCGTCTGAAAACGTCTGCTGTCTTCGTGTCTTCGTGCGGTGGGGGAACACTGTTAAGCCCTTCGAAAGACGACGGAGGCCGGACTTGCGCCCATCTGGAGCGACACGCAAGCCTTACCACCTGGTGGGAGAGATCGTCATCCACTCTCCCGTCAGCCGCTAGAGGGCGCGGGCGGTTTTCCGTGACACTGGTACCAGAAGTGGGGTACGCAGTTGTTCCAGCCGACGAATAGACGAGTCTACCGAAGATGATGATGGAGGACGACGAGGTTACGTTCAGGCAGCCGATGTCTTACGAGTTTCGCTCGCCTGCCGATGTCTCTACGCCTGCCGTGAGAGAAGCGACGACGGAGAAGCACCTGAGTCGTGGCCGACTGATAGAACTCAGCTCTGACGATGGTGAGGAACTGGTGGAGACGAGCCCTCGTGTGAAGAAGGAGACAACGGACTCGTCAATGGAGTTGCTGGAGAACTTCGGAAGTCTCCTGCGGAACCGACCGACGCCAATGAAGCCGGGTCGATTCGACGGGACTGGATCTCTGGAATCCTTTCTCGTACAGTTTGAGGTATGTGCTCGCCACAATCGATGGACCGACTCGGACCGGGTGGATCATCTACGCTGCGCGTTGGAGAAGGCAGCGACGCAACTTCTCTGGGATTTCGGCGCGCAAGCCGATGTGAGTTACGCCCAACTGGTGGAGCGTCTCCGTCAGCGATACGGGACGGATGGACAAGCAGAGACGTTCCGTGCTCAGCTGTATTACCGACGTCAAGGGGCCGGAAAAAGCTTGAGCGATTTACTACACGAGATCCGCCGACTCGTTGTATTGGCCTATCCCGTTCCTTCGAATGAGACGACGCAGATCATCGCGAGAGACTTGTTCCTGGAAGCTCTGCGAGACAGGGAGCTTTCGTTGAAAGTCAGGGAACGTGAGCCGAAGACTCTGGATGAGGCTTATCGGACCGCGCTACGCTTGGAGGCTTACCAGATAGCCTCTGAGAACGACGATAGAAGGAGACCGTCGACCCGGGTCCGTGGAACGCAAGAAGTTGATCCGAGCGACCAGCTCCAGTCATCTCTGGACCGCTTCTTGACGACGCAGCGCGACGACCAGCGTCGTTGGCAGCGAGAGATGTAGCGGAAGATGGACGAACAGTTCCGGGAGCTGCGCAACCAGTCTACGATCGACGATGGACCGGGACGAGATCAACACGCTGGGAATCGCCGATCTGGAGAACGTCAGCCGGAAAGTACGAGGAGGACCGTGACCTGTTATGGATGCGGCCGAGCCGGCCACGTGATCCGAGATTGCCGTCAGCCGCGCCGTTTCCGGAACCGGCCGAACGACGAGGAAACGACAGAAGGAGCCGCAACCGCGCCATCGACATCTGTGGTGGTGAACCACACGACACGTCCGAAGCTGCCCGACCGCGCCAGCTGCAACGCCGTCTACGTTCGTGGAATGATCAACGACCGACCGCAGATGTGCCTCATCGACACAGGATCCGAAGTGAGCCTGGTTCCGTCTTCAGCCGTAGATGGGTTAGAATTTCGATCTTGTACTCGCTTTTTGATGGCTGCTAATGGCACTGATATTAATGTCCTTGGTGAGGTCCGGTTACCAATTAGATTTCGGGATGGTTTTGAGGTCCATACCGCCTTTTTAGTGTCCGACCAGATTTCCGAACCGATGTTGGGAATGGATTTTCTTAGAGAGCATCGTTGTCGCTTGGGTTTTGGTAACGGGGCTTTGTTCATTGGCCGTAGACGTGTCCCCTTGGTTAAAGGGAATGGATCATCATGGTGCCGGCGTGTAATGGTCGCCGAGGAGGTAGAACTACAGCCCAAATGCCAAAGTGAGGTGCCCGTGAAAACTGTGTATGGGGATTTGAACTCTGTGGCTCCTGCGTGGATGACGGAGGCTTACGAAATCCGTCCTGGGGTTCATCTTGCCCGTGTGGTGTTAGGCGATGAGACTAATGCGCACGTGAGAATAGTAAACCTCAATGATTGTCCGGTTAAGTTTACCAAGGAACAGTTCCTTGCGGGTTTGCATCCGGTGGAAGTTGAGCTGATCCGTATGGACGAAGGGAAGATTAGTCGGAATAGAGACGCTTTGCCTAGTGAGGTACTGTTGGCAGATTTGCCCGAGGATGTGCCGCCGGAAATCCGGGAACGTTTGAGAAGTTTGTTAGTCGAGTACGGAGATGTGTTTTCCGTTACCGACCGGGACCTAGGAAAGACGTCGGTGAGTACACATAAGATTGAGACAGGAAATGCCCATCCGGTGGGACATAGGATTGTTATTGATAACCAGTTGGACAGTATGCTTGATGATGGAATTGTGGAACCAGCAGTTAAGAGAGAAGAGTCTCTAAAGCTCGCGCAAACAGAAGTAACTCGTGGACATTTGGGTGTGCGCCGAACTAGGTGGCAGGTTAGACGTAGGGTCTACTCGGTTGGTTGGGAGCCGTGAAGAGGTTTTGTCAGCGATGCTCTCCCTGTGCCCAATACCACCGAGGTCATCCGCCCAGGCAGGGTCTCTTGCAACCCTTGCCCTGTGGAGAGCCGTGGGAACGGCTTAGCATCGATATTACGGGACCCCACCCGCGTAGTCGTAGGGGCCATGTGTACATTTTGACGGGAATGGACGGGTTCGTTAAATTTGTGAAAGCCATTCCTATGGCTAATCGGGAGGCTATGTCCGTGGCTCGGGCCCTTGTGGAAAATGTAATTGGGAGTCTCCCCCGCACTATGAGTGCCATGGTAGGTAAAGTCATAAGCAGCCATCGGAGGGTTTGGACGAAGACATTGCCACTCGTGCGCCTAACGAGTCCGCCGCTGTTGATACTTCGTCGCCTGCGATTGCAGATTTCCAGGATGGCCGACCTAAGCGTATGGTACGTCGTCCTGCCCGTTACGAATAAACGTTTAAACTAAGAAATGAGAATTGAACTCTGAGACTTTTCGATGAACATGAACACTGAACTCTGAGACTCTTTTTCGTGAAATGGACTATGGACATTTGTGAACGCTCAAATTGTTGCGTTGCTTAATTGTACGTTGCTATGTGTGGCCCGTTGGCCGTTTCTCGCTGTTGAAATGTGTATAACTCGTGCTTTTTCGTCAGTTTGGCCCGTTGGCCGTGTCTCGTTACGATGAAACTTAGTGTAAAGTGTTGTGGCTCGTTGGCCCATTTTTGTGGACTCTTTGCATAATGAACGATGGACATTTTGTGGACGTTGGTCCTTTCTTTTCGCTTTTGTTGTGACGACTTGCAAGTCGTTCGAGGGCAGAATTGTTGCCATTGGCCCGTTGGCCGGTTACTGCATAACGCGGACGGTCTAGGGGGGTTCCTTGTTTCCGGGAGGGTGTGTGGGCCCTGACCCCTCGAAATAGGGACATTTCGAATCGTGGTGGGAGGAAGATGTGGCGAAATTCGCCTGAGCAGCTGCCGTGGTCCCCTCCGCCGTCGCCGCCGCGATCTTGTTTACGCCGTCGATAGGCTTCGTGGGCGGTCGATTCGCGTCGTCGTTCGCTCGTGCCTAGAGGTCCCCTCCCCTCCTCCTTCGCCTCCAAAGACCTGTCCGGACCTCTGACGTCGGACCTCTGACGTAGGTCCCCTGTAGTGCGCATGCGCGGATCTTTTGGCGCGAAGTCCCCTCGCCTCTTCCCTTACCTCCGAAGACCTGTCCGGACCTCTGACGTCGGACCTCTGACGTAGGTCCCCCTGTAGTGCGCATGCGCGGATCTTTTGGCGCCAAGTCCCCCCTGTAGTGCGCATGCGCGGATCTTTGCCCGCCAGGTCCTCTCGCACCTGTCCGGACCTCTGACGTCGGACCCCCTCTGGTGCTCATGCGCGGATCTTTTGGCGCCAAGTCCCCTGTCCCCTCGGGCACGTATAAATAGGACCGCAGCCCGCATGCATTAGTCCAGCTCAGAAGAGAGAGCTCAGTCGTCACCGTCGAGTAGAGCTCAGTCGTCACCGGGAAGTCAGCTCAGTTCCGAGGTCCGTCTTCGCATGCAGTTCAGTTAGCCAGTCCAGTCGTCAGTCGTCGTCCGTCGCAGCAGGGGTCCGCAGTCGTTGTTGCAGCCGTCAGTCGCCAGTGGGAGCTGCCGTCGCCGTCGCTGGGAAGCGGTCGTCGGTCGTTCGCCGTTGCCGCCGCTGCAGTACGTCGCTGCCGTGTAGTGTCCGTTTTCGTCGCAGCGTGGCACCCCCGTAGTCCGCCATTGCTGTGGGAGCTGCCGCTGGGTACATGACCGTCCGCTGCTGGGGCACGATTGTTCGCTGTGTGTCACGTGTCTGCCTGTTGTGACGTGTGGAGTTGTGATCGAAATATATCGTCTGAAAACGTCTGCTGTCTTCGTGTCTTCGTGCGGTGGGGGAACACTGTTAAGCCCTTCGAAAGACGACGGAGGCCGGACTTGCGCCCATCTGGAGCGACACGCAAGCCTTACCACCTGGTGGGAGAGATCGTCATCCACTCTCCCGTCAGCCGCTAGAGGGCGCGGGCGGTTTTCCGTGACAGTTATATGAAACTTTGCACAATGTCCTCGGTGGCAAATTCTGAAAACTCAGATACTCACGGACGGATATTGATTCCCTTTGATCAGCAGTTATAAAACTTATGCTAGATGCCAGTGTCTATGAGGTTACGTATGGGCCTACAATTTTATGAAGTTATAAATTACATTTACATAGGTCTAATAGCATCACCTTTCTCAACTCGGCGTCACTAATGTAGCCTATCATGCCTCTAGATGCAATTGACCATGGAATACGGAGTCCGAACTAAAGCAGAATAGACCGATGCTTTTGTAGGTGGCGCTGATTACGTCAGATGGCGTCGCAATGCTTGCGGTCCTGAATCTGACGCGCTTTACCGAGGGGCGGCTGGTGGACCATGGTTGGAAGACTATGGCGGAGGAAGCAACTACCTCTGTCTTCCACTGGATCCTATATGGGGACATTGGGAGCCTACAACCAGTGGCGGCGCCAGGATTTCAGTTGGGGGGGTTGGATTTGTGGGAAAATGTTCCGTTTTCAGTCGCCAAATTTTTTGTAGCCATCGGCCAAATTCCGAAGAAAGTTTTCCATTTAAGCAGTAAAAATTTCTGACGATCTTATTTTTTTAGTCATTTGATCAAAATCTTCGAAAATGGTCCTTTTTTCATATCCGCCAAGCTGTCTGTCAAACCTCGTGCGTGCCTTTACTGTTATTTGGGGGGGAATAAGGGGTTAATCACGCAAATATTTT
The DNA here is from genome assembly GCA_949752735.1 of Lumbricus terrestris. Classification (NCBI taxonomy): domain Eukaryota; kingdom Metazoa; phylum Annelida; class Clitellata; order Crassiclitellata; family Lumbricidae; genus Lumbricus; species Lumbricus terrestris. The sequence continues at coordinate 65,464,579 of OX457039.1, forward strand.
ATATTTACATGGGAAAAATGGATGGCTTTTTAGGGGGGCTTAGCCCCCTAGTCCCCTAGCGCCGCTACTGTCTACAACGAGGGCGTGGATAAGGGTTCTAGACTCCACGGATCGGAATATGAGTTACCATTGGGATTTAAGTTAAATAACAACCACAATCGTCCTTTACATGACAACAACGTTCCATGCGTTGTCTGTCGCAGTCAGACAAAGACTTCGGTCGTCATAATTCCAGCCAGAAATCAGTGCTACCGCGGAATGCACACCGAATACACCGGTTTTCTTGTGTCGGCGGCTTCCGTTCACAAAGGACGTACAGATTTTGTTTGCGTGGATGGAGAACCGGAATCAAATCCTTCTGGTTTTCGAAACGAAGACAATGCTCCGTTATACAACGTGGAAGGCGTGTGTGGATCTCTGAGCTCTCTCCCGTGTCCTCCTTGTGCTCCAAGTCGTGAACTAACACGTCTGTACAAAGTGATGAGAATGTGGACACACGAATTTTAATTAAAGGCGAAGCATTTTGATTGCAATAAAATGCATTTGATGGCATAAGTCAAATTTAGACTTAGGCCTATTGTAATTGTAATTGTAATTGTAATTGTACATTTATATAGCGCCCCTTCAAGAAAACTCCTCAGAGGCGCTCCCGACCTGACACCAAACCACAATCAAAGAGAATGGTCTTCAAACGCTTGCGGAAAAGGGGCAAAGAAAGACAAAGAAGTTCATTGCGGAGACTAATAGGTAACTTATTCCAGAAAGACGGACCGACTATAGCAAAGCTTCTGTGCATCACTGTGGAAGATCAAGCCATAGGGACAACCAGGTCACCATGCGTAGCAGTTAGAAGGAATCTACGACCTGGAATGGATAGCACAGGTACACAGAGTTCCATAAGATAGGTCGGAGCTTGGCCTGCTAAGCAATTACGCATGAACATTAGAATCTTAAATTCAATACGTTTTTGCATAGGCAACCAGTGCAGTTCTTCTCGTATAAAACTTGATATATGCCCAAACTTTGGTATGCCGCCAATCTGGCGAGCAGCAGCATTAAGGACAGATTGCAACTTATTAATACGTGAAAGGGTTAAGCCCGCATAAATGGCACTACCATAGTCAACTCTCGTGCATATAAATGCATGCATCAGAGTAGTAGCGGCTTTGGTTGTAAGCGAGCGACGCACAGAGCGAATCTGACGAAGATGGTAGAAGCAGGTGCGACATACATTCCTAACGTGATCAGAAAGGGTCAATTCCTGGTCCAAGGTCACACCCAAATCACGGACAGTGGTAGAAAAAGTCATGCCAGGAAAGCAATGTTGTAGATTTTGCATGTCAACTTTAGAAATTTGCACGCGACTTCCAAACCAAATATATTGTGTTTTACCAGGATTTAACCTCAGGCGGTTGGATGACATCCAGGCACCAATCGTTTCCGACGTCAAGAGTATTTTTTCCACTAGTGAGATAGCCTCTAAAGCTGTCCTCAGTAGCCTATGTAGGCCAAACGTTTGTAAACATAAGCAATAAATCACGGATTTTGACGTTTTAAAATATGTTCCATTGTTCCTAAAAATTATTCATTAATGATCATGTCGGAAGTGATGTAGCCTACAGTTACAGTTAATTTAAGAGAGCTACATTTATATTTCGCAAACATTTATAGCATGTTTAATTTTATTGCGGTGTTTTTGGACTTAATAGGCCTATAGAGATTCTCGTCTTTGATTATAGTTTAAAAAGAACCAGACTTAAAACATTTTCTTATTTAGCTGTGCTTCACAGGGTGACTTCGACACAGCTCACTTCCTAGGTGATTTTATCGGTGGTGATACCCCGGCCCCACTTTCCCTTTAATTTTGAGCTGCGCTACTGAGGACAATGGGCGTTCCGTGCTAGCCAAGGATTAGCAACTATGAAATCAGCAAGATTTGGGTCCCTGACGTAGGCCATATGCCAAAGGGCATACATGTATGGTTTGACCAAGGTAGGTAATCTAGTTAGACTGTTAGAGGTAGGCCTACTAGGCCTATTGAAAACAAAGTTTTTTTTAGCTATGTGATCGCATTCGTGCCTTTGAGGCTTTGAATAGAGTTATTTGCAATCCACTTAAAATTGTCCATGTGATGTAGATAAGCACTCAACAGACTGGCAAATCTCAGCAGCTCGAACTACGTAGACTAATAAGTAATTTAATGCCCATTTATTGCCATTGCTGATAAGAAAAGAGCGAAACTTGGATGAATTCATGAAGCTTTAAATCAATGCAATAATTTTTTTTATTACATTGAGTCACTTTTTATTTCTTCACTGGAACACTTGTACAGAGATACAGACAAAGCAATTTTGTGCTACTGTAAATTTAAATTACAGCCCTGTACGGACTCGCGAAGCTTACAAACGCATAGCTTTGAAAGTTTTTTCTTAAATACATTGAAACTCTATGCATGAGGATCTATTGTCGCATATATATATATCTCTCTTTTAATTATATATATACTTTTAATTAAGGAGATTTTGATACTTCAAGATAACTAGAATCTTTCCAATAGCTTTGAACGGAGAACTATAGGATGCACATAGGTCTATTTACTTTCAGTCATCTGATGATCTATATACGTTTCAGGATGACTTGACTGTGGCGGTTCTTCAATCTTCATGAGATCAGTCACTTAAAATCAGAAATCGGAACAGATTGGCTTCCCTTGCAATTCAAATACTTTGATTTACTATAGGCATAACTCATGAATTACGACATTCGAATCATATGATGAAGGCTATGCTATTATATAATTCATTTAGACTTCAATGATGCTTGAAAACGTAGACAGATTTTATGTGGTTAAATCATGACCTGCTATTGATGGGTTCCGAATGAACAGCACCATAAGTTAGAAGATGTGTCTACCGTAAACCAGATGGTATATAAAAGATGTTCCGAAAGCAGGCGGATTAATTTGGCAGCTAACTTAGGTTCAGACCTGATAGACTAAACTTATATGCTAACTTAAGAAGCTGTAGTATACGGCCTAAGTAAAACTGATACATCCAATCGCCATGAAGGTCGTCTACAGTTCGGTGAACTTGATGTCCATCAGACGAGGCTTTTCGACGATTTCTGAGAAGTTGCAGTCTTATCCACAACTCAAGTATCTTCTTGTTGTTCCTTTCCTTGTGGCCATTGCATTCGGTTCCTATAGGGTCGTGCGTTCATCAGGAAACGCAGATATGGTGAGACAATTTGAATGGTAGGCTAAACGTAACAATAATGTCTGTAGGCCCGAGTATGAGCCCTGGTTATAGCGCCCCTTGAAGACATATCTATTCAGAGGCGCTCCCGACTACAGCGCGGACACTGAATCGGAGTTTCACGCCGAAGCGCATGAGGAATGGCGAGTGAAGGATTTTCTCTTAGGGCCTATGCAGCAGCTTGAATTGGATTCGAACCCGCATTCTTCCGGAATCAAGGAACCGAACATACCCACACCATCGCGCACCGCAGTAGCAGTGCATCGATACAGACTTCTCTTCAGGTTGATTGCTATTGTGATTGTAAATAAAACACTTCTATTCACCGGTGTTTAACGAACAAAACTTCAACAGATGAAACTTCGAAATCAGTCAAATTCATGTCAGGCTGCTGAAACAGACAGCATCCTCTGGTTTGAAAGTTAACTGACAGGATGGATCTTAAAACCGAAATGGCACAAGATACCGAGCAGAAAAGGACTCTGGAAGATAGTTCCAACATTTATTCATGCATTCATCCAGAAACATATATAGCGCCCCTTCAAGGAACTATTCAGGGGCGCTCACCACTATAAAAAGTAGTTTTAAGGTTTGTGAGGAAAATTCTGGTTAAGTCTTAGGGTGTATGAGTAGCTCTATAGGGAGGCCAATCCAGATCAGTGGGCCAACCGCGGAGAAGGCTCGATTCTTCACGGCTGCAGTACGAGCAAAAGGAATTTATTATTTATGCAGCCTACTGTCAGCTTCTATAGTTCCTATGTACCCACGTTTACGAACGTATGAACATAAATTGCCTTCTCTGTAATCATATTACTTTCTGGAATTTTATTGCACTTTCAGTTGTTACAAGTCAAAAGCAAAACAAATGTTTATTCTAGACTCTTTTCTGTACTGTTAAAACTTGTAGCTTAGTAGGCTATATAAAACATTGATAGACGTGTTTCAGGTTAAATTAACAGCATGCGCATTACTCTATGTGTCTGTGATATAAAATTTTATATACGTTAACAGAACATCCGAGATACGGATTTGATCAGGCAGAAGAGAGAATCTGGTGATTCCCAAAGAACTGCGAGAGAACAAGAGGACAGTTATGGTTCGTAATCGTGATTGTAAGGCTTAATCTTTAAATTTGTTAAGCGCCACTGAAAGCCAAGAGCAAGGCAATGACTAATTCACGAGTGGAGAATCATGGTCGGCAAATAATATCCGTGATTGCACAAATAAAGAACCATTTTAAACGTAGATTTCCAATACAGGCCTACAGTCTTTAAATAGACAATAATATTATGATGACAAGTTTGACCATTATTGTTTAGGTCTTACATAATAGATGCCAATGATATAGGCCCAATAAGTAATGTAACTAATGTACAAAATGTCGCCGACAAAATGTCGCCGACAAAATGTGGCCGACAATATGTCGTGGATAATTCTACTCAATAAGTGCGTAGTGCGTGGAATAAATGGCTTCGATCTATCCGAAGTTTGAAGTATACCTGTACGAGGAGGTAGAGCATGGTAGTGGACCAGGATTAAAGAAGACGGACCTGAGACAAAGATTGTAGATAGTACACAGCGGTACAAAGGATCAATGGGCATCAAAGAGAAAATAAATGCAGAAAAGAGGATATTGAGAACAGTGACCGATGAGAAGAATAAACAAGAATCATGAAACTTCCATTTAATACTTGGGAGACATCGCAAGAATTCTTAATATAAATGTTGTACGAATTATTTGAATGCTGTATTAGCATTGTTCATGGTCATTTACAGAGACATTAACAGATTGAATATTAAGCCTGATTTCACTTTAGCTTTAGAGTAACATCATGTAGCCTATTCATTGTCTGTTTGCACACTTTGTAGCTGTGTATTTATATTTTTTGCCATTCATCACGTACATTTTTGAATACATTAACACATTTAATATTAACATCACTGTAGCTCTATTAGTAACTTCATGGAATGTTAAGTCAGTTCGCACACTTTTTAGCTTTTGATTTTTTGCGGACTTTCTTCGTTGACATTTTTAGTTGGAATGTGGGTCCGTTGACACTACTATTAACAAGTTCATTCGATGGATTTTTAAATGGTTGATTTGTGCAAAAAAACTCTTTTACTCATTTACGATTGCGCCATTTTGTCGGCGCCATTTTGTCTTGCGACATATTGTCTCTGCAACATTTTGTCCGCGACATTTTGTCGACGACATTTTATCGTGTGACATTTTGTCATGGAACCTAGGGAGAGACTTGTGTCCGGACTTTGGTGGACGAGCAGTGCTTTGCTCTTCGCAATGAAACTGTTGAAACGGTCGGCAATGTCTGCGATTGGTCAAGCGGTTTGAATGGTCACTGGTCATTTGCACCTCATAGCAGATTTTGGGGAGCAGCGTGATGTACATTGTACAACTGCATGGTCGCGTTATTATTTTGAGGTGAATTTATGAATTTCACGAATATGGCAGATGGTGTCACGACCAGTATACTCATCGGTGAAGCCGTCAGTATGTACGCGTAGGAATCGCCTATTCAGTTGTTTCAACCATTATTGCATGAATTGGATAATGCACACGAGTCTCAAGACACGACGAGTGCGCAATTTCTTGACACGCTCTCAGTGACAGGACCGATCCTTCTGCAAACATCGATACCAAAGCATTGCTGTTAGGTCATAGAACCATAAATTTGCACATAAAGAACGAACCAATCTCAAGAAGACTGCCTGGGCTTTCTTCAGATCCAAAATGCCAAGTGTGAACGCATTTTGCATTGTTAGTTACTATACTCGTGCTGATCAATAATGTTTTCTCAATTCAATTATGCGAACAGACTGCAATGTCTTTGTAGGTGGTGCTACTTACATCAGATGGGGTCGTAACGTTTGCAGTCCTGGATCTGATGCACTGTACAGAGGGATCGCCGGTGGATCCTATTTCAGCCAATATGGCGGAGGAGGCAACTATCTCTGTCTTCCACTGGATCCCATCTGGGGAGCTTATAACGAAGCCGTTGCAAAAGGTTCTTCACTCTACGGATCAGAATATCAGAGTCCATATGGGTTTAGTCTAAAAAATAACCACAATGCCCCTTTGCAAGACAACAACGTACCATGCGTTGTCTGCCGTAGTCAGACAAAAACTTCTGTCCTCATGATTCCAGCCAGAAATCAATGTTACCGCGGAATGCATACCGAATACACCGGGTATCTGATGTCGGGACATCCCTCGTACGTTGGGCGTACAGAGTTTGTATGCATGGATGGAGAACCGGAAGCAGATCCTGCAGGCTTTCGTAACGAAGACGGAGCTCAGTTCTGGAACGTTGAAGGCGTGTGTGGATCTCTTCCGTGTCCTCCTTATGCTCCACGTCGTGAAATAACATGTGCCGTCTGCACGAAGTGATGGGAATGTGGCCATACATTTTGATCACTTAGATGGTTATAAATCATGCGAATTGTTTGAAAACGAATAAATTAACAGTTGACCAGTAAATTAGACTTGCATTCAGGTTTCAGTTAACCGCAAGGCTGCAATCGATTTAGACTGTCTGACAGTGTCTGCTGCAGAATGTACGGCTGATTAGCAAACACGTCGGAAGTGACATGGGTCTGCAGTTAAATTTGAGTAGATCTAATTGTATTCTATTATTTATTTTTTTTTAGCAAGCCACACATTATTCTGAGCAGACTGCATGACTGAGATTCTTTGAACTGAAAACATTGATTTCTATTCTCGCTTAATAAACGAAATCAAGTTTCAAACATTTGGATGGAGATATTATCTATTGAAACAGACACATACACTGTGTCCCCGATAAAGTAGAACACACAATAAAGTGTCATAACTCGGTCAAACCTTTTAGGATTTGTCTGAAATTTTAAACACAACAACACTGGCCATATTTACACGAGACCCTAAAGCCGATTAGAAATATTCGCAAAGTTGTCAAATATATGAGCATTTCAGATGCAGCACCGAAAACTGGAACTATCCAACATTGAAAATCTGAAATGACGTAAAAGGTAGAACACTGCTGTTTATATCAATATCTTCAATATTTGTGAAGTGATTTAATAAATATATATATATTTTGTACACCGTAACTCCGCCCAATTTGACGTGGGTCAGTGAATTGTCGTAACATTTTGGTTGAAAATAACGGTTTTGCTGAGTTCAGCGGTCACAGTTGATGTTCGAAATGCCCGCCTTCAGCGCGCACACAGGCTCTGAGTCGCTGACGCCACTGATTGACAGCGCCGTCGATGATTCGTTGATCGAACCGGCTCCACTCCTCGATTAGCCGCTCCCGGAGATATTCAACGTCCCTGATTCTTGTCCGATAAACTCGATTCTGCAAAACCCCCCTGTCTTTGTAATCCACTGGATTGAGATCTGGACTGTTTGATGGCCAAAGTGAAGGAGTGATGAAGGCTGGAGTCTCACGTCTCAGGAACGCAACAGTCTCATGTGCTCGATGTGCTGGGGCACATTTCTTTACAATCAGATACAGTAAGTGTTAGGTAAAACAGGTCTCGTAGTGTAGCTGTTTCCGAAAATGACGTTTATAAACAACAGCCAATGTATCCCCTGCGCTAGCCAGAAATGACGTCATTCTATGCGTTTTACTGTTCGGTAACTTCGTTTCTGAACCACCCAATTTCAAAAGGGTGTATCTTCGTAACTCTTGTATCAAATGTAATAATATTTGAAGGGTATGGATAGAATAGACTGAAGCTCATGTGCACCAAATTTGGTACCTATAATAGTACAATTGACCTAGATATTTCACAAAGTCTAGTGTTCTACTTTATCGGGGACACAGTGTAGATCTATAACTCACTATTCATTGAAAAATTGGCACAGTCGAGCCATAAATTCGCATTAAAAACTATAGGCCTATATTATACCGTTTTCGTACGAATATTTGACCTCAACTGTGCTAATTTTTCAATGGATAGTGAAATATATCTATCATGTACCTCAAGTGAAAGACCTAGGCTATCTATATAGCCTACTCAAAGAATCATATCGACCTAAACTAGCTCTTCATGGAACAGATGACTAACTTCGCTAAGTTTTCTATCCGCTGCACTTGAAACAGCCTTCTCAGCTTGCTCAATTCATTGCTCATCACCTTGAATTGCAAATGCTATTTCGTAGGAAGTGATTCTTAAAGTGAGGAGCTCCGTTCATGGGTCCTTGCCTATTGCCTAATCATATCTATAGACCAAATGTTTTGCATACGATAGGCCTAGTCCAGACATGAGCCTTCCTCCCAAGATGTCACTTTTAAAAAGCGACAGGCTATATTGCCTTTATGGTGTTCCGTCATTAGCTCGCTGGACGAAAGCGCGCCGACAAAGCGCGTCAACATAAGCGCGCTGCAAAAATTTCCCCGACAAAGAGCGCCGACAAAAGCGCGTCAACATAAGCGCGCTGCAAAAATTTCCCCGACAAATGCGCTCCGACGAAAGCGCGCAGAGCAGATAATAATGACAAACATAAAGGTATTTTCTACAAAAAATCTTTTCATCAATCCAGCTTCTGTTTAGCTAGGATTATTTTCATCACTGTAGCTTCCATTTAACAATGAATTATTTTCATCAACCCAGCTTCTGTTTTCTTTTCATCATAATCTTTTTAGAAATATAGAATTCAGTAGGCCCTAGATTAATTACGCAACAGTGTGACCTCGACCATTCTAAGTAAGCTTATTCCATTGAATATACGGGGTCAATATCCTCGGACATGTACATTAGCCCCATATTTTCAGTCCAAGCCATTTCTCATATTTTTCCGCACTGTTCAGCATTCTGATCCGTATCCTACGTGCATAAGTAGCCTAATTTTGTTGCAACGTCGTCTCTTATAATTGAAGGGCTTGGAGCAATAACAAGGTAAGTCGACATACCTATGTCTTGCGAAACAGTATGCCACCGTGAGCGGAAGATGGTAATCTATAAACCCTGTGAATTTGGTACAGATCTGAATAGTTTTGAGCGCTGTTTTTCAAAAAACGTTATGTCGACATAACATGTTATTGCGCACCCGACAGAGTTCGACCATAACTCTAATGCAATATCAGGGTATGACAACATACACTGGCGTGTTTTCTTGCAAACTTTATATTAGCGCCGGTGCAATAATGAGATTTTTTGACATAACCTGTTATTGCTCCCACTTTCGTTTGAATTGGGCTATGCCCGTGCTATCAAGAATAGTGTATGTTGTGTTACCGTACACCACAACGACGCACGTGACAGTGAATTTCATAATAATCCGACATTTTTTTATTGAGATCAGTACTGTTGTAACCTATGCGAAAATGAATCGTGGAAAACTATTAGCTTCGTTAGGTCGTACATTTTTTTAAAGTAGGCTATCTAAAAAACAACAGAGGTTGGTAAGCTGTAGTTTGAGATATTATGTTTGATGGTTTAGGCAATAGGCCTACGTTTAATACTCAATTTGGCATTGTGTATCGTCGACTTAAATCTACGCTCGACAGTCTAGGCTACCCAGAGCTGAAAGTGGTTTGAAAAAGTTGCCGGGTCTGAGTAAAACAACGGAATTTTTGTTTTGACCTGACGACCTTTTTTTAGTCAATCGCACCGAATTTTCTATAAACTCAATAAACTGTACCAATTTCTTTCAGGATTTCGTAATTGGTATAGTGTACAGTGTGACTGTTAAATATTTGACTCGGCTGACGGGCTGAGACCCGACAGCGGCAGGTCACGAAAATCGATGCCGGGTCGCAGACCCGAATTGACACGGTTCACTTTCAGCCCTGAGGCTACCTCATGAAACGAAATGAGTCGGCCATAATTATGTCAATGCCAAATCAACCTCTTCCTATTATTATCTCGTCCTAATTTCACACGACCATGATACGCATCAACCCGAAGACGCTGAAGATGCGCAAAAGCCTAGGCCTAACAATCGTCCCGAATTCGCTGGGACAGTTCCAGAATTGACCCTTTGCGTCTCATGTCCCGGATTGATCCCAGATTGTCTCTGAATTTTGTGTAGATTTTATCTTCACCAACAGTACTGCTCTTATTTTCGAACACTTAACTGGCGCTGGGTTGAAGTATTAAAAACTTTACTGTAGACCCACTCCACTCCCCAAGCGTAGGTGCTATCATTCCAACGCTTTTTGACAAAGATTGTTATAGTATTAAAAATGATTTGCGAGTCTCACAATTGCAACAGCCTAGCACCAAGTGTATTAAAGATGAACAGTTGGCAAACGTTGATTTCAACACAATATGTGCTGCTGAAAGATAAATTTTTACTTTTTCAGCTTTAGAGGTTAAAAAATCATTACGAGAAGCAGATGCAGTTTCGATTGATAAATTTTTTTATTGATCAATCCAATGAAATGTTGAAACAAAATGATGATGGCTCTTTTTTGTAAAAATGAAAAGTCTGAACCGCGATACAAAGATCTGATATTGCATACAATTTCTACGGTTATGTCATTAAAACGTCATGTCACACTGCTTTTGAATATTTTATATCTCGACAGTTATGGTGACTTACAATCTTCTTGCACGATTCTCGAACTGTGTAATAGAGACAGTTTGGTGCAATAACAAGGTATGTCGACTTATACCACATAATATGTGTGGTATTGCAGCTGCTAGAAAACACTTTGTCGACATAACCTGTTATTGCACCAGAAATTATACTAATGACGGAGTGTTCATGCTGCAATAACACGATATGCAGCAAAATGTGTAAAAAATAATAATAATTTCATATTTCGCACTGTGTAATGTGACAATTTCGTTAAAGACTATTTTAAGGTACATATTGCTCAAAACAGCTTGTTGATATGTTGTCAAATGGCTTAGATACATCAGTTTGAAGCGGTAAATCTTTGAAGTCGATTTCCCAACATTCATGATTTTCGACATACCTTGTTATTGCTCCAAGCTATTATTTTATTTTCGCCTTCTCTCTTAATTCTCTACTTCTCGGTATCCTGTTCATTATTTCAAACACTTTCGTATACGACCATACAAAGACGTGCACATAAACACGTGCACCCATGCACAAATATGAGTAGGCCTGCGCATATCATCATCATGAAGCATGCCCTCCTGGGGCGTTGCATGATGCAGCAACAAACTCCCTCCAGAGAGCGCGATCTTCCGCCAACTACGCATATGAATATACACTGTGTCCGGATAAAAAGCAGACCCCACAAAAAGTGTAATAACTCGGTCAAAACGTTTAGGATTTGTCTGAAATTTTAAAAAGAGCAACAGTTCACGAACACACTACTGTAGACGTAGACGCTACTGTTTGATGGTCCGGTCGATGATCACCTGGTCAAACATCTGCCACTCTTCAATCAGACGCGCCCTACGCCCTATACGGTTATCGATACCATGAATACGCGTGAACGAAAAACGCGCTCCTCCAGTAAATGCACCTGGTACTCCGGATCGAGGTCTGGATTGCAGGGCGGTCACAGCTGGGTGGTATGAAGCCGAGTGTATCCCTGGACAACTGCTACGTCTACGGTCGTGTGTTCGTGAACAAGAAGGACATTTTGAACACCGGATATAGCTGAATTTCACTTTTTTCAGGTTTTCCATGTTGGAAAGTTCAATTTTTTGGTGGTGCATTTTAAACGCTCATAACTTTGACAAACTCACGAATATTTCTAATCGGTTTTAGGATCTCGTGTAAATATGGTCACTGTTGCTCTGTTTAAAATTTCAGACAAATCCTAAAAGTTTTGACCGAGTTATTACACTTTTTGTGGGGTCTACTTTTTATCCGGACACAGCGTACATTACTATTTGTGAACATGGTCATATACCGGTATCGTTTAAAAACTTGTGATAGGTGGATTAAAACGTTTATTCCTGCTCTCAAAACAGGCAAAAAGACTTCCTGTGGCTTTGCTTCCTTCAGCCTGAAGAGTCCATTTCTGAAACGCATTGAAAATTCGTTTCAACGCATTGAAATGGAGTAGCCTATAGATCCATACATAAATTATATAAATGAATGGAGTTGAGTGTTTGAGCGTAATTTTAAATCACTCAAACGTTTTATAGGCCATGCGATCGCATTCGAGTGTTATAATCCATTTGCAAATCACTCAAAAGTTTGACAGCATTAGGCCCTTAAGCTGTATGATTGTGTGCGAGCGTTTGAATACCGCCATTTGTGGGCCACTTGAAAGTGTCTATGCCATGTAGATAAGCAATTAATATGCTGGTAAATCTCAGCAGCTCGAAATATCTTGACTAATAAGTAATTTAGTGCCTATCTATTGAAATCACTGATCCGCAAAGAGTGGAACGTGGATGAATTCACGACGCTTTAAATATCAATGCCATCATATATCACATTTTGTCAGTGTTTCTTTCTTCATTGGAACACCGTCCTGTTCTGAGATATGGACAAGTAGACAAGGCAATTGTGTTTCGCAGTAAATTTAATTTACAGACTTTCACGAACTCCTGAAGCCAGAACCGCGTAGAGGGGCGGGGCAAATATCTAGGGCCCGGCGACTTTTATGATCCAGGATTAGATAGTTACATATCGAAAAGATTATGATTTAAGGCTTTTCAAATATAGGCCAATATTGCATATAAACTTCAGTTAACAGCTGAATAAAATTTGTTTTTTTATACACATATAACATTGGAGTTCGTATCTACACTTTTATCACTTCAATTTGTTTATAAAAAATTGTTTCTCATTTAGCCTTAAGATACTTTATGCAAGTTTATGGACTCGTGACTACTCTGGCCAGAAACCCGATGTCTCTCTCATTAGCCCTGCTTGAGGCTTAGCCTACAGCTATAGGCTAGGAAGCTATAAACATAATTATGAACGTTAATATAAATGTAAATGTAAATGTAATCGGATTTTTATATAGGGGCTGTCTTATGGCCTCGACCCTGAGGTTGAGATCCTTCACCACCGCTCGCCCGTTTGAATGGACGCCACGCCATTTAGGTCCCCGTGGACGGACCGTGCTAGCCCGAGATTTTTAAATCTCTGAAATAGCCACCTTCGGGATTCGAACCGCGGCTTCCACGCTCTCTTCTATATTAGCACCCCTTTTCTCAACTTGGCATTACTAAAGTATCTCGAGATGCAATTAACCCTAGAATTCGGATTCCGAAATAAAGCAGGGCTGTGTAAAACGTGAAAGAGTAATGAAGGCTCATTGTAGCCCCTGTGCCATTTTTGCGAACATTGGTCTTGAAACGTAACTTAAGTGACTGCGGAGAGTCAGCAAGCCGGATCTGTGTAATGTGTATACGTTGTACAGCTTCATTATAATTATGCCGGTAGCAATAAGTTAAGGCATGTCACATCACATCTGCCCTCATGCAGGCAATAGGGAACAGTCTCGATCTGACAGCTAAACAGATAAACTGAAATTAAAAACAGCCATTTTGCAATTCCTTTTCTGCGATGTTTAATTGCTATTACTAACGTCTGCTTACTGCTGAAGACAAAGCTTTTATGATAAAATCTCTAAGGCCTTTGAAAACAATGAATAGTCTATTGGTATCTTCTTCGATTTAGCAAAGGCCTTCGATTCCGTAAATCATGTGATCCTATTAAAAAATTGGCTAATTACGGCATCAGAGGCATCCAAATAGCTTGGTTTGCCAGTTACATGTATCTCGATAGACGTTTCCAGTGTGTTTCCTGCAATGGAACTCTCTCAGACTTTAGAGTTGTTAGATATGGAGTACCCCAAGGTTCTAATCTCAGACCTTTGCTTTTTCTTTTATACAATAATGACTTGCCTAATTATAGGCCTATCTCCTACTCTTTCATTCATCTTGTCTGATGACGATACAAATGTCTTCCACTCTCATAAATCCTACCAGAGTCTCATACAGAAGGTAAATAATGAGCTTGTCTTCATAGACGAGTGGTTCTCTGCAAATAGGCTCTCCTTAAACATAGATAAAACTAACTTTATGCTCTTTCGAACTAAAAAAAAGATGTGCCCCCAAAATGAATTGCAACTGTCTGTTAATGATACCTCCATAACGCAGGTTAGCTCCACTAAATTTCTTGGTGTGTACAAAACTGTTCATTGATCAACACCTCACATGGAATGATCATATTAAATATATCTCTGCAAAAATTGCAAAACATTTTGGTATCCTTCGTCGAACCACCCATATACTCCCTCCCACTATTCGAGTAAAATTGCACTATTTATCAATATATCTTTATCTCTCGTACTGTAATTTAGTTTCGGTACTACTTAGCAGAATACTTTACCGCGACCGAAAGAAGAAAGAGATAAATCAGACGTAGATTTATACTTGCACAATACAGCATAAACAAAAAGTCAAAAGTACAGACTCTGAAAATTTCGTTGAAGTCATTAAATTTTATGCAAAGCGAATTTAACCATTCAAGATGGAGGAGATTTCGGAATCACAAAGAAAGTGTTCTAGAGCAAAATTAGATGTCGTGCAAACTAGTCGCCATTAGAACATCATGCATGTGACATTCCTTGGCCTAATAATGTGACGAAGCCCTAGTCAAATCTGCCAAAACCACAGATGAATCTGAGATAAAAATGTCGCGATATTCACATTATAAGATAACAAACCTTTAGGATAGCCTACACAAACAGGCCTAACATGTTCACATCAAGTCATCTTATCAGCAGCTTACATAATTTAAAGGGTGACGTGTCTATGGCAGCTCTTCATCCGATAAATCAGAAATCAGGACAGATTAGATTCGATTGCGATCCCAATACTTTGATTTACGTTGGGTTTCTCGCCAAGTTTTACTCATAAATACTGTAAACCGAACATTTACACTGCTATAGAATTCGTTTAGGCTTAAATGATGCTGATAACGTAAGAGGTCTTAGCGGGTAAAGTCAATGTCTAATCTATGACATGATGCTTAGTCTATGATCTGCTGTTCATGAGGTTGCACATTTACGACACCATAAGTCAGAAGGTGACGTATACATGACATAAACTGGATGGTATATAAACGACTTCCGAATGGAGCTGGTCATACATACTGTGCAGTTATTCTATATGGTCCAATCCGATATTCAGGCCAGTCTAACAAACAAACTATTGGTTGTTGAGACTGATACATCCAATCATCATGAAGGTTATCTACGGTTCGGTGAATTTGGTTTCCATCAGACGAGGCTTTTCGACGATTTCTGAGAAACTGCAGTCCTGTCCACAACTCAAGTATCTTCTTCTTGTTCCTTTCCTAGTGGTCGTTGCGTTCGGTTCCTATAGGGCCGTGCGATCATCAGGAAACGCAGATATGGTGAGAAATTTTTGAATAGTAAAGTATAACTATGTATGCAGTTCTATGTATGAACACTTGATATACTCAGAGGCGCTCCCGACTACAGAGCGAACACTTAATCACGCCAAAGCACATGAGCAATTGCGAGTGAAGGACTTGCTCTGAGTCCATACGCAGCATAAGCTAAAACCGAAATGACGAAATATAGCGAGCAGATAGGACTCTGGATGATGTAGCTCCAAAATTTATTTATTCGGAGACTTATATAGCGCCCATTCAAGGAAACTACTCAGAGACGCTCCCATCTCTAGCACGCCCCAAAAAGAATAGTTTTGAGATTAGTGAGGAGGGATTATAGTAGATTCTAAGGGTGTAGGCGTAACTCCAAAGGAAGGTAATTTCAAAGGCTGTGACTAAGGGACCGCCAGGCGGTTGTCGTGTTTCAATTACTAAGGGACCGCCAGTCACGTGTAACCTGTCACATGACCCGAGTCACGAGTCCAGGCGGCCGTCTCATGCTGAATCCGCGAGTGGCGGCCATCCCATAACGAATATTATTATCTAATTTGAAGTTCGATTTTTGAAGAAAAAGTTCTTGTGACTAACCCTACCCTATCCCTAACCCTAACCCTATCATGTAAATGAAGATTGGTTACTTACTTTGTCCTTAAAACAAGAAAAAACAAGAAAACTTTTGTCCGACATAAAACAAGCAATCGGTAACTGCCGCCATTATTGAAGAATGAAGACTAGTGACTCGGGTCATGTGACAGGTTACATGTGACTGGCGGTCCCTTAGTAATTGAAATACGACAGCCGCCTGGCGGTCCCTTAGTCACTTCGAATTTCAAATAGGCCTAAATGGTCCAGCCACAAAGAAATCACCACAAAATTGTGCTTCTTCACGGTTGCAGTACGAACAAAATGAACTAATTTATGCACTGTTATCTTCTGCAGCTTAAATGTAGGGTACCCAAGTTTGTGAGAGTATGAACTTAATATACCCTCCCTGTAGCCTAATTACTTTCTGGATTTTATTGCATTTTCAGAAATTACAAGTCAAAAGCAAAACAAATGTAGCTAATAATTTTGATCATTCTAAACTCTTTTATGCAACTTGCAGCTTTGTTTATAAAACACTGAAACACGTATTTTCAGGTTACATTAACAACACGCGCACTATGTGATAGGCCTATACATTTTTATACATGTTAACAGAATATCCGAGATACGGATTTGATCAGACAAAAGAGAGAAGTCGTCGATTCCCAAAGGACTGCAAGAGAAAGAGTGGAAAGTTATGGTTCGTGATCGTGATTTGAATCTCCATAATATTATATGTAGTCTAAGGCGCCACTCGAAAGCCAAATGCAAGGCAACAGCTAATTCACGAGCGTAGAATGGTCGGCCAATAATATCCATGTTGCAAAAATAAAGAATCATTTTGAACTTAGATTTCCAATATACAGTTTTTAGCTAGACTTCTATGATTATTATGATGGCAAGTTCGACCATCAATTTTGGGTTTTACATAATGATATGCTAATGAATGTAAGTTATGTGAGTGAACATAGCCTACTGTATTTGCGGTGTATTAGTAGTAAAGTCCGATTCCTGGCCATCGTCTATAAATTCTATTATGATAACAAACATCTAGAAAATACAGAGAATTTGCCCCAAGGCTATATAAGCCCGTGAACTGGAGGCAAAGAATTTTAATGCAGAATTTAACAAAATCCATCTGGTTCATCCAGTAGTTTACCGATGTATTTAGAGCAGGATTCTCAGCGAAACCCCCTACTGTATGTCAGAGGATAAAGAATTTATGAGAGTCAAGATGCTTGCAAAGAAATCCAAATGAATGTTCTCATTAGTTTTACCATACTAATCTCATGATAGAATTTTAGGGCAAATTGTATATTAAGTCAAATTGTAGAGATTAGTAAGCTTATACTTACTTTTAATTCTGATTGCCTGACTTTTTCTCGTTCCATTCGTATAACGGATGAGAGGTCTGGTAAAACATCTCCCTAGATTTTGAGTGATTCAAGTGGTGATTACTCTAAGAGACCACTCTCTAACATGATCACCATGCTTTAAATAGATAGTAGAAGTCAAGTTCGCACCATAGCAGTCACAAGAATGGATGATACGAATAAAGCTATGGAGCAGTTTAGACCATAGATTTCCCGCCATTAATGTTTTGGGCCCATGTACGAGCTTCGGAACTTGTATTATACCGACCTTGATCCAGTGGAGAGAACATGCCGCGAAAATTGGTGCCGTGGCTACGATTGCTCTGGAAGGAGAGGATCCATTATTATTATTTTAAGGAACGGCATCGTGTACAACTGCATGGTCGCGTTATTTCATGTAAATTTATTAAGTCCCTTGATATGCCAGTTGGTGTGACGACCAGAATACTTCTCAGTGAAACCGTCAGTATGTACCCGCATAGGCCTAAATGACCTCTTCAATTGTTTCGACCATTATTTCTTGAACTAAATAATAAGCCTACACACAATGCTCGAGACGTAGGGATACGTATTTCCTTGAAAGGTAAGTCTTACTCAGTAACAGGACCGATTCTTTTGCATGAATGCTGCGATACCGAAACACTTATGGAAAGTCGCGAGACCATAAAATTTTCACTAAAGGGACGAAACAATCTCAGTAATAGGCCTACAACAGTGACTATATCTTAGATCCAAAATGCCGAATATAGGCCTACTTGTATTTTGCATTGTTATTATACTCATGCTGATCAATAATGCTTTCTCAATTCAATGACTCGAATAGACTACAATGTCTTTGTAGGTGGTGCAACTTACATCAGATGGGGTCGCAACGTGTGCAGTCCTGGTTCTGAAGCGCTGTACAGAGGGGTCGCCGGCGGATCATATTTCAGCCAGCATGGCGGAGGAAGCAACTATCTCTGTCTTCCACTGGATCCCATCTGGGGAGCTTACAACGAGGCCTTTGCAAAATCTTCTCAACTCTATGGATCAGAATACGAGAGTCCATCGGGGTTTAGTTTAAAAAACAACCGCAATGGTCCTTTACACGACAACAACGTACCATGCGTTGTCTGTCGCAGTCAGACTAAGACTTCGGTCGTCATGATTCCAGCCAGAAATCAGTGCTACAGCGGAATGCACACCGAATACACCGGGTATCTGATGTCGGGGGCCGTCAGGCATCAAGGGCGAACAGAGTTTGTATGCATGGATGGAGAACCGGAAGCAGATCCTGCAGGCTTTCGTAGCGAAGAAGGAGCCTTGTTCTACAACGTGGAAGGTGTTTGTGGATCTCTTCCATGCCCTCCTTATGCTCCACGTCGTGAAATAACATGTGCTGTTTGCACAAAGTGATGGGAATGCGTAACATACATTTTGATCACTTAGATGATTATAAATCATACGAATTGTTAGAAAACGAATTAATTAACAGTTGACCAGTAAATTAGACTTGAATTTAGGTTTCAGCTAACCGCAAGGCTGGAATAGATTTAGACTCTGTCTGATAAGCTTACAGAATGAAGGACTCTTCAACGAACACGTCGGAAGTGACATTGATCTGCAGTTAAATTTCAGTAATTATTTCCTAATATTTATTTTATCAAGCTACACATAATTCTGAGTAGTCTGCATGAAATGCTTAAAAATGAAAACACCGAGTTAAATTACTTTCGCTTAATAAACGATATCATATTTCAAACATATGGATGCAGATACTATATCTAACCTAATGAAACGGGCCCATGTATGTAGCCTATACGTGCTATCACGCAATCAATTGAGAAATTAGCACGGTTGAGGCCACATATTCGGACTAAAACTATGTATTATACCGTTTTTAATGCGAATTTGTGGCCTCAACTCTGATATTATTTTCAATAGATAGTGATATATACCTATGTGCCTCAAGTGAAAGACTTAGGCTATCCATACGTAGCCTACTCAGAGAAATATGGGCCCACGCTAACTCTCTATTGAACATTAAAAATAATTCGGTTAAGTTTTCTGTGAGCTGCACTTGAAACAGCGACGAGCTCAATAATCCATTGCTCATCGCATTGAATTTCAAATGAGATATCGTAGGCAGCGATTCTTGAAGTAAGTAGGCTAGCTCTGTTCATGGGTCCTTGCCTATTTCTTATTTAATATTATATCTTTAGACCCAATGTTTTTAATACGATAGACCTAGTCCAGACATGAACCTACTAGATGTCACTTTTTAAAAGCGATATATTTTATGTTATGTTATGAAGGCTATATGTTGGACATGGAGGAGAAGTTGGCGATTCAAGGTAGAAAATATTAAAAGGACTCAATAGTCCAATGCTTGCATAGGCCTTTAGCTAGCCAAAGTAGACTAGCTAACGTAGACCCTTCATGATAATAATTTCATCAAACAAGACTCCTTGGACTAATAAGCAATATGTCTTCGACTTTAGTGACGTGCAATCTGTGACAGAGAGTCTACATGAAATCATGATTAGGCCTACTAATAATTCAATTTTGTAAGCAGGTCGCATGTTATTACATAGGTTAAATGCTTTACTGGAGATAAAAACCAATAGTACGGCAAATGCATGTCACCATACATTTAGAGTACCACTTCAGTGAACACTAGGCGCTCATAAATAATTGTCTCTGCAATTTAGTGTATTAATTAGCTGCAAGTAGCTCAAACAATAGTTGTTTTACTCGTTGACATTGTAATTTGTAAACTCCACTTTGTTGAGAACCTGTTCAAGAAAAGCCGTGCTTCTAGACTTGTCTGGTAAGGAAAAGCCAGTGAACCATAATTAGTTCTAGTTAGTCATCTAGAAATTTGTTGAAAAACAGAATGGCTTCCCTGAGGACGCGCATAACTGAATCAGCGAATTCTCTAACGTAACCGCCTTCAATTTCAATGTTCTTTGTCTCTGATTCATGCATTCATACACTCATGCATAAGCATAAGCATAAGCCACCATATACATAAATTATTGTTCCCCTTTGCTTCCTACCAAGTCTTACTATAGCGATGATGACTATAAGCCTTTGAGCTTCTTCTCCTTACGAGTCAATCCATATTATTCTGTGCTGTAGCATTATTCTCAAGCCTACATGACAGTCCGGTAAAGTTTATAATTATTTGTTTTGCATAATATTACTTGTACTACGTTTGTGGATCTCATCCGAGTTCTCCTTATGCTCCGCATCGTGAAGAGACATGTGCCGTATGCACAAAGTGACGAGAATGTGAACACCAGAATAATTCTAAAGCTTCTGACATGAGACAGTCTTTTGGGAGCGCCTTCTTGAATATCCGAACTCTGAGGATTAAAAACTTTATGTTCTTATAACCAACTTCACATCAGCGAGCATGTGAATTTAAGAGAATTCTTTTTAATTCTATAAATAATTTTTTTATTGGGGCCTACACATGACGCATAAACATAAAGCTATTTGGAGTGTTTGCAGCTGAGATCATTGCATTTTCAATTTTGTGTTTGTTTTAAAAATTAAATCAATATTGAAAATTGATTAGGCCTATTATATTCACTTAGCAAACGGAATAATCTTTTAAAAATATAGAATGAAGTAGATCACGCAACAATGTGACCTCGACCATTCTTAGTATTCCATTGAATATGTGGGGTCAACATTCTCGGCCATTTTGTGAAGTACATTAGTCCCATATTGTCAGTCCAAGTGATGTCAAGTTCTTTGTTTATATTGTCTATCCAGCGAAATCTTCGCCTGCGTTTGTCTATTTTCCTTTTAATCTAGCAATAGTTGGTTTATTCGTTGACACTGTAACCTCCACTTTGTTGAGAACCTGTTCAAGAAAAGCCGTCCTTCTAGACTTGTCTGATAAGGAAAAGCCAGTGAACCGTAATTAGTTCTAGTTAGTTATCTAGAAATTTATAGAAAACAGAATGGATTCTCGGAAGACGCGGATAGCTGAACCATCAAATTCTCTAGCGTAACCGCTTTCAATTTCAATGTTTTGCATATTGTTAAGAATTCGGTCAGCTGGCATTCTCTACCTGTCCTACCCACCGCAGTCTTCGTCAACGGCTTTGTCTAGCACGATTATTCCGATAGCCGACTCAGGCTAATGCTGTCTATAGTTTCTTATTTTCGTTAGTCTTGAAATCCCTACGATCTTGCGTAGATACTCATTTCAGTTCTAGGAATTGTTTTCTCATAACTATTCTTCCTCACTGTCCAGCATTCTGATCCGTATAAGCCTATAAGAAAATTGGTTGCAACGTCGTCTCTTATAAGATTTCATTTTCGTCTTCTCTCTTAATTCTCTACTTCCCGATATCCTGTTCACTAATTGCTTTTATTCCAATTGCTTTCGTATACAACCATGCAAAGACATGCACATAAACACACGCATACACAAAATATGAGCATGCATAGCCTACATTAATATTTACAATGATATTATTAATAGTCCCATAGTCGTTGATAAGTTTGCGATGGGTAGATTACATAGTTTATCCCTGCCCCCACAAAAGTGAAAAAACCTCTCGTGGCTATGTTCCCTTCAGTCTCAAGAATCTGTTCTGAAGCCCAATAAAAATTCCTAATCAATTCGTTTCAACGCATTGAAACGATGCGCAAGCTTACTTAAATGAATGCGTGGGCGTTTGGACGGCGACAATTAAATCACTCAACAGTTTACAGAATAAGCCTAAGCTGGTTCTAGGGCAATTACCTCTCTGGACAATTATCCCCCCACAATTACCCCCTGGACAATTATCCCCCGACAAGTACCCCTGGACAATTATCCCCCGACAATTACCCCTGGACAATTACCCTCCAGGACAATTACCCCCCCGGACAACTATGTGATTGCTATATGATCGCATTCGTGAATTTGAATAGAATCATTTGCGATCCACTTAAAAGTGTCCAAACTGCCCATGCCATATAGATAACACTTAATAGGCTGGTAAATCTCAGCAGCTCCAACTACCTGAACTAATAAGTAATTTAGGGCATATATATCTGTTTATTTCACTGATACGCAAAGAGTGGAACGTGGATGAATTAATGAAGCTTTCTATCAATGCCATAATGTATCACATTGAGTCACTGTTTATTCACTGGGACACTTGTCCTGAGATAATTATAGACAAGGCAATTTTGGGTCGGTCACTGTAAATTTAAATTACAGACTACGGGCTCTTGGAGCTTACAAAAGCTTGGCTGTGAAAGATATTTCTCATGTGCAAATTTCCAAAGAATTAATTAATGTGTTTTATACACATTAATCAATTCATTGGAAATTTGTTGGCTTAACAAGGAAATGTCAGAATACTCTGCTTCAGCTTCAAACTCTTTGGAGGCCCACTTGCTATTGGAGTTTTTTTTATGTCAAAGAAATTTATTTACCTTTTGATGTTCTTTGAAATTTAACGCATTTTTTGTTTTTATATAAATTTGGGGAAATGTCTGTTTTGCTAACAATATCTCCAGCCAAACTCAAACCCGACTGAAACTACATATTGGCTACGAGTCACAGCTATTTCAGCAGCTGCTTTGATCACTCAGTAGGCCTACAATGTCAAGATGCACTCGTCACGAGTATCACCCTGGCACATCACCACACCAGCAGCGGAGCTAAGTTACTGAACTTGACGAATAAAGACATTTGTAACTGTAATCAAGCATAAATCTGAAATAACTGTATAATCGACATAGAAATAATAGAGTAGTTTTGATAAGACGAAAGCCTAAAATATTACCATTTAAATTCGTAAATTGGAAATATTTATATTAATGAGGAGGTAGGCTACCACATCCCATCACCAGCTGGACGTAGCGCGTCTCGGTGATCGTCGCCTCTCCCCTGCCTAAAAACAAACTTGATTCCCAAAATGAGTGGGACTAGATTAGACATTGCTTTTCGTTTCAAGTGCTTCTGATGAACTTCTTAATTTATTTGCTCTATTATATATTGTTCACGAGTCTACTAAATTGCTGCTTCATAAATTAGAACACCGGACTGCAATAAACCAATGATATATAAGGTTGTCCTAAATGGAAATGGCCTTATTGTGCAGTTAATTGTGGATCCGATTTAACCGTGATTATTCAGATTAACCTAACAACTACCGATTGTGAGGCTGATACATGCAATCGTCATGAAGATCGTATACACCTCGATGAGTTACTTGTCCGTGAGACGAGGCCTTCCGAAGATTCACAAGTAACTCGCATGTTTTTGTCTCATTCATCTCTTGGTGGCCACTGCATTTGACTCCGATGACGTCGATTATCCACAAGGAACTGAACGAGTAAGAAAATATCCATTCTTCATATACCTAATGTTTTAATGTTTCAGTTTAACGACAATGTGTGATAACAAAGATCATCAGAGTCGCACTCCTTCTGTATCTAGGCAAATGGCTGGCACTGTCAGCGTGCAAACGGTGACGGGGTAATATTTCTTATAAGTAAGTAGCCTAACTAATTAGCCATCTCACAAGCGCACATGTATGCATTAGCCTACATTGCATAAAACGCAAAAAACACTCAATTTAAATCCAATTTCATTCGGAACTTCTATAGCACCAGTGCCTAGTGCAATAAGCATCAACAAATGGGAGCACCAAAATCAAACCAATCGGGTTCTTACAAGTCAGATGAAAAATGTGAGCATATAGGTGGCACAGACGGGGCACAAGAGGCCGAGAAGTTAGAGATATCGCAAGAGTGTGTCAACGTTATAAGCTATATTCCTGCAGCCTAAAATGTTACATTTCGGGTCTAGTGTACGGAATTCACAACAGTTCGTCTACGACCACATTATTTTCTCCAAATTATATAAGCTTAAATTTGGCTACCTTTCTACGACTACCAGAAAGTAAGCTTATCATATTTGTGATTTTATTCATTTCACAATACAATATTATTTTGTTTACAATACTGCACTGCTTTACAGGTTTTTTAAAGATTACTTTTAAAATTGAAAGACATAGTGTCAGTTTAGATAAGTTGTACGCACGCAGGCCTATATCAAAATAATGTAACTTGAAATCTTATATCACAGAACATTGACGAGGCGGATTTCCTCAAGCTGAAAAGGGAAATCATCGATGCTCTAAAGGCAGATGCACAGGTCTGTTCTTATACGGAACTCATAATATAAAAATCTCTGTCCAGTTCTTGTACAATCACAACACATCAAATATGAACCGAAATTAATATTCCTGTTGGAATGCCATTGTTTTTAAAAATTATTTAATTTAATTAATAATAATTATTTATTTCTATGGCGCCTCTCCAAGTGGACTACTCAGAAGCGCTCCCAACTTTAGCACGGCAAAAAGTACATTTTCGAGTTTATCAAAAATACGTCAGTAAGAGTTGCTGGGCAATGCTGGCGCAGCTCCTTCGGTGCCCATCCTAGACCAACTGTGGAAAAGGCTCGATTATGCCCATTTTCGGATTCGTGTAAATGGTACCAAGAGATAGTATTCCAATTTACTGCATATTCAAGAAGACAGATGCAAATCCTGAACTATTATCTTGCACTGCTGCAGGTCAATTTAAAAAGAAACACAATGTTGTGAGTTGACATAGGCTACATCTATTGCAAACCTGCTGCAATTTGAAATAATTATGTTAACAGAGCAGCAAAGATGCGGATCTCAGCAGACTGAAGAGGGAAGTTCTCGATGCCTTAAAGACTGGAAGAAATTTTGAAGAAAGTTATGGTTAGGCAATAATATACGAGTAATTCAGAATTGAAGAATTGCCTCGAAACTATCAACTTTATTACAGGGTGCGTCCCAAAAAAAGACCCCCTAGCCTTTTTGCCAATATCTTGGCCAGAAGTAAGAATTTCGAAATGAATTTTTACAGTCCTAAAGACAATTCATATTTACACATGATGGTCAGATTCCATCAAAATATTTCAAACAGAACAAAGTTATACCACTTATAGGGAGGCCACCCACCGTTGTTTGACGATTCAAAAACGCGACGCAAAAAATTAGGTTTTTGCCAATATCATGACCAAAAGGAAGACTTTCGAAATGAAATTTTACCGTTCTAAAGACAATTCATATATACACATGATGGTCAGATTTCATCGAAATATTTCAAACAGAACAAAAGTTATACCACTTTTAGTGAGGTCACCCACCGTTTTTTGACGATTCAAAAACGAAACGCAACAAAAGTAACAAAAACACGATTTTATTAAGTCTCTTCTGAAATAACTGTTGTCAAATGAACTTGGTAGTGCTTCACAACTTGTGTTCAATGTGCCCACCACCAGTGCCAAAACTTCTTTTGAGTCTCTGCAAAGTTCTTGATGGACCTGTTGACTAATCTGACAGATTCCTTATTTACCAATTTGAATGTCAACTTGCTAAGTGACTTCTCAGTGACGCGCAGCTACGCTGGTACCCTGTTTCCTTTTTTAGATAGTGATATCAATGATCAGCTGGCAAAATCAAGGCCATTTGATACCAATAATATTTTAGATAAGAAAAATCATGTTTTTTAAAACTTTTTTGGGGTTTCGTTTTTGAATCGTCAAAAAAAGGGTGGGCGACCTCCCTAAAAGTGGTATAACTTTTGTTCAGTTTGAAATATTTTGATGAAATCCGACCACCATGTGCAGATATGAATTGTCTTTAAGACTGTAAAATTTCATTTTGAAATTCTTACTTTTTGGCCAAGATATTGGCAAAAAACCTAGGGGGTCTTTTTTGGCGCACCCTATATAATACTTGTTGCTACTGTATAATTTTATTTGACTTGTTCATAGGTGTCACGACAACTGGTCCAGTGGTCCACAGACAACTGGACTAACTGTAATTGACAACTCGTACACGATGAAAAGTAGACCCAAGGAAAGTGTCACTAGTCGGTCAAAACTTTTAGTATTTGCCTGAAATTTTATAGATAACAAAGTAGCCATACTGCCACAGAATCCTAACGCCGTTTAGAAATGTTGGTGAGTAGTTCAAGCGTTTGAGCGTATGAGCTTTTGAGATGCCGCGCCGAAAAATGGAAATTTCCAACATGCAAAAGCTAAAAGGAAGTGAAGTTCGGCTACAGCTGGTGTTCAAAATGTACTCCCTGTTCACGCAGTGACGTAGCTAGCTTTTCATGGGCCTGTGTGCAGAGGTTCCGCGTGGGCCCCCGTTTGGCCCTGTAAGGCTTGTGTCTTTGCGTTCTTGCAATCAAGTTCGCCAAAACTAATCAATGCCAATGGGATTTGCTGTTAGATCTAACACATGCTATACAACTCATAGAATAAACATGAATGCTGCACGAATGAGACAGACAAATTAAAGTGTAATTAAGCACTGCAGTGATTTGTCAATCGAATTAAAAATCTTATGCACTTATTATTAGTAGGCTAGGTCTACTAGTAGGCCTACTTGAAGCAATGTCATGGCATCATAAAATTTTCTTTCTAACATTTTGTTCAGCGAAAAAGTCAATCATCTATCAATTCCATGATTTGCAAAATTTTGCTCACCACAGCGACACAATCATAGTAGACCCTATCTAAAAATAAGTTTAGCAATATGCCATGCAAGACTTGCAAGTGCAAAAATCGTGATTCCCTAAGACCCTGATCCACACGTGCTCAATTTGGGGTCTCCTTGATTTTGGGGTGAGAGCTGAGAGGGGTTGAGAGCTGTATGAGAATTGTAGAAAAATAAACGGTAGCATACTATGATCCACATGGGGTTTGGTTGTGAAAAGGTGAAAAGAAAAGACAACAGTACTTAGCCTACCTTAAGAAAGACTAGCGAGTGTTGAACCACCTCAAATACCAAGCAATTCTCACCCTGGTTGAGGGAGATGCCAGGTCACTACCGTTACCAAATCCAGCAAAATTAATTACCGGAATACGCGAGCATGCCTCTGGGAAGTATGAGGTCTCTGCGGCGCACCGTTTAATTCCAATACACGAATGTGACAGATAGACGGACATTGTAATTATCACACCTATCCTACCCAGGTCCCCCTTACCCTTTGCACAGGAAAGCGAATCAGCTGAATAAATATCTTACGTTGGTATGATTCGTTTCATGTTCTCAATTTATAACAGTTATATTCTTGTTTTCTTTATAATCGTTCACACACAATAATGATCGTCTTGCAATTTGGCTGTCATGACTGGAGAACATGATTTAAAAGGAATTCAGACTCCGTATAGGCTAGTTTTGTCTGACATCAGCACGACGGTCGATGGGAGTCAGTAAGGTAACGAAGTAGGCCTATAGGCCTAATGCACAAAAACTACATCTGTCACAAAATATTGTGAATTAGGCCACATAAATTATTAATTCAACAATCTGTGTGGGCCCTTGGAAGTCGTGGGGCCGTGTGCTTTGCACACATTGCACACATGATAGCTACGCCACTGCAGTGCATCTTTTCCCGAGGTCGCAGCATTTCCTGGGGCAAAATTTTCTGGGAGCAGGGCGGCGCTTTTCCGGGGATACGCGTTTCTTGGCACCGCTGCGTTTGCGGGGAGCCGCGTTTCCGGGCACCGCACTTCCTGGAAGCGTGACCAAATTAACTTGAACTTTAATCTCCATCTATTCATACCCATCCACGTCGAAAAGTGATTGTACTAGACGCATTCCTTATCTTCTTGCCTACTACTTTGTTTGCACGTGCACTTGTTATAGCGCCCCTTCAAGCACTACTCGAAGGGGCTCCAGATTGCAGCGCGGACACTGCATCAGAGTTTCACGCCGAAGCGCTGAGCAATTGCGAGTGAAGGACTTGCCTAAGGTCCCTACGCGGAGACTTGGGGTGGATTTGAACTTGCAACTCTCCGGCTGCAAGGCAACGAACGTATACACACACACTACACCACAGCGCCCCAGACTACCGTACCAGTGTGTAATATTTTTCTATAGGTGGCGCTGTTTACACAAGATGGGGTCGCAACGTATGTCCTTCTGGATCCGACGTTGTTTACAATGGAGTGGCTGGTGGATCATGGTGGGAACATCCTGGCGGAGGAAGTAACTACCTCTGTCTTCCACTGCAACCCATCTGGGGAGCTTACAACGCAGGCGTGGAGAAGGGTTCTAAACTCTACGGATCGGAATATGAGGGACCATCAGGGTTTAGGCTAAACAATAACAATAATCTCCCTCTACAAGACAACAATGCTCCATGCGTTGTCTGCCGTAGTCAGACGAAGACTTCTGTCGTCATGATTCCAGCCAGAAATCAGTGCTACAGCGGATGGAAAACTGAATACACCGGATTTCTCATGTCAGCACATTCCTGGCATCAAGGACGTACAGACTATGTATGTGTGGATGGGGAACCAGAATCAGTCCCCTTCGGCTTTCGCGATGAAAATGGAGTTTTGTTCTACAACGTGGAAGGCGTCTGTGGATCTCTTCCGTGTCCTCCTTATGTTGCACGTCGTGAACTAACATGTGCCGTCTGTACAAAGTGATCCGGACGTGGACATACGAATTTCAAAGCGTTAGGCACAGATTAGACCTGACGTAATTTTTCTATTGAAAAGCAAGACACGGATGATTATAACACTGATAATTATGGCCTGGCCGGATACCCTTAATCTTATTATTCTTAATCTTATTATAATCCACTAATCGTCAGTGGGGAGAGTGGAGGGTCGAAGGGGGGAATGGAGGTGGGTTGGAGTGGAGGTGGAGGTGTTGGGGTGGGGTGGGGTGGAGAGGGGTGGAGAGGTGGGGTGGATGGCGGTGAGATGTGGGGGGGCGTAGTAATACTGCTACTTTAAAATGGGCGCCCTTTTGTAGTCGCCCTTCTGATGGTCTCCCTTTCGGAGTCGCCTTATCGATAGTGAACCAGCGGGTAGGCATATCGGTTAAAAAGTCGCCAGACAGGCTTCAAGTTTTACATGTGCCACGGTGCCACCTCTGAATAAGAAATTTAACCACTGGTGTTACAGAATTTTATATCAAACTGCCACGGAACTCCTGGCCGACGCCCGCGGAACCCTTGGGTTCCCCGGAATCCCGGTTAAAAAAATCAATGGTGTATGTAGTACCTCCATATTTAGGAAACTCTAACTATTGATCTGAATGGTCTGTCAATGGAAGTTGAAAAATCTTTTGAATTTGGCGACATCGAGGAATAGCCTACTATATGATTGTGCCATCATTTCGATTTTAGATGAGTAGGCCTAGGTAATGATATTGCTGGCAAAGATAGGAAGTTTGTTGGGAAATGCAAGATGTTGCCTAGCTGGAGAAACAGAAATTAGATGTAAGGGAAGGAAAGGGCTTCTAATATGGACCCCCTAAGAAACATTGCTATTTCATAGTACAGATGCAGCTGAATGCGTCGGTTCGTTTATTCTAGGCATAACTTGACGTGAATTGTGATCAAATATGAAGAAATTATTCTTTAATCTGTTCAAATAAATTTTTTAATTATTTTGTTATAAATCCGAAAAATGGACCATATTGCACAACCCTGTGTGTAATATGGACCGCCAGGGTAAATTTGAAAACATTTTTTTCTTAGTACAGAAAGTGGCCCATATTACACGACTTTGTGTGTTTGTATGAATGGCAGAAGCCCATTATTACACATTCGATCACTGGCCCATATTACACACACTGGTATGCTTAGGGAAAATCCGTTATAGCGTGATCAACGAAAGTTTTAAATATCAAGATAGTTGCGTGTTTACATGATGAAGAAATTCCCTACCTTCTGAGACCAAAAGGCATAGCATAACTCAAATATTAAGCCACACAACAGCTGCTGAAGTTCGAAATTTTTTATAAGAAATCTACATAAAAACTAAAACATTGTATAGTTTCGTGCAGAGATTATGAGCATAGGGACACATTCAAAACAGGAAGCTGAAATCGGTGGACGGATTGTATCCCACAGTAAGAGCTCTCCGCAGACATGGTAGGTGGGAGAAACAGTCGAGGCCCATAAGATATTACACACTAGCCCATATTACAAGCCTTTCCCCTAATAGTAATATTTCATTGAACTTCAACTCGCGCCTAAAATTAATGGTAATTCATGATTAATGAGTTCACTACCTTCAAACGGGAATAGGCGTAGGCTACCTCAATACCGATACATTAAAAGCGAATAAACACAAGCACACACAGACACCCACACAGACGCCCACACACACACACACACACACACACACACACACACACACACACACACACACACACACACACACACACACACACACACACACACACACACACACACACACACACACACACACACACACACACACAACAGCAGGCTAATATCAGGACAGATGGCCACACTTCAGCGTGGTTCAAATTTAAGGAGTTCGACAGCGATGCAAATCATCGACCAAAACTTCACTGTAGCATACTAATAAGCAATGTGTCTTGCCATAAGTGACGCACACACACACACACACACACACACACACGCACACACACACACACACACACACACACACAATCTACGGCAGATGGTTGCATGAAACCACGACTATTAACATCGTATGAATTTACAACAATCTCTATATATTTCACTTTTATTGCTCGAGTTAAATGCATCATGGAAGATAAAGCAGGTCAAGCGGCAGATACATGTCATAAGAAATCTAGATTGTATACTTCAACGAAGGCTTGAAGCCGTCACAATAATTATAGAGTGTCTCTAAAAGTTGGTCTATTAATTAGTTATCAAGGGTGCCTTTTGCTAAATGCTGACCGTTAGTTTGCCAATTTGTTGATATTGAAACCTTCATTTGATAGATTCTAGATTTTGTGCCATACCTTGTATACATAGCCTACATAGGCTCATGTCACTTGCAAAAAGTCGGATGCACATTGGAGAGAGACTGGTTCACTGTCATCTGCATTTATTTAAAGAGGCGGGAAGGCACAGTTATATATATATATATATATATTATGTATTATATATTATATATATTATGATAACATATTTTTATATGGAATCACTTTCCGCGTCCCCGTATTGTCGAAGTATCTTACCTCGTAGTAGCCTACAGATTGCCTGCAAAAAAGAGCACGAGGAGTCAAAACAGTAATAATGAATAATTTTCTTCCTTTGATTTCAAACGAACACAACGCAGACTACAATTATTTAGAGCATGGACGAACGCAATGGCGGAGCCAGGAATTTATAATGGGGGGGTTGACCTGGCTGGATGCCCTTCCTGACACCAACCCAACAGTATTAGGCCTACAGCAAATAAAATGGAATAAAGAAAAAACGGGAATAAAGTAAGAAAAACCATTGTTACTATATACAAACAATTGTTTTGGTCTTTCTTATTTAAGTGGATAAATAACCTTTTAAAAAACTTTTTCCTAAGCCAATGGGGTTTAACCCGCGAAACCCCCCCTTGTCTACGCCACTGAATGTACGATCACAAGTTACTACAGTATTTGAATTTAACAGTCAGCAGTTCACAAGGCGTCCATCACGTCCTACTAATTTTACCAATGCCATCTGCCGATTGGAAGGTTGAGTGGACCTTTTTGGGAAGGTAGCGGGAAGCGATCCCGCATTCGTGCGCTCTTCCTGCCATAGATTTACCATTACCATGAAACCCCCTCCAGCGGCACTTTCGGACGTCCTTTACGAAAGATCATTAATGAATAAGATAGTCTCTGAAGTGGTTTCTGTGGACGCATAGAAATCATCGAATATTTACATTAGGCTATGCATTAGGCTACATTGCATTCTTCAATTTGGTCGCTTGTGTCCTGTGGTAATCACGGATGGTAGCTGGAGAGATGCCAGAGGTTCGCCGCCAATTGACACTGGATTATTATTACATGCGAAGATCGCGGGGAGCTGTTCAATGACACCTTGAATTGAGGCTGAGCTTTTCAATTTAGACAGCACATGCGAAGCACATTCGATATCTTTTTAGGTTTTTCAAATTAAATCGAAGAAACGACGATTTCTAAAACGAAGATTTGGTGTTGTTAATGTCTGTGTTGTGAACGCTTGTGAACGTGTGCACGCGCACGTGACAATCACACGTGTTCCAGTGGGTGTGCAATGTACATGCAACGTACCGTTGAACCATGACAGACTATTAGGCCTACCATAAAATATAGGCCTATATTAGGCATTTCGCAGTGCAGTTGCCTTACAAGTCTTGTCATCGTCATTCATCTTGAGTGTGCTTAAAAGCATTTCGGTACGGTGTACCAGGTATTGATTTGGATTATAATTATATCAATTGCTGATACGTCATGTCATCATAATCATTTTTGACATATATATAGGGCCTATAATTATGTTTGCCATAAATAATATTTTTGTTTCTAGAAAATAAAATGTAAAGCGGTGATTCGTTGCTTGTTCTCAAGATGTCGGTAACATAGACGTGCTCCAAATTCTCAACGTTCTCGGAATGAAACTGTAACGGAGCCCCGCCCCACATAATGTCGCCAACACCGTATCATCGCACGAGAGAGCTTCGCGTTGATGTGGAAGGTCCTTAGAGAACGGTAATGGAAAGGAGGTGGTAACTTTCGGGTTCGAATCCAGTCACACTCGGTACGCAATAGATTTCTACTTTCTTGCTCCATGAGTAGGCCTAATGAGTATGAGATTTGTGCTTTGATAGACAATCTCTCGCTACATCTTAAGGTACTAGGATTCACCGGAAATGTCGGGTCTTTCGGTCTTGAAACCTGACATTCCCCTATGCCGGAAAAAAGTGACCATCACTGACAGCAGCTGCGAGCGTGACACGATGCTAGCAACTAAAGAACATGAAAAACTTATTGTCAAAGATATATCTCACTTAATTAGAACAACAATGCCAGTGCCAAGTAGCAAGCTCTCGACACTTTTTAGCTGTGTCGAGAAACTAAAAACATGTTTTGCACGGCATGCTTCCACCCAGTATAAGCTTGGGCATAGTCTACAAAGCTCTACATCCTCGTGCTAACGATCGAGAAATAAGCTCCTTGGTGAACTTGTACATTTCTCATGCAAGAATTAGAATATTTTGGTTTATTAAAATCTTGTAAACCAAACTGGAGTTTGCAATTGGTTGATTAATAAAGAATAT
Organism: Lumbricus terrestris; assembly: GCA_949752735.1. NCBI lineage: Eukaryota > Metazoa > Annelida > Clitellata > Crassiclitellata > Lumbricidae > Lumbricus > Lumbricus terrestris. The sequence continues at coordinate 65,498,194 of OX457039.1, forward strand.
TCTGTTCTATTGAAAATCAATAAAGCACTCACCTATATTTGGAAAAGCCAATTCTCTGCCTTCATGTTAATGTATACGCTACCTGCTGATAGGCACCCCATGCGCTGGGTTCTAGGTAGTCCTACGAATACGATCGACGGTTCTACGGTCCTACGGTCCTACGGTAGTCCTTTCTATGGACATTTTATCCTGGGACTTTTTTGTCCGGGGACATTTTATCCGGGGACTTTTTATCCTGGGGACATTTTGTCCTTCCACGGATTTATTGAGTAATTTACTCAGACGTCAAATTTAAGATAGATTCGCATAGGCCTACAAAACAACTCATGTATTTATTGCATTTAGAGTAACAGCTGCTGTAAATTTCTTTTACGTCAAGTGATTTTTGAAAATTTCTTAACTTGCTGGACCGACGATATGTCGTTTATGAGATTGCTAATTTATGGCCAACAACAGCGTAAATTAGGATAGAGTATAAGCTTACTGATCAATCGTAGACCAGAAGATATTTAAAAGGTGATCTGAAAAGTTGGCTTAAATTTGCAGCTGGCATAGGCCTACATGTAGGGTAGGATTGTCTCTAATCTTTCATGTTAACACAGCAGGCTCTGGTTTGTAAAACTGATACATCCAATCATCATGAAGGTCGTCTACAGTTCGGTGAATTTGGTTTCCATCAGACGAGGCTTATCAAAGATTTCTGAGAAGTTGCAGTCTTACCCACAGCTGAAGTATCTTCTAGTTGTTCCTTTCCTAGTGGTCATTGCATTCGGTTCCTACAAAGTCGGACTTTCATCAGGAACAGTGGGATTGGTAAGACGATAATTTTGATTAGCAGACGTAAGAAACGCAGCACATTGTTACAGACAATTTTGTAGGTCGAATGTAGACAGTAAATGTCAGGGATGCTACTCATAGCTTTTTCCACCGAGATCTAGGTTTTCAGGTCATGTCTAGGTTTCTAGTTTTTTGTCAGGATCTAGCTTTTTCGGTTTTTAGACATTTTTTAAGTAAAAAAGACATTTTGAGGTAAAAAAATATACAAATTTTGAGTGGAAAAAATCACAAAAGTTTCGACTGAAAGACTAAAAAAGGTCTTTAGAAATTTCAAGTTAAAAAATCCGTGTATTTCTCCTAAAATTGTCATTCCAGCTTTTTCTAACCTTTTATTGGCCGCATCTGACCATTTTTAAAATTCAGCGTGGCATCCCTACTAGACCTGTAATGTGGGATTGATGCCCATGATCATTAACTTCTACATTTCTACACATGAAAACTTATCTCTAATACGAAAATATTTACAACACCTTCTGCAATTTTGATGGTGTGAGCATGTTTCCATCGCATACAAATGTCTCTCCAGTCTCTTCTGGGTTTCTTCAGCGCTGCTTATCGACCTGGCTTAACTACAATTGAAGGGTTTGGAGCAGTGGTTCCCAACCTTTTATGACTTGAGGGCCACTTTTTCTAAGTTGGAGGACACGAGGGCCACTTTTTCTTAGTTGAAGGACATCAGGGGGCCACAAGGTTAAGATTGTATCGACTGAAAGAATGTAAAATTGTTATAATTGATTCAAAATATAATGTTTGATGTTATTTATCGATGTTAAAGTAAAATAATTTGTAATAGAAAATAATAATGTGTTCTATCCTGTCCAAATTGTTTATTTTTGCGTATATTTTTGATCATTCTTTGAGAGATGAAGGCCATTTTCTGAGACCTGGCGGGCCATTTTCTTAGGCCTGGCGGGCCACTTTTGGCCCGCGGGCCACGGGTTGGGAACCGCTGGTTTGGAGCAATAACGAGGTATTCGGAAATCATGATTTTTGGGAAAATTATTTCAAAGATTTAACACTTCAAACCGCTGTATCTAAGACATTTGACGACATAATCGACAAGCTGTCTTAAGCAATGTGTACCTTAAAATTGTTTTTAACGAAATTGGTAAGCTTACGTTATACAATGCGAAAGATGAAATTATAATTTTGTTACACATTTTGCTTCAAATCGGGTTATTGCAACACGAACACTCAGTCATTAGTATCATTTCTGGTGCAATAACAAGTTATGTCGACCAGGTATTGTATAGCAGCTACAATACCACACATGTCATCTGGTATAAGTCAACATACCTTATTCTCGCACCAAACTGTCTCTATTACACAGTTCGAGAATCGTGCAATAGGATTGTAAAATCACCATAGCTGTAGCCAGTGGCGTAGCCAATATTTATCATGGGGGTTTGGTGGGTTTTATGGCCTGGTCGGATGTCCTTCCCGACACCAACCCAGCAGTAGGCTATTACAGTAAATAAAAAGGGAATAAAGTAGGCCTAGCAAAGGGGAAAGTAAGAAAAACAAATGTTACTACAAACAATTATTTTGCTTGTTCTTATTTAAGCGGGTAAATAACATTTGCCCTGAGCCAATGGGGGGTTAACCCCCGAAACCCCTTGTCTACGCCACTGGCTGTAGCACTGCCGAGCACGGACATAGCCCAATTCAAACGAAAGTGGAGCAATAACAGGTTATGTCAAATAACCTCATTGTTGCATCGGCTAGTTTGCAAGAAAACACGCCAATGTAGGCCTATATATAATGTTGTCATACCAGGATATTGCATTCGAGTCATGGTCGAACCCTGCCGGGTGCACAATACCATGTGATGTTCACATAACATTTTTTTAGAAATAACACTCAAGGATATTCAAGTCTGTACCAAATATCTGTATATCTGTCGTGCTAAGTTAATCTCTTATCAATGTGCGAAGTGAAATACAATTGAAATTCACAGAGTTTATAATAGATTAGGGCCTAATCATTAGGCCTACTATCTTCCGCTCACAGTGGCATACTGTTTCCCAAGACATCGGTGGGTCGACATACCTCGTTATTGCTCCAAGCCCTTCAATTATTCACTGTGAGAGCTAATTGCTAGTTATATATTTCTACAGTCCTTTAGGTCTAACTTGATTTCTTGTGCTCGGTATACGGACAACGCCATAAAGTAGCCTATTATTTTTAGCAGTTCGTTCCGTAAACAATCGTACAAAAGACACTTAAAACATCATTCTCACACGTTCCAAAAGACTCCAATGTTAAAGTCCATAAGCCTACCTTCTTAGAACGATAATGATTTTAAATTTAACTCTCTAGCCTACACTAGGAATCCGTCAACGAATAACCGTTTTTTGCGCACATCTTTCCTCTGTCTCTCAGTACATCTCTCTGCCTCTCTCTGTCTGTCTTTCTCTCTGTCTCTCTCGCTCTCAGATACGCGCGCGTCCAGCATTTGTCTTTCTGCCTATCTGCCACCTGCTTGCGCCAATTATACGATACATTTAGCGCTCTCTTTTGAGTTGGCTAATAATTAGCATAACACTGAATGCACTATAAAATTAGCTCACATGTGTCATTGTATATTTTGTTAGCATATAGGCTTAAGTAGACACAAGAGAATAACATAGCCACATCCTAAACGATTAAATTGTAGGCTACCTTAATGATGATAATTTTATGCAAGTCTTACTTCTAACATTAAGGCGGGTGCCCACTGCCCAGAGCATTGCATCACCCAAACCCGCAGTTTCGAGATGCCCGCAGTTAATATACATGTGCGTGGTGTAGCGTTTGATGGCAGAACGGGTCATTCGAGGGTAATCACAGTACCAGTTCCACATTAGCCTTCATGAGACTCTGGTTGCACGTATAGACCTGCGATAGGTCCTATTATTGCATACGATGTAAATATATATGTTGACAGAATTTAGGAGATGCGGAGTTGATGAGACGCAAGAGAGATACGGTAGCCCAACGAAATGCAAACGAAAACGAGGAAAATTATGGTTAGACAAACACCACCGAGTATTACACTTTTTAGATTGTCTTGCAATAATAATAATATTACCAATTAAATGTTTTAAACTTTACTACGCTGATCGAATAATGTGTGCGTGGTTATTGACAAATGTAAATGTCTCCAGTGAAAGATACTCCCGCTTTACTCTTTTTGATTGGCTGGCTTTCTTCAACTCCTTCCGTCTTGTCATAGGATCAATCAATCAATCAATCAATCAACGCAAACGATCCAATCAATCAATCAATCAGTCAGTCAATCAATCGTAATTTATATAGCGCCCCTTCAAGGTACCTACTCATAGGCGCTCCCGGCCGAGATCAAGCGAAAAAAACAGTCTTCAACAGTTTGTAAAATTGAGAAGAGCTTGGGAGGTGTCGCATAGTCAAGGGAAGTCCATTCCAGGTCGTTGGACCAACCACAGAGAATGAACGCCTCTGCATTGTTACAGAGCGAGTGAAAGGAACCATTAAGTCACCATGGACAGCAGAGCGCAGTGCGCGGCGGCCTATGCAAGTGGAAAGAGGGAGGCAAAGCTCACACAAATAAGAGGGTGCCCAGCCTGATAAGCATCGCCACACCAAAGATGCAATCCTAAATGAGATGCGCTGCGGGAAAGGAAGCCAGTTCAAGACCTCACGCATATAATTATAGGGATATTATAGAATCGTAATCGCAAAGTGTAACTTCTGCAGCATCCACAAAAGCGAAGTCGCGGGAACGAGTTTATTCAAAGGCGCTCCATCGAAACAAAATCGATCGTCAGATCTGTGCGTAGGACTTCGTCTTTATCTTTAGACTTTAAACTCCACACTCTAAACCAGCGGTTCCCAACCCGTGGCCCGCGGGCCAAAAGTGGCCCGCCAGGCCTAAGAAAATGGCCCGCCAGGTCTCAGAAAATGGCCTTCATCTCTCAAAGAATGATCAAAAATATACGCAAAAATAAACAATTTGGACAGGATAGAACACATTATTATTTTCTATTACAAATTATTTTATTTTAACATCGATAAATAACATCAAACATTATATTTTGAATCAATTATAACAATTTTACATTCTTTCAGTCGATACAATCTTAACCTTGTGGCCCCCTGATGTCCTTCAACTAAGAAAAAGTGGCCCTCGTGTCCTCCAACTTAGAAAAAGTGGCCCTCAAGTCATAAAAGGTTGGGAACCACTGCTCTAAACACTGAATTCTGGCTACAGACGGTCAAGCGTTCTGCGCTTTGCAAAACGTGGCAGAGCATCGACATACAGTCGGTGTACCACTGTAGGCCTACCGTGTTTCTACTCCACTGAAACGGTAAATTGCAGACATTCTTCTGACACTCTTCAAGCGACTGATTCTGGTAACTTCTCTCTTCTTTCCCTTCTGGATCTGTCTGCCGCATTCGATGCAGTCGATCACGCCATTCTGCTCCTTTGACTGCACCTATCTTTTTTAGCTTCACAACTATTGCTGAAGAGTGGATGACGTCCTACCTGAATTAATGACGCCAATGTATCCGCCAAGCCGGCAGCTCTTCCACTCGTTACCTTAGATTCAAATGAAACGCTGATCCATTCAACCCCAAACCTTTTTACACTCTTGCATTTCAATAACACTAAACGCTTTGCTTTCAATTTCTTATAATTTTTTACGTTTACCATACAGTAAATTTTCTGCCTCAAATTTCTTCTAGCATTATAGTTATGTGACGCAGTGTTTTCACAGGTGGCGCCATGTACAATGTACATCAGATGGGGTCGAACACAATGTAATAGTGGATCAGAAGCTGTATACAGAGGATTAGCTGGTGGGGCATGGTACGAGCATCACGGAGGAGGAAGCAACTACCTCTGTCTTCCACTGGTGCCCATCTGGGGTGCCTACAATGAAGGCGTGGATAAGGTTTCTAAACTCTACGGAGCGGAATATCAATGCCCATCTGGGTTCAAGTTAAATAACAACCATAATCGTCCTTTGCATGATAACAACGTTCCATGCGTTGTCTGCCAAAGCCAGACGAAGACTTCGGTCGTCATGATTCCCGGAAGAAATCAGTGTTACAGCGGATGGCACGCTGAATACACTGGATATCTCATGGCAGGACATCATCTGCACAAAGGACGTACAGAGTTCGTCTGCATGGATGGAGAACCGTAATCAGATCCTTCTGGCTTTCGAAACGAAGACGGAGCGCTGCTATGGAGCGTGGAAGGCGTTTGTGGATCTCTACCGTGTCCACCTTATGTTGAGCGTCGTGAGATAACATGTGCCGTCTGTACAAAGTGAGCAGACTAGGGCCTATATGGACACACAGAATGTGGATAATAACACTTTACATGTATATTGCAATGCAAACACACATATTAACGTTTAGACCTACAAGGTATAAGTTAGACTTCTGGGCACAATTGTTGATTAAATTATTTAGTATCCTCAGTATTCGTAATCGTAATTGTAGCCTAGTCGTAAATTCCAGGCTTTCAGGGCACCATTGGACAGCTGAGAGTGAAACACTAGCTTATTCACGAACGCTGCGCCGAGTCAGAAGGGCTGATCGGTTGTTCAAAGGAGAGTCTGAAGGAATTCCGAGTGCGCTTCCATAGAGGCAGAAGACCGAGTAGATGCTAATGCTGGTTCCGCTTCGGTCGATAATTGGAAGGTGGCGGTGGGTGGGGGTACGAGTTCTTATAAGCATGAGGACGTTTATAGTGGGGAATTACCGATGATGGTGGAAGGACCGACAGAGTGTGGAATTCAGGAGGCAGACCGTCCCAGAAACGCGTTGGATACGCAGTGTTTGACTCGGATGCGGAACTTTAGACTGGTTGTTATCGGGGGTAGAGAAAGAGTGAGGACGGAGGACGCTCGTGTACAGCAGAAAGCCTGGATGGTAAAGATATTTGGGCTGGGAATGCTGTAGGGAGCATTAGGCTTTGGATAGGACTTTGAAGTGGAGTTGCTCTGAGATTTTTAGCCATTGTAATGATTTGAGGAAAGGTGAGTTATGATGATGCCTGGTTGTTCTCGTGACAGCTTTCGCTTTGTGCTTTCAAGAAGTCGCAGACGTTTGAGTTGTGTTGAGTCTAGGTCTTGGAGAATTGCAGTTATCGAGCTACCAGTGGACAATGGTGAAGGCAGTCTTGAAGTAGAGCATGGGTCGGGTGCAGCGGAGATCACCAGTGAGGATTAAGCAGGAGCGTGAGAGGTTGGAGATGTGGTTATAAGAAGAAACACCAAGATCGCCGACTGGCATATCAGACGTGAAGGCAAGAGATGAAGAGTTGTTGTGTAGCCCATGTTTGGAGAAGGTAAAAGATTAGCCTACAGGATGATGAATTCTGTTTTGGAAGGTAAAGGCAAAGGAACGGAGAGCGACCATGCTATGATTAAAAAATTCGGAAGAGCGTGAATTGCTTCATAAACGAACGTAATGCTGGAAGTGATAAGTAAGTATGTGACTAAGCTTAATCTTTATTAAACTACCAACAAACACACGGTAGTTTACAGAAGGAATAAATAAGATGAATATTTAGGCCTCCTGGCCCTGCAAAGTAAAACAGCGTTCTCATAATAAACTTCTACTGGCAAAGACATCAACTCTAGGTAGGGTTAGATCATGATGACCTGGGTCGAGTAGACCTATTGTATGGAGTGACCTTATTTGGAGAGAGGTCGTGAAAGACTTGACAAGGGTTTGAAAAGGATAGAGCGGAAAAGAGCAGAGTCTGCCCTAATACTGATTAACTTCGTGTTACAGTGTGGTGTAATAAATGTCTACTTTGCTTAATTTTTAAACTCGTTAACTAGACATTTGATGTTTCTTAATTCAACATTGGCTATGTCTATTTCGTATATAACTTATGATCGCATCATCGCAACATATTTTAGAAAGGTTATATAAGTTGACTTTAACTCGATTAAATTGTTTTTGATATATTATGCTTACTAAGCGAAATAAAATGAAAAAATATACAGAGTCCACATAATTTATGTACACCATTCATAGCGGTCTCATGGTGTTTACTCCACTTTGTTTGCCACAAATTAATCGGTTGGGATCCTTGGTTACCTAACCGCTATTCAGTTGAATATCCCTCGCCTCACTTGAGTCCTCGTGCCCGGACGATTGTGCGATCGTGAAGCCAGAGGTACGTGGTAACCAATGTGGCTGAAAATGCTTAAATGCAATAGAAATACAGTAAGAGACCTATCTGTTACTATCCGTAAGATCCACGTTTGATCGCTGCTATATTTCAGCTGCTATTATTGGGCATACTTACCAGTAGGAACAATAAGAACTTCCCAACACGAATGCTGTTCAAAAACATTTACTAGTCTTTTCCGCTGCTCTCTTGGCTTCTGTTAACTGTCGCGTTATGACGACCGACAGTTTTCCATTATATATAGCTATATATGATATATATTGGAAAAATTACCGGTCATCATAACGCGACAGTTATATATATATATATATAATATGACTTTTAATGTATATATATATATATATATATTGGCTATAACATCAAGTGGATTCGGTCTAACCGTCTAATGGCATCCAGTGGAAACAGTCCACTCTTCCATTTGGAGATGGTGGTTTCGGGATTAGAAGATTTGCGATGCTGGTATCTGCTTAGGCCAACCTAGAGTTAGCTGCATCAACCAGATCAACCAGAAATCTTGGGACTGAAATTCTTGGCAGCGAGGATTGTTTGACGGTCTAAGGGTGAAAATTCTACAGTCCCACATCGCTTCACATAAAAGTGGAGATGAGGCTACGTCGACTAAATAGAAGAAAACTGGGACAGACCGTTGATCGACAGAGGCAAATCAGATGTTTGGATATCACACAACGACCATTTCAACCGGCCTTCATTTAATCAATCCAGCTCCAATTTAGGCACGAATAGGCTACTTTCATCGAGCTTCGATTTACGCTACATTTTCATCAATCCAGGTCCACTTTAAGCAATGATCTTTTCATCAATCCAGCTCCAATAATATTGTCGTGAACCATGTGTCGTGAACCAGCTGTCGTTGAACCAGTTGTCAATGAACCAGTTGTCGTTGACAACGTGGAACCGAAGGGCGGCTATTGTTTTGCGTTTGAGTCAAAATCTCAACGTAAACTAACGGTTGAACCAGCTCATCTATAAATTTTTATGCGACTGTAGTCCATTTCACGCCGAACGGGGGGACTTTATTTTGTAGACGGAGGAAATATTCTCTCCCCCTGGAGACTTTTTTCAGAATCATCCGTGGGAGACTTTAGAGGGAGACTGTCGCGCCGCAACGGTTCCAGAATAAATTCGCCCCGAGGTTATAATCTGAAATAAAGCCTCCGGGGAGGGGAAAGAACATTTCCTCAGTCTACGAAATAAAGTATCTCCCGTTCAGCGTGAATTGGGTTACAGTTTAAAAAATTCATAGATGAGCAGGTTAAGCAACTAGTTTAAGGTGCCAAACTATTTAACAAGAAAATATATGCACGTTTACATTAGAAAATGTCTTCCAACGTAGAATTTCAGCCAGAGGAGACTATATTTTGGCGGGAGACTTTATATCGTGACACCGGCGCTTGACAGTTGTAACTGGAAACCTACTCGAGTCTCGAAACCACGCACCTTTCCGAACGCCTCTCAATTTGTACGCACAGATATAACGCCGTTACATTTCGAGGCACAATGGCACATTCACACAGTTGTTCTGTGATGAGAACCACTAACTTCAGAACAAAGCAACTTTTCGTGCAGTTTCTTGTAAAAAAAATGTTGCGTATAATAATAATAATAATAATAATAATAATAATAATAATAATAATAATAATAATAATAATAGCAATAATCATAATAATAATAATAATAATAATAATAATAATAATAATAATAATAATAATAATAATAATAATAACAGTGATATCAATAATAATAGTAATAAAATTCAATAACAATAGTCTATTATTATAATCAATAAAATGAAAATAAACAAAGTGATAATAATAATAATAATAATCTCATCAAACAAAACTGCCTGGACTTATAGGCAATAGTCCTAGGTCTTGATTTCAGTGACGTGCAATATGCGACAGAACGCTTAGGCTATATGAAAATCATGATTAGACTCTATTGATATAGTAGCCTATCAACTCAAGAAGCAGTTCACATTTTATAACATAGGCCTAAAATAAATGCTTTCTTTAAGATCAAAATCAATCGCACGGCAAATGCATGTCACCATAAATTTAGATCACCACTTCAGTGAACGCTAGTCGCTCATAAAGAATTGTCTCTACAATCTGGTTTGTTAATTACTTGTCAGTGGCTCAAATAATAGTTCGTTAATTAATTGCCATTGTATATCCTCCACTTTGTTGAAAGCCTGTCCAAGAAAAACCCTGCTTCTCGTTTGATAAGGAACTGTTGGTTAATGACAATTAGTTAGTTAACTGGAAATTTATGGAAAAACAGAATGGTTCAATCGAGGACTCGCATAACTGATTCAGCCAATCCGCTAACGTAACTGCTTTCATTTTCAACTTTCTTGGTTTTTTGTGCATGCAGTCATGCATAAGCAGAAGCATAAAGTCATAAACATGAGCATAAGCATAAGCACAAACATGAGGCACGGTGTCAATTCTTGTTCCATTTGCTTCTTCACCAAGTCTTACTATAGTGAGGATGACTAGATAACCATCGAGCTTTTTCTCCTCATGAGTTGATCCATGTTATCCTGAGCTATTACATCATTCTCAAGCCTACCTGACTTTGTCTGGTAAAGTTTATAATTTTGCCATGCATAATACTTGTACTGCAAAATGTGCATTGTGAATGTATTTTTCCACTGAATCAATTCCAAAAATTGTTTTATTCTGACGATAATTATTGACGACAACTGAAAACAATGTTCTCAGTAACACGCAAGACAAGCAAACCAATTCATCACGCCTCATAGGGTAGATAGCCATAGAAATCGGAAACCTGCAAAGTATGAGAAGGGATGAGTCAAAGGTTAGACACTTCTGCGGGGGAGAGTGTGTTCATGGGGATAAAAGAGACAAAATGCGCATTAATAAATTATCAACGGATCAGCTTAGGAATATAGACAAGTCAATGCACGCTGTGTCTGTGCTCTTTCTTCTACATTAACTAAAAATGACGGCATATGATATATCTGTAGTAGTAGACAAAATTATAGTAGAAGTAGTAACATAGTAGTAGTAGTAGTAATAGTAGTAATAGTAGTAGTAGTAGTATTAGTAGTAGGAATAGTAGTAAGAGTAGTATTAGTAGTAGTTATAGTAGTAGTAATAGTAGTAGTAGTAGTAGTAGTAGTAGTAGTAGTAGTAGTAGTAGTAGTAGTAGTAATAATAATAATAATAATAATAATAATAATAATAATAATAATAATAATAATAATAATAATAACGATCATTCACATGGCGCCGTAATACGGCTAAACCGTTACAAGGGCGCCTTGACCCCTCACAGTGTATACGCCTATTTAGGTAAAACGTTTTGTCATCGTCTGTCGTCTGGAGTGTGCTTAAAATTAATTCAGTTGGGCGCAGTGAACTGAATTGAGCCATAATTATATCAACGCTTATAATCATTTGATGTCTTTATCTTCATATTTGACAAATATATAACTGTGAACCATTACTTATTAATCGTCTTTCTTCGATGAGAAATTTACGGCCACAGTTTGCTTCCTGCTTGCAAGAGGTCGCTTGAACGTGCGTTTGATATCAAAATATCTCTTCTACAGATATAATTTCTTGTAAGGGCCCTATTGAATTAGCAGCAAGCGTATGCAACCGTAGTATAAAGCTGAAGCCCTGTGCTTTCAAATTTTGATAAAACGCGAGAACTATTAGTAGGCTATTTACGGGTACTTTAAAAATTGATTAAAATATCTGTTAATATTTACATTGATTTCATTTGTCTAGACCCTAGTCAAATCTAGTCGCTCCCCACCAGGGCTGTTTTAAAGGAATTTTTAGAACTGCACATCTCCTTTCCTTTCCCATCTTCCATGGTAAATTACTTCCAATCGGAGGACAATGGCCTTTTTGCTAGTTTTAACTGTACAGAAGTGCTTCTACAACTGCACAAATCCATTTAGAACTGCACATTTTGCGTACAACTGCACGTTGAAAAAGCCCTACTCTCCACTGTGGGGAAAAAAATTTTGGGGTGAGGGGGAGAGCGAGGACGATCTGCAAGTCGAGCAGGGAAGGAAATTGGGGAGGGGATGTGCTCGTCCCAACTAAACTTTTTCTGAATCGCCACATTATAATGGTAACAACCAAACCGTCATCTAAAGAAATTGCTCTATCATTCAGTTCTAATAAGAGTCGCCTTGGAATTTAATCAATGTTTTGTAGAAAATAAATACTGAAAAACCACGAACGTACCTTTAATTGCTCGAGAGTTCGGCAGTGAGAACAATGGTGTTCCCGCGACAGAACTTTGCATTACCAAGACAGTGAGGCGCAGATGTCGCTTATTGAAATGTTTTAGAACCACTGCTCTACGTTATTTAATTAGATTACGTCGGATGTCATGTCAGGTTATAGCCTACCAGAATACAAACTAATCACCTTGTCACCTTGTGCCGTCGATTCGATGAATCCTAGCGACCGCCAGGGTCAACCTTGAACCTCCTCCATGAGTCCCGGTCTCTCGCCGCCTCCCACAGCTCTGCAAGGTTAATCCTCGTCACATAGTGTATCTCCTCCATCCATCTCCTTATCGGGCGCCCTCTCCGCCTCCTTCCATTCCCCCATGCCAATATCATCTCGTTCTCCAGACCATTATGTGCGCATCACATGTCCAAAGAACGTCATCTTCAGTCTTTCCGCTCTTTGTCTCAGTAAAGCCCCCTTCTTAATTGTCTTATCTCCTTTAGTATTATGGTAGTTTGCTCTTTTCTCAATCCATGTGACCCTCAACATCTTTCTCCAAATCCACATTTCGCATGCCTCAATTTTCTTCTCCGGTGCTTTGTGTTTGTCAATGTTTCACATCCGTAGAATACCACCGGGAAGATCAATGCCTTTACAAGCTAATGCTAACGTTTATTACAAGTTTACAACTGGTTATCTAGCTTACGTAGGCCTACTTCGTTTATCAAGAAAGTTAAGTTGACAGACCGCAACTTATTACATGAAGAAAAATATAAGAAAAGAAATGGTCTGAAATAACAGTGTCTGCAGAATTCAGGTTGGAAGCTGAGCTTTTCTTCTGTCAACCGAATAAGCTAACCTGTTCATGAGATTCTCATTTGCGTGCCACTTGACTCTAGTTAAAACTTTCATAATAATATTCAAAAACATGTAGGCTAGGCCTACGATATTTAATATCAGTCGACCTAATAGCGATAATGGACTAATAATGATAAGTTATCCATGCAGCGTTTAACTCATAAATTAAAAATGCTCAATATAATCTTACGTAGGCCTAAAGGCTAAAGCTCGTCATATTGTAGCTTAAGTACTAACAGCAATTGTAAATTTCATTCACCTTAAGTGATTCTTGAAAGTTTCATAATTTTTCATCTTTCATCTTCTATGTGGTTTCTAATTTATGGCGCCATAAATTAAAGCACGGGTCAATCGTAAACCTTGTGATGGCTCTATATAAATGATGTTCTGAAAGATGCTGGATTAGTTTTGCAGTTAACTTGAATCAAGTTGAATCGTGCAGATCATCTAGCAACTATCAATTGCGAAGACGAAGTTCGCATACAGTCCGGTGAAAATGGTGTTTAGCCAGCAACTCAAGTTTCTACTTCTTCCTTTCCTTGTGACCATTGCGTTCTGTTCCGACGATGTCGAACAATCATTGGAGACGCAGGAAAGGGTAAGGAATTTTTTAGTAGGCCTATAGTAAACCTGACGACAGCAACGCATTGAAACAGACTTAGGGATATCAGCTGGTAATTGTCGCGGTTTTCTGCTACTTCTAAAGCCCTGGTGTCAAATGCACAAGACATCACGTATTGATGTATGAAATCACAGTCACAGACAATCAGGCAAGTAGGCTTATCTAGAAAGTCAGAGGCAACTTGTGGTCCATCAGTAAATTTTGATTCTCTAACTGACACCAAGATGAAACGAAATCACCGAGCAGAACGAATCCTGGAAAATCCTCATAACAGACTAGAAATGTCTGAAGTGCTACTCTAAGCAGTGTATAACATGCCTTAGACAAAGGGAGTCCCATGCCAATCACTGATCCTCCATATTCCGCTATGTAGGCTGCTTACGGAATCCTTGGTGATGACTCTGCGTTGCTTATCTTCAGGTCAACCATCAGTCCGTATGGGTCCAAGCGTAAAAGAACCGAGGTAGGGAAACCTGCGAACCAACTTCATCTGGTTTTCCCGCCACCTGAACAATTGAACATACACTGACAATGGGTCCATTGTAGTCAGGATTTGTTTTCGTCTACTTGAGAACGATTCCGAATATAGGCGCTGCATTACTTGAACCTCCTCGATTTCAAACAAAAAGGCTGTGAAAAAACGCCTGGTTCTTTTTCGACCAGTGCCGGCGCTAGGGTACCTGCAGTGGCGCAACCAGGGGGTGCTGGGGGGTGCTTGAGCACCCCCCAGGGCTAAAAAGGTGACCCACGCAATTTTTCCAAATCCGATGAGTTTTTTGTTGGGGAGGGGGTCTAGAGGGTCTTTCGCTCTTTTAGTATTTCATAGTCGGCATTGGCTTCGTGACTTCAGCGCTTACAATAATAGTTCTGAGCACCCCCCAGGAAAATGTTCTGGTTGCGCCCCTGGGTACCTGAGGCCCCCCCAAATAAACTTGAGGGGCCCCATACCTTGAGCTGTCATCTCAGCAAAATTTCTCATAATATAAGTGCTGAAAAACATGGTGTAAGACTTCAACAAATGTCCCATCCAAATTGTTAATTTTTTTGGAATTTCCATGCTGTAATGGTAGAAATTTGAAGCTGACATCTTTACAAAAATAGCTCTTTTTCATTGATGTTAATCGAGGTTTAGGACTTCAGAGTGTCCCTCTCTATTGTTTGACCCTCAGGCTACCAAGCTTTTTTGTAACACTGACTACCAAGGGGGGTGTGGTTACCACCCCCCTGGATTTTGGGTTTGGTTTGAGATATCATAACTTGTAATACACCGTTTGATTCAGCATTCATTTCTGCACAAAATGGTATATTTAGGTTTAGGAAATATGAATGCCCCTCGAAATTATGAATTTTTTACCATGGGTACCCGTAGATTCCACAAAATGTATACTTACGCATAGGGAATATATTAGATTCTGTGTGTTTTATACATGATTTATATATAAAAAGTAGTTTACATATAATAAAGTCCAATATTCAACTATAAAAACTAGTAATAAGTCTGTTTTATGTTCAATCAAAACAAAAAAACATGTTTTAGCCGCTGAAAAACGTTTACGCAGACATATCGGCTTGCGTTGTAAAAAACCCCAACATTTTCACACATTTTAATTTATTTTGAGCACTTCCGGTCATCAAAAGCCAAATTATTTGGTATCAGAAAATAGCCCTAAATGCCCTCTACAGAATGGCATAATTTATTTTTATTAAAAAATAAATTATGGATAAGTTATAATAGAAAAAACATGAACATTTTATGAAAATAAAACACCTTTATATATATTTTAATTTATTTTGAGCACTTCCGGTTGTCAAAAGACAACTCAGTGAGCATGGAAATGTAGCCCCACATTCCCTCTATAGAATGGTATAATTTGTGTCTCTTAATATTAAAGGGCGGAAAAGGTACAGACGATATTCTAGGGGTGGTGGTATCCACCCCCCTGGTACCTTGGGTATATCGGGTGTAACTTTTGAACGGTAGGGGGCATCATAAAAAAATTTTGGCTCAAAATGTGTCCCAATGAACCCTCTACAGCTACCTATTTTTTCAAAATTTTATTCCAGACGGAACGCGTTTGATTTGCGAAAAACCTACGGGGTGGCAACCACCCCCCTGGTAGCCCGAGGGTTAAATGTATCAGATTTGCCAACAGTAGGGCCTACTGTAATGGTAGCATTTATAGGCTGTCATCTGAACAAAATTGATCATTATTGATGGGCAGTGGATGATACTTATGAAATATTTCTGAAATATTGTGGATACAAGGATTCCGTCCCAACCACAAATTGTGGGGCCGTGCACCTGTCCGCAACTCAAGTCTCCTCTTTGGTTGAAGAACAATGCTCTATTGGTTTGAGTAATATTATTTTGTATGCTTTGCGTTAAAACATAACTCGGTGCGTGGGTTTCAGGATTGAACAGCTATGAAAGGTATAATTGCCAGCTACATTTGAGGCCCCTTGCAAACTTGAGATCAGACACATACCAAGAACATCTGAGACCCTACACGGGCTTTAATGTTTGGGTCTCGCGCAGGTTTTATTTTGAGGCCTCATCCCATTAGAATAAGTTACAATTTATAAACGTTGTGTTTGAGAAAGTGGACGAAATTGCCTGAGTTAGTTTAAATGGCTTTATACTTACGCCCAAAATCAGTATGGTATTTGCATTAGGTCTACTATGACAGTGCCATATGGTTAGTTGAGGCATGCACCAGACCGGATCTGCACAGTCACAAATAGGCATAATGACCAGCTAAATTTGGGGGTCCCTTTCAAACTCTAATGGCTTTATACTTACGCCCGAAACCAGTCTGATATTTGCATTGGGTCTGCTATGGCAGTGCCATATGGTTGTTTGAGACATGCACCAGACCGGATCTGCACAGTCACAAATAGGCATAATGACCAGCTAAATTTGGGGGCCCATTTCAAACTCTAATGGCTTTATACTTACGCCCAAAACCAGTCTGATATTTGCATTGGGTCTGCTATGGCAGTGCCATATGGTTAGTTGAGACATGCACCAGACCGGATCTGTACAGTCACAAATAGGCATAATGACCAGCTAAATTTGGGGGCCCCTTTCAAACTCGGGACCCCCCAATTGGGGGGTACGGGGGGTGCTAGCGCCGGCACTGTTTTCGATAGACTCTATTTGCATTATTTTGAACCGGAAATTAAATCAAATTGACTCATTACAATTTTAATTATTTTCTCCCATTAGTCTCTTTCTTATTTTCTATTTCTTCAGGCTACCAAAGAAAATTCATTTCGAGTACTTGACAAATAATTATATCAAAAACCATTGTTTCATCTGTTGAAGTATAAAATATCATCCACATTTAAATTCTGCCAAGCAGTTGAGTTAGTTGACTAAAAAAGAAACAATAGGCTATAATAACTTGGTATAATGTGAAGTGACTCAAGACTCGGTTGCTACGAAAAGTCTAAAAGAAGAAACCAAAAATGTAAAAATATTCACTTGGGCGAATTCCCTTGCGCAAAAATAATTTAGATGACTTCGTTCCTGAATCCTTTGGTAATTCAGCTGGTATACCACCATAGTTTCCGAAGCGTTTCTCTGCTCGGTGTCAATATCCACCACCATCTCAGCACTGATCACTACAGTACATTTAACATGTAGGCCTACACTTGATTACATTCTGAATGAAAAAACTTTACTCTGACCACGAGGGGCCCCTAGTGCAGTCTGCACAATCCATTGCAACGCCACCGCCGTACATGTAGATATAAGCACTTTCTGAATAATTCTTAAAATAAAAAATGACTTTGACCGGGGGGCCCTCAACAGCCGGGGGGCCTTGTGCACTGCACAAGCTGCACCACCTATTGCTACGCCACTGGCTGGACCGAGAAATATTATCAATAATTATGGTAGAGAAGGAAAAGCAAAGTCAGTTAATCTTTTACCCGTTTGCCCCGAGAATATCCGCTGAAAACGGGCTTAAAATTTAAAAATGAACGGGTAAATGGTTAAAGGCTTAAAGCAAAGATATATGCCACGTATACGCCATATATTTCACATGTGTTGTACGAGTCGACATTTGGTCACATGATCCATGTGCGATAATATTATACAGTGTAGTATCTACTTTTTAAACTTTACAACTTTGCTACTGGATCTTGGGTCCTCTCTCGGACAATTATCATACAGTCCTGTTGATCCTGTTGCTTTTTCAGGCCATGCTCTTCTCAACTGGATGTACATCGGAATCAAATTAAATAATTTTTAAAAAATCTAGGCTACTTCACCGTCTTTCTATATTTTATTTCATTGTACTATGTCTGTAAACCAAAATTGGCAATTGGTGAATTAAGGAATATTCTTATCTTATCCTATCTTGGATGACGATGCGACCAGCATAATCATAGGCTGCCCACAAGTCGACATTGACAACTCTTCTGGTTTGAATCATGGTGTTCCTATACTGGACATACAAAGTTTTCGCATACAAAGTTTTTGGCTAGACTTATTTTATTTCAGAAGGTGGCGCTGCTGTCCCCATTTGCTCGTAGGCTGCACATGAAATATAGAGCAAGAAGTAAGGAACATTAAAAACATGGAACATAGGGACAAGGAGAGAGCAGGAACATAGCAGGGAGCATCACTTGGAACATATTAGGGCCATGAGTATCAGGTAACATTGCATGGAACATGGAACATCACGCGGAACACCAGGGAACATAGGCCTAAGCGAATATACAACAAAGAATGTGGAACGTAAAGAGCATCACAGAAAACATTGTTCAAGCATATGGGAACATAGGACGAGGTACACGGAACATGCATGCATTGTGGAACACGGCACAAGGACCGTAGAACGTAAGGAACATGGAACATCAGAGGAAACATCAGAAACATTAAAGAACATGGAACACGAAAAGTGCAATAAGAAATTGGTACACACGGAACATGCAACATCAGGTGACATAAAGAACATGGAACATCATAAGGAAATCAGAATCAGTGAGGAATGTGGAACACAAAGAACGGGGAACATCAGGGATATAAAGGAACATGAAACACCAGATACCGTACATCAGAAAACAAAGGACGCGGAGCAAGCAACAAGGACCTGGAATATAGGGAACATGCAACAAGAACCATGGAATATAAGGAACCTGGAAATCACAGGAAACTCAGAAACATTGAAGAACACGGAATGATTAACACGTTGTGTTCCATCCGTGGAACGTAAGGAAATGGAACATAAGAGGGAAGATCGGAAACACAAAGAGCCTGGAACATCACAGGGAACGTCAGGGAACAAGGAGCACAGGTAGCACGGAACATCAATTAACAGGGAACAGAGGGCACATCACACAGAACAATGGAACACTGAACGTCGATGGGAACATCGAGGTCAGAGGGCATAGAAAACAAGGGAACAGAGCCACAGGGAACACAAGGCAACACATTACATCACATGGGGCAGAGAACACGGAACACAGGAGAAAATGAAATAAAGAGCAAAGCAGTGGCGGCGCTACGCCAGGGCATGGCAGGGCAAATGACCTGGTCAAAAAGCCTTTGCCCTGGTCGTTGCCCTGGTCGTTGCCCTGCCTGAAATTTTTCCCTGCCAGAAGTGGTTGGGGCATAATTTTATTGTTTCTTACTCTTCACGTCCGTTCGTCCGCTCTCTGGCATGACAAAAATTCTGGCAGGGTAAAAATTTCAGACAGGGCAAAATTCTGGCAGGGCAAAAGTTCTGGTAGGGCAAAAATTCTGGTATGGAAAATGATCTGGCAGTGATAAATTCTGTGGCTGTTTATTCACATTGTCGTATACAACTAACAGCATAGGCCGAACTGTCGCTTTTTTGGTTTTCAAATGAATCATAGCCTAAGCATTTACGTAAACAAGAGACCTATGGGCCCTATACCTGACTCAGTTACTTTAATTGCTGATTTTTTTGCTTTCGAAATGCTACATGAAAGAGGATTTGCAATGTTTCGCTAAGTCACTGAGATAAGTCTATAGGCTAAGATTTGTAAGATTTGCTTTCCAAATGTCAAAAGTGTTCGGTTTTATGGCTTCGCCCATCTGATCATCTGACTAGATTAACCTAACAGTGTATGGTGGGTAATTTACAGTTTTGCCCCGAGGTTTGACGGATAAAGCCAAATTTCGTTATGAAAAAAACCCAGAAAAAGCCCGACTAGGCCTATTTTATATCAGCAATTTTCGACTCGTTATTTTATTCAAATAAGTTGGGTTTCGCTTGTTCGGCTTAAGGTCAACAAAATATTCATCAAATGAGTCGAATAAAATGTAGGCTAGTTGAACTTTAACTTTCGAAATTTTTTTAATATTATTATTGTTTATGTAGTCAGAGACTGGACACCCATAATTATTGATCATAATCTGAAGGGATATAGGCTATGTCGCGTGCGCATACGCATCGGGTCGGTCGAACCTACAAGAATTCGAAACACACAACACGCGTGGCTTAAGTTTACGAAGTTTTACAGTTGTCCGAAGTTTCAGGCCAAACTTTCTCAATAACAATTCATATAATTCCAAATTAACAATTTAACTTTCAAACCACGTAGATCATCAATACTCTGCAACAACTATAACACTTCCTAGAGGATTGACCTGGCAATAGCCTACATGCTACAATTAATGCATGCTAAAGATGTTGACAAGGTGGTCTAGCTGGTTCAAGATGTTAATGGTATGGACCTGCAGACCGGACAGGTTGAAGATGGGCAACATGACGCGAGACAGACTCAAACAGAGAGTGGCGCCGGACACCTACGGGCGTTTAGCCCAAGGATTTCGATGATGATGATGAAAGATGTTGATACGGCTTACCAAGGAGATGAGTGACCTGACCTATATTGAGATGTCGAAACGGCTTATTTCTTCGCAGAGCTATTCTTCTGCTTCACCAGGTTATAAATTATTCCTGAATAGACAAGGTAAGATCTTGTTTGTGGTGCTTAAAATTAAAATGAGTTGAACATACATGTAAATTATGTCGCACAGCCAGTTTACATTGAATTTCACTATAAATACAATGTATAGCCTATTGCTCAGTGCGCAGGTTATTCATGCGCCGTAAATAGGCCTACAAATGGTCAAGTAGCCTAACTTAAATAAACCCAGATTTCGCACACACAAAACAGAGGCCCAGATGAAGGCCAAAAACCCAGATCTAGTGGAAAAACCCAGCTGTGCCATTTATGGCGCGCACGGTATCGCCAAATTATATGCCTATGTAAGCCCGTGGTATCTAACACGCGACTTGCTCTATGCCCTGGTTACTTGTATGACTGCCCTGGCTGTGCCCTGGCTACAAAGAGTGTCTGGCGCCGCCACTGGAGCAAAGGGACCAGAAGATAGCTGGTGGAGGGGCAAACTAAAAATAGCGCCTAACCAGGTTCGCTACGTACAGTAGTAGTAGTAGAGTAGTAGTAGTAGTAGTAGTAGTAGTAGTAGTAGTAGTAGTAGTAGTAGTAGTAGTAGTAGTAGCAGTAGTAGTAGTAGTAGAGGTAGTAGTAGTAGCAGTAGTAATAGTAGTAGTTGTAATAGTAGTAGACCTAGTGGTAGACTGGTTGTAATAGTAGGCCTAGTAGTGGGAAGCTGGTTGCAATTGTATTTGTGCTGTAATATCTTAAGGGGAAGCAGTAGCAATGCTAGTGATTTGCTATGGAAATATACACACGCTATAACAGGGAATTTCCTTCCCATATATATCGGGGAAAATTTACTACCCTGGGTGGTAGTTTCAATTTAACGACACTGTGTCATAGGAAAGATGATTTACGTCGCCCTCCTCCTTAATCCAGGCATGAAACTGGCACTAGGGATATCTGACTGCAGTGGGGGAATTTTAGGCTTTGTTTTTTCCAGTAGGCTTATGGGCTAGGTCCGTCAATTGCGAACGACATCGCCATCTAACGCCTTTAGCCACAAATCTCAGCCAAGTGCGCACACCATTGCTTCTTGCATCATGGTTTGAATCACGCCGTTCATCTTATATTATAAGTCCGAAAGTTTGTCCTTCCATATGTTTGTGTGGATGCATTTTGACTCTTCGTAACAGAAAAGGCTCGGAAATGAAACAGCGTCGGTTTAAAAAAAAATTGCAATTGATACTTACCCAAATTATAAGGTCAACGCAACTATTTTCAGCTTTTGATTCAACTTAAAACCAGAGTTATTTTTTTAGCGTTTTAATCCTTACAGTAGCCATCTTGCCGCATTTAGTAAAGAGGCTACACTCCGCATGACGTCATTCACGCCCAATAATAATTTCCGTTTATCAACAATCCGCTTGACAAACCGAAGCTGGTTACAGTTTACAATTATGCACAAGAACGCAGATCACAGAAATATCAACTGTACTAACAGAACAGACAGCCTGCAATAATTGTATCAGGCCACAGTCAGCACATACACCCGCCCCTCAGGGACGGGTCATATTTGGCTTTTTGGGGAAGCGGGGTGGGGTGGAGGGTTACCGAAAATCCGAAAAGCTGGGTACCCCAGAGGAGTAGCGTTGAAAACCCTAAATTTCCCGGGCAACGCCGGATACCCCAGCTAGTGATATATAATTATGAGGTCGATTATCGATACTCCGTAGTCTAAGTGGTATCGCTCAGCTCTTTTTGTCCCATTTGTCGCATGGGTGCCTAAACTCTTGAGCGGAGGATACCACCATCTCCTGAATTTAAGCAATTCGGTTCATATATACAGCAGTATATTCTCATTCATTTATTCATTTCTAAAATTTAAATAGCGCCTCTTCAAGAGACTACTCAGAGGCGCTCCCAGCCTAGTAGCCACAATTAAAAAGAAATAGGATATGAGCGACTTATTAAAAAGCAGAGGAATTTAGTAGACTATAGACACAAGTTGCAGATTCAATAATGATTGACCGAAAAGATAACAACTTCTCATTCTCGAAAATTTAATTACAGTAACTGTTTATAAGATGTTAGCTTAATTTAGTTAGAAAACACGTATTTTAGATTACATTGGACTACTAAATGGAATTTTAAATTATATTAACAGAGTATTGGAGCGACAGATTTCAATCGAATGAAGAGGGAAATTCTACTAACGCTGCGGACTGAAATATCAACCATGACAACAGCTACTAATGGTTAGATTAGTAAATATTACTATAAAACTAAAATAACCGTCATGAAAATGTTTTGTATTGTTACCGAAAAAATATTTGCCTTGTTCATTGACAAGTAGGCCTACGAGTATTTTTTATTTGGAAATTATTTGGGTTGCATTTACAGATACAGGGCCTACGTAGCCAAATGTAACTGAACGAATCTAGGCCTATAGCTTAAGTCTATGGCAAAACAAGAACATACGAAAGGCAACGTCCGGACGTGTGAACAAAGGGGTTACTATTATCAATATTATTACTATTATTAAATTTTTGAAAAGTGCTGCTGAAAGCAATTGCGTTGAAAGCGCATTATTATCATCACGATTATAATTATAACTAGATGTGCCACCCGGCGTTGCCCGGGAAATTTAGGGTTTCGCCCGCCCCCCCTCCGGTGAAATCGCTTCTTAAATCTGTGTTGGCGCTAACTACCGCATCGAAATTTAAGATTTCATTTTAATTTCATTTCATTTTAGACATTTATATATAGCGCCTCTTAAAGAGTATCTACTCAGAAGCGCTCCAGACCCAACCACGGTTAAAGAGAACAGTCTTAAGAGCAGAGTAGAACGTAGTCTCAAAGGCTCTAGGCATTAGACGTAGTTCCACAGGAAGCCCATTTCCAGGTTGCAGGGCCAACGACAGAAAAGGCACGGCACTGCGTAATAGAAGTGCGTGACCGGGGGACAAGAAGCTCAGCCTGTTTAGAAGAGCGGAGCCACGGGGCTGAACGCCTAGAGTAGAGCAACAGAGCTCCTGCAAATAGACAGAGGCCACACCCGCGAGACAGCGCCAAACCAAGGAAGATATCCGGTAAGTGACCCTTTGTGAGACAGGAAGCCAATGCAAGACGTTCCGCATATAATCAGGGACATGGCCGAATCTCGGGATGCGACCAACAAGGCGTGCCGCAGAGCGCAAGACCCGATCCAAACACCCAACCCGATTCACACGAAGACCCACATAGAGGGCGCTGCAGTAGTCCAGACGAGAGACAACAAAAGAGTGGATTAGCTTTAATGCAGCATTGACATGCCGCGTAACAGTAAGTTCTTGGTTCAATGTGACACCAAGGTCCCGGACAGAGGAAGAGAAGGTAAGCTGAGGGAATTCTGGACAAGAACCTCCAGGTCAATTTTGGCAAGCTGTTGGCGTGTGCAAAACCAAATAAAATGGGTTTTGGATTAGTTTTTTTATCGTAAGATGCGACGTTACGGTTTTCTGACGCCTGATATTACGAGCGTTGAAGCACTTGTACATAACATTGAAAATCGGCTTCTTCGCACAGTGATCCGATTCGAGTCACACGTCCTGATTAGCATTTTCGCACCGACAGTCCACAGGCCTTATAATCTTCGTCCTCGTCCTCACAGTTTTGGCTTAGGCCTACCTATTAAGGATGAAAGGAAGAACATTTCTCGAGTACTTTGCAAATACTCGACCATTGCCCCTCTTTCTGACTTCCACCCTTTTGATTGAATTATACCCGGTAATGATTTTTCTGTATCATTTCTTATTTGTAACTGGCTGCGAGCGGTACGTCAGCAAGAACTCAATAAACCAAATATAATTATATAGAATAATTATTAATTATGGGCAATTGTACGCTTGACGGGCGTCACAGTTCAGAGGGAACTGGGACTGATGGACTCAAAATTGTGGCGATCAGGTATTGATAGAGTCCCAATAGGATACTCCAGGCGTATCTGGACAACGAATTGATCATTGCTCAGTGTTTAATCTAGTCCCCCTCCTCTGGGAGGGGAATTGAGGTTTCTGGGGGGGGAGACAATTGAGCATCCAAAGGACGCTCGTGATGCGCATAGCACTGAGACTGGGAGGGGAGGGGCATGGGGAGGGGATGCGCCCCTCCCCACCAGAAACTTTTTGAATTTTCACATTGCAATTTTTACATTTTTAGGTGTCGTCTTAACAAAATAGCTGTACTTTTTCAGTGACCCATTAGAAAATTTTTGAATTTCCACATTGCAATGGGTGCATTTTAAGGGGTCATCTTAACAAAATAGCTGTACTTTTTCAGTGACACATTAGAAACTTTTTGAATTTCCACATTGCATTGGCAGCATTTTAAGGGGTCATCTTAACAAATAGCTATACTTTTCAGTGACCCAGTAGAACATTTTTGAATTTCCACATTGCAAAGGCAGCATTTTAAGGGGTCATCTTAACAAAATAGCTGTACTTTTTCAGTGACCCATAAGAAACATTTTGAATTTCCACATTGCAATGGCAGCATTTTAAGGGGTCATCTTAACAAAATAGCTGTACTTTTTCAGTGACCCATTAGAAAAATTTTGAATTTCCATATTGCAATGGCAGAATTTTAAGGTGTCATCTTAACAAAATAGCTGTACTTTTTCAGTGACCCATTAGAAAATTTTTGAATTTACACATGCAATGGCAGCATTTTAAGGGATCATCTTAACAAAATAGATGTACTTTTTCAGTGACACATTAGAAAATTTTTGAATTTCCATATTGCAATGGCAGAATTTTAAGGTGTCATCTTAACAAAATAGCTGTACTTTTTCAGTGACCAATTAGAAAATTTCTGAATTTCCACATTGCAATGGCAGAACTTTAAGGGATCATCTTAACAAAATAGCTGTACTTTTTCAGTGACCCATTAGAAATTTTTGAATTTCCACATTGCAAAGGCAGCATTTTAAGGGGTCATCTTAACAAAATAGCTGTACTTTTTCAGTGACCCATAAGAAAATTTTTGAATTTCCACATTGCAATGGCAGCATTTTAAGGTGTCATCTTAACAAAATAGCTGTACTTTTTCAGTGACCCATTAGAAAATTTTTGAATTTCCACATTGCAATGGCAGCATTTTAAGGGATCATCTTAACAAAATAGATGTACTTTTTCAGTGACACATTAGAAACTTTTTGAATTTCCACATTGCAATGGCAGCATTTTAAGAGGTCATCTTAACATGATAGTATCACATATTATAGTAGGAAATAATGTCATTATAATCATATAATAATAAATATTATCACGGTATATTATAACACTTGATGTAAAACAATGATGAAAACAGTAACTAAAAAAATATCATTTCGTCAAATTTTTCTGGGGGGGAAATTTCAATCCTGGGGGGGGAATTTCCCCCCCAGAGACGTCTAGATTAAACACTGATCATTGCTGCGATGAGCAATGGCATGACATATTCAACAAGTTCACGTCGTCACTCATGCATAAACCGTTTGGAAGATCAATCCGAAAATAACGAGATGAATAATTCTTCCTGGTTGATTTTAGTGCCAACCGCTGGCTTCAACCTGACGCAGAACCATTTTTGTCACTCGTAGCTAAGATGTAGCCTAGTGTTTGAGTTTGACTACAGACAATATTAGCAAACAAGACACTTTTTTAATTAATAATTATAAAAATTAGAAATTGCGTTCAATTTCCCAGAACGAATGTAGGCTACTTAAGGCACCCGTGGAAGCGAGCTATAAAATTATGCCTAGCAATCCAAGTGATTGAAACCATATGCATTGGCAAGAGATAATTAGAGAAAGCTGGGATTGTTTGGACACATCTGTAGATGTGGGGCGCGGTGGTGTAGTGGGGGCGTAGTTGCCTTGAAGCCGGAAGGCTCGAGGTTCGAACCCACCTCAAGTCGCCGCGTAGGGACCTTGGGCAAGTCCTTCACTCGCAATTGCTCAGCGCTTCTGCGTGAAACTTCGATGCATTGTCCGCGCTGAAGTCGGGAGCGCCTCTGAGTAGTGAGCTTGAAGGGGTGCTATAACAAGTGCACATACAAACAAACACGTAGAATGAGCGACGAGAGAAAGATCAAAGCGCTAATGTTCGGATGAATGGCATAAATAGGAGAGGAAGACCTCGTAGAGAGTGGCTAGACGACATCAACGGATGGGGCAGAGCATCGCTCCAAGAGCTGAGCCACACCGCAATGGACAGAGGACGATGGAAGAGCCTAGTGAAGATGGCATCAGACACCTACGGGCGCTGAGCCCATGGTTGCTGCTGCTGACGATGATGAGAGATAATTATCCTAGATGGCACAGGAGAATAATTATTATTATTAATAATCTGGAAACGGTGAAATTTTAATGAAATCGTTGATTGCTAGGCTAAAAGGATCATTTGGGTTCACACGATGTTAGGTTTACAAGATTTTTTTAGTAGGCTATATCAAGAAGCTGCTGTTGAGCAACTGAGATTGTTCAATTTAATTAAACAGACTGACTAGGCTAAAGTAGAGTAACTTTAGCAGTGTACAATGTATTTTTAATAGGTGGCGCTGTTTACATCAGATGGGGTCGCAACGTGTGCCCTTCTGGATCCGACGTTGTTTACAATGGGGTGGCTGGTGGATCATGGTATGACAGCACTGGCGGAGGAAGCAACTACCTCTGTCTTCCAAAGGATCCAATCTGGGGAGGTTACAGCGCATTCTTGGAGAAGGGTTCTAAACTCTACGGATCGGAATATGAGAATCCATCGGGGTTTAGGCTGCATAATAACAATAATCTCCCTCTACACGACAACAACGTTCCATGCGTCGTCTGCCGTAGTCAGACGAAGACTTCTGTCGTCATGATTCCAGCCAGAAATCACTGCTACAGCGGATGGAAAGCTGAATACAACGGATATCTGATGTCAGCGAATTCCTTGCATAAAGGACGTACGGAGTTTGTGTGTATGGATTGGGAACCAGAAACAGTTCCCTATGGCTATACTAATGAAAATGGTGCTTCATTCTGGAATGTCGAAGGCGTCTGTGGATCCCTTCCATGTCCTCCTTATATTGCACGTCGTGAAATAACTTGCGTTGTCTGCACAAAGTGATCCGAACGTAGACATAAAAGCGTTAGGCACAGATTAGACCTGACGTAATTTTTCTATTCAAAAGTAAGACACTGATGACTATAAACTTAATCTTATTATAATCAACTGATCGTCAGCGAACATTCTGGAAGCGGCCTAGAGTTAATCTAAAAGTTTTCTTTTTATCTCTAAATAATAAATTTTGAACATTCTAACGTAATTCTACGCTTAACACAATATGCAGTGATGACCTTAGAGTTTTGATTTAAATTTGAGTAAGCCTCTAATAAATGGAATCAAATTTCAAATGGTCCTACCTATATGAATAGGCTATACGCGACAATAATATCTCGACCCAACAAATGAATGGCCCTATACCGGGTCGCGATCCTTTACAAATGCTCTCCATTTTTTGCCGGATGTGTTATTGTGAAGTCTCTGTGAGCAGACCATGGTATCCCGAGATTCGCATCTCTGAAACAAGTTACCGTATGGCGGTATCTTTGATGTATAAGCTTAGGCCTTTAATCAGTGAAACTAAGCAGTGCAGAAACAATGCAAATAGGCCTACAATTAAAAATAATAAAACATCTATTTCTTAGACTAAAAGTCAATAATGCCCAATTGTGATTACTGAAACAGTTCAGTAGTTAGCCTATGCACGCCATGGGGGTCCGCAGGAATATTTGCACGGGAATGCAAAGTTTGATTGTTGGCAAGGAGACCAAGGAGGGTTCCAAAAGGAGCACCATGGAGTAACCTTCATGAGCACGTAGTGGGGCACGGTTGTGCAGTGGTGGGTTCGATGCTTTGGAGCCGGAGGCTCTAGGTTCAAATCCACTTTAAGCCACCGCGTAGGCCTATAGGGGACCTTGAACAGGTCCTTCACTCGTAGTTGCTCGTGCGCTTCGGCGTGAAACTCCGATGCAGTGTCCGCGCTATAGTCGGGAGCGCCTCTGAGTGTAGAGCCTGAAGGGGCGTTATTGCATATGCGAAAAATAAATAAAATAAAATAAATCAGTAGAAATTTTGAAAACACGAGAGATATTGTCAGCGTTCAAGAACCTGGTCAATTATTGCTTGGACGCACCCGAGTCGAAGCAATTGACTGGATTCTTGAACGCTGATAAAATCACTAAAATCTATGCTGCTCATAAAACGATTTCTTCCGTTGGTCATTGACGAGTTTTAAGCCTTTTTAGAAAGACCTACTACTACTGAGCATTATTATAGTATATGGCCTATTCATGCCTAAGTTGAGGTGTCTTTACAACAGTTACTACTAAGTCACAATACTTGAATCTTCTTCAACGCGCCAAATTTAATCAAGCAAACTAAGCAAGTAAGTATAACCTCTACTTGATCTTACAGGCGCACATAAATAACAATTGCATAAAAAGATTATATTAATTTTTTATAAGCTTACATTTTAAAATAGGCTATAGACTAATCATAGTAGGCTATTATATCGCATAGCAGGAACCGATGCAGTCACCCGCGTACAGCTAAGTAAAACTAAAATTGCACCATGCATGTCACATAACTGTTTTTGAACAAGTCAGATTTAACAAAAGACATTATGAAGGGATATCCTCGGTTGTGAAGTAGCCTAAGTACTTGTCCTGACGAAGATGTGATAAGTGCTGATGAATGCAATGGCCAAAGAAGCATACGGCGTTAATGAAACGCCTTGGGTTGACACAGAATGTCCATTATTATTATGGAGAAAAACAATTTACATTCGTCATTGTATGTTACATTGTCACCTTATACCATAAGTTCAAGGATCTCTAGCGACCGTCATGACTAGCCGTCTCCACTCCATTCTGTTCTGCGTCTCTTCCCTCAGTTCTTCAGGATTCATCATTGTCCTCCTGTGTACATCCTCCATCCATCTGGTCCTCGGAAGTCCTCTTCTCCTCGTCCCTTCTCCACACGCCAGCATCATCGCCTTCTCCAGTCGTCCTGACGCATTACGTACCCGAAATACATAAGCTTCTGTTTGACAGTCCTCTGCATATAGCTAAGCAAAACTTAGGCTATATTCGCTTGTTTCTAAAAAAAGTAACAGCCAAAATGCTACATTAACAAAATTGACATTATGGTATTATAGTAGGTCCACTAATGGTTGAGTTTGTTAGTACATGTTATTAAGAAACATTATTGCGATAGAGTTCTTCGAGTCCTTATTAGGAGGGTGAAATTGTGAGCCATTCTCCGAAAGTTATAATTATTATAATAGTTCTCGCTGCAGCATGCAGGCAGAGGTCACGGAGGACATGACGTTCGTTTCCTGAACAGCTCTAAGGAGCATGGTGTCAGCCTCTTGCGCTAACGCTGCAACCGCGAGGGTTCCAGGATGTAAGTAGCCGGCTTGTCTAAGTCTGTTCATAAAGATCTCAAGTCGGGCGTTGTCCATTCCACTCGCAAGGCCCCACCATGCACAGACTTTTAATCAATCCAAATCTGGCACTTTCTAATCTCTTCAAGGTCACTATTTTAGAGTCGCTTCCGACTCCAGCATGGCACCGAGGCACAGTTTGAGATTAATTAGAGAAATTCTTCAGCCACAATCTTAGAAAACAGATGCAGTTCCTGGGGAGACTGTTCCAGACCTCGGACCCATAACGAAAAGGTCAAATTCTGCATATGACTAAGAGCACCACTTCTCTGCAAGTTATAGCAACGAAATAATTAATTCCTCGACCAGACTTTGAAGATTGAACGGTCGCGTTGCCATCTGACCCAAGTGAAAGGATAGGCCGAAATAGTAATTCATAACCACAGCCTAAGAGATTTAGGTTGTCTGATAACACCGATCAAGAATGTTACCCACTCACTCGATCCGTTCTCGTTCGCACAACAGAGACGCATTAACGAGATGTTGTTTATTACATGATTGCTATTCAAGTGACTTAACTACTTGTTTCTGCCAACTTTATTCTTACTATCTCTCCCTGCTCCAAAACATCTGCTAAGTTAATAATTGCATATTATGATTATTTTGTGATTGCAGTCTAAAATGCACAGTTTTAGTTTGTTCTTATTCGATTTTGCTGCTGTGCGTTTGCAGCTGGTTCTGAAAATGCATGCTTACTTGGCCTAATTTCTCACTTAGGCTACTTTCTTATCAATAAACTTACTTCTTTCATTCATTCATTCATTTCGAGAATTTATATAGCGCCTCTTCAAGAAACCTACTCAGAGGCGCTCCCAGCCCAGCCACATCTAAAAAATAGGATTTAAGATACTTAAAAAATGCAGGGGAATTTAACCTAGGCATAAGTCGCAAGGTTAGTGGAAGGCCATTCCAGACAGAGGGACCCACAACAGAAAAGGCTCGGCGCTCCCTGATAGAAGCGCGAGCTCGCGGAACCAAAAGCTCACCCGTTGCCGCCGAGCGAAGAGCTCGACGGGCTGCAAGATCTGAGACAGGTCGACAAAGGCTAGACAAGTACGACGGAGCACAAGAAAGACGGCATCGCCAAACAAGTGCAGCAACTCGGTAGGATATGCGCTGTGAAACAGGGAGCCAGTGGAGAACGTCACGCATATAAGCAAAGACAACGGCATATTTAGGAATGCGGCCAATGGGGCGAGCAGCCGAACGAAGAACTCGTCCAAGGCGCCCAATTAGTCCAAGTGGCAGACCCACAAGTACCAAACTGCAGTAATCAATTCTACTAGTGACAAAGGCATGCACAAGAGTCATAGTAGCACTATGAGATAGGGATCTTGAGACAACTCGGAGTTGACGAAGCTGGTAGTAGCAACTACGAGTGACCAAATTGATATGTTTGAGAAATTGAGCTCTTGATCCAAAGCAATTCCAAGGTCTCGCACTGTGAGAGAGAACGAGATATCAGGAAAAGTTGCTGTTATTAAGTGCAGGTTAATGGATACCAATTGCCTGCAAGTATCAAACCAGAGGAACTGAGTTTTAGAGGGATTTAATAGCAAACGATTAGATGCCATCCATGATGAGAGAGCATCAATGGCAATGGACATTAAAGACACAGTGGACAATAATTTATCAATTGTAAACAATGAATCCTACCGTGCTTCAGTTGAATGCGGGGCCGGATTAAGGCATGTTCAACATGTTCGGCCGAATACCCTATTCGGCCGAACATGTTGAACATGCCTTAATCCCACACTTTAGGGGCCTCCACATATGCGGGAAATAATTTCCAATTTTTAACAGATTTTTAGCAACTTTTGGAGGGACATAATCGGTAGGCTATGTTCTACGATATTTTCGACCAAATGACTTTAAAAAAGGTCATCAGTATTTTCGGCCGAAGATAGGCCTACGCAAAAAAAATTCCGAACAGGGCGCCCACATTTCTTAATCCGACCCTTGTTGAATGCTTTCTGGAAGATAAAAACCAATCACACGATGTCAAATAAATTTCGATCAAGGATTGTAGCGGAATATCCACGATGAGAAAGATGACCATCTCTGAATGTTAGTCTACTAATTAGCCTATACTTGCTATCAGCTTAGGCTAAATGCTATTTAATCTCTCATAGATGTGGCCTACACTTTATGGAGAGCCTCTTCATAGAAATCTATTCAACTCTTTTGATAAGGAGCCGATAGTTAACGATTTTAGTTACACATCGTGGTTAAATACAAATAAAGCCAAACTCCAACTATCAATTTACACAGTCATGCTAAAAGGATCGAGGGAATCCGAGAATTACAGCAGCGGTTAATTTCTACGATTCCACGAGGATTTCCAGAAAAACCATTGGACAAGAAGCGGATTAGATAAATTGCTTAGAGAAAGTAGGATAACAGGGTCAGTCAATCGCGTCATTCGTATAGTGGCAGACGTAAATGCTGATTGCTTATCACAGAATCGCTGAAGATAAGTCTAAGCATGGCATGTCTCTGTTACGTCTTCTTGTTTTAATTAGCCAACATAACGAGAATAAGATAGGCCGACATGTAGACATCCCACAGAGTAAAAAAGTTAACTTCAAAAGTCTTGTCATCATCAGTCATCTTAAGTGTTCTATAGAGCACTTCAGTTCATTATTGGGTTGAGCCATAATAATAATGTTAAGTCATTAGTCATTACACGTGATAGGGCCGATCAATGTCACCAGATTTGACACGAATAGATCTAGTCTTGTGCAGTTACTTATTAATCATCTTTCCTGATAGAGGCAACTACCTTCAAATCCGCATGAGGTCGCTAAAATGAACGAATTGATCGTGCTCCAACTGTTCCACCAATTCTGGGAATG
Source organism: Lumbricus terrestris (assembly GCA_949752735.1). Classification (NCBI taxonomy): domain Eukaryota; kingdom Metazoa; phylum Annelida; class Clitellata; order Crassiclitellata; family Lumbricidae; genus Lumbricus; species Lumbricus terrestris. The sequence goes on from OX457039.1 coordinate 65,531,164, forward strand.
TGATGACAGTATCACATTGCTAGGAATTAATTCACTATCAAAAGGGCGACTTCTATAGGCCGACCATAGAAAGGGCGACTTCAAAAGGGCGCCGCTTATAAAGGCGCCTGTTCGAAAGGGCGCCGATGAAAAGGTCGATCTGTCTAGGCTATGTTGAAGTCTTACAATATTAGGCTATTATGTAGCCTAACCTCACAATAGTTGAAATCGTGAATTTATGGAATTAACAAGCACTGTCTAAATATTATAGGCTGACTGGTTTTCTTTGCCCGGAGTTGTTATAATATTATCGCCTGCTTCATGAAACTAAGTTTGGGGGAGGGCACCCCAAGATTGGACGGTTCAGAGATCTGCGCCGACTTGAAAGTGTCGGTGGCGGCGCGCCGGTAATTTTGGTCGGCGGCAGCGCCCACAAAATGTCAGCGACGGCAGCTTGGGGCGGCGCGGCGTCGTTCGATTAGTGCTCTATTTTCGCATTATTGTTTTAAAAGTTGTTGCCAAACAACCTATAAAATAACGATAAGCGTGTTAAACAATTATTTTCGATAATTATCTGGTCTCAAAGCAGTAGGCCTGTTCACGAGAAACAATATTAACAAAGATAATTATAAGGTCTTTGACATCAATCTCAAAACAGACATTCAATAACAAAAGTCTTTGTTACAAAGGCTTAATCATCAAACCACGTGACGTCGTTTCTGAATTCAGGCTTCCAGTTAAAGTACTATTAGCAGTAAATAAACTGTTTGTGTGGGGCGCGGCGGTGTAGTGGTGGCGTCGTTGCCTTGAAGCCGGAAGGTTCGAGGTTCGAATCCACCTCGCCGCGTAAGGACCTTGGGCAAGTCCTTCACTCACAATTGCTCAGCACTTCGGCGTGAAACTTCGATGCAGTGTCCGCTCTGCATTCGGGAGCGCCTCTGAGTAGGGAGAGCTTGAAGGGGCGCTAAAACAAGTGCAGTAGTAGGATTAAGACTATTCTGGAACATTTGACCTTAACTATGGTTCAACTTTTCCAAATCACCCTTAACCATGGTTCAAAAATTTGCCAACCCATAACCATGGTTCAAAAATGTGTCGACCCATAACCATGGTTCAAAAAAAATGCTGACTCAACAAAAAATTTGCCAACCCATAACCATGGTTCAAAAATGTGTCGACCCATAACCATGGTTCAAAAAAAATGCTGACTCAACAAAAAATTTGCCAACCCATAACCCTGGTTCAAAAAATAACCACCCCAGCACGCGCCAATGACTCATCATGTGGGGAGTTCACGGTAGTTTCGATGATGAGTCATAGGGTGAGTGGGAAATAACCATCATCACATGGTCACTAAGTCTTCATTATCTACCCACGAATTAAAAGACTCTGGGTATCCTAACCACTTCACGAGCGATTTCTTCCCACGTTTCCTGATAATCTTTTCTATTCTAAATATTTCCTGGCTAGTTTTCTGTAGCTCCTGTTCATAAAAACTACCTTGTATCTCCTCACCATTAGAATCAGTAATCTTATAAGTTGGTGGAACCGTGTATTGAATCTGGGATACTGTAAATACCTCTTCAGTCCATCTAGCTGTATATCCCTTCTCAAAAATATTCTTCTTCTTAGTTATTCTAACCTTATCACCAATCGAAAACTTTGGTACAATAGGCTCTGAAATCTCTTTACCGTTTAAATTCATAAATACGGCCCTTTCATTCACTTTCATACTAGCCTTAACGGGTGTCATTTTAATGGAAGAATGCCTTGTATTATTATAATTGATAACCATTTCATCCAAAACGTTGATATATCTTTTCGTTGAGTTAGCTGAAAAATATTTATACATTTTATCTTTCATCGTTCTGTTCCATCTCTCGACGACGCAAGATTTTTCCTCATTCTCAGTAGAGTACAACTCAACCAAATTCTTCACATCCTTATTATAAAATTCTTTCCCTTTATCAACCCATAATTTAACAGGCTTCCTCCCACCCTCGAGTATCTTCACAAAACCACTAGCTGTAGATTTCCCACTCTTATCATTCAATGGCACTATCCAACCGTACTTAGAAAACACATCTATAACGGTTAGTAGGTATTTTACACCATCATTATCTTTAGCAAACGACTGCATATCTACTAGATCAGCAGCCCAAATCTCATCTATCCCATTAACGAACACCTTTCTCTTCCTAAAATGTCTAACAACTGGTTTATGTAACTCATCGGCTAATTGATCAGTCCATTTCAGTTCAGAGCTTTTTTTAAACCCAACCCAAGACTCGCCTTAGTAGATAATATAGGTTTAACTATAGCCCTCTCCACTCGTTCTCGCAAGCTAGGATTAGAAATATTATTCAAATCATTTATCATAGCCAAATCCGCAATATTTCTAGAAGCTGTGTCGGTGTGTTGATCGTAAGCCAGATCGTGGATATATGCTGCGTTATCTACTCGATTAATAGGCCTGCTCCAATCTTTAGGAGTCCCGTTCGGATTCAGTCTCTTATCTAGCCGTGTACCTGGACCTGTAAAATGGTGGCCCGGCAAATGCATCTCACCGGGAAACTTGGCCCACGGTAATTTTATACTACTAGTAGCCGCATTCAATGAACTAACTAGATCTCCGCCCTTAGTAGTGGCGCCTTTTACGAATTGAGTTTTTGTTTTACCACATACAACGCAAACGCCCCTAAGCCAGTGGTGTAGTGGGGCGGGGACGCGGGGGGACGCCGTCCCCCCACTTTTTTGCAAAATTCTTGCAAGATTGCACTTTTTGCTACAGTTTCTACTTCAATTTTCATGGCGTCCCCCCACTTCAATTTCCAGGCGTCCCCCCACTTCATTTTTTAGGACTACACCACTGCCCTAAGCATGGATCTTCCGTTATTAGCGACGGCGTTTTGTATATCTCTCGTTTCAGTCTGTTTTTTACACTTTACGCAATACATCTCGCTTTTTAATAAATATATTTTAAAATGGAAATCAAAGATTTGAGTTGGGGATCTACGCGATCGAAAAGATTTAATAATCCTTTGCTACCTAAAAGTATACGTGGGTTGATAATCGGAAAGTCAGGCTGTGGCAAAACGACGCTTCTTCTGAATCTATTACTCAGGCCAGACTGGTTGGACTATAATAACCTCCAGGTATTCGGTAAATCTCTGTTTCAACCTGAATATCGTATTATTAAAAAAGCCTTCGAAGAAAAATTACCGAAAGAAGAGATCGTTGGATTATTCGAGGTTCAAGAGAAAATCATGGAACTAAACGCGTCGCCAGCCCTCGTTATGGAAGAAATGGCTAAAACATCAAAAGCCAAATCCGATATAATTGCCAAGTTCTTTGAAAAAGCCGAAGACGTGCCAGACCCGAGTGCCTTAAGTAGCGAAAAGAAGAATCTGATGATTTTTGACGATTTACAGTTGGAAAAACAAAACAAATGCGAAATGTATTATATTCGGGGAAGGCATAGTAATGTGGACTGTTTTTACCTCGCACAGAATTATTTCAAACTACCGCGACAAACGATCAGAGAGAATGCAAACTTTATTTGCCTATTCAAACAGGACCAGAAAACCCTCAACCATATTTACAACGACCATGTTAGTACAGACATGCATAAAGATGAATTTAGAAAACTATGCAAAACGGTGTGGAAACAACCGCACGGATTCCTTGTTATTGATCTAACTAGTAAAAATAATGATGGCAAATATCGCTCCGGTTTCGACCTATTTTATGAAATCGAAAATCCTCTGTAGTAAAAAATTATTCTTAACCTAATAACAAATGGAATCATCGCTTCTCAAACAGATAGCTGATAATACGGAAAAGACGGCTCGTAACACGGAACCAAAAAAGTCATTTTACATTTTCCTGAGCGAAAAGAGCTCACGAATCAGAACAGATTTTAATCCGTCAATTGAACTGGACAAAAATAAAAACTATGAAATGGCTCTTCTAAATCTCGAAACGTACTATTCTTTTCCAAATATCGACGCGACAAACAACAACTTCACATATTCGCCAGATGATGACACAGACTGGATTACCATAAAAGTCCCTGAAGGATGCTATGAAATAACTGAAATCAACGAATGCATACAGAGAATAATGAAGAGGAGAGGGCATTACGATGAGACAAATTCAGAGTACTGTATCTCAATACAACCAAACACCAATACGCTGAAGTCTGTGTTAAATATAGCACAGGGCTATCGGGTTAACTTTGACCTCAAGAATTCAATCGGATCAGTTCTAGGTTTTGAAAGATTACTCTATCGGAGCGGATATAACGAATCGCAGAACTTGGTAAATATAATGAGTATTACCACTTTGCGAGTGACTAACGACATTATCGGGTCTTCGTACTCCAACGGAACGACGGAAAACGTGATACATTCTTTTTTCCCAAACGTAGGGCCGGGTTACAAGATTTTCGAAGTGCCACACAATTTAATATATCTTCCCATTACGCTATCTACCATTTCTTCGATGACGACGGCGCTCACAGACCAAAATGGGAAACAGCTAAATCTTAGAGGAGAAGACTTGACGATTCGTTTTCACATCAGAGAAGTTTGAAAGTTTTTTATAATTTATTTTAAAATGAGTCGTTACGTGAAGGTAAATGTCAATATTTCGGAAGCGCAAAAAGACAAAATTCAAAAATCTGTCCAAGCGGGAACTGGTGTGAGTATCAAACTGACGCACGATGATATGGAAGGGCAGCATGTGTTAGCTCTAACGCAAGGGCAAATCAATAAAATGACAAAGGCGTACCGAAAAGGAACTGGCGTAATCATCAAAATGAGTAAAACGCAACTGGAACACAATAGAAAAGTCGAAGGAGGATTTATAGGCGCTATACTTCCGTTTCTAGCAACAGCGGGTAAATTCCTTGTGTCTAAATTAATACCTAGTTTAGCGATGGGTGCTATGAGCGGTGTAGGTTCCGCGGCCGCGTCGAAGATTGTTGATTCAATCAGCGGATCTGGGGTAGCGTACATGAAGAAAGACGATATGGGGTGGAAGATAAGAGCAGCTGGGTCTGGTTTGTACTTAACCCCATGGCTAAAAGGTGCCTCGATAGCAGGATCCGGGCTGTATATGAAAACAGGGTCGGGGTATGTGTCTATAGGTAAAGGATTTTTGCTAGGTCCTAATTCCCCGTTTAAAAATATTCCGTTTCTCGGCGATATATTATAAACTTTTCTTTAGGTTGTAAATTATCTGTTATAAAAAAATATCACGTAAATAAAACGAATGGAATACGACGGCATTAAAATAACACAATCACTCTATCCGAAGCTACCATCAGCACCGGAAGGAGAAATACATATCGTCACAGGGTCGGCGCAAACGTATCGGCTCCAAAAGATTGGTGAAATTAAGAAAGAAATCGAGCAAGAACGCGACAAAAGAGCGGCGTTGAGTAAAAAGTACCATAGAAGTGTAAGCGTAATCAGCTCAGTAGGCAGCGCCCTCGTAGTGGTTGGGACGGGGCTCGGCGCTGCAGGAATCGGAGTATTATCCACTATAATCGCTGCACCCATCGTTATTGCTATGGAAGGAGTGGGAATAGGTATGGGGTTGCTAGGTTTAATCGGTGTCTATATCAGTAAGAAGCTTGCGTTGAAGGGTGAGAAGCATGAAAAGATCAAAACGCTAGCCGATGCGAAACTCAACACGATCAGCGACCATATTTCAAAAGCTCTCATGGATGATAACATTTCAAACGAGGAATATTCCCTGATTCTGAGCGAGATTGAAAAATTCAACGGCATGAAAGAAGAAATTAGGAGTAATATTAAAGTTGCGATAGACGCGATGGACGAGGTGACGAAACAATCACTCATCGATCGTGGAAAAGATGAAGCCCGGCAGTACTTTCAATCTATGTTTGAGAAAAAAAAAGACTAACGCAAACATACGTGAAAACATGTAGACGTATGTTGTTACGTCTGGAAATACGTCTAACATTCGCAAACATACGTGAAAACATGTAGACGTATGTTGTTACGTCTGGAAATACGTCCAACTTATGTTTTGAAACATGTCGAAAAACACGTCTGAAAACATTATATTTTTTTACTTACTTAAAATGTCGTTTCAAAAAATAACCGATCCCGCGAAAAGAGCCGATTTCGTTGTAGAAAATCTGAAAATAATCGATGAACATAATCAACAAATTTTATGGGGTTTAATAGGTGATTCGGAGATGGGAAGTTTAATCGACAGCTATAAAAATCAGATGATGAAAGCTGAGATGTATGAAGAAATCAAAACGCAAGCTGTCGCGAAACTCAACACGATCAGCGACCATATTATAAAAGCTCTCGTGGATGATATCATTTCAGTTGAGGAATATTATCTGATTCTAAGCGATATTAAAGAAATTTGGGGCAATAAGATTACAACCATAGCGGAATCGTTACGCAATCAAGTAATAAGTCAGGAGGTACTTGCAATCTATGTTTGAGAAAAATAACGAATCTGTCTGGAAATACGTCCAACTTATGTTTTAAAACACGTCTGAAATTTTTTTTTTTTCTTACTTAAAATGTCGTATCTAAAAACCACCGGCCCCGCGAAAAGAGAGTTTATCGTTGCGGAGTTTCTGAAAACAAAGAAGAGTATTCATCAAAACTATTTATCGGATTTATTTAGTGATTCGGGGCTGCAAAATATAATCGACAGCTATATCGGTAAAAGGCTGATGACGAAAGCTGAGATGCTTGAAACGATGAAAACGCTAGCTGACGTGAAACTCGACGCGATCAACGATCATATTTCAAAAGCTTTCATAGATGATCTCATTTCAGTTGAGATTGAGTTGATGCTGGGCGAGATTGAAGAATTCAATAAGAAGAACGTCGCGATGGACTAGTGAGAAGAAGTCGGGCAGCGCTTGCAATTCATGTTTTTTCACACGTCTAAAAACACGTCTGAAAAACATTATGTTTCTAATTTTAAAATGTCGTTTCTAAAAATAACCGACCCAGCGAAAAGAGACCTTATCGTTGCAGAATATCTGAAAACAAAGAAGAATATTCAACAAAACTTTTTATCGGAGAGATTAGGAGATTCGGGGCTTCAGCAAGATTTAACCAAGTTCTTCAAACCTATCGTCGATTCCCAATCCGCAATTTCCAAAGAGCAAAATGTCTTATTGTCTGCCATCAATCAAAATTCGGTAGCTACTTCAAATGCGTTACAAGCACTTCCTTCGTTACAGGGTCTTCAATTTCCTCAGCGTCCGGCGATAGAAGCGTATAGCTCCGATCCGACTGAGGATATCAGAACCCTGTATTTAGGAGATATGGCGACTAAGTACCTTCGTCAATACGTCTCCGATAAAAAAATCGCTGACACGACGTTCGGAATAAAAGAAAAAAATGGGCAATTCTATATCGGCGACACTCCGATTTCGATTCAAGGAGATGACGTGACGGTTGTAAATAAGACTTACACAGGAACACCCGGGCTTTGGGAGTTGTTGACGATGAAAGAACCGAACGTCGCGATATACGATGATAATGATATAGGTGATTACGCCGAGATTCTAGATGTGACGAATGCTATAAGACAGGAAAAAATCCAAACAGACCTCGATCATCTGTGGGTGCCAAATGGAAAATTATCAGACCGATATGGGAAAAGATAACCCTAGGTACGGTAGGTAAAGGCGTTGGCGTAATCGTCATCTCCGAAGACCCAAATGTATTAGCGAAACAGCTAGAGCTTAGAATTCAGAGCTACAGGGCGGGTGGCACTGGAGTAAGAAACGAGATCGTGGCGATATGCGACGAGTTACTACGGCAAGAAGCGCTGAGTAAAGATGGTTATAAAAATTTAATGTCGATATTATAAAAATGCGGATCAATAATAGAATGAGTTACAGGAGGCGATACGTTATCGGTGGATCTGGTATAGTTGATGCTATTTCAGGATTTTTCAAAAGACTAGTCACATCGAACGCTGCCAACCAGCTAGCGGCGAGAGCTCTTAGTGCTAGCAAAGACGTGGCGATAGAAATTGGGAAAAAGGCGATAGATGTTGGGAAAACCGTCGCAATCGACACAGGTAAACGAGTAGTGGAAAAAGCGGCGGCAAAAGTGTTGACTGCTCCTAAGAAAAATATTATTCCGGTTACGCAGGAAAGTAGAGATATTATTGCTCGACTTAGTAGCATCGGGGTGAATCCGGAGAGCGCAAATATCAATAATCTGATGATGGGGAATGGCATATCGATCCAAGATTTAGTGCGTAAGCAAAACGGTGCGGGAATGAAGGTCGTGTAAAAAATTTTTTTTATTCTACAATAAAATGATGTCTGATATTCTAAGATTTACCGAAGAACCTCTGATTGACGTGTCTATCGAGAGCTACGAATGGTATCAGTATAACCCGATATCGGGATCGCAAATAAACACCCCGTCGAATATTACAATTACCATCGAAACTCAAAGTAATTACTGCCATCCAGCGGAATCTTATCTATTATTCGAGGGTAGATTGACGAAGGCGGACAACCTCAACACCGCGTACGCTAATGATGATGCTGTAGCCCTTACGAATAATGGACTTATGCACCTATTCCACCAAATTTCGTACAAAATGTCGAACCAAGAAATTGAAACGATATCTAACCCGGGACAGGCAACGACGATGCTCGGTTTACTCAAATACCCAAATGATTTTCAACTAGCACAAGGGTTAAATCAGCTGTGGTACAAGGACAGTGGCAGGACGGCTGTTATCGATGATAATCAAGGTTTTGCCGTCAGACAGTCATATCTAATTCAAAAACCGGGGGTAAAAGGCACGTTTAGCTTTATCGTTCCGTTGAAACATATTTTTGGATTTTGCGATGATTACAACAAGGTTGTTTATGGTGTGAGACATGAGCTAATTCTTGGTCGTAAAGCCGACGACGACGCAATTTTTAGAGACGCTGCTGCGGCTGCTGGGAAAGTCGTACTTGATAAAATCTCGTGGTTTATGCCTCATGTTATACCATCTCTTATGGAGGACCACCAATTGAACAAAACGATAGCATCGAAAGCAACGTTCCTAGTTGGATACAGGGCTCGCCAATGCGATACTACAGTCGTCCATCCGTCGACTAGTTTTGAATGGAAACTTGGCGTCAAGTCATCTCCTGAACAACCTAGGTACGTTATAATTGCATTTCAAACCAATCGAGACGGCAACCAGGAACGTAACCCATCGATTTTCGATCATTGCAATCTGACTAACATGTACGTGATGATGAACCAGGCACGATACCCAGCCGTCGACTACTACCTATCATTCCCGAATCAGCAATTCTCGCGAGCGTACAGAGCAGCGGCTACGTTTAGCGAAAAATTCTACGGAATGGATGAAAAGTTAACGCAAAGCAATATCACACCGGTAGACTTCAAAGAGCTGTACCCGATTATGGTGTTTGATGTAAGCAGGCAACCCGAGCGTCTGAAGGACTCGTCAGTCGATATCCAGATTAGAGGTACTTTTAGTGTGGCGCCGCCTGGTGGGACGAAAGCGTACGCGGTGGTGATTTATGACAAGTTATTCAATTTTCAATCGGATGGTGAAAAAATAGGCAGGATCTACTAAATTATGTAAATTCAAAACTAAATGTGGTTTCGAATTTTAAGGTCGTAAGTACGCTGCTGAAAAATCCCTACCTAATATGACTATAGGGGCGTTCGCTTCAGCAAATATCTCGAGGTAGTCGGTATTTGTTAAGTAAACTATGGTATTACCCGTTGCGTTAATATACAATCCAATAACACCTCCCCCACCAGCAATCTGCATGTACGATGTTCCATTTTTGTATAGGAAAACATTACCGTAATTTTTTGTTATATCGTGCTGAAATTCCACAAAAACGGAAACGATGTAATATCCAGCTTTCTGAGGAAAGAAACGACTCGAACCGATGATGAAACAATTATCCGGATCGAATCTTTTTGTATCAAAATTTACTTTTGTGTGAATTATACCAGGAATACCCTGAAGAACGGAATTGAAAGCACTAAACGTTGGACCAAATGCAGTCGAATGTACGTAATTCTTTGTGGCAGCGTCTTGAAGATCGGAAGGATCTGCCACATTAATCAGCTTCTTGGAACCCAAGTCGATATTTTCCACCGCTGCATTAGCTCCATCTCGTCTTAGAAAAGTATTGTTGACTTGGGTTAATGTAGCGCCACCCCCTTCAACCCGTGACGCTGATCTATCCTCCATTTGTCCAAAAATGTTAACAGGCATTTTATTATCCGATAATATTTTTTACTTTCCCGTCGATTTGGTAGAATTTAGGGCCGTAAGTACGCAGCTGAAAAGTCAAAGACCCCAATGTTTGCGTCTACGTTTGTCATAGCAATTAGCTCGAGGTAGTCGGTGTTATTTAATCGAACTAGGCAAGTACCCGATACATTATTATTCGCTCCAGCCGTACCTCCACCACCGAAATCACCACCACCACCGGGCATCCTCATGTACAACATCCCATTTTTGGATAAGGAAACAGCACCGGCAGTTCTTGCATTATCGGCGCGAAATTCCACAAACACTGAAACCATATAAAATCCGGCTTTCCGAGGAAAGAATCGTTTCGAATTGTGGAAGCAATTATCCGGATCGAATCTTTCTCTCGCGAAAAGGAGTGTCGTGATGGTGTTAGCAGGGATAACCTGGGCACTGGAGCCGTAAGCACTAAACGCCGGGCCAAAATTGGTCTTTGTGAGTCTAGATACTACCGAAGCAATTTGTTCGTCGACATATTTTTTATTTGTCAAATGATTATCGTTAGATGGAACGCCAGGGTGATTCGTTATCAAATCCACACCTTGTCCGTAACTTAGAGCCTCATCCATTCCGCAATCCTCATTATTCGTTATAGGTAGGCCTGTGATGCAGTAGCCATTCATATTTAGTTCTCCAGTAGCCGGATTTGTTCCATCTCGTCTTAGAAAAGTATTGCCGGCTGTGGAAAATGTGGTACCACCCGCTGCTACCAGTGGTGCTGATTTAACGCCCATTCTTCCAAATATATCGATAGGCATTTTATTATACGATAATATTTTTCAGTCGCTATGGCTGTAAAAATGCGGCGGAAAAGTCATGAGCTGTTATGTATGTTGGGGCGGACGAATAAACGTGAATCTCGAGATAATCGGTTTCGTTTAGAAAAACTACGCGACTAATCGATGCTATCAAATCCCCCCAGCCTGAAATTTGCGTGTACACCCCTTCATTTTTATAAAGGTAGACAAAACTTCTATCACTATCACTGAGGCCTTCAAATTCTACACACATCGTAACGAAATAGCAACCGGCTTTACCGGGGGTGAAACGAGTCAGCTTCGTACTGTTAACACCACCTCTTTTGAATCTTACTATATCGAAAGAAACTCTTGTGAAAGTACTAGCGTTTATGGCTCGCGAATCTGGAGAGTAAGCGCTAATTGCGGGCCCTATTGCATTTTTAGTTGCTGCATCTATGTATTTCGTTATTAAATCTATAACCTGTCCCCGACTTAGTGCCTCGTCTTTTCCCGCTTCCGAAGTATTCGTTGTAGGTAGACCTTTTATCACGAGGCCATTCATATCTAGATCACCAGTAACAGGGTTTGCTCCATCTCGTCTTAGAAAAGTACTGTTTGCTTGAGTTAATGTGACACCGCCTGATATTACTCGCGGCGTTGATTCGCTAGCCATTTGTCCAAATATGTTTACAGGCATTTTATTAGTACAAATTATTTATAACTTCCTGAAATTTACAACCGTCTGACATAGTCTTTTTTAGGACGTATAGGCATAGATGACCGCAAAAGACTTCATTATCTGGTTGAACGCGTTCACTGTTGTAGTAGACGGGGCTGCGTAAATACTTTAACAATTCGGTAGGAGGAGGTAGGCCGTAGCTGTCAAAATATATTTTATCCTTGCCATTCTTTAAAAAACAGCACCAATGGGTCCCTCTTCCTTGCGAGTCGTCTAAGTTTAGTATCCCGCACTCATTTCGCCTAGGTTTCTTCGGTAGTTCATCTCGTAAGAAAACGCCCCTGAAGTTTGGGATATTTAGTTTCTTCACGGCTTCGATCAGCTGTATGTTGGAAAGTGGAGAATTAGGAAGAACTACGCCTTCGACGTTTATGTTTTTGTATGTCTCAAAGCTCATTTTTTTTATATTTCGCTTAAATATTTTATAAAGTCATACGCTTTTTCCCTCTGCATTTCATAAAGCTGGCGATCTATTTCGTTCGCTTTTTGTATATTTTTTTCTAATAGCACCGGGTAAATATTCATCCAATTCATAGCTTTATTAAGTTCTTTTTCATCGAGTAAATTAAATGATGATATTGGTAAAACAAAATCGAGATGCCAAACCGAACCGTAATTGTCCATATTCATACCCTCTTCAAACTGATATTCAATCCATTTCGTAAATGTTTTAAGACCGATGCCGATTTTACATTTGATGCATGCTGGTATCTCCATTTTATATAGGATTTTTTATTTTATCTAAATGTTTTGCTTTTACGCAGGCGAGATAATAATTATGTCTACAATTCTTGCACTCGTTAGCATATCCGTCTTTTTGGAATCGATTTTTATCGTATTCCGATATGTTCTTGTCTATCTTACACCTGCTGCACACTTTTCTATCCCTCGTTTCTCTGTTCTCTAGCATTGCATATTTATGCGCACGTTCCTTTGCTTTGGTATTATGACACGTTTTACAGCTCGGATTACTTCCGCTCTTTCGTCTTTTATCTTTATGAAATTCATCCAAACTTTTTTCAATCTTACAGAGATAGCAAACTTTTTTGGGTTTTGTTTCCCTCACTTCAAGCTCCGAGTATTTTTTCGTAAGTTCCTTCGTTTTGATAATGGCACACTTTTTACAAGAAGCAAAATAGCCGCTCTTATTACGATTGTTTTTGTAAAATTCAGTTAAGCTTTTTTCCATTTTGCACTTGGTGCATACTTTTGAGACGACTTCCATTTTATATTAGGATATTTTTTTTTCTTTAGATCTAATTAGTTTTAAGTGAAAAGTGACCATAGGCTAGGGTATGTATCCCGTCTTGTTGAATCAGTCTTTTATCGTCGTCAGCTGAGAGGGCTATCTTGTTTACCTCTTCTGTGTAAATCTCATGAAGATGCGAACGAATCACGTTCATCTTTCTCGATTGTTCTTTCCTCGTAAACAGACAGTTCTTATAATCTTCATGAGTAATCGATTTCTTAACAACGTACTTTTTTACACCTTTGCATTTCTTATGGTCCGCTCCATCCATCTTATACGAATACAGTTTTGACCTCAAACCAACAAACTCTTCGATTTGCTTACCTGCAGCTTCGTCCTTAAACAACCCTATTACTTTCTTATTCACTCCGGTTTCTATACTCGAGGGGTGGTCCTTTGGATAATCGCTTGTATCAAACATATTTCTAACATCGGGGGCTATATCGGCATAGAAATCATCGGTTTTAATTTCGTACGCCAAAGAATCAGTATCTGTGAATAATAGCTTAGCCTTATCCCCATACTTATCCTTGATGTAATTATAATGAAAAGAATACATCAAAGTTTTACTCAAGTCTAGGATGCACATACCAAGATATATCGGTTTGTTATAGAGCAACGAAGTCTTCTTCATGTGAATGGCAATTAAATTTTGATCAAAAATAGTCCGAGTGTCGTAACTCGTTTTAGCCGCTAGTTTTATGGCTTGCTTCTCGCTTGAGACCAGCTTAATATCTACGCGGGACTCTATATTTTCACAAGTCTTACCAAACACGCTATTGTTCATAAGTTTGAAAAAGTCTTTCTCAAAATCGTTTGTGGCTTTAGTCCTCAGGTTAGTATTTAGGTCGATATATTTTTTCAACCAGGTGCTTTCTTCAAATTTAATTCCTCGATGAATTTTGGTAATCTTCAAACCTAGGCTTTCATACTGTTTCAAATTTTCGTAATGGGTTATGTACTTTACTTTGTCATTCAGGTTTGGGATGAGTTTAGGAACCGTTGAAGATTCAGGCGTAATATTCTCAGGAGCAAGAGGATAGTCATTGTGAAGGTCGTGTAAATCTTTAGAATATTCCAAGTCCACCTCCAATATACACGGTATCTTTCTCCATGCGTTTAGCTCATCATCAGTCATCCATTCAAACCCGTGAGTTGGTAGTTTCTTACACATTGCCCAACCGTATAAATTGTTGGCGTCTAAATAGGTTATAAATGATGAGGGCTTGCTTTCATTAAACGTGGACATGTACTTGTTATTTGCTTGCCCATAACGATGCGAAATTGTGCTAACACCACCTCTTATCCCATGTTTGACCATTAGTATCATATCGTAATCGTTCAATAATTCCAACTTTACTCCAGTCAACTTTAATGAAGCATCCCAAGCAAGACCTGGAGAAGTGTAATACCAGGCGGGATCTAGGTTGTAGTTCTTCATACAAACGTCTCTAAAGTTTTCGAATACATCCGCTAATAATAGAACATCCGAAAGATTGTACAAGTCGTGATATTCTCTGAATGTTTTGAAACCGAATTCGTTCCATACCGTTTTCGCATGCTCGTAATCTTCGTCACTGATGCCTGAGTCGTTTAGTTTCGAATAGAATGCTGACTTTGGTGGTAGTTCTGTTTCATTCAGTTGATCGATGGAGCTAACGTGGTCGTATGGATAAACTCCTTTTCTTAGCAAGAGATCGAGTTGATTACCTGAGTAGTAGTTGCTTATATTTTTACACTGGTCTTTGTTTAGGTTCTTCGATAAAGCGTCGAGGCCTGCTGGCATGAATCTAAAACTATCGATGAATCGTAATTCACGCTTGACTACTTTCTCTTTCCCTTCTTTGTTAATAAACTTATCAACTACGATCTCTCGGCTAAATGAGATATACTTTTCTTCGTTGCAGGGAATGCATTTAATCTGTTCATTATTACCACCTCGTAATTTCTTCACGAATAGATGGCTATCGTAACCGGTTAGATTATGGAATACTACTGGGAAAAACTTGGGGACTCTATACTTTAGATTACAAATCTTATGAGCGGCACCCCGAAATTTACCAGTCAGGTGACAGTGGTCTCTTACTCGCATGTTATTGTCATTATCATCAACAAAGAACTCACCCCCGCATATATGGCAAACAGTAGCCGAGTCGAATAGCTTCTTGTCGTCCTTTCCAAATATCATTTTCTTTGGGAATTTAAATCGATTATAAATATCTTTTATATCCACTATAAGGCTATCAATAAATATCTGCGCTACATCATCGTCTTCGCTCTTCGCTGTGAACGTTACGGGGGCTTGTGAATACAGGTCGTCATCGAAACATTTTATGTGGTAACAAAACGAGCTAGGATTATGTTTCTGGTATTTATTGGTGTAAGACGTGCTGGGATCGGGTTGGCATGTATCGATCGGTTTAATGAAGGATTCGAAATCCGCATAGATAATAAAAGGTACTCGCATTTTTCGATAATAATTTTTAAAACTCAACATAGTTCCTGAGCCTGGGAGTTCTATTCGTTGGGCGTCATGTTGCGAACAGTACTCGATGTGTTTGTTAAGCGAGTCTATCGATCTGTAACCGATTAAACATCTTCTACAATAGTGCATCGAATTTACAGATTTTTCTGTTCGTGCCGCCATCAATCTATTAAAGTTCTTGATCCAACAGTAATGCTTCTTTTCATCGTCGGAAATAAGCAGTAGATCTACACAGGTATCGCTTTCATGCTTCGATATGTATAATGGGTATACGCTCTTTTCAAAGCCGAATACGCTAACGCTAATGTTATTACGGCGCTCAAACTTATTTATAATATTAGCATCAGCAGCAACTGGGAACACGATACCGCTCCAATCGAGTTTCTCAGATTGTTCTATCAGGTCTTTAGTGATTCTATGCGGGTTATCTTCAGTTGGATTCAACGCCCTTGTAATACACCATTTGAAACATTCTTCGTCTTCGTTTTTCATGTTTACAATAGCCTTTTTATTCGCCAAATACTCGGGAAGCTGAATATATGAACTACCTTTCAATGGCTTGTATACCACTGTATCGATATCCAAGTGCAAAACAGCCTTGAATCGCCAATTGCTGCCCCGCATCTGATAACTAGCCATGCTCTCCTTAATTTTATCCACTGCGTTGGTATATATTTCCTTCACATCGGTTGCTTCTAAAATAATATCAGTCTTTGATTTGAAATTAGGCTCAGCCGTTGCTATTTCACCGGATTTTATGTCTACTTTCTCCATTACACACATGAGATTGAGTTGAACTTTTACTCCTCGATTTTTCGCTAGCAGCCTAACTACCTGCGATCTTACAGCCTTGAGAAAAGATTCAACATCGACCATGTTGTTGCCATCGATCGTGTATCTTTTTGTAAACCCTTTGATAGCCGTCGCTGTCTCTCGAAGTTTGAACCTATGAACAGGTGGTTTTATTCGAGGAGGTAACTGACTAATCTCACTATTCAGCCAATCCGAAAAAGTAGCTTTATTTTTTCCCACAAATTTCCAAATAGTAGACACGTGTGCTGTAAGTTCCTCTTTTCCTAATCTTGAGTATCCTCGTGTGCCTCTCCGTTTCGCAATTTCTCGCAATTCTCGTATAGTACCCAGAGTATGCGTTGGAACCTTGATGTCTGGTGCCCGAGCGCCTTGTCGATCTCCCTGCTTTATGAACGCGATAAGTTCCGTTTTTGATAGTTTCGTGTATCCTTTTTGTCCTCTCTGTTTAGGAATTTGTCGCAATTCTTTCAGATTATACGATGTGTAGTTCATTTTATATTGGGATTTCTTGTCTTTAAGTCGAGATGTATGTTCCATTTTCAGTTATTTTATATACACAAGAGAAAAAAATATTATGATCTAGAGACTCATCATCGAAACTACCGTGAACTCCCCACATGATGAGTCATTGGCGCGTGCTGGGGTGGTTATTTTTTGAACCAGGGTTATGGGTTGGCAAATTTTTTGTTGAGTCAGCATTTTTTTTGAACCATGGTTATGGGTCGACACATTTTTGAACCATGGTTATGGGTTGGCAAATTTTTTGTTGAGTCAGCATTTTTTTTGAACCATGGTTATGGGTCGACACATTTTTGAACCATGGTTATGGGTTGGCAAATTTTTGAACCATGGTTAAGGGTGATTTGGAAAAGTTGAACCATAGTTAAGGTCAAATGTTCCAGAATAGTCTTAATCCTACTACTAAGTGCACATACATACATATACATACATAGAAATTTTAGTCTGCCATAAAACGACGTAGAATATTACAAAAATTATAGCCTAGTAACGCCTATGGCAAAGTAATGAGTTATCTAGGCAATGTTTAAAATCAGTTAAGTATTTTAGATGTACATGTATCTTACATGTAGGCTAAGTATAGATGTAAAGATCAATGTCATATTGCTATTTTTAAGTACACCTAGGCTCCTCTTGTTCATTTCTTTCGTCTCAAGTGATTCAGTATAGCTCGTCTATTTGTTTTTACATCTGTCATAATTTTATATTGCTATAGTTGAGTACTGATATTGCAAAATTCTTTCGTCTTCAAGTTGTTCTTGAAAACTTAACGAGTTGTTAGGCATGTGATATGAAACTGTTGTTCACGTGTTTGTTAGTTTGCAATGTCATGATTAGAACACGAGCCAGTCACGAATCATAAATATTCTGATATATAAATGACGTTCTGAAAGATTCTGATCTAATTTTGCAGTTAATTTAGAATCTGATCTTTCAGGTCATCAAACTTCCATTCGTCAAGATGACCGTCTACTGTTCGGTGAAGTTGGTGTCGTATCCGCAACTCAAGTATCTTCTTGTTATTTCTTTACTTGTGGCCGTTGCATTCGGTTCCGATAAGAACGAACAGTCAACAAGAACAGAGGAAAGAGTAAGAAATTTTTGATTTATATGCCTAATCGTCGCGGCATATTGAAATGGATTTATTATTTGGCGGAAATTAATTGTTGTGTCTATTTGAAATTTCGATAAAATCGGAGTCAACTGCAATAGTAGGCTATCTGTCAAAATCGAGTTGCAGCCAGATAGCTACTGCTGAGTAGGCCAATGTCGACGAGTACAGGGTTGACCATAAAAAGACCTCCTTATGGTTTTTTGGCAGTATCTTGGCCGGAGTCAAGAATTTTTAAATCAAATTTTATAGGCATAAACAATTCATATTTACACATGACGGCCAGATTTCATAAAAAAATCATACTGGACAAAAGTTATATCACTTTTAGTGAGACCACCCAGTGTTTTTTGACGATTCGTATGAGTGGTCTCACTAAAAGTGATAAAACTTTTGTTCATGTCGAAATATTTTGATGATATCAGTCTTCATTGAATACCAATCATAACGAAGAGAAGACATACGGCTCGTCCGCCATAAAGGCTTTAATTTTTAGCCAAAAATTGTCGTTATTTAGAAAGACTAAATTACATGTTTTTGGTTACTTAGGCCACACGTGTATTAAGCTTATACCGAATAAAATTTACAATGTATTTACAGATCATCAACCTGCAGCAGCAAGTAGAAGCCTTGCTGACTCAAAGAGCAACATTCGAATGGACCGGTTAGACAACTAATATATATAATAATTATTAGTAAATTATTCGAAAACTGTCTTGAAAATATTTGTCTGTTACTGGATGCGTTGCTAATTGACAAGGGCTCGTATTTGGTTTTAGTTCTCAGACATTTTCGGTTCTTTTTAAATTCTCATTGCTTACACTGCTGTTAGGGAATGTTTTTTCTATTTTATCTTATCATAAGATGCCTTTGTCCGATTTCCAGAAATTTTAATTTTCGAGGGAATTTTTTCTTGTGATTATGTTGCTCATGATTCAAGATTAGAATTGTTAGACACATTTCACGGTTTCACCTTAGGATCTTTGGTGTAACCGTGCAAGAGTTTTATCTTTCGTGAGATACATTAATTTTAGTGCACTTTGCTGTGCAAAAATAGCATCGACAGTCAGCAATAACCTATTGACAATCGCAGTAATGTACAAAGTCGAAGCAAGAAAGAGTCGTGTAGGGACAGTGGGACACCCAGTCAAAAGAGCGACCGACAAAAGAGTCAAGTATAGGTGAGCGTAGTAGCAGGCTAGCGTTGTAGCAAGCAAGCGTTGAAGCAGGCAAGCGTCGTGACGACTGCGGGAGACGACGTTCTGACTTTCACCGAAGAAGCTCACCTCCCAGTCTCCAGCACTGATGAGGCGAGTCTCTATAGCCAGCGAGCGACGTAGAAATGGCGGACGACGTAGCAAGAAGCTCCAGCCAGAGCGTCGGTCATTCTTGTGGACACGTGACTTCTACGTAGTTGAATCGTACAGACTGTGACGACGATTCACTCCGATTCATCAATCGATCCGATCCATTCAACATATAAACTCCTTCTTGTTTTGGATATAGCCTAATATGCTCTAATTAAGTTATTTAAGGTTCAGTATAATCGTATTCCTCGCCCTTCTAATTTAATAAAGTTGTTGCGTCATAGCTTTAATTTAGTTATTTAAGTGAAGTTCGATGAGGTTTAGGCCTACTGTTAAAACCATGCTCTCAAAACCGCGCGCTCCAAACTGTGCATGCAGATTAAGACCACCTGTGCGCATAATATCGACGATCATTACCGCGCAATAAGCCGTTTCACCATGTCATGCGCGCATGCGCACTGGGTCACTACAATAGAGACCCGAAAAACCATCATCTATGTTTATTTTTAGTCAACCAATCACAGCGTGACGTAGATCATCACTAAGGATAACAAAAATAACGCTAAAATGCTATAAACGCGGTCCCGTGTTCTGCAATTACGCCACTAGCTCTTCCTTCTTTTTACACTGCATAATTCTTAATCCGCGCTTTCGGCGCATTTAAAAAAAGTATCTACATTCCAACGTTTGAAATCATCTAAACCCTTAATATCCTCCAAGTTTGATACAACAACAACGATACTTCCGTTTCCTGTATCAGTGTAGAATTAGGTCACTGAGATGGTGAACCCGCTTATCGTCTAAACAATAGTCTGCTCAAAACAATCACTCGCCTTGCCGTTATACTAGTTTCATTTATTTTAATTTCGCATACTTGTAATTTTTAAATAGTCTGTCAATTGTCTTTCAATATCTAGGCTATTTTAAAAAAGTAAAAAGCTCTCCACGGGCTCACCACCAGTAGCACGTTGTTTCCAGTATTGCTTTAACTGTTCATAAGGAGATTCGATCACAGAGTCTGCAAACCTATACCGTACTTCCATTCCTGCTCGATACAGAATTCTTCTTGTTCAATCTCTTCGGGCATTTGTTCTCTTCTTCAACGTTCAGCGCTGCCTAGACCTATATTATAGCTTAACCTAACTAACCATAATGAGATAGCTAATTTCTAGTTATGAAAATTAATACCCTCCTTCTAATGACTCTCAGTCCCTTTCTCTGTCTAAGTTGTCTGTGCTGTCTCTCTCTGTCTCGCTCTGTCTGTCTGTCTGTCTCTCTTTGTCTCACTGTCTCTCTCTCTCAGTCTCTCGCTGTCTTTCTCTGTCTCTCTCTGTCTCTCTTTGTCTCTCTGACTGTCTCTGTCTATCTGTCTCTCTCTTTCTCTCCCTCTCTCTGTCTCTTTCTGTCCCTGCATGCCTCTATCTTTCGCTCTCAGGTGCGTGAACTGCAAACGGCGTATTTTCTCCACCCAAATTCTACACGTGCACTAATCGTAGAAATGAGAAGCAAAATTAGCTCAGAGAGTCGATTGACAATATAATGAACTCCCAACAAGCTCACCGCCAGCAGCTCACGTAGTCGATTAACAAAATAATTATTAGCACCAGTAGCACTGTCTCCTTTGAAGAGCATATTCTTGTCGTCCGTTCTTCAAATTTTAGGATAATAATTTCCTCAATTAATTTGAATATAGCATCTAAAAATAAATACTATTATAGCTGTCAATGCTATTTTCAAAGGAATGTTACAGTATCGAACTTTTGAACAGATGTGCAAACAAGTGCGGTTTGATCGACGTCAAGAACGCGCACTATTTTAATCTTAGCGGTTTTGTGCGTGCAGCTTTTGTGCACGCGGTTTTGAGCGCACGGTTTTTGAGCCAGCGGTTTTAAGCAGATGCTTGCCTATGTGTATCAACGAGGTAATAGAAGAACGGATGTGTAATGTACCCTGCGTATATTTTTCTTTCACAATGGGATGGGCTGAAGCGGTTCCACGACAACTGGTCTACCGACAACTCGTCTACCGACAACTCATCTCCGGACAATTGGTCTAACGACAACTGGTCTACAGACGAATAGTATTGATGAAATAGAAGCTGGATTTATGAAAATGGTTTCTTAGCTTAAATGGAAGCTGGATCGATGATTTTATTCATGTATTTCGACATGCATCCAGCTTCTACTTCAGATCTAAAAACACCTTCATCCAGCTTCTATTTCTCACCCGTTATTTTCGTCAATCCAGCTTCTATTCCAGATATAGGCCCTAAAACAATACCCTTGTCCAGCTTCCATTACTTAAGCGTTTTTCATCAATCCAGCTTCTATTTCAGATCAAGAAATATTTTATTCCAGCTTTTATTTCTCATACGTTATTTTCGTCAATCCAGCTTCTATTTCACCTGTAAAAGAGCCATCATCCAGATTTCATTTCTCTTTCGTTTTTTCATCAATCCAACCTCCATTTCACCTGTAAAAACTTTCATCCAGCTTCTATTTCTCAAGCGCTGGATCAGTTGTCTGTAGACCAGTTGTCGTAGACGAATTGTCCGGAGACCACTTGTCGTTAGACGAGTTGTCGGTAGACGAGTTGTCGTGACACCGGGCTGAAGCAGTGTCCGCTCAATGGCATATTAGGCCTATAAATAAAGGTACAATTGCTTGGGACTCAAATTCTTATCAACTTCTTCTTAAAGTTATATGCCACTCGGCAGGTTTCAACTTCCAATGACGTCATTCTTCTCTTCGTTGTGCTTTCCTCTTCAGTTCGTTGTATCCGTCAGTCATCATACATCCCAGCATCATCTGTCTAAGTCTTCCTCTCTTTCTTTTTCCTCCAATCTCCCTTCTATGATTTCTCTCAGGGGGGAAGTCTCCTCCTAATATGTGTCCAATCCAATTATTTTGCCTTTCTCCTAATGTTGCCATCAGTTATCTTTTTTCTCCTACTATTTGCAGCACCTCCTCATTCGTCACTCGCTCCCTCCAGCTCACCTTTTCCTTCTCCATATCCACATCTTGAAGGCTTCCAATCTCTTGCTATATTATTTTCTGATGGTGCACGTCTCGACCCATACAGTACCGCACTCCATACCAGCACTTTGACAAGTCTCTTCTTTAGTTCTTTGCTCAACCCTCGTCTCATCAACTCTCTTCTTTTCGTTAACGCATCTTTCCCAATACTATTCTTCGTTTTATATCTCTATGGCATCTTGCATCAGTTGCTACCATACTTCCCAAGTAGCAAAAGCTCTTGACCTCAATCAATCAACCAATCGTAATTTATATAGCGCCCCCTCAAGGTACCTACTCAGAGGCGCTCCCGGCCGAAATCAAGCGAAAAACAGTCTTCAACAGTTTGTGAAATTGAGAACAGCTTAGTAGGTGTCGCATAGTCAAGGGAAGTTCATTCCAGGTTGTTGGACCAACCACAGAGAACGAAAGCCTCTGCATTGTTGCAGTGCGAGTGAAAGGAACCATTAAGTCACCATGGACAGCAGAGCGCAGTGCGCAGCAGCCTATGAAAGTGGAAAGAGTGATGCAAAGCTCACACAGATAAGAGGGTGCCCAGCCTGATAAGCATCGCCACACCAAAGATGCAATCCTAAATGAGATGCGCTGCGGGAAAGGAAGCCAGTGCAAGACCTCACGCATAGATTGGGATACACGGTCGTACTTGGTGAACCCCCCAATAAGTCGTGCGGCAGCCCGGTGGACCCTTTCCAACCTCTCAATCCGAACCCGCGGAAGACCAGCAAAGATGGAAGAGCAGTAATTATTATAATACAAAATTTTGAGGATTCAGAGGTAATAATATTTATTTATATAATTTAATCATTATTATCATGAACTTATAAACAATTACATTACGTCATTCTTTAAAATATATGATACAAAGCCATTGTATTATCTAACAAATACCCACTTTCATTTGTCATCGTATATTAAAACAAAATTACACCACGCTTTTTTACTTTAATATCCACTAGCGGTTCTTAGTAACTAAAATCCGACCCGGCCCGGCCAGCGTGTCTAAAACCCGGGATAAAAGTTGATTTCCCGTCACTATCAAAGCGTTTATAGGGACACACGTCACTATCAGAGGGATTAGGGATAGTACCCTAGGGTTTAGAGGGTTAGGTAAAACAATTTTTTTAGAAAGTGTGACGTACTTTAGGGGGGTCCGAGATTTGTGACAGTTTGTGACAGGGGGGAGAGGGGGTCAAAATGGTCAAAAATAGCGTGACGTACTTTATGGATGCCCTTATGTCTTTGGGCGTTGGTAACGATAAAGAGAACCATGATGGGCTTGGAGAGAGATATATCTCGGGTGTAGGACATTAGCCCCCCTGGACATTAGCCCCCGGACATGATCCCCCCGGACATTAGCCCCCGGCCATATTCTCCCCGGGGTAGGACATTATCCCCCCAGTCTATGATATAATCACCTAAAATGATCCACAAAATATAACAATAAGCCTATGTTAAGTTAATATCTATACATCACACATTAGTTTATCTCGATTCCCATTCGTTCATTTCAAATCTAAGATCTAGGCCTCCTGACACAATTAGGACCTACGTAAATTATAAGAAGGCTACGAAGCTTAGACGCAGCTAAACTGACGTTAACAAACCTTTCTTGTAGATACTAAACAAATAGGCCCAACATACGATTCCCATTCGTTCATTTCAAATCTAAGTCTAGGCCTACTGACACAAATTGGACCTACGTAAACGACGTTAGCAAACCTTCGTAGGGCTACTGACTGTATAGACTCCCATTCGTTCATTTATCTACTATATTGAATCTAATTTTGAATGGAAACGACGCTAATAAGGCTGCGAAACTCAGAGGTAGTTAATGACATTAAGAACTTTCGTTTGCACGTCATTACTAGTTGAGAAGTCTTGTCGGTTACATCATTAAGCTTATTCTACGATTTGCACATGGAGGGAATAATGTTCAGGGGGATAATGTCCTACGAAAAATCGGGGGGAGGGGGATATGTCCGGGGAGCTAATGTCCGGGGGATCATGTCCGGGGGATAATGTCCAGGGGGCTAATGTCCGTTCCCCACATATCTCAGGGACGGTGCAAATCAATTAAGTTTCTTCAATTAAGTTCAGTAAAGCGAAAAAGACTGCAATCTTTTGTAGGTGGCGTTGTTTACACCAGATGGGGTCGTACCGTATGTAACACTGGTTCCGACGTTGTTTACAATGGAGTGGCTGGAGGATCATGGTATGATACGCTTGGTGGAGGAAGCAACTACCTGTGTTTACCATTAGATCCGATCTGGGGAGTTTACAACGAAAGCGCCGATAAGAGTTCTAAGCTCTACGGATCGGAATATCAATGGCCAACTTCGTTTGGGTTAGAAAATAACAATGGTCAAACCTTACATGACCACAATGTTCCATGCGCTGTTTGCCAAAGTCAGACGAAGACTTCGGTCGTCATGATTCCTGCCAGAAATCAATGTTACAGTGGATGGCACGCTGAATACGCCGGTTATCTCATGTCGGCGAATACCATTTACAATGGGCGGACGGAGTTCATATGCATGGATGGAAGTCCGGAAGCAGTTCCAGGCGGAGAATCAAATCTGAACGGAGCTCTGTTTTCACAGGTGGAAGGCGTCTGTGGATCTCTTCCGTGTCCTCCTTATGTTCCGAATCGTGAAATAACGTGTGTCGTTTGCTCAAAGTAATCAGAATGTGCTCTGATTAATGGAAAAGCGTAGGATAGTTACTATGTGCAAACATTAACAGCAGACATGTCTTAGACTTTTATTCAGGATTCAGAGGAAGGCAGTCTAAATGAAATTTTGCTTAATGTAAATCAACGGCTCATCAGCTAAGTCCATCCGGAAATGATATTAGCCTGCTGTTAATTTTCAGACATTTAAGTTTTCCAAATTGTTTTGAAACTAACCAGCACACAATTATTGTGAGCTGGCTGCAATGATTGCGTTGAAGTGAAGGCATTGATTCAGTATCCGCTTAATTAATAAACGAAATCAATAAAAACACTCTTATGTGAATACACACATTTTATTTCGCTTCCCGCTTATAAGGCGCCATTGCGTAGATGTGCTTATTCGAGACACAGATCTTTGTAGCAAGCCATCAATAATAAAAATATGTCTACTACATGTTTCACGTCCAAATCATGCCAAACTAACTTGTACCAACATCCACTGCCACTTAGTCACCTAAGGCCCACTTGCACAATGTACCCTATCTAGCGGGACCTGACTTTCAGGTAGGCATATGCCCTTTGACCTTTGCACCCATATGAACTGCCCTATAAATTCTGGTATCTGATGATTTCCTTATTATAATTATTTGTTTAATTGCTTTTTGTTGCTGAATTTTTATACTGGGTTCAATACATGAATTGAATTGAAATGAAAGCTTTTCAATGGAACATCCTAGCCAACACAGATAACGAAAACGATAGGCCAAACATGAGCTGTATTTTCACAGAAAGACAGAATAGACCTACCTTCGTAGTAAACACGTGTAGTCAAGCAATCGATCATTTGACATGACTATTTTCAATTTGGGCTTTCTTGGTTTTTGATTTGCTGCAATTTTCAATGATATCTAAATACTGCACCGTTTGCAGCACACGGTAACATGCACCTACTGGCACTCCATCGATTGACGGCAGAGCGGCTGTTGGCTGAATACCGTATCTGAATCCATTGTGAGAATTGAGTTACTGGCATGAGACCATAAATCTTGGTCTTGGTCCTGAGGTTAAAAGCCTTTGTCTTGCTTTAAGGGTTTCAGATCTTGACAACTCGATATGTCTGAAATTATGCGAAGGTTGCTAGTCTAGGTCAGGTTTTATGAAGAGCTTAATTAGGCCCTACATCAGATTCGAAGCATGGCGGAAGACATCCTTCATTGCCTTCAACAAGACATTAGTTGTGCAATAAGTTGGGAGAAAACATCAGAACTTCGAAGCAGGTGACTGTTTGCCATTAAAGGCAGATCCAAGGAAGTCAGAGTCGAGCAGCAGGTCATCCCATATTAAATTAGTTATCGGTATTTATAGTTATATCATATCCGTATCCAACATTGCTAATCTTGTTTAGAAAAACACAGCAATGTTGGAGAACATAGTCTGATTCTTGCATCGTGATAAATTGGCCAGGAAAGTGAATAATCTGCAAAAGGTCAGAGAGAGAGAGAGAGAGAGAGAGAGAGAGAGAGAGAGAGAGAGAGAGAGAGAGAGAGAGAGAGAGAGAGAGTGTGTCGTAAGAAAAGCACTTTTGCAGACGAGCCACTAGTTAGATAAGCCATTATAATTTCTACTTCATGCTTACCAACAGTACTGCTGATAAGCTAATACACGGGGTGCAGATTAATGATCGCGGGATCAGTGTAGACTGTAGATAAGTTTTAAGTGCAGCATGTCTTTGCTGCATCTTCCTGTTTTCATTAGCTTTAATACAACGAGAATAGGATAAAAATTAAAATTAATGTGGACGTCACATAGTGTAATTACCTTACAGTCTTGTCGTCCTCAGTCATCTCAAGTTTTCTTAAGTGTTCTTCAATTTTGGTTGAAGCATTGGATTGATTGCATATATATAATGTCAGCTGCTGATACGTGATATCTTTGCCATCAGATTTGACTAATTTGATTACAGCCATGTGCAGTTGGCTATTAATCGTCTTTTTTCGATGAAAAAATTGACAGAATCTGTTAGCTTCATATCCGCTGGAGGTCGCTAAAATGAACCTACTACAACTATTCAGTGTTCACACCAGTCTGAGAATGTGACGAGAGTATCACATTGCCGCTACTAATGCTCTTACTACCACTAAACGATGGGTGACCTCACTAAAAGTGGTGTAACTTTTGTTGTGTTTGAAATATTTTGATGATATATGACCATCATGTGTTGGGACCTTGAGCAAGTCCTTCACTCGCAATTGCTCGTGCGCTTCGGCGTGGAACACCGATGCAGTGTCCGCGCTGAAGTTTGGAGCGCATCTGAGTAGCGAGCTTGAGGAGGCGCTATTGCAGATGCGAGAAGTAAATAAATAGTACGCAGGCCAAATTTTCAATTTTGCTGCATCTGGGTATGAAACTGCTTTACTACTCCCCATTTCGGTGTGAATTTGATACCGCTCAAACTTGTCCAAGTATTAGAAAATTATAGCAATAACCATAGTAAAGTAATGAGTTATCTTCTCAAAGTTTAAACTCAGATGAATATTTTTTATTTATCTTACATCTATATCTGAATGTAAATATTAATGTCATATTGCTATCTTTGAGTACAGCTAGTCCCCATTGCTCATTTTTCTCGTCTCAAGTGAATCAGGATAATTTTATGATTTATTTAACACCTGACATATTGCTATCTTTACGCAGAATTATTGTCCATTCTTCGACCTAAAGTGATTGTTGAAAACTAATTGATTTGTTAGACAAGTGGCATGGGTGGAGTTTATCAGGGGTTAGGGGGGCTAAGCCCCCCAAGAAGACCCAGATTAATTTTTTTCGTGTACAGGGTGGGCCATAAAAAGTAGCCCCCTAAGTTTTTGGCCCATATCTTGGCCAGAAGTAAGAATATCGAAATGAAATTTTACAGTCTTAAAGACAATTCATATTCACACATTATGACCAGATTTCATCAAAATATTTCAAACGCAACAAAAGTTACACCACTTTTAATGAGACCACCCACCGTTTTTTGACGATTCAAAAACGTAACGCAACAAAAGTGACAAAAACGATTTTATTAAGTCACCTCTAAAATAACTGTTATGAAATGAACTTGTTGGTGCTTCACAACTTGTGTTCAATGTGCCCACCACCATTGATAAAACTTCTTTTGAGTCTCTTTGCAAAGTTCTTGACGGCCCTGTCGATGCGTTCCAAAGGCAAATCTTCCCATGTTAACTTCCATGCGCCCATCAATAATCTTACCGCTCTTGGTTTTAGTTGCAGATTGTGATTTTTCTTCGGCATAGCTCTCCGCAATTGATTATCAATCTATCGGGTTCAAATCCAGAGATTTCGGGCCATTGGCTTCACAATGAAACCATAATAATCGAGCCGATCTCCTTTCATTCGCGGCAAATATCTTAACTGTTAGCTCAACTCTTAATTTTTGCGCTCTCACTGTTTATCAGAGTAAACGTTGCTCAACGTATCTCTAGGATCTTGCTCAAGAGGTGCCTGAATACACATTTTGTCTGTCATTGACACCTAGGCCATTTTCATTTTTTTTTAGAAATTTGAATTTCATTGCTTTAATAACAAAATTAATAATCTGACAGATTCCTTATTTACCAACTTGATTGTCGTCTTGCTAAGTGGCTTCACGGTGACGTGCAGCTACGCTGGTACCCTGTTTCTGTTTAGAATAGTAATAATAATGATAATCTGGCAATATCAAGGCTATTTGATAATAATTATTTGAGATAAGACTGAATAAAATCATGTTTTTGTTACTTTTTGTTGCGTTACGTTTTTGAATCGTCAAAAAACGGGGAGTGGACTCACTAAAAGTGATGTAACTTTTGTTCTGTTTGAAATATTTTGATGAAATGTGCCCATCATATGCAGATATGAATTGTCTTAAATCCTCTAAAATTCATTTTGATATTCATACATGTACTTCTGACCAAGATATTGACCAGAATAATTAAATTGTTTTTTGTGTTACTTTTTGTTCCGTCGCGTTTTTGAATCGTAAAAAAGGTGGGCGACCTCACTAAAAGTGATATAACATTTGTTCTGTTTGAAATATTTTGTTAAAATTTGACCATTGTACGTAAATATGAAATGCCTTTAAGACTGTAAAGTTTCATTTAAAAATTCTTATGTTTGGCCAAAATATGGGCTAAAAACCGCAGGGGTTACTTTTTGTGGCCCACCCTGTAAATGGTATTTTTTTCGAGCTTAGTTCCTCCCCCACCCCAAGAAGGCTTTAGCCTCTCCAAGAACGGAAACCAAACTCCGCCCATGACAAGTGGTCTGTTTTTAATGGGATTACTAATTGACAGCGTCATTAATTAGAACACGAGTTTATCATAAATCATACATCGCATGGTATATAAATGATGATCTGAAAGATGCTGATTTAATTGTGCAGTTAATTTTGAATCTGGTTTTTCAGGTCATCCTTACAAACTCCGGTTGCAAAGCTGCTAGACTATACTTCTGTTTATCATGAAGACCGTCTACAGTTCGGAGAAGATGTTGTCGTATCTTTTCGTTGTTCCTTTCCTTGTGGCCATTGCATTCGGTTCCGACAAGATCGAACATCCATCAGGAACAGAGGAAGGGGTAAGAAAATTGTGATTATCAAATCTACCATAACAACCCTGCGAAATAGATTTTTTATTTAATTGATATTAGGCTAATTGTCGTCTTTACTTGCAACTGCCATGATGTCGGTGTAAACTGCACAGAGCATCTGCCGGTGGCGTCCGAAATCAAGTCGCAGTCAGACAGTCACTGGTGACTAATGGTGGACAAGTAATTTGTGAAAAGTAAGTGCTTAGTTTAGACAAAGGCGACACCGAGCAGAGCAAAAAAATGCTGGAAAATAAATTCATCATTTAGGTATTACGACAGAAAAATAGTCATTGTAAACTGTAGCGTTACTCCAGAGCTAAGAGCAGAGAGTTTCTAGACTATTAGATGGAAAAAGCTTGTCCGAAAATATTAAGCTGAACTGCAAGTCAGCAAGAAAATCCTTTATTTTAGTTTGGTTTAATCCACATTTCAGCATATATGAGCGTAAATGTTT
Organism: Lumbricus terrestris; assembly: GCA_949752735.1. Taxonomy (NCBI): domain Eukaryota; kingdom Metazoa; phylum Annelida; class Clitellata; order Crassiclitellata; family Lumbricidae; genus Lumbricus; species Lumbricus terrestris. The sequence continues at coordinate 65,561,221 of OX457039.1, forward strand.
GAAATTTCATTAATCGTTATCTGCGGCATGCCATATCTCCCCATCTCATACTCAATTCATTGGACTGTGCAGTGTGCACACGCCAATAGCTTGCGAAGATTGATCTACCAACCCTTGCTTCTGAGTTCCCACCGATTGCTTTTTCTAACTCATTTCGCGATCATGGGCGCTATCCAAGATCAGGAGCTTACCTTTGCCCAGCACATTCACCAGCTAAGTCGTGACTGCTAATATCAGTTGCACCAGATCTTGCTCTCTTACCTCCAATGCTGCCACCACTCTAATCCCTTCCTTGTTGTCATACGCCTTGATTAGGGGAGAACGGGGCTGGTTGCAACACGTGTTGGTTGCAACACCATCGATATTTCGGCACTACATAATAGCAACTCAAAATTAAGCAAACTATTTTGTAAGGGACACATTTTAGGCCAATGTGTCCTAATTTCTTAGCAGGCAATTGATAATGACTACCGAAAAGTAAAAAAAAAATCATTTTTGGCAATCGAAAGTAAATTTTTCGGCTTTTTGTTTTTTCGTTCTATAGCCAAATGTTTTGAAGAAATATTCTTCGGTTTAGTTCTATTAGTTGCACAAGTAATTAAGCTTGAAAATGCATTTAGTTATTTTATTTATAATCAGTGCCGTCGAAATTTTGTTCCATAACACTGTCTAGGCATTGCTTCGGGGTCGGTTGCAACATTTTTTTCGGAGATGGTTGCAACATGTTGCAACCAACCCCATACATTTATTTCAATAAGCCGCTTTCATTTCTGGCATGCCCGTCGCAGTTAGAGCATATTGTATTAAAATATTACAGGCTACATGTATAAAAATTGTATATGCATTCTATAAATTGGTAAACTGATTGAATTATGTTAAGCCATGTCACATGCTCTAATCAATTGACCTTTGTTGACCTATTTTTAACATCTAAACTATCAGCGACGATGAGAAATTGTTAGCGAAAACTGATTGCGGTTCTGCTAGTAAAGAAGCAATTGTCGGTGTAGAAAAAGAACTCACTGATAGTGGTGCTAGACTTGGGCTGTCAAAGTCACAAATTTGATTATTCAACATTGTGGCGATATATTCAGGAAGTAAATTTGCTTATTGAGAACACCGACTTATCCAGTAGGTAGCCAAAAACATTTGCTGACTATAATATTGCTGATGGTTGGTGTCGTGTATTATGGATTATTGTGGCAGCAAGTGAACATGCTGTATTTACCAAAGTGCCACTAAGTTTAATATGAACTTCCTTTCAATGGTGTGCTATGCCTGCCGCTGCTGAAGACTGGCTTTCGGGATTTAAGTTGCGAATCAAGGTTCAGTGAACACCAGAGGCTTCGAGTTTAGAAAGCTTCAATGAAAGTGCTATAAACTCATGATGAGATATATTCGGTTAAGCTTTCCAAGCAACTGACGTTTCCATTTTACAATCTCGATGAAACCGTAGTAACCACTGTTCAACGAAATTTTCAAAAGTTCTGACAAAAAGAAGCATAAAGCAGATTGGTGTGTTGACATCCGATGAAAGAAGACAATTAGAGACTTTGAGGTTTGCACTGGATGTTTGTAGGAATTCTGTGCCTCCATTGTTTTTTGAGCGAGTTAACTTCATGAAGCATATTTCTAGATGTTCTGATTGCCAATCCTGCGGATGGATGACAGACACAAGCATCTTCATCTGCAGACTATGAGACGATTTATTGGGCATATATAATAAATCAAGTTTACTATTTCTTTGGTGGATGGACAACCATAACTCTCACACTGGAATCGATTTTACATGTCCCTGAAAACAACTCTGACGACTTGGAATAATCCCACATTTTAAATTTAATTTTGAACATCATTAGCACAATTAGGTAGATGTAGCCAGTCCAACTCTATCAGTTATAGGCCACTGGAGAATATTTATCAAACTTTTCGCATGACGATTATTAGTACAAAACAGTTTTTTAAAATCTTTTTGATGCTCTCGATGCTCTGAATTTTTGAATTTGTTTAATTATTAAATTCTTATAATCTAGATGCATAGCCATGCCTCAGTTGGCTCCAGGGCTACGCAGCCTTATTTGAATATCTAGACTACTTTCAATACTGTTGCAACCTTCCCCGAGGGTCGTTGCAACCAACACCGGCCCGGGGCTGGTTGCAACATTTTGGAGCCCTCTGTTCAGTTAGTTATTGTGGGAACATGCTTGGTCACTGAGATCGGAACTATAGCTTGTTTTGATGCTGAGATATAAAGTATTCATATGGGCTAAACAGTTTGCAGATACATGTAGCTCTAAAGATAAAAATGTTACACATGAAAATGTGAAAAATGTTGCAACCAGCCCCGGTCTCCCCTACTGCTGCAATGTCTACCCTTTTCTCCCATCTGGGCGGCTGGCGTGCTTTTAGCGAGTCCTGCCCTGCCTCCCTATCCCGCAGCGGATTATACACGTGTCTCTATTGTGGTGTGTCGGTGCCTCCTAGGTGCCGCCCCTCAGGCCCCTGTATATTTGCAAGAGCTCTGTCAGTCTACTCTTGTTGTACAGGGGCGTCGTGCGCTACGTTCCTTCACTCAGGGTGAACTCATTCCCCGAACCCTAACTGTTCTTAGACAACATCGTGCTGCCTCTATTAGGTCTATTGGCTCCATGGTATGGAATAAGCTGTCACTGTCTTTACGTCTTATGCTTAGTGTTTGCTCAGATGCATTGTTTCACAGCCCTAAAACCGTCCTTTTCAGCCAAGATATTGGGTCGGGACTTGGGAGCGTTTCTGAGTAGTTAGCTATAGATGGGGCGCTATATAAATCTCTATAATGAATGAAGTAATGGATCGATGCAGTTTCAACAAGCCGTTTCCAATCAGGGCAGTTGTTCGTTACTGGTTCATGTGCATTGTGCAACCTATATACTGTTTGTCTTCCTGTAAAAAGATTCCACCTCGTTTTTTTTCATTATCGACAGGGAATGATTAATCGAAGAGAAGGTTTACGCCTCATCCTCCAGAAGTGCATTAATTTTAAGCCAAAATTGTCACTATTTCTAAAAACTAAACACATGTAATGGGCTACTGAGGCCGTACGTGTATTGAATTCAATTTACAATGTATTAACAGAGCACCAGCCATGATGATATCATCAGTCTGCAGCAGCAAGTTAAAGCCTTGTGGACTCGTATATCAACCTTGGAAACTACTGGTTAGACAACTAATATCAACTATTAATAAATCATTATAACACTGTATATAAATGTTTTGCTACTGTATGCATTGCTCATTGGCGAGTGCTAGTATTCGGTTTATATGGTTTTAGTTCTCAGACACTTTACGCCTTTACGCGCTATGAGGTCCCGTATATGCAAACTGGTGAGCACTGCGGAGTTTATCGTTCCGAGCAGTCAGTCTTTGTTTGTTTGTATGTGCACTTGTCATAGCGCCCCTTCAAGCTCTCTACTCAGAGGCGCTCCCGACTGCAGAGCGGACACTGCTTCGGAGTTTCACGCCGAAGCGCACGAGCAATTGCGAGTGAAGGACTTGCCCAAGGTCCCTACGCGGCGACTTGAGGTGGATTCGAACCTTGAACCTTCCGGCTTCAAGGCAACGACGCCACCACTACACCACCGCGCCCCATGTGCACAGTCGATCGGTCCCTGGACATAAAAACTCTGCGAGGTAATGGCGAACACGCCAGTGCACACCCTCATGACTATTGAGTATTGACACCACGAATGACGATTCTGTCAAATCCAATATAGCCGCTGCCGACCATTATTGAAAAACTCGTCTTTGTATTTCTTGCAGTCTGTTTATGCACGTGGAATACCTCTAATGTTACTGATCTTCAGCATGCAGAATAAATTCCTGATATTGTTTATGTCATCCATGGTGTGTTCTTAAGCTTACAAAGTCATGGTCAAGGCCATTTTCCTGCATCAATGATGTCGATTATAACTTGACTGAATATATTAAGCGCATTGTAAACTTTTGTGTGTTGCTACCCCTCACTGTCACCATATAAATATACATACAATTGGATGTCATTATTAATCTAGAAGAGTCTACAAGTGCCCTGAAAACAAGTAAGCGACATTGCTCGACGTGCAGACTGCTTGAAGTGTTGCTGCAAACAAATTCCCGCTCCTAAATCTCCTTTTAACAAGTACCTTGACCCGCCACTTCCTTATTCTTTTGGCTTGGTTCCTACTTCACCCGAGGAACTAAATAACTTGAGCCACTTGATCCACGACAGTCACAGCCGTGGCGTTGATGATATCGACCCCCATATTGCTAATTCTTGCATTTCTCCTATCGCAACCCAACTAGCTGAAATAATTAATTGCTCCCTTAACACTGGAGTTGTACCTGATGCTATAAAAATTGCAAAAATAGTTCCTATTTTTAAAAAGGGTGACAGGGAGAACCCTTCTAACTATAGGCCCATATCCATTCTTCCTTTTTTTGCCAAGTACTTTGAAAAAATAATGCATGATAGGCTCAATAAATATGTAGAAAAATCTCATATTATCTTTCCATACCAATATGGCTTTCAATCTGGTCGATCTACTTTTATGCCTTTAATTGATATGTATGATAAAATTTCTAAGGCCTTTGAAAACAATGAATATTCTATTGGTATCTTCTTCGATTTAGCAAAGGCCTTTGATACTGTGAATCATGAGATCCTATTAAAAAAATTAGCTAATTATGGCATCAGAGGCGTCCAATTAGCTTGGTTTGCCAGTTATCTTGAAAGACGTCTCCAGTGCGTTTCCTGCAATGGAGCTCTCTCAGACTTAAGAATTGTTAGATATGGAGTACCCCAAGGTTCTAATCTCGGACCCTTGCTTTTTCTTCTATACATTAATGACTTGCCTAATATATCTCCTACTCTTTCATTCATCCTGTTTGCTGACGATACAAATGTTTTTCACTCTCATAAATCCTACCAGAGTCTAATACAAACAGTAAACAATGAGCTTGTCTTCATTGCCGAATGGTTCTCTGCTAATAGACTCTCCTTAAACATAGATAAAACTAACTTTATGCTATTTCGAACTAATAAAAAGATGTGCCCCCAGAATGAATTGCAACTGTCTATTAATGATACCTCCATAACGCAGGTTAGCTCCACTAAATTTCTTGGTGTGCACATAGATCAACACCTCACATGGAATGATCATATTAAATATATCTCTGCCAAGGTTGCAAAAAGTGTTGGTATCCTTCGTAGAACCTCCCATATACTCCCCCCCGCTATTCGTGTTAAATTGTACTACTCATTAATATATCCTTATCTCTCATACTGTAATTTAGTTTGGGCATCTACATATAAATCCAGGCTCAATAAATTAGTACTTCTCCAAAAACGTGCAATACGTATCATAGCTGGAGTTAAGCCTTTTATTCACTCAAGTCCTTTATTTCAATCATTAAATTTATTAAAATTTCACCAAATAATGACTTTTCAGATAGGAATCTTTATGTATCGGTTCACCCATGATCTTCTTCCCCTTAACTTTGCAGGGTACTTCCAAAAAGGTTCTGAAATACACAACTATTCTACTAGGAACTCCTCTCATTATCGAGCCATATCCGCTCGTTTAAATTCAAGAAGATTCCATATTAAATATACTGGACCAGGTATATGGAACTCGTTTCCTAATCATGTTCAACAAGCTTCCAGTTTACAAAGGGCAAAGACACTATTGCGCAACTATTTGGTTAATGACTGCAAAGATATTTAACCTTGTAGGCACTTATTTTATTTTAATTGATTTTATTATTGTTTTTGTGTTTGTTTTGCGTTCTTTAGTTAAGTTTACTACATTAATTTTCATCTTATCCTGTTCTTTCTTGCCTATTGTTCAATTCATTATGTCAACCGTCTAGCCATCTGTTAAAATTGATAAGTAATTAGGTGTCCCTGTTAGCGGGATATTCATCCCTTAGGGCCTTCCTTGTTGCCATCCGATTATGTGAAGCATGTTATACTATGTCTATTGTGTATGTTGATGGTTGGTTACAATAAATGAATTGAATTGAATTGAATTGAATTGCAAAACTGGAATTTCTCATCAGTTTATCCACCGAGCGCATCTTGCTGGAGACTCTTTTATTTGGGCCGTTGCTCACACACACACACACACACCCACACACACACACACACACACACACACACACACACACACACACACACACACACACACACACACACACACACACACACGCACACACGCACACACACACACACACACACACACACACACACACTTGTCTCATCAGTTGTGCTTTCAATGATGCGTACTGGCTTCCTCCCACATAGTATTCAGACCAGTCACTGATCGCGCTACCGCCTGACATCGCTTAACCAAGTTTCAGAGTGTGCGCAACAAGCTGAACCAAACAACACTGCCGGTATGGTGCGATGAGAGTGTGTTCGCCATTGTATGTGATATTTACATTGATGAGAGGGAACAGCTCCTGTTTCTTTTTCATGGACTCCTTCCATTGGACCAGTGTTGTGCTCCAAGAACGTGGTAGAGGCACATAGGAACATGGACATTGCTAAGCAGCAGGGTATGGACATAGGCAGATACCACTTCAGAATTTGGTATCAGCGTCTCCATTGCTCGAAGGTGATCTTCCAGCTCGCACCAACTTGCTGGCGCTTGCTGGGGAAAATTGAGCCTAGCCCTAGATTGAGCATCGTCCAATGGCGTCAGCAGACTTATCTTGCTTTAGCTGTTGTGGTAGATTTTATGTCTAGGATGCGGCAGAAATCACTCACGAAGTTTCCCAACACTAAGGATAAGGTCATCGACGCCGTCATAACCTTAGTTTCATTTCTCTTTGCCAAAATGCGAAGTTCGTCCATCTGGTACTCGACTACTACATTGGGATGTCTCTCAAGAAAGGGTAGCGCCTTCGACATTCTGACTCGACATTAGGCATCGCAATTATTGGCATGAACAAATACACACCAATGCCTTTGGAAAACAAGCGGAATGAGTACATGCAACTTCTAATTGGAGAGTTGTAGAGATTGCTAGCAATCGAGCCTATAACAATGCGACAGTCATCGTCGGCTCTCTTGTTTCTAAGGATGATGCACGTCCCGCAATGTCGAGTGGTAGAGACGAGATCCCCGACCTGTTGAACTGGATTGAGAATGCAGACGCATGGCTGGTGGTGCACGTCGACTGGGCAGATCGTGTTCAACGTGCAAGATGCACCCCGGCGGATCAAATGGCCTTGACCATCACCTTATAAGCATAAAATGACACCGGGTTGCAAAAACAATATCAGAAATGAATCCTACATACTTAAATCCGTAACATTAGAGGTATTTTACATGCTTATACTTTAAGAAATAAAGAATATTAATTTTCCAATATGGCCGGTGGCGGCTATATTAAATTTGGCAATTGCGCCAATAGTGGCGTCAAAGCGGACAAGCACCTCGGTGATTTTTCATTTATAGGGACCATTGAGAGATTGGAAGTGAGAAATTTCGCCCCCCAAATTTTGAATACGGTGCCTATTGGCACATAAAAAACTAATTTTTCCACCTTATTATTTTCAGTGAAAAGTCCTGTTTCATAAGGAGATTCGATCACAGACAACAATACACGCGTCCGTGATCATAGTAGGCCAATACTAACAAATAAGCTCACCACAATCTCACCGACAGTAGGGTTGGCTCGATAGGGTGCTCGATAGTAATGTCCTTAACTCCTTTGAATATGCATTTGAAAGTACATGTAGATAAGCTGCTACCATTAGCTGTCAATGCTGTTTTCAAAGAAGTGTTACAGTATCGAACTTCAACATTAGGCGATGTGCAAACAAATGCGGTTATGATCATCGACATGATGAACGCGTGCGGTTTTAATCTCAGCGGTTTGTTCGTGCGGTTTTGAGCGCGCGGTCTTCAGCAGATACCTGTCTGGTGTCTATGTGCAGGCCTATGGTATTGGTAGCCTACTCTGCGCATTTTGTTCTTTCACACTGGATTGAGCTCAGACATTGTCCGCACAAAGGCTTAGGCCTATAAAAGAAGGCACAACTGTTTGGGACTCAAAATACTGTTTTCAATTGCGACAATAGTTTTTAGCTTTTAACGAATATTCCTAAGGTTTCCATGTTTGAGAGTGCCGTTTTCTGGAAACAGAGTAGGCCTATAATTATACAGCGCAAAGTGTGCATACATAAGCCGCAATTATAGCTAACCAAAGTTTTATTCCGGTAGAGTCATGCATTTGGGCGTTGGTAACGGCAAAGAGAATCATGTTGGGGTTAGAGAGAAGAGAGAAATAGATATCAGAGACGGTGCTAATCGAATGTTTTCTTTAATTCAGTTCAGTAATTCGAAAAGACTGCAATCTTTTTAGGTGGCGGAGTTTACATCAGATGGGGTCGAACCGTTTGTAACAATGGATCCGACGCTGTTTACAGTGGATTGGCTGGCGGATCATGGTTTGACAAGTATGGCGGAGGTAGCAACTACCTCTGCCTTCCAACAGATCCAATCTGGGGAGCTTACAACGAAAGCATGGGTAAGGCGTCTAAGCTCTACGGATCAGAATATCAAGACCCATTAGCTTCGTTTGGATTAGAAAACAACAATGGTCAACCTTTACATGACCACGACGTTCCATGTGCTGTTTGCCACAGCCAGACCAAGACTTCAGTCGTCATGATTCCCGCTAGAAACCAGTGTTACAATGGATGGCACGCTGAATACGCCGGTTATCTCGTGTCAGCAAATTCCGATGAAAATGGGCGGACGGAGTTCATTTGCATGGATGGAAGTCCGGAAGCAGTTCCAGGCGGAGGATCAAATCAGAACGGAGCTCTATTCTACCAGGTGGAAGGCGTCTGTGGGGCTCTTCCGTGTCCTCCTTATGTTCCCAATCGTGAAATAACCTGTGTCGTTTGCACAAAGTGATGAGAATGCGGACAAATGCGCTCTCATTACTGGAAACGCATAGATGGTTGTTAAATGTAAACATTAATAGCAGATAGGCCTATGTATTAGACTTTTATTCAGGATTCAGAGGAACACATGTTAAACGGAATTTTGTTTACTACATATCAACGGCTCATCAACTAGACCATCCGAAAATGATATTAACCTGCAGTAGTTAATTTTCAGACATCTAAGTTTTTCATAATTATTGTTTTAAAACTGACCAGCACACAAAAAGATTATTGTATGCTGGCTGCAATGCATAGGTTTACTCTTTGGAATTAGCTATTGTGTATAATGTATATACTTACTGCCATATTTCACGACCAATTACTGCTTGTCTTTGACGCCTTAATCAATGTAGATTTGCAGGCAAGGAATGGGCTGTAGGCATAATGAAAGTGCAATTGAAAATGTAGTATCCATCTGTTATTGTCATTAAATTGCAGGTCTGGTTATCAGAGAAGTAGATAGTGGTCAAAATAGGTCTGCTATACGCACCCTAGGGTGCTCCACAATATAATGCCTTTTCAAAAGTTCCTCGAAATTCTGCTCCCTGGCAATTTTCCCCTTTCATTTATCATTTTGTTCAACTGTACCAAGTTTCAGACCAATTGAAAAAGGTTAAACCTTGCCACCGGCACAAAAATTCTACAATAGCAATAACCTATGCAAAGATAATTATTTTATGCAACTTTTCTAGAAATCGGTAATACGGAAAACCATGATGGTGGATTGGTGAGAAAACTGAATTATTTCATGATGATTAATTTCTTTTTCGAGCCTTTGTATGTGCTTGACGATGTTATTTTACTATGTGTAATTTTAATGCACTGTGGTCAGACGTTGATTTATGTGAAGTCGCGGTGTGCAATAAAATCTTTTCTGTGGGATCTTAAGAAAGACTAGTTTGCTGAATCCCAACCCTTGATATTCTCACCCTGACTGGGTGTGTTTTTAAATGTTTAGTGAACATGGATCTTTGAGAAGTGATGACAAGCTGTTGGTGGCGGTTTTTACATCTATGTTTGCAGGCAAGGAATAGGCTGTAGGCATAATTAAAGTGCAATTGAAAATGTGGTGTCCATCTGTTATTGTCATTAAATTGCAGGTCTGGTTATCAGAGTAGTAGATAAGTGGTCAAAATAATCCTAGGCCATACGCACACTAGGGTGCTCCACAATATAATGCATTTTCAAAAAGACTTGTTGGTGGCCAATTATCCAATGGCCAGCCAACGGAATTTATGCAAATGGAGATGTTCTGCGGCTGTTCGATTATTTGAAAATGATCCAAATGTAGGCCTACATGTAGGCTACATGTTAATGGAACGATTCCAGAAATGCACTAGCAGCAGTGAAAAACAATGGGATAAGCTAATTTGCAATTGTCGAATAATGAAAGAAGAACGTCAAGACCAAGATTCTGGATCTCTACGACAATATTTATATTCAATGCCTTGTTTTATACCAAGGCTTAATTGGCTCTGCTGTGGATGCATTTCTGGAATCGTTCTTACTACGCTCCCCATACCCCTAATTCATTAATTCATTCTGAGGATTTATATAACGCCTCTTAGGCATTATGGACTTCTTGCCTTCGGCAATCGCGGCTTCGCCCGTTTCGCGCTCCCTTTTATTACCCCTCAGAATTCGCACTAGGTCCCAAAGTTTTTGGACCTGGTTGCGCCTACGCCTGACTCGGAGTTTGAACGGTCACAGTGTTATCTGACTCAATTAGGCCTAAGAGGATAGGCCGAGTCATTATTAGAGTTTTCAAACCCTAGCCTGAGACATTTAGGTTGTTTACCATCTCGGTGCCGTGACAAAACGGCGCAGGACAAAACGGCGCAGGACAAAACGGCGCAGACATAACCGCGCAGACAAAAAGGCGCAACAACAAAATGGCGCAGATAAAACGGCGCAAATTGAACCAAAAACAATACATGTTAGTAGTTTAACAGTAGAAGCAGCAAAAATGAACTAAAATATAATATACTATCAATCCAACTTCCATTTAATTTGCAGTTATTTTTCATCGATCCAGTTACAATTTATGCAAGAACATTTTCATCAATCAAGCTCCAATATAGGCCCTAAGCAAGACTATTTGACTCAATCCAGCTTATATTTAGGCAATAACATTTTCATCAATCAAGCTTCCATTTAAGCAATACTGCTTTATCTATTTTTATTTATTTATTTTTCATCGATCCAGTTCCAATTTATGCAAGAACATTTTCATCAATCAAGCTCCAATATAGGCCCTAAGCAAGACTATTTGACTCAATCCAGCTTATATTTAGGCAATAACATTTTCATCAATCAAGCTTCCATTTAAGCAATACTGCTTTATCAATCCAGCTTCCATTTATGAAAGACTATTTATTCAAATCAGCTTCCATTTAAGAAAGACTATTTCATCAATCCAGCATCCATTTAGGCAAGCCTATTCAATCCAGCTTCCATTTAACCAATGCTATTTTCATCAAGCCAAGAACATTTACATCAATCCAGCTTCCATTTAATCAAGAATATTTTCATCAATCCAGCTCCAAGTTAAGCGAGAATTTTCCATCAAAGGAAATTTTCCATTTAAGGAAAGATGATTTAGTATCAATCCGACATATATTTTAGCGAAAGTATTCTGACTTGGATGAGCCTCTTTACCGGAATCAGGACCGAAAGACCTATCTCATAATCTTCAATTCGTAGTGACCTTGCTTTTTAATAAGCAAACAATCACGAGACGGTTACCGTATCGTAATCTTTGTACTACGCCGCATTGTCTGCGCCGTTTTGTCGGGGTAGGCTACTTTCAACTAGGCCGTTACGTCTGCGCCGTTTTGTCCTGCGCCCTTTTGTGACGGCGTCTACTATCTCCTATTATAAAGAATGCTACATGCTCACTCGATCCGTCCTCGTTTTCACAACAGTGTGCTACCAACGCATCAACCACGTGTGATTTTTTACACGAATACTATTCAAGTGACTTTATTACTTGTTTCTTCCTATTTTATTTTGTTCTCTCTCTCTCTCTCTCTCTCTCTCTCTCTCTCTCTCTCTCTCTCTCTCTCTCTCTCTCTCTCTCTCTCTCTCTCTCTCTCGGGCTTGTAATTTTCGACTCTTTCTATTCTGACGCCATTTTTTAGCGACGGCAATGTTTACGAGTTTGGTAAAACTATTAAAACAACTGCAAATGAACACAGAATGAACGTTGAAATGCGCGAATTGGTGCTACATAAGGTTAAAGATGAATTCAGGCTGATTCATAAATGTGTACTTACAAGAAAGTAGTGAAAAATAGAAAATTGATTTTTTGCGTCAATATCTTGAATACTGAAACGTCGCCGCTAAGGAAAGTTACGAGCAAGATATCGCTACATTCAGTGAGACAACTAAAATACGAATATGTGTCTATCCACGAGTTTTAAATTGGGTGGGCGTCTTATTCGCCCTGGGCGTCTTGTTAGTAGCACTCTCCCCTACGATTACGATTCACTTTTGCAGACGACCCATTAGTCAGCTTTCATTATTTCTATTTTAGGGTTGGCTACTGATATAGGAATACTCGTAAATGCTGATTAATAACCACGGAATCAGTCTAGACAGCCCAGCTCTAAGCATGGCTTCTCCTTGTTGCGTCACCTAGTTTTGCTGACTTAAATAAAAAAAAGAGGAAGGCAAAGATCCCACTGTGCAAAATTACGTCTACATGTACTTCAAAAGTCTTGTTATCATCAGTCATATCGAGTGCTCTCAAGTGCACTTCAGGTCATCCATTGGGTTGAGTCATATTTATGTCAACTGTTGATACGTGGTGATGATGATAACCTACGGCAGTTACTGGAAAAAGTGAAGCGTGGCGTATTTGATGATGATGATGATGATGATGATGATGATGATGATGATGTCACCATTGAAATGCGCGAATTGGTACTACATAAGGTTAAAGATATCATTGTCACCAGATTTGACAGAAATGGGCTATTTTTAAGTGCAATTAATTATTATTCATCTTTCGTCGGTAAGAAAATCGACAGAAGAAGATAGCATGAATATTCACTGGAGTTGCCCTTTCTATCATCTTCCTCCAATTGTCTCTTTCTCTTGCTATGTGGCTCAATTGCTGCAGTGATCTGATTCCACTCCATACCGCGATGTCATCGTTCCATTCTCTGAAGGGATGTCCCCTTTTGTTCGTACCTTCCGTAATACCAAACACCAACGTAATCATCCGTCATCTCGAGTGTTTTTAAGTCTACTTCAGATCATACAAAACTCTTGAGATCTGAACAGGATCTGTTCAGGTCATACATTTACTGTTTAGATCTGATCAAGATTTAATCTAATTATAGTGTAATCATATGCCATCAGACAACTATAGGATAATAGTAGCCTACGGTTAAATTAATGTTAATTAATGTTTTATAGATGATCCATAGATGCTTTAGCCGATTGACGTTTGTAAACGGAGAGAAGTTGTTTGCACGTATTACTATGTACGGCCATAGGCGCCGAGTTGACCCGAAGAGTGTGAGTGCCCAAACGAATGTGGAAAAATCCGCGCGTGAGCGCGGCGAAATTTTTTGAGCTTTTTTTGATAGGAGAGTTATTGAAATTACCTCTGTAACTCTGTTCATAGGCGGAGACTTGTTCATGGTGTTAGGGGACGAACTCGCGGTCAAATGACGATCGCCGAGCAGGGATCGAAGGGCCGAAGGGGCTTGGAGAGGGGATGTGCTCCTAACCATTTTCGAATTTTTTCTTGCCACACGGCGATCATCTTAGGCTGTCATTTTTTCGAAATTTTCGTGGTTTAAGACTTGAAAAGCACACTTGCCTTTGTTTAAAAAAAATTCCACACAACAAGAAATTGAATAGTGACATTTTAGGCTGTTATATCGTCAAACTTTCCCATTATTTCATTGTTCAAAGACATAATTTAAGACTTCAATAAATGTTCTTCCCAATTGCTTAAAAAATTATCACTCTTTGGATCAACTTGTACTCCTCTTGGAATCCACACTTCGTTAACATGGGCATCTCTGAGCACTCTCCCCTAATTAGGCCTTGATTATGCTAATGCGATTTTTGTTGGCATTTCAGACTATGAGCTACATAGGCTGCAACGCATCCAAAATTCTTTAGCTCGGGTTGTGCTGCGTGTCCCACTACGATCAAGTTCCTCAGTTTTACTTCATCAGCTGCATTGGCTTCCTGTCGAGTTTAGGATTAAATTTAAATTGGCCTGTTTAACCTACAAATCCCTCTCTACCGGAACACCTCCCTACCTTCAGTCACTGCTTACTCCTTATATTCCTCCTCGTTGCCTGCGATCATCAAACATGGGTCTTTTAGTTGAACCTCGATGCAGAACTGTTATGGGCTCGCGTGCATTCCATGCCTCTGCTCCCAAAGAATGGAATCTACTTCCACTCTCTCTTCGTTGCTCAAATTCACTCCCTACCTTCAAAAAACGGCTCAAAACTCACTATTTCTCTTTGGCTTTCAAGCACATGGACCTTTAACTGCATCTTCCTCTGGCGGCTAACTATCCGCGCCTCAGATTCACACTTTGGTGTGACCTTGCGCGCGTAATAAATTTATGTAATAATAATAATAATAATAATAATAATAATAATAATAATAATAATAATAATAATAATAATAATAATAATAATAATAATAATAGGTCAACACTCAACAGACTCAAATTTTGAATAAGAAATAAAATTATTCTGTCTACATTAACCACTACATAGTGAGCCAATATTAACATTGTGGAAGATAGCTTTTCAAATAGTTTTCCCAGACAATTTAGTCAAGGTTGATTTGTTAATTAACGCAGACAAAACATAGCCTATCCAGCTTTACTGATGCTGTGAGGCGATTCTCGGGCAGTGAGGATCATTATTTAGCCTATGGCATGTGCAATAAAAGGAAAGTCATTCAAATCGTCGCCTTCGATCGTCCGTAATTTAAAAATTGACTGAAGCGGATCGAATGAGCAGGATTTTGAGGTTTTCCTCGTATTCGCATGGAGTTCAGACTACCGGACGGGGTAAAACTGGAGTAATGGTAAGGTAGACTAACTGAGATAGAAGAAAATATGTAAAAGACGCAGTGATTTTCAAAGATAAGCAGTCAACAGAAAAATAATATCATAAAAAGCACATCTTGGTGGCTGATTTCTGGTGGTGCCCATGCATTGGCGGGCCTCGCATGGCCAATTTCTGGTGGTGCTGAGCACTCACGGGCCTCGCAGAGTCGGCGCCCATGTGTACGGCACGCATGGGTGGGGAGGTTCGGCATGTACGAGTTGCAACAGGGGGCGACACTATGATGTTTTTCGTACGCCTACGTTAGGCCTACAATGTGGATGTCCCCTCGCTAGAGGGTCAGAGGTGGCATAGTACCGGTATAATATAGCTGCTAAGGTGCAGTGGCTTAGCCAGGAATTTATTATGTGGGGGGGTTATGGCCTGGCCGGATGCCCTTTCTGACACCAACCCAACAGTATTACAGTAAATAAAAAGGGAATATAGAGACAAAGGGAATAAAGTAAGAAAACAATTGTTACTACAAGCAATTGTATTGCTTTTTCTTATTTAAGTAGATAAATAACCACTTTTCCTTGGCCAATGGGGGTTTTAACCCCCGAAACCCCCTTGTCTACGCCACTGCTAAGGTGAGTGGCGTTTAGGTTGAGAATTGGATGGAAGTGAATCACTTTTGACTCCTTTATCTGTTTTAAACTTGTGCAGATATCAACTAGAGTTCACTAATATCCTGTGAACCTGCTCCAACTGCTCATTGAATTCTGGCAATGTGACGAGAGCATCACACTGCCACAGATTATAGAATTGATAAATGCCGTGCTGCTATAAGAAAATGCTAGTTTATGATTGCATAATTTTACAGTCGTTCAATGGTAGACCAGCGGCCATAAAATTTGCCTCTGAACGTGTTTTAAAGAATTTACAACGAAAAATTCATCAAGTAAAGTTAATACTCAGAAAATTGTTCGGCCTACATAAAAAGACTAAGGCATAAATAATATTATTGATACACAAAGTGAAACTGAGAAATTTACATTTCAAGACCTCTCCGAAAAACAAACAGTTTTGCTGCCTTAGTTAGACATGGCATCTTCTTGGCTGGCATATATTCAGGAATCAGGATTGTTTAGGGCAATATATGTTTTTTTTATAAAATCGGTGTCCTCCAAGGTGTCTACGACTTTGGTACATGCCTTTATTTCCGCACGATTTGACTACTGTAACTCCCTACTAATTGGGCTTCCTAAGGTTCGCTTGTCATCTGAGCAATCTGCCCTAAATTCTGTTGCTAGACTATCGCACGGCTTCCTCGATACTCGCACATCTCCACATACATGACTCATGACCTTCACTGGCTTCCGATCTTTGCCCGAATCAGATACAAGGTCTTGCTCCGAGTTACTAAGTCCCTGCAGGGCTTAGCGCCTAAATAACTCTGCAACTTAATGTGTAAGTCTCTTTCTGCAAGATCTTCACGTCTTCTTCGTTCTGCTGACCGCTTTGATCTATTTGTACCCAGATCATGAACCTCATTAACCCAAAATCGGGCTTTTGCTATTGTTGGTCCTTTAATTTGGAATCACATTTCTTCTGAAATTCGTGGCAGGATTCTTGTAGGAAATTCACTTGCATCTTTTCGCTGCTTGAAGACATTTCTCTTTTCATGGGCCTGTTACGCTGAGAGCGCTTCTGAAAAGCTCTGCTGTGAAAAGCGCTTAACAAATGCTTTATAAGATTAGCTTAGTTTAGATTATATTAGATTAGTTGTACTTACCATCACGCCAATCCAGCTGGTAACTTGAAAAACGAAGGGTTAAGATTGCTCAAATAAGTTCAAAGGTGCTCATTTACACACATCACTTATTTATCAATTTATTCCTTTGAAATTCACTTCTATCCCCTGCAAGTTGAATCATGCCCAAAGAGTATAAGGTACCCAATATCTACCCATTTGCGCAATTATATCATCCTTGCAGGACACAGTCGTCTAGCTTTCTGAGTTCTGACCCCTCCCTAAAGTCCAAGGCAACTTTTGCCGGCTTAGGGTACGGAGGCTCCATCAATGCTATTTTTATAGTATGATCCAAAAAAGGTTGTGTGAGCATGTGTGAGCATGCCACTGCCTCGGAGTCAAGACGTCTTGTGGGAGGGAATTGCTTCACGCTCCCTCCACAAGTTTAAAGTTGAAAGAGAAGCACTTCCCTTCCTTCCTTTAGATTTACGCAATGCGTCAGATAGGCTATAGATCTATACTGTGGAAGTGAACACGCTGCGGAGACCTCTATCAGCATTGGCGCCGATGCGATGTTAGTCACGAATCATGGTGAGAATTGCCGGGTGATTGGGGCTTCAACCCCAGTCTTTCTTAGAGCCCCATGATAAAGTCTGTTTTTCAAACCCCAATCCAAGTGTATCATAGCCCACTCACCAGTTATTTTACCGCAATTCTCACACTGTCACGAATAACCTATAATAATTATAAGCTTTTCGTGACTAATATTTCAATGGCTTATTATATGTTCGACAGTCAAATGATTTTATGCTTTAAAAAATATATCTTTGCCGGACCAATAAAGTGGTGGTGACTATCACCACCACTTTTAAAAGTGGTGGTGACTGGACACCATCGTCACAACAGGAAGTTACGCCCATGTTAAGTACAGCTCTTACTTAGGCCTATCCTTCTTCACAAGTGAATCAGGATAACTCCCTGCTTATGTTACACCTGTAACACCTGCTATATGTAAATGCAGCCATTGTTTATTTCTTTCATCTCAAGTGCTTCTTGAAACCCGACGATTTATTAGACAAGTGATCTGTTGTTCACGGGTTTTTCTATTATAGCCTATACAACGTCATAAATTAGCAATCGTGTCTATCATAAATCATAAATCCCATGATATATAAATGATGCTCTGACAGATCCTGATCTAATTTTTCAGGCAATTTTGAATCTGATCTTTTGAGATCATCCTTATAAACTCCGGTTGTCAAGTTGCTAGACTGCTTCTATTTGCCATGAAGACCGTCTACAGTTCGGTGAAGTTGGTGTCGTGTCTTCTCGTTGTTCCTTTCCTTGTGGCTGTTGCATTCGGTTCCGATAAGATCGAACATTCATCACGAATAGAGGAAAAAGTAAGAAAATATTGAATTGTAAACCTAATCATAGCAGCGTATTGAAATAGATTTCTTATTGAGTGCAGATTAACTGTCATCCTTATATGCAACTTTCATAATGTCGTGGTCAACTCCACAAAGCATCTACCAATGGCACGCCAAAATCAAGTCGCAACCAGGTAGCCTATAGCCACTGTCAGCTTACTGATGAGTAACGGCCTAGACTCTAGGGCCTAAAGCGTCAAAACACTGAAAGAAAACGTAGTTGAGACAAAGAATGACACCGAGCATAGCGAACAGGTATTAGGAGATAAATTCAGCACTTAGGTCTTACGACCGAAAACCGTAACCTTGGACTCCAAATGTCTGTAGCTCTGCTCCATAGCTCCTCTGGAAAGCGATGCCATTTCCACAAGCCGTCCTTATTCTGGGCCCGTTACAATATCATATGCAGCCCTCCGTTCTTCTTCATAATAATAATAACAATGATAATAATAATGATAATCAATTAAAAACATCATTATTAATTCTGCGCAATTATACCAGTCAATAACAATAAGTCAATAATAATGAGTAAATAATAAGGATGATGATAACAATAAGGATGATGATAAGAATAAGGATGATGATAAGCATAAAACCCTAGCGAGCAAGTATGTTTTAAGCATGGACTTTAAAGAGACCAATGAGCCGGTCGGTTCCGCGTGACAGTCTACCACAAAAGTCTCCCCTGGAGACTTTATTTCGAAACAGATTCTTCCCCCGACAGATCTGTTCCAGAATAAATTCGCCCCACGGAGACTGTATTCTGAAATAAAGTCTCCGCCTACGAAATAAAGTCTCCCCGTTGAGCGTGAAATCAGGTAGGCCTACAGCCGTATAAAATGTATTGATGAGCAGGTTTAACCGTTAGTTTACGTTGCTAAATTATTAACACGAGCAAATAATTATATACCTTTACATCAGAAAATGTCTTCCAATAGAGAGTCTAAGCCAGAGGAGACTCTGTTTCGGGGAGGTAGACTTTATATCGGGGGAGACTTTATTGTGACACCGACCGATCGAATAGCGAGAAGAAGTGTGCATCGAGGACCAGCGGCCGAGAAAGCACGGTCGCCGAAGCGCGTTCTCATCCTCCGCACACACTACTACTTTGCTTATATATTCGCATTAAGACACTAATGATACGAATAATACACACTGTGAAAATCACAAATCATTGTTTAGAAATCTCTATAGAAATAAACAAAATATTAAACATGCTTTTAATTTCCTGCCTTGCTCTTGTTAAAAATGTAACAATAACCATTGGCTTTTAAGTAATCTTGCTGCGGGCTCCCATGCAAACAGTGGGCTAGGCCTATCGATCATAGCCTACTTGATTGGAATCTCGCTGTACTTCACCTTTCACAACTGCACACAAATCAATGAAAATTTTTGCAATCTTTTGCTACTAAAAAATTTGGCCGTGACCATCGTAAAATTTTTCCATGGATGCAGACTGCACAGTGCACACAGTAGCCTATGACCGTGTAGAAATTCCTAATTTCCTCATCAAGCCATAGCCTACTTGTTTTGTAAAAGAGAAGGATGTTCGCCTTGGAACAGAAACTCAATAAAGAGACACAGCTCTCGACACTCCACTGAATACATATGTGTGATCCACTTTTTCACTCCATCGAATCATGGGCACCCGCAGTAATTTTTGCAGTGGGGCAAAACGCGATGGTCAAGGTTAAAAACATTTGTGGCATGAGGTCAAAAAATGCAAAGCAGGGGTTAAGAGCATGCGTATGGGCATTTTTCATAGAGGTTTATTGATGTAAATTTCTCAGTTTCACTTTTTAAATTTTCTAATAGTTATGATTTGTTTCTTTTTGCAAAGAAATTTGTTTTAAAAATCGAAAAGTATTAGTTAAAAGTATGTTTTTAAATTCTCTAATGTGAAGAAATTTGTTATAAAGCCCAAAAGTAGTAGTGAGAAAATAGGTTTCAATTTTCCAGGGAAGGGCAAGTGCCCCCTCTTGCCCCTATAGTCGTTATTTCTAAGAACTAAAACACTTGTTATGGCTTACTTAGACCTGCGTGTATTATATTGAATACGATTTGCAATGTATTAACAGATAATCAACTACGATGATTTCATCAGTCTGCAGCAGCAAGTGAAAGCTTTGTGGACTCAAAGAGCAACCAGGGAAACCAATGGTTAGACAACTTATGTCAATTTATTATTTAAAACTTATTCTAAAACAGTACTGTCTTGAATCGTCAAAACACAGTCAGTGGTCTGACTAAAAGTGATACAAATATAATAGGCCTATTTGTTCCGTTCGAAGTACCTTGGTGAACATGTAAGGACCAGTGCCACTGTTCCATCTATAACTTTGCAACCAGGATAACGCTATAATGGCGAGCGACGAAGGAAGACTCTGTAATGGTGAGCGACGCATGAGAAGAAAGATGCTGTAACGGAGTCGTAGTAATTGCAAATGTCAAAGCAGGCGAGCGACGTACACACTGCACTATTATTGTTTTCAATTACGACGACGTAATAGTTTTAAAAAATTCATAAGGTTTTTATGTCTGACATTTCCTTTTTCTGGACACAGCGTATGTATACACCGTATGGTTTGGATACAAAAATCTAAAGTAATAATGGCAAACGAAGTTTTAAACCGGTAGAATCATGTCTTGTCGCGTTGGTGGTGGTAAATATAGCCAAGGTGGGTTTGGGGAGAGACAGGTCTCTTAGCACCGGTGCTAATCAATTAAGTTTTTCTTCAATATTAAGTTCAGTGAAACAAAAAACAATGCAATGTATTTTAGGTGGCGTTGTTTACACCAGATGGGGTCGCACCGTTTGTGCCAATGGATCCGACGTTGTTTACAATGGAGTGACTGGCGGATCGTGGTTTGATGTGTCTGGTGGAGGAAGCAACTACCTCTGTCTTCCAAAGGAACCAATCTGGGGAGTTTACAACGCAGACGTGGATAAGAAGTTTATAAGCTCTACGGAACGGAATATCAAGAACCAACATCGTTTGGGTTAGAAAATAACGATGGTCAATCCTTATACCAACACGACGTTCCATGCGTTGTTTGCCAAAGCCAGACGAAGACTTCGGTCGTCATGATTCCCGCCAGAAATCAATGCTATAACGGATGGCACGCTGAATACGCCGGTTATCTCATGTCATCGCACTCCGAAGAAAATAGTCGGACGGAGTTCATATGCATGGATGGAAGTCCGGAAGCAGTTCCAGGCGGAGAATTAAATCAGAACGGAGCTCTGCTATGGAACGTGGAAGGCGTCTGTGGGTCTCTTCCGTGTCCTCCTTATGTTCCGAATCGAGAACTAACCTGTGCTGTTTGCACAAAGTAGGTTAGGCCTAACTAGAATGTGGACACGTCATGTGCTCTGATCAATGGAAATGCGTAGGATATATTTATTGAATGGAAGCATTAACAGAAGGTTAGACAGAAGACATGTATTAGACTTTAATTCAGGATTCAAAAGACAGCAGTCTAAACGAAAGTTTGCTTAATACAATTCAACGGCTCATCAACTAGCTCATCTGGAATTGATATTAGCCTGCAATTAATTTGCCGACATTATATTATATTTATTAAATTTTTTCATAATTATTTCGAAACTAGCCAGTAGGCCTACACAATTATTGTAAGCTGGCTGCAGTGATTGCGTTGTAGTGAAGACATTGTTTCTGCTCCGCTTAACTAATAAACGAAATCGTATTTTAAACACACTTATGCGCATTTTCTATTCGTCTCATTCATAGTTTAAGGTGAGATTGTGCAGAAATGATAATTATTCGAGACCCAAATCTGTAGAATTAACCATGGCTATTATGCCTACTGCCATAGTTCACGTCCAAATGCTTTTTGACGCCTTAATCAATGTAAATTTGTATTTACACAATGATGACAAGATTTAGATGTAAATTTGGAGGCAATGAATAAGCTTATAATGAAAGTGCGTGTAGAAATGTAGGCTAATATCCATCTGTTTTTGTCATTAAAATGCAGGTCTGATTATAACAGAAGTAGGCTAGATAAAGATAAGTGGTTAAATATATACATGTAGGCCTACACTTTACTTTTTCAGAGATAGTGTCGATGACGTCATAGCCACTCAATTCTTTTGCTTCTTGCGTGCTACGAATGTATAATTTATAGAAGTGTGCCTCGAAAACCTATCAATTGCCGATTTGGCCCCACATGTGCCCGAATTTCCCCACAATTAGACTTTTGTCTGTTCATAGGTACGGTATGGACTTTATTTCAAAAACATGCAGGCAGACCGCAGTCTGAAATACGGGCGCATATGCTTTATTACGCCAGCTAAAGATGAATGTTCGGTTTTTTAATGAGTCAAATCCAGGTGATACCTCGCAGTCAGTTATTATGCAAGGCTGTTACAGTAGCCTACTGCAAAATTAAAAGCGAGTACGGGCTACAATTGTCTAGGCCTGTGTGCAGGTCATTTTCGCCGTAGGCTACACACAAAATATTCGTGAGGTGAGTAGGCTCACCAATAGCCGCGTATAGCCTACCCTCAATTACGGTCAGGGGCTTCTATCCCCCCTAAGCAACCGGGCGCAATCCATCTTCTTCCCCCCCCTTTTCTGGACCGGCCTTCCTCTATGTATGCAAAATAATGTAATCTAGCGCATGCCCTCCTCTAGTGTGGGAATGAAGGTTTTTTGGAGGGGGACAAACGAGCATCCAGCAGACGATCGCCGAAGCATGTGTGGCGCCGAGAAGGGACCTGGTATGGAGAGGGAATGTGCCCCTCCCCATAAGAAATTTTTGCAATTTCCGCATTGCAATTTCAGCATTTTAAACTATCCTCTTAGCAAAATTACTCTACTGTTTCAGTGGAGGAATTGCTGCCAAAATTCGGAAGCCATATATGTTTTGCGCCCTCTGATCAGTGTGCACTCGAGAAGCGTTACATAAATTTTTAGAGCACAATGCAATACAATAAAATACAATGTAGGTCCTACATTGTAATCCCACCTAATAACGATGTTGCTTTACTAAGTGTTCAAGGACCAATTAAATTTGACTGTCTGAAATTTGAAAGATAACATTGGAGAGAAGCCATTTAGTTGTGCAAAATAGTAGGCCTATTTGTATTAACATTATCTTTTTCAATTACAATATGATTGTATTATTTATTAAAATAGTAAAAACGTAATTATAATCATGCAATAGGAAATTTTTATTATGGTATATTATAGCTGTTATGGCAGTTCATGTAATTCAAAAATGCAGATAGTAGTCTAACTAAAAACTCAAGGTGTATAAAGTGTATACATTTTGCCAAAAACTATATTAGGCCTACCATTTTTTCCAAATTTATATGGAGGGAAAGTATTTTCTGGGGGATCTTCCTCCTAGTGATGCCTAGATTGAACGCTGCCCTCCATGTCCGACTTTCCCCCCAACCGACGTGCATTTTGGCTGTCTTCTGATTCCCCCCCTATTTTTCACTGGGCGCACGCTGCGCCCGCCATGTATAGGGATAGAAGCCCCTGATTACGGTTCTGGTTATCAATCATGAAAAATGGAAACAAATAGGCCTAACACTAGCCCAATGTGAACAGAAATACGTCATAGATGGCCGTTGTCGCGTGACAGAGTCTTAACTAAAAACACTGGTCAACAAATTTTAACTTTTTTTTGTTTCCGAAAAAAATTTGACTGCTTTCTATAGAAGTTGACGTGCTGAACACGGTGGTGTTCTCAGAAATTTTGTAGCACGTAAGGTTTTTGAGAAAACGGGCATGCAAGATTTTAACTGAAATGCTTGTTTATTGCATATATTTTCAATATACTATAATTTCATTTCATTGGAAAAAATCTTTATAACAGTTCTTCCTCATAATATTGGGTGATGATGATGACTGTATCACTTTAAAATATTGAGAAACATGAAATTAAAGGTTTTTCATAGTTATTCCCTGTTCAGTTGCACATGTACAATGTATACAAGATGCTGCTAAAGTTCCATAGATCTAAAAATGCTTTGATGCTGATTTTCGTTTGTATTCTTTGTCTGCACATCTCGCTGCAGTGTCAAACAATAATTATTGTCAGACAATACTGCTGGATTCCAGTTTCCCCTATACCGTTTTTCCACTGAGTGTGGCAATTTCCTGGTGTTCATCGCTAGATTCGAGGAACTTGGAAAGAAGTTCAAGTGGAAATGCGAGATGTGAATCTTAAGTGACACGTTGCATTTTATGTCAGTATATGCTGTAAGATTTTGTTACCAAGTTTATTGTAATTTGGAGTTCAATAGTTAGGCCTACCAAGAAAATTCTCCACAACATCCTTCAGTGCTTCCAGGTGATTGTCTCTGCTCCCTTCCACAGATGTTCAAACTGCTTGTCATTGATGATGTGTCTGATCTGTAGACCCACAAAAATGCCTTCCTTGATCTTGGCATCACTCATTTTTGGGAATTTCTGTTGCAGATAAAGAAAATCTTGAGCATCCTTGTGCAGAAAATCTTCAGCATCCTTGTGCATGGCTTTTTAAAAAATGTATCAGTTCCAGCTTTAATTGAAGAGAAGGCAGAAATAATTGCTGGACCGATTTCTGTCCAATACAGCAAACTCCAGTCTTGAATCCAGTTGTTCTGCTTTTGCTTTTGACAAACCTAAGTCTCTAAAAGGTCGTTCAATTCAGACTAAGTGAATGAGATGACGCGCGCCAGACCTAGGCCTACCTACTTCAAAATCCGGATCAATGTCAGCAGCTATATACTCGTTCCTGGCTAGATCAATGCAGCAGCATCTTCATCTTTGTCGTCTAAACTCCATTTCTCTGGTGGCTTCGCTATTTGAAGACTTTCATTGTACGGCATTACTTAATTACTTGTTTTTTCCAACTTTATCCTCTTTCCTTACTATGCCTATCTCTTCCTGCTACAAAAGTCTGCTGAGTTAATAATTGCATATTAGGTTATTTTGTGATTGTAGTTTACAATGCACGATTTTTAGTTTGTTCATATTCGATGTTGCCGCAGTGCGTTTGTAGCTGGTTCAGTCAAATAGGCCTACATGTACATGCTTATTTACTTACTTTCTTATCAATAGTTATTTATCAATTTTAAACAATGAATCCCTACTGTGCTTAAGTTGAATGCTTTCTGAAAGGTAAAGACCAATCACACGATGCCAAATAAATTTAGATCAAGGACGGCAACGGAATATCCACGATGGAAAGACGACTATCTCTGAATGTTAATCTACTAGGCCAGTAGCTCCCAACCTTTTTTGACTTTAGGGGCACTTTTTCTAAGTTGGAGGAAACCAGGGCCACTTTTTCTTAGTCGAAGGACATTGGGGGCCACAAGGCTAAAATGTAATAACTAAAAGCATATACAATTGTTGTATGTGATTCAAAATAGAATGTTTGATGTTATTTAGAGACGTCAAAATAAAATAATTTTCATTAGAAAATAATTGTGTTCTATCCTGTCGAAATTGTCATTTTTTTCTTGTTTTTTCGTTAATTCTTTGAGAGATGAGGGGCCTTTTTCTCAGGTCTGGCGGGCCACTTTTGGCCCGCGGGCCACGGATTGGGAACCGCTGTACTAGGTTAATTACTTGCCAGCAGCTTAAAGGTTATTTAGGTAATTCTTATAGATGTGGCCCACACTTTAGCCTATAGAGAGCCTCTTCATAAAAATCTCTGCTCTGCAGACGTACTCCAACTCTTTTGATTGGGAGCCGATAGTCAACGATATTTACTTATACACTGTGGACCAATACACAGAAAGTCAAACTCCAGCCACCGGGTACCGATTTACACATGATAAACGGTTTGAGGTATTCAAGAATTACACCAGTCGTAACTTTCCACGAGAGTTTCCATAAAAACATTGGACAGAAGCGGATTAGATAAATTGCTTAGAGAAAGTAGGATAACAGGGTCAGTCAATCGCGTCATTGGTATAGTGGCAGACGTAAGTGCTGATTGCTTATCACAGAATCGCTGAAGATAAGTCTAAGCATGGTATGTCTTTGCTGCGTCTTCTTGTTTTAATTGGCTAACATAACGAGAATAAGATCGGCCAACATGTAGACATCCTCGGAGTAATTAGCTCAACCTCAAAAGTCTTGTCATCATCAGTCATCTCAAGTGTTCTAAAGTGCACTGCATGCAGTTTATGTATTGGGCTGAGCCCTAATAACTATGTTAAGTCATTAGTCATTACACGTGATATCAATGTCACCAGATTTGACACGAATAGCCTTGTGCAGTCAGTTATTAATCGTCTTTCTTGACAAAGACAACTAGCTTAAAATTCGCAGGAGGTCGCTAAAATGAACGAAATGATCGTGCTCCAACTGTTCCAACAATTCTGGGAATGTGATGAGAGTATCACATTGCTAGAAATTAATTCACTATCAAAAGGGCGACTTCTAAAGAGCGGTCATCAAAAGGGCGCGTTCAAAGGGGCACCGCTTATAAAGGCGCCTGTTCGAAAGGGCGCCGATGAAAAGGTCGATCTATCTAGGCTATGCTGAAGTCTTACAATATTACTATGTAACCTCATAATAGTTGAAATCGTGTATCCAAATGCCAATTACGACTAAAATAAATTTAGACAAAAACGGCGATCATTAGGTTGAAATCTTCAAATAAATCAAACATTGTCATCGTCTGAATATATGCAGCAATCAACCTTTGTTGCTCTCAACCTTTATCGAAATCTGCTGCTCTTTACAAATTCTAAGTTTAATCTTACACTTTCTTGACAACTTAGTTTAAAATTAACTTCAAATCCAAATCTCTAAAATCGACGGCGCATAACTGCACTGCACTTCTAAAGCAGTCCATTTATATAGGCATTAAGACAGGACTATCGTCCAGAGTAAATACCGACCATGGGCGCCCGCACATAGGGGCAAGAGGGGGCACTTGCCCTCCTCTAGAAAATTGAAGCCTATTTTCTCACTACTACTTTTGGGTTTATAAAAAATTTCTTCGCATCAGAGAATTTAAAAACATACTTTTAGCTAATACTTTTCGATTTTTAAAACAAATTTCTTTCCAAAAAGAAACAATTCATAATTATTAGAAATTTTAGAAAGTGAAACTGAGAAATTTACATCAAGAAACCTGTATGAAAAATGCCCATGATTGTTCTTAACTCCCTGTTTTACATTTTTTGACCTCATGCTACAAATTTTTTAAATCTTGACCATCGTGTTTTGCCCCCACCTGCAAAAATTTCTGCGGGCGCCCATGATTGTCTTTCAGCCACCACCAGTGGCGTAGCTAGCTTTCCGTGGGCCCGTAGTCTTAATTGTAGACTAAGCCTATTAGTTTAATGAGCATAAACAGTTTGACAAGCCCCAAACTGGTACCCCGAAACAGACACAAATTAAACGAAAAGAAAATAAGAGTAAAGGATGCAATCAGTTATTGGAATCAAAATTGAATCGATAGTTAGGCATATGCTTTAGTATTATGTTTGTAAAGAATTATAGAGACTAAATTCCGATCATCTTGGCTCGAAAGTTCAAAATTGTGCATACGAGTCCTGAGACCTGGACAACGGTTGTACTTTGATAGTAGAAATCATTTTCGTCTAAAATAACTACCATACAACGTATTCTTTACTTCTCATGTTAAACAACTAGGTCTATAGCCAATTATTTATTTATAGGCCTATCAAAACTTTTACACACCAATTATTTCCGTTACATCGGTTGAATTTTCAGCAAAGTATAGCCTACTATAAATCCAGTTTGTTTTTAGTTTACAGAATTATATTAAATATAATTTTGATGCTGCAGATTTTGAATCAAGATATTGCCGTTCACACTGTAGAATACTTCACATTATCGAGTTATCGGGAATCCAGCGACAGTCCAGCGATTGAGCGACAGCGAAGTCCGGCGACAGAACTTCGTATTGCAAAGTGTGCAGCTGTCCACTCAACATCTAAGAACCAAAAGCACTACTATTCAGTACTATATCTGACGACGCCAGAAAACAAGTCAGGATAGATTCACTCACGTTTGGGTCGCGGTGGGGCCCGGTGGTGTAGTGGTAGGTTCAGTGCCTTAGAGCCGGAGGTTTCCATGTTCTAATTCACCTCAAGCCGCCGCGTAGGGACCTTGAGCAAGTCATTTGGGTAATTGCTCGTGTGATTCGGCGTGAAACTCCGATGCAGTGTCCTCACTGAATTTGGGAGCGCCTCTGAGTCGTGAAATTGAAGGGGTGCCATTGCAGATGCGAAAAATAAATAAATGGTACACAGGCCAATGTCTACAATATTGGTACATCTGGTATCAAAGTGCTACACTTCCAATTTCGCGGTGTAACTTTGATTCCGCTCAAATTTGTCAAACTATTAGAAAATTATAGTAACATTTAGACATATAGTAAAGCAATGAGTTATCTACGCAATGCTTAAAAGCAGTTAAGTATTTTAGGTTTATCTTACATATGAGTTTACTAGTTTAGATGTAAAGATCAATGTCATATTGCTATCTTTAAGCACACCTATAGGCCCCAGCTGTTGTTCATTTCTTTCGTCTCAAGTGATTCAGGATATATTGCTATAGTTAAGTACTGATATTACAAAATTCTTTAGTCTCAAGTTATTCTTGAAAACTTAACGAGTTGTGAGGCATGTGATCTGAAACGGTTGTTCACGTGTTTGTTAATTTACAACGTCATGATTAGAACACGAGCCAGTCACGAATCATAAATATTCTGATATATAAATGACGTTCTGAAAGATTTTGATCTAATTTCGCAGTTAATTTAGAATCTGATCTTTCAGGTCATCAAACTTCCATTCGTCAAGATGACCGTCTACTGTTCGGTGAAGTTGGTGTCGTATCCGCAACTCAAGTATCTTCTTGTTATTTCTTTACTTGTGGCCGTTGCATTCGGTTCCGATAAGAACGAACAGAGAGCAAAAACAGAGGAAAGAGTAAGAAATTTTTGATTTTTATACCTAATCGTAGCAACACATTGAAATAGAGGTACTTGTCAGCTTCACGACCCACAAGCAGTATCCCGGACTGAATGACTGCACTAACCTTATCCCTAGCCGTAACCGACCCTCACGACGCCTAACCTGAACTCTAACCGACCCTTTCGCTATATATTTATCTTAAACAATTTCGAAACCGACTCATAAGAAAGTATAATTTGTTTGGGGGTCGTGAAACTGACAAGAACCGAAATAGATTTACTATTTCGGCGGAAATTAATTGTCGTGATCATTTGAAATTTTGATAAAATCGGCGTCAACTGCAATAGGTCTAGTAGTCTATCTGCGAAAATCGAGTCGCAGCCATAATATTATAGCTACTGTTGAGTAGGCTAATGGTCGATAAGTACAGCGTTGACTATAAAAAGACCTCCTCAAGGTTTTTTGCAAATATCTTGACCTGAGGTAAGAATTTTTAAATCAAACTTTTTAAGGCTTAAAGACAATTCATATTTGCACCTGATGGCCAGATTTCATAAAAAAATCATACTGGACAGAGTTATATCATTTTTAGTGACAGCACGCAGTGTTTTTTGACGCTTCGTATGGGTGGTCTCACTAAAAGTGATATAACTTTTGTTCAGGTCGAAATACTTTGATGATATCAGTCTTCACTGAATACCAATCATAACGAAGAAAAGCCATAAAGGCTTTAATTTTTAGTCAAATATTGCTGTTATTTAAAAAGACTAGATCACATGTTTCGGGCTACTTAGGCCGCACGTGTAGGCCCTATTGAGCTTAAACTGAATAAAATTTACAATGTGTTAACAGAGCGTCAGCTATGCTGATTTCATCAGTCTGCAGCAAGAAGTAAAAGCCTTACGGACTCAAAGAGCAACCATCGAATTGACCGGTTAGACAACTAATATATATAATAATTATTAGTAAATTATTCCAAAACTGTCTTGAAAATAGTTTTCTGTTACTGGATGCGTTGCTATTTGACAAGGACCAGTATTTGGTTCTAGTTCTCAGACAATTTTTTTAAATTCTCATTGCTTACACTGCTGTTAAGGAATGTTTTTATTTTAGCCTACCATAAGATGCCTTTGTTCGATTTTAAGAAGTTTTAATTTTCTAGGGAATTTGTCGTGCGATTATGTTGCTCATGATTCAAGATTGGAATTGTTAGACACGTTTCACGGTTTCACCCTTGGATCTTTGGTGTAACCGTGTAAGAGTTTTACCTTTCGTGCTGCGCAAAAATAGCATCTATAGGCAGCCATAACCTTTTGGCAATCGCAGGAATGTAGCCTACAAAGTCGAAGCAGGCGAAAGTCGTGTAGGGAAAAGTCAAAAGAGCGACCGACAAAAGAGCGCCGACAAAAGAGAGCGGACAAAAGAGCTAGGTAGGTGAGCATCGTAGCAAGCAAGCGTCGAAGCAGGCAAGCGTCGTGACGTGACGACTGCGGGAGACGACGTTCTTACTTTCACCGAAGAAGTTCAGCTCCCAGTCAGTGAGTCTCCAGCACTGATGAGGCGAGTCTCTATAGCCAGCGAGCGACGTAGAAATGGCGGACGACGTAGCAAGAAGCTCCAGCCAGCGAATCGTTCCTTCCTGTGGACACGTGACTTCTCTGTAGTTGAATCGTCCAGACTGTGACGACGACTCACTCCGATTCATCAATCGATCCGATCCATTCAACGTATAAACTCCCTCTACCTCTTGTTTTGGACATAATAATAAGCTTTAATTTAGCTATCTAATGCTCAGTAGCCTAGATCTTAGTCCTCGCCATTCTAATTTAATAAAGTTGTTGCGTCATAGCTTTAATTTAGTTATTTAAGTGTAGCTCTTTGAGGTTTACTGTCAAAACCATGCTCTCAAAAGTCAAAACCGCGCGCTCCAGCCTCCAAACCGTGCAGATTAAAGCCACCTGCGCTCATACATGACTTTTTATTGTAGTAATTGTAGTATCGACCATCATTACTGCGTAATCGTCGAAACAATAGTCTGCTCAAAACAAACAATCGCTCTTCTTGCTGTTATACTAGTTTCATTTATTTTAGTTTCGTATACTTGTAATTTTTAAATGGTCTGCCAATTGTCTTTCAACATCCATTTTAAAAAGTTTTTTTTAAACTCCACGGGCTCACCACCAGTAGCAGGTTGTTTCCAGTATTGTTTTTTTTAAACTGTTCATAAGGAGATTCGATCACAGAGTCTGCAAACCTATAATTCCATTCCTGCTCGATACAGAATTGCTCTTGCTCAGTGTCTTCGGGCATTTGTTCACTTCTTCAACGTTCAGCGCTGCCTAAGTCTATCAGCTTAACCTAACTAACCTTACTGAGATAGCTAATTTCTAGTTAAAAATTAATACCCTCCTTCTATGACTCTCAGTTTCTTTCTCTGTTTCAGTTGTCTCTGCTGTCTCCCTCTGTCTCTCTCTGTATCTGTGTGTCTCTCTCTGTCTATCTCTGTCACTCTTTCTCTTTCTGTCTCTCTGTCTCTCTGTCACTCTCTTCTCTCTCTCTCTCTCTCTGTCTCTCTGTATATCTGTCTCTCTCTTCTCTATCTGTCTCTCTGTCTCTCTTCTCTCTCTGCCTCTTGGCCTATCTGTCTCTCACTCTTTCTCTCCATTTCGATGTATCTTTCTGTCTCTGCATGCCTCTATCTTTCACTCTCAGGTGCGTGAACTGCCAACGGCGTATTTCCCCACCCAAATTCGAGGCCTTCATGTGCACTAATCGTACAAATGAGATGTAAAATTAGCTCACAGAGTCGATTAACAAAATAATTATTAGCACCAGTAGCACTGTCTCCTTTGAAGAGCATCTTGTCGTCCGTTCTTCAAATTTTAGGATAATAATTTCCTCAATTAATTTGAATAAAGCATTCGAAAATAAATATTATTAGCTGTCAATGCTATTTTCAAAGGAATGTTACAGTATAGAACTTTTAAACAGACGTGCAAACAAGTGCGGTTTGATCAACGTCAAGAACGCGAGCGATTGCAGCCTAATCTTAGCGATTTTGAGGGCACGGTTTTGAGCGAGCGGTTTTAGACAGATGCCAGCCTATGTGTATCAACGAGGTGATAGTAGAACGGATGTATTGTATATGGTGCCCGCGTCTTTTGTTCTTTCACACTGTGATGGGCTCAAGCAGTTTCCGCTCAATGGCATATTAGGCCTATAAATAAAGGTACTATTGCTTGGGACTCAAATTCTTATCTGCTACGACGACGTAATAGTACTGTTATCAACTGTTCCAATTTACTTAAGTGTCTATGTCTGAGAGTTCCGTTATCTGGATACAGATAAAACAGCGCATGGTTTGAATACAGAAGCTACAGTTATGGCTGACCGAAGTTTTTAGTTGGTAACGGCAAAGAGAACTATGATGGTTTGGAGAGAGAGACGTATCTGAGAAACGGTGTAAATCAATTAGATCTAAGTTTTCTTCAATTCAGTTCTGCAGTAAAACGAAAAAATGCAATCTTTTTAGGTGGCGTTATCTACATCAGATGGGGTCGTAGCGTATGTAACACTGGATCCGACGTTGTTTACGATGGAGTGGCTGGCGGATCATGGTATGGCGTATATTATGGCGGAGGAAGCAACTACCTGTGCCTTCCAAAGGATCCAATCTGGGGAGTTTACAATGAAAGCGTGGTAAAACTTTCTAAACTTTACGGATCGGAATATCAAATTGTAACTTCGTTTGATTTAGGAAATAACGATAACCAACCTTTACTTAACCACAATGTTCCATGCGTTGTTTGCCAAAGCCAGACGAAGACTTCGGTCGTCATGATTCCCGCCAGAATTCAGTGCTACAACGGGTGGCACGCTGAATACGCTGGTTATCTCACGGCTGCGAATGACGAGCATAAGGGGCGGACGGAGTTCATATGCATGGATGGAAGTCCGGAAGCAGTTCCAGGCGGAGGCGAAAATCAGGACGGAGCTTTGTTCTACCAGGTGGAAGGAGTCTGTGGTTCTCTTCCGTGTCCTCCTTATGTTCCCAATCGTGAAATAACCTGTGTCGTTTGCTCAAAGTAATCAGAATGCGGACACGTGATGTGCTCTGATTAATGGAAACGCGTAGGATAGTTTATTAAATGCAAACATTAACCGTAGACGTGTAATAGACTTTAATTCAGGATTCAGCGGAACAAAGGCTAAATGAATTGTATCTTAATACAAACCACCGGCTTATCAACTAACACCACGGAATTGATATTAATCTGCAGTTCATTTCCTGACATTTAAAGTTTTTCATTATTGTTTTAAAACTAACCAGCACATGATTGCAATGATTGTGTTGAAGTGAAGACATTGATTCTGTATCCGCTTAATTTATAAACGAAATCATATTTAGAACACTTTTTGTTAATACGCACATTTTATCACGCTGCTTAACACATCATAGCTTGACAGAGGGCAAGTCCAAAGTGAGTTGTGGGGTTCAACCTCCCGTCTATTTTTGGACGCCATAGTAAAGTCTTCATTGAACACCCCAAGTCCACATAGATCAACGTCTGACGCCAGCTATTTTTCTACAGTCGTCATAACTGACGATTCCTCAAGTGAAACGATCTTTACAAGAACACCACAATCAACTGTAGAGATCGTTTCTTTATGATCTCCTCCTCTCCGAAACTCTGTTGAGAGTCTGGACATCAGAGTAATCTGGGAACGAATTGCCGTCTACGAGGCGAGAGTATTCCTTGCAGCGCCAACAAAGAACTCTTCTCGCAGCATAGTAACCTGCGATAGCATCGAACGACGAGCGATCATTATTATTATGACAAACGTGACAGACTGAGAGAGACAGAGAGAGACAGAGAGAGATAGACAGACAGAGAGAGACAGACAAACAGAGAGACAGGGAGAGGGACAGAGAGAGATAGACAGACAGAGATAGACAGACAGAGAGAGACAGACAGGGAGAGGGACAGAGAGAGATAGACAGAGAGAGAGAGACAGAGAGAGAGAGAGTGAGAGAGAGAGAAAGAGAGAGAGATAGACAGACAGAGAGAGGCAGACAGAGAGAGAGAGACAGACAGAGACAGACAGAGACAGACAGAGACAGACAGAGACAGACAAACGTGACAGACTGTGTGTATGTGTGTGTGTGTGTGTGTGTGTGTGTGTGTGTGTGTGTGTGTGTGTGTGTGTGTGTGTGTGTGTGAGAGAGAGAGAGAGAGAGAGAGAGAAAGAAAGAAAGAAAGAAAGAGAAAGAGAGAGAGAGAGTACTATACAGAACCTTTTGGGTGCAGTTCTATACAAAAGCGTGCAGTCCTAGATGAATTTATGCAACTGCAGCCTACGAGTATTTGTGTGTAGTCAAAAATAGTTATAATTATTAGTCACCCCTAATTTACGTGAAGGCAGAAAGGTAGAGAAGGGATTGTGCAGTTCTAAAAACTACTTAAAAGAAACCCTCCGACCAGACATTAAAATAGTGAAACTTGATCAAATATATCTTTGCTTAATAAATTCCTACACTAGACTTTGAAGTTTGAACAGTTGCGGTGCCATCTGACCCCAATTAGCCGAAACAGTAGCCTCAGCCTAAGACTAGAATTTGGTTGTTTGCTACCTCTTATGAAAAATGTTACTTACTCACTCAATCCGTCCACGTTCGCGCACAGTGACCAGGTGTTGTTTTATCGCATGAATTAGAATTCAAGTGACTATCACTTATTTCTCCCAACTTTATACTTTCTCTCTAACGCAGCTCCAAAGACGTCTGTTAAGCTAATTATTGCATGAGTTAGCCTACTATAATTTTGTGATTGTCTGTACACATTTTTTACCATGTAGGCTATGTTCAAGATTGCTCTTACTCAATGTCCCATAGGGCGTTTGCTGCGCCCGCAGGATTTTTTTCTTGTATAGGCTACGCACAGAAATTTTCGATGGAGGGGCGAACAGGAAATTTTTTCGTTAGGTTGCCGAAAAACTGATGACCTTTTTTAGTCATCAACCTAGAATTTCACCAAAAACATACCTTTCCTATCCGCCGAAAAAACTGATGACCTTTTCTTGTTTTTTTTGTTAGTCATCAACCTAGAAGTTCACAAAAACATACCTTTGGGGTCATCGTGCTGTACGCACTTACCTATGTGCGTACGCCTGCGGGCGCCGCTGGCTGCGGGTTAAAAGAATACTTACTTATCAATACTTAGCCTACTTATCAATTTCAAACAATAAATCACTACCGTAGGCCTACTTTAGTTGAATGCTTTATGTGAGATAAAGACCAGTCACACGGTGTCAGATAAATTTAAATAAAGGACTACAACAGATTCTTGACGATGAGAAAAATTCATATCTCCGAGTTTGTTTGTTAATTAGCTTTCAGTAGCTTGACGGCTATTTAGGTAATTACTTAGAATCGTAGCCCACGCTTTATAGAGAACCTCTTCATAAAATCTCTGCAGACGTATACTATTCCAACTCTTCTGATAGGAAATTTATAGTTAACGATAGTTAGCTTTAGGCCTATTATAGTTATCTGGATAGTTTGTAGTCTGTTACTAAGGCCCACTAGTTTGAAACAAACTATCCAGTGACATCCTAAATGCTCTCTGTCAATCATACTCCAAATGTACTTAGGCCTATCCGTGCCCACACACTAAATATATTAGTATTATTATCCAGTCAAACTATACGCAGTCCGCTTGTCGAATAAACTTAAGCCAGCACTCAGTCACCTTAGGTCCACTTGCACAACGTGCCCCATCTAGCGGGGTCTGACCTTCAGGTATGCCCTTTCTTTGTCCCATATGAACTGCCTTATAAATTCTGGCATCTAATGATTTTCTTATTATATTTTGTTCAATTGCTGTTTTGTTGCTGAAATGTTTATACCGGATTCAATAAAAGAATTGAATTGAAATGAAATATTTAGCCGCCGCCGCAATCTAAAGCTTTTCAATTGAACATCCTAGCCAACACAAATAACGAAAACGATAGGCCAAACATGAACGGTATTTTCACCCAAAGACAGAATTCCTTCGTAGTAGACACGTGTAGCCAAGCAATCGATCATCTGACTATTTTCAATTTGAACTTTCTTGGTCTTTGATTTGCTGCAATTTTCAGTGACATCTAAATACTGCACCGTTTGCAGCACACGGTAACACGCACCTACTGGCACTCCATCGATTGACGGCAGAGCGGCTGTTGGCTGAATACCGTATCTGAATCTATTGTGAGAATTGAGTTACTGGCAGATAGCTGCATCTCTTGTCTTGAGACCATAAATCTTGGTCTTGGTCCTGAGGTTAAAAGCCTTTGTCTTGCTTTAGGGGTTTCAGACCTTGACAACTGGATATGTCTGAAATTATACGAAGGTTGCTATAGGTCAGCGTTTCCCAAACTGTGTGTGTCACGGAACCGGTTTCGCGCCTTAATATTTCTTGCGGAACCCCAATCTCAACTAAACGCATTTGAAGCATGCATTGAACCGGAGAAGCATTCTAATATACAGGGTGGACCAACAAAGCACCCGAAGGTTATTTTTTGTATCGTCAAAAAACAGTGGATGGACTCACAGTTTTCTTGGTAGTCTATAACTTTTGTTCTGTTTCAAATATTTTGGTGAAATACGATTGTTGTCCGTAAATATGAATTGCCTTTAAGTATGTAGAATTTGACTTAAAAATTCTGACTTCTGACCAAGATATCGACACAAAAACCCTTACAGCAACTTTTTTGACACACCCTGTAATACATAAACACACTCTAATGTAGAGCGTTTATTTCTCTGATATTAAAATTGTATTTTTTTTAAACCACGACTCGCGGATTAGAAGACTGACATGAGAATGCAAACAGCGCTTTGATTTCTTCTCATGCACTTTGTCGATAATTAGCTTCAAGCTTGAAAGCTGAATTCTTATTTTCAGTTGCATCATTTAAATTCATCAAAAGAGGCCTACATGTACGTGACAGCTACTAAATTTTGGTAATTTTTACACTAATAAACTAAAATTATCATTTGTTTTTACTGCTGTACGCAGTAGCGGCGCTAGGGGCTAGGGGCTAAGCCCCCTAAAAGGTCCATCAAGTTTTTCCCATGTAAAAATAAAATATTTAGACGATTAATCCCCTGGGCCTGGGCACGACGTTAAACTGCATCCATCCTCTGCCACAGGGAACCAGCAACTTCCCTGTGCCGGTCCTAAGCCCGAATAAAATGAGGAAGGTTTGCCAGATGGGTGGAGATACACTGGCAGTAAAAGACCAAGACCATAGAAATCCGCAAAAACCACGACACAAGTGACATAGCGACCCAGATGCTTCAAGGTGTCATGATGTGGAGCTGACATGCACAGCCCGGTCAGTACAGACCAGTGGAGAGAGTCGGGGGGAGAGAGCTTGGGACACATACGGGCATTGACCCAAGCTGTCCTTCGTGCCTCTCTCCCCATATTTTCTTCATCAGACAAGGTGGTCTAGCTGGTTCAAGATGTTAATGGTATGGACCTGCAGACCGGACAGGTTGAAGATGGGCAACATGACGCGAGACAGACTCAAACAGAGAGTGGCGCCGGACACCTACGGGCGTTTAGCCCAAGGATTTCGATGATGATGATGATGAATCCCCTTTAGCTCCCCCCAAATCAAAGCAATGGTACGCACGAGATTTCGAGATTTGTCAGACAGTTCGGGGGCTACGAAAAAGGACCGTTTTCCCAAGATTTTTAAACCAAATGACTAAAAAAAAGTTCATCAGAAATTTTGACGGCGAAAATGGAAAATTTTCTTGATATTTTGGTCACGGAAAATTTCTGACGAAAATTCAGCCCCCTTCAAAAAACTGAAATCCTGGCGCCGCCACTGGCTGTACGATAAGCTGACTTCTCAAACTGTTGGGTTTAATCGTGCTGTGCTTAGATTAATTAGTTTCGTCGAGACAACGATTTTGCAACTCTTCGCGTAACCCTTGCGATCATCCCGCGGAACCCTTGGTGGGTTCCACGGAACCCACTTTGGGAAACGCTGCTATACGTCATTTTTTATGAAGAACTTAATTAGACCCTACAGTAGATTCGAAGCATGGCGGGAGATACCCTTCATTGCCTCCAACAAATAGACAGATTGGTTAGGTATGCAATAAATTTGGAGAAAACATCAGAACTTCTAAGTAGGTGACAGTTTGCCAAAAAGGCAGATCCAGGGAAGTCAGAGTGTAGCAGCAGGTTATTTCATACTAAATTATCGGTAGGCCTATTTATAGTCATATCATATCCAACATTGCTAATCTTGTTTAGAAATACGCAGCAAAGTTGGAGAACATAGTCTGCTTCTTGCATCATGATAAATTGGCCTGGAAAGCGAATAATCTGAAAAAAGTTAAACAGAGAGAGGAGTCATAAGTGAGGTACTTTGGCAGACGACCTACTATAGTTAGATAAGCCATCATTCTACTTCATGCTTACCAACAGTACTGACGATTAGGGGAGAGTTGCCGTAAACGGACCGTTGCCTTGATTGGACCACAGCCTTTTCACACCCTAGATGCCAATTTAACTACGGTTTCAACTGCTGTATTCTTGAGCAATTCAATATTAGTTGTACCGTTGTAGTCGGTTTTGCGAAATGCTGAATATTTAATAAAATACCGTCAAAAATTCATTTCGTGTAGTTTTGATGTAATTTTAGCTGTCCCTAACAACGAGGGTAGACATTTTAGTTAAGTTTTTAAAAATGCAATCATCTTTTCTTTAATTAGAAGAATGTTTCATGTTCCTGCGACAATGAGTGGTTTTACTTTAAGACTGACGCTTGCTGAACTATTGCAGTTTAAATAGAAGTAGTCCTTGTGCCTGAAATGGACCACCAAAAGTTTCCTGAATTGGACCAATATTTTGGCATGGTCCATTTAAGGACACCAGCACTTGCAATGTTATATTGTGCTTCTGTGAATAATAATCAGTCCTATTATGCAGCACATTATCTATGCTAACTCTGTGTGATTCACATAACTGTTTTGTGTTAAGTTTTGGATTGAATCAATATTAAGTAGGTATAGGCCTAGGCCTATTGATTAAAGGCTTAACTATTTAATAGTAATTAGCTATCTAATATTTAACTAGCGATTCTGACAAATGTCTAACTGGCAATGGTCGGGCTTGTCATATGGTTAAGTTGATTTCTGCTACTTTGTGGTATTTTGACAGTTTTAAACGCGTTTAATTGCGTGGTTTTAGGCAATAAGTGTCCCTAAACGTTTCCAGTGGTTTTTAAGTAGCAGAATTGCCTTTTAAAGGTCTTTGAAATACAGTGTTCCATTCAGGGCAACTGGTCCAGTCAAGGACACCATGTGGTCCATTCTCGGAAACAGGTTGCCTTGACTGGACCGTTTCGAGCTCCAGTTTTGTTTAGTTATTTCTCATAAATCCATCAATATTCTCTGTACTTTGTCGATTGTGAGCATACTTAACATATTTGTCCATCATATGGCATCGTTTCCTTTTAGAAATTTGGTAGCATTTGTTCAGGACACTTGAGTTTGTCCAAAGTGGTCCATTTGTAGCAACTCTCCCCTAGCTAATACACGGGAGTGCTGATTAATGATGATGGGATTAGTGTAGACTGTAGATAGCCTAAGTCTATAAGTGCAGCATGTCTTTGATGCATCTCCCTGTTTTCATTAGCTTAATACAACGAGAATAGGATAAACAGTGGCGTGGCTAGCTTTTTGTGGGCCCGTGTGCAGAGGTTCCGCATGGGCCATGCTTGGCCTTGTAGGACCGATATCTTCGCGTTCTCGCAATTAAGACCACCAAAAACTAATCAATGGCGCGTTTGTTATTATACCTAATACATGCAATAGGCCTACAACTCACAGAATAAACATGAATGCTGCACGAATGAGACAAATGAATTAAAGTGTTATAGGCTAATTGCAGTGATTTCACAGTCGAAATTTAAAATCTATCACGTTGCTTACTTGTCCACTTATTATTAGTAGGTCTACTAGTGGGCCTACTTAAAACAATGTCATGGCATCATAAAGTTTTTTCAAGCATTAATTTTTGCTCAGCAAAATATGCCAATCATCTATCAATTCTGGTCCATGATTTGCAAAATGCGCACCAAAACAACACAATCATCACTTTTTCATAGTATCTAAAATAAGTCTAGCAATATTCCTTACAAGTGCAAAAATTGGGGGAAAATACTGATTCCCTATGACCCTGATCCACACGTGCTCAATTTGGTGTCTATCTGATTTTGGGGTAGATGAGAATTGTTGAAAAATAACTAGGGTCAGACTATGATCCACGTGGAGTTTGGTCGTGAAAATGTGAAAAGAAGACAACACTATCTGACCCTAAGAAAGACTAGCGAGGGCTGAACCACCTCAAACGCCCGGCAATTCTCATCCTGGTTGACGAGATGTCAGCTTAAGGTCACTGCCGTTACCAAATCCAGCGAAGGACCGGAATGATTCACGAGCATGCCTGTGAGAGTGTGAGAAACTGTGAGACGTATGAGGTTTCTGCACCGCACCGTTTAATTGTAATACACGAATGTGACAGATAGACGGACGTATACATGTATAGGCCTATTGTATAATTATCACTCCAATCCTATAATATAGCTTTGCGTAGGAAAGCGAATCAGCGAAATGAAAAATCTTATGCCTGTATGATTCGTTTCATGTTCTCAACTTATAACTGCATTGGACCGATTCTTTATCATCGTTCACACACACTAACGTCATCTTGCAATTTAACAGTCATGTCTCGATACGAAAACATAATTTAAATGAAGTTCAGACTCGGTATAGTTTGCCTACCAACAGCACGGCGTTTGACAGGAGTTAGTAAAGTAACAAAAGTAGCCTAATGCAAATGTGTTCACAAAGACTACATCCGTCACAAAACATTGTGAATTGCTAATTAGGATATATACACAATTAATTCAACAATCTGTGTGGGCCCCTGGAGGTCGTGGGCACGTGTACTTTGCACACATTGCACACATGGTAGCTATGCCACTGCGGAAATATTGATGTGGGCGTCCCACAGTGTAATTGCCTTAAAGTCTTGTCGTCATCACTCATCAGTCATCTAAAGTGTTCTTCAGTGTCTTCAATTTCAGTTCATGCATTTAATTGAGTCATATTTTATGTCAGCTACTGATACGCGACATCATTGTCATCTGATTTGACAAAAGTAATAACAGCCAGGTGCAGGTTAGCTATTAATCGTCTTTATTCAAAGGGAGAATTGATATAGGTAGTTATATAGCTTCGTATCCGCTGGAGGTCACTAAAGTGAACGGGCTCCAACGGTTCACACAATTCTGGGAATGTGACGAGAGTATCACGCTGCTACTACTACTCCTACTGCTACTAGTCTACGACAATAATTACAACCACTACTGCTGCTGCTGCTGCAGCTGCTACTGCTACTGCTACTGCTACTGCTACTGCTACTGCTACTGCTACTGCTACTACTACTACTACTACTACTACTACTACTACTACTACTACTACTACTACTACTACTACTACTACTACTACAACTACTACTACTACTACCACTACTACTACTATCATTTGAGTCACAACTATTGCACACCTAATATTTCGATTTCATTGGCTGGTGTTTCAGCAACCTATACCATAAAATTGCTAAGCTATAGGCAGCCTACGTTTTTCTATAGTTTATAGTATTCTACAATATTATATTCAATATAATTTGATATCGTAGATTTTGAAGTAAGTAAGATAATGCAGTGCAAACTGTAGAATACTACAAATTATCGACTTATCAAACGAGAGCCCTGCAGATGAGTCCGCGACAGAACTATGTCATTTGAGTCACAACTCTTGCACACCTAATATTTCTATTTCATTGGCTGGTGTTTCAACAACGCAACAACGCTGCTGTGGTCTCTCGCTGTGTCCTTGGCTGCGCTCCGCCATACTTGCGTGATCTTTGCTGTCAAGTCTCTGACGTTGCAGCTCATCGTGTACTTCGCTCTTCGGCTAGGGGTGAGATTCTAGTCCCGTGGGCTCGCTTAGCCATTAAGCAGCGCCGTGCTTTCTCGGTCGTGGGGCCTACTGTCTGGAATAACCTCCCGGTTACGCTTCGCTCTCTACTTGTGGTCCATCCGGCTGGGTTCTACAAGTCTCTCAAGTCTTTTTTCTTTGTTCGTGGTTGGGCTGAAAGCGCCTGTGAGTAGTTTCTTGAAATGGTGCTATATAAATGCTCTGAATGAATGAATGATTGAATGAATGAACCTATACCATAAAAATACTAAACTTTTATAGGCAGCCTACTGTAACATTCTTCTATAGTTTATAGCAGAGTTTCTCAACCGGTGTGTCGCGACACACTGGTGTGTCGCGAATGGACCGGCGGTGTGTCGCGTAAAAATGGTGTGTCATTGGTGTGTCGCGAAAAATTGGTGTGTCGCTAATTTTTACAACATGATATCCATCTTTCCTGAATACACTGAATTGGTTACTTTAGCAATTTATCAGACGTAGGCTGTGAGAATTCGTAGCACTAAGCACTCTATATCCATTCCATTTCATCGCAATCCGGAGCGGTCACAATGTCTGCATTGTAGGCCACAATACCTACATACATGGCATGCTTTGAGGATGACGCGGAGCGGCGGAGATGTGCATGCCCTCTCGGCCTGTTTGCGCATTCAGAGCCGAACAACCATAATGAACAGGGGTGGGCAAAGTCCATGACCCCAAGGTCCCATTGTCCCCGAACTTTTGAACCAAAATTTTTCTGTGCTTTTGCAATTTTCCATGACAATAATTGAACGTTTTGAAAGGCAGCGTTTAGCTTTGGCTGCAGTGTTTAGCTGTCACAATCCCATGTTTTCATACTTTGCTTGAACTGTTGGGGTGGCTATTTTTTAACCTAAGAATAGTTTTATAATAGCCTAGCTATAAAATTATATCCTATCATGTTCATTCGTTAGCATCGTTAATGAGTAAGGCCCTAAGCATAAGGTGTGTAGAGACCCATGGCTAAGTTGCTACAGGTCTACCGATATTGCAGTGCATTTACAAATCCTGTCGGGCGTCATACTATCCAAAGAAAATCCAAGAGCAAAATCCAATTAACTGTTAGGCCAAAAAGCTAACGCAGTCATAAAACGACGCAGAATCGCAGATTCAGATTGATGGAATTCAGAATTGTGGAAACTAGAAGCTAAGAAAACATTCAGTGTCAACATTTTCATTCATTATAAATTTTAAAAATAATTTT
The DNA here is from genome assembly GCA_949752735.1 of Lumbricus terrestris. NCBI lineage: Eukaryota > Metazoa > Annelida > Clitellata > Crassiclitellata > Lumbricidae > Lumbricus > Lumbricus terrestris. The sequence continues at coordinate 65,604,624 of OX457039.1, forward strand.
AAAAAGATAAGCTATTTTAACTTTAACATAGGCCAGGCCTATAGACTATATTAATTTTAAAGATATCGACATAATGACGATTGCATGGTGTGTCGCCAAATTTGGTTGCAAGTTTAGGTGTGTCGCGCGCGGAAAAAGGTTGAGAACCCCTGCCGTAAAGGACAGATCTTGCTGGAGTACATTGGTCCACTCATGCAGTCAACCGTCGCGAAGTGACGTGGGCGTAGTGACATGACATGACATGACTGAGTAGGCCTAATGAGTTATTTACGCGATGCACAAGACAAAGACAAATTTCGCGATTTATCTTGCATGTAGGCCTACATGTAAGTATCAATGTTATGTTACTATCTTAAAGTACAACCGTTTTAAATTTATTTCTTCGCAAGTGATTCTTCGAAATTAATTGATTTCTTAGACATGACATGTCCACGGGATTGCTAATTTACAGCGTCATAAATTAGAACATGGACCAATCATAAATCATAAATCATAAATCGCATGATTATATAAGCGATGCTCCGAAAGATGCTCATCTACTTTTGCAGTTGATTTTGAATCTGGTATTTCAGGTCATCCTTACAAACTCCGGTCGCGAAGCTGCTGGTCTACTTCCATTCGTCATGAAGGCCGTCTACAGTTCGGTGAAGTTGGTGTCGTGTCTTCTTGTTGTTCCTTTCCTTGTGGTCGTTGCATTCGGATTAATTGGGAGCCTTGATCGAGTTCACTCAGTCGCATTACTAAATATGCCTCTTCTCTGCCTATATGCGCAACACTTTTCACTGGTTTCCTGTTTCTCAGCGCATCACCTACCGAGTTGATGCACCTGCTTGACCAATGACCATGCCTTCTCGGTTCCATCGTACTTTCCTGATCTTTGTCTCTGACCTCGCAGCCCGTCGAGCGCTTTGCTCTTCGGCAGCGGGGGAGCTTTTGGTTCTGTGAACTTGCGCTTCAATCAGACAGTACCGAGTCTTTTCGATTACGGGTCACGCCATCTGGAATGGCCTCCCATTAGCCTTGCTGATGCCTAGGCTAAGCTACCCTTTCTTTTTATAAGTCGCTCAAATCCTTCTGTGACTTGACTGGGAGCACCACTGAGTATAACTCATTGAAGAGGCGCTAAATAAATTATCGGAATGAATAAATGAATGAATGAAATAATGGAGCACTTTGTTTTGCTGCTTTTACTGTAATTTAAGGGAGAAGTTTGGCCCAAGATGTTTGTTTGTTTGTTTGTATGTGCACTTGTTATAGCGCCCCTTCAAGCTCTCTTCTACTCAGAGGCGCTCCCGACTGCAGAGCGGACACTGCATCGGAGTTTCACGCCGAAGCGCTGAGCAATTGCGAGTGAAGCATAGGCGGAGACCTGGGCGGAGACTTGGGGGGAAGGAAAGAAAGACGCAAGATTTTTTGCCGGCCAACGTTGATGACCTTTTTTAGTCATCCGGCGACGAAATCTAAAAAAAGTTCTATTTTTCGCCGCCCAAAAAGTTGATGACTTTGTTTTAGTCTTGACGCTCAACGATTGGAGGGGACAAATGCATGGGCCGTCCCCAGCACCTTCATTGGGGGGCGTCCCCCTGTCCCCCTAGGTCTCCGCCCATGGAGTGAAGGACTTGCCCAAGGTCCCTACGCGGCGACTTGAGGTGGATTCAAACCTCGAACCTTCCGGCTTCAAGACAACGATGCCACCACTACACCTCCGCGACCCACAATATCATATTTAAGTGTGAGCAGCCTTGCTTCGATGATCAGAAAAATTTATTGCTCGAGCTTTTATTACCCACTTAGTGGAAATGCTGCGAAATAGGTAACATACATGAGCGGTAAATATTCTGGACAGCCTGCTAGACTGCATGAGTAGGGCCTACATTGAACAAGAAGGAACTTATAGTGTACCTTAGTGTAAGTTACACATACTCAACCTGCTTGTTGAAGGAGCAGTAAATGGTTCACAGGTCACAGGAATCAGAAACGCTAAGTCTGCTGCCACTAGGCCTATTGTGCAACTATTGCTGGGTAGGCCTACAAGAAGAACGCCGCCTTGGCGGCTGCTCAGGATGATCTATCTCATGTCAATATTCTAAACCCCACAGGCCTACGCAGAGGAATTTCGTAAGAAAAAACACCAATCGACTCAACAAATTTTCAGGAAGTAGCCTATATCCCATTGACGAAAATACCAAAGTCCCCATAAATCCGAGCTGTGCTCGAGCCGCCATCTTGGAAAATGGCGGCATAAATTCGATTTTGGGGCAGTGACTCCTGAACCGTTTTAGCTACTACGAAGTGTAAAATGTCAAAAACAATCCTCATGAAACGGCAAAGCATTTTGGTGTGTAAAATTTGTTTCTATGGTTTAAAAAATGTTAACATGATGAAGTAGTCAAATTATCATGTATTTCAGTGCGACGTAGGCCTAGAATTTAAAGTTTTGTGGCCGGAAGAGCAAATACTGTGCTGCGAATTGTGATTTTAAGATCAAATCAACGACGAAAGTAACAAAAGTCCCTATACAACTAGGATGTGATCATGCTTACTTACTTATGAATTTCAAACGATAAATCACTACCGTACTTCAGTTGAATGCTTTCTGGGAGATAAAAACCAGTTGCAATGTACAAAATAAATTTATATCAAGGTCTACATTGGACTACAACGGATTATTGACAATGAGAAAAATAATTATCTCTGAAATACGGTCTGTTGATTAGATTTTAGTAGCTTAAAGGTTACTTGGGTAATTCATTATAATCGAAACCTACACTTTAGAGAGCCTCTTCATATAAATCTCTGCATAGGTACTTCAAGTCTTTTGAAAGGAAACTGACAGTCAACAATAGTTAATCAAAGGCATAGAGAGCCCTAGATAGTAACCTGCATAACCATAACCATGATTTTTTTTAAACCAAAGATACAGAATGACATCGGAAAACAAGTAGTAGAAAAAGATTAACATCAAGGGATCAAATAGGACTAGAACTCTCAGGAACCTGGATTCGAGCTCGTGGGTTAGGCTACCTGTAACAGCGAAGTAAATTTTGGCAGAGTTGGTAATAACACAAGCGCACGATAAAGCATAATTATTCTTAACTAGTAAACTACGCTAAATTATAATTTTTAACGAGCACCATACAATCTGGGCGATGAGATGAGACCGGAGTCTAGTCTTAAACAGAGAGACGCTAGTTAAATACATAAGGTGAGGGGTATATTGTTCCATGTGCGGTGGCCAGCGCATTTCAATGAAAACATCCGAGAATTAGACCTAGCAAAAGCTACTCTTATATTCGCAGCAGAGCGCACAGGATGGGGGTTTAGGATAGACGTGGCTAGTTTGTTGTTTGGATACTAGGGTACCCTATCAGCCTAATAGACCAATGGAATAAACTATCCACTGGATAGTCATTTTGGATGTCACAGGATAGTATCCAGAGGCATCCAAAATGCTCCCAGTCCATATCACACTTCATAGTACTTATCTGTGCCCAAACACTAGACAGGCTAATTATGTTACACCGGTTCAGCTCCTCACAGTCCGCTTATTATCTAACTAGGTTATTCTAACAGTCAATCACTTAGGCCTAATAGATCATATCTAGGGCTAGACTAGGGGAACCCATCCCTTCAGGAAGTTCAGGTGTGTCCTTTGTTCCCATTATAGGCTGCCATATAAATTCTGGTATTTAGTGATTGATTACTTTGTTATATCTGCTCAATTGCTCTTTTGCTGCTGAAATTGGTTATTCTGTGTTCAAAAAATGAATTGAATTGAATTGAAATATTTAACCACCGAAATCTAAAGCTTTTCAACGGCACTCCTGGCCAACCTAATGATGAAAAGTTTAAACATGAATAGTATTTTCACCTGAATTTCTGCGTCTAATTTGAGAGCTGCACCACTGACAGGCTAGCAATGTGATAGGCTACTCTCGTTTCATTCGTGGAACTGTGCGAGCAGTTTGATCACGTTCGCTTTAGCGACCTCCTGCGTATTGCCGTTGTCAATTTTCATTCGAGCAAAGATGGTTAATAAGCGGGTTCACCATCTCAGTGACCTTTCGCGTGCGCGTGCGCAGTATTCAAGGTCAATGCTACAATAGATGTTGAATTATAATTGTAGCCTAAACATTACAAATTCGCAATGCGCGAGTCATTAATTTTCCGAACTTTTGGTATATACACCATCTATTGTAGCATTGACCTTGACCACTGCGCACGCGCACACGAAAGGTCACTGAGATGGTGAACTCGCTTATTAACAACAGCACATGGGTAAATTTTTAAAAACTGATGGCAATGATATCACGTATCAGCAGTTGACAAAATTATGGCTCAATTCATTGTTTGAACTGAAGTGCACTCAATAAACCACGAGGCGGCTCATGTTGACAAGACTTTGAAGTAATGACACTCTTTCTCGTTGTAGGACCTATTAATAAGCAACAAAGACATGCCGTGCTGACACTAATGTGTAACACTGATTCAGTGATCATAAATTACGACATGGCTGTTTTCCCTTATCAGCAGTAGGCCTAGGCCTACTATCGGTGAGCGTGAAGTAGAAATGATGTCTTATTCGTGGGTAAAGTCCGCAAAAATTCCTCACTTTCTGTAGCGGCGCCTGAGAGGGGCTAGGGGCTAAGCCCCTAAAAGCACCATCCTTTATTAATGTAAAAATTAAATATTTCGATGATTGCTCCCTAAAAAATGAAATAAAAAGGTCGTCAGAAATTTTGGCGGATGAAAATGGAAAATTTCCTCCGCGATGATTCAGCCCCAAAACTAAAATCCTCGCGCCGCCACTGCTCACTTTTGTCTTCTCTATATCTTTTGTTAAACCTTTGCAGATATCCGATTTCCAGGACTATCGATTATAGTATGAATATCAGACTGCGTGTGTAACGTTGTTGCCTTTTCTAAAGAAGACAATTGTAATATAAAATGGCTAGATTTAATTCTAATTCAGTTTGGCATTGCCTGCTTCTGATCTGCCTTTAATGACATAGCCTAACCACCCGAAGTCTGTAATTTATCCTGTGAAAGAAGTTGTTCCTAAATCATCTCCATTCTCCAATGCACTTAATATCTACGTAACTTGTTAATTGCTTGAAAGTCGTGACCAAGGCTGCAGCAACGTTTCTACCTTCAGACCTTTCTTCTACCTTAACAGCATTTCCAAGATCATTGAACGCCTCTTCCTTGTCTGCTGTTAAGGTTGGAAATAGGGTTGAAGGTAGAAACGTTGCAGAAACCTTGGTCACGTGACTCACGTCTTTTAAGCAAAGGCGCGACTAGAGCAGATTTGAAGGACTACGGGAAAACAGCCTTTCGTAAAATACGAGTTGGAAAAGTACGCAATAAGGTGGGAGAAGACATAAGACCAAGAGACAATTAACAAGTTACGTGTACATGTATGTAAACATTAAGTGCATTGGAGATGATTTAGGTGGAAAAGCGGTGACGTTGTAGCGGAAACAGATTCGCAGGTGAAATGTGGTGTCCAGATTTTGCCTTGATCCCCGACAGGCATGCGTGAATAACCTTAGCCATGGTCAGAACAGTGCATGCCTGGAAAATACCTCTCACAACATGGTTTGACTAGTCGTGATCTTCAACGAGAGTTCAGTCGTCTCGAGCGACGCTCTCGGCGAACGTGAAGCACTGAGGACCTGGATCAAGCCTGAATGTTACACTGCGTAACAAATTTTTAAAAAAATCTTTGTTTCCACGTATTAAGTGCTATTGCCTAATTGCTCCTGCCACTAGAATAGGCCCTATAAAAATGGCCATTATTTCCCGAAAACTTTGCTTTTGAGATCAGGAGATTGATATTCTGAAATTTAATTAATCGTTCGAAACATTCAATAGGAATTCAGTGCTGAGTAAACTATAGCTAAGTAAACTTGAGGTAGCTGCAGAACTTTCAAGAACTTTAGAGAATGTTTTGAATTGCAGGAACCTTCCAGGAAATAATACAGCAGTATAAATACAGTATAACAGGTGCCTTAATCCCACCAGTTCCATTCATTTCCAGCTGCCCGAGTGGATAGCCTATACCTCTTGGCTGCGAGCATCCGTCCGTCTGACGCGTTTTGCTATGTCTGCGGTCAATTTATCAAGACAAGATCGAAAAGTACTCTGTGGAAGCACCTGCGTTTTTTCTTGAGAAATTAGAATCGACTGCAACCCGAAAGAGAGGCGTCTCTTCACTGACAGTTCATCTAAGAGCCTCAAAGTCGTACTGCTGTATAATGTGTGTATCCTATCGATAAGGCGACTCCGAAATGGCGACCATCAGAAGAGCGACCACAAAAGGGCGCCGATTTTAAAGGCGACTGATCGAAAGAGCGCCGATCAAAAGGGCGACCGAACTAAAGAGCGACCATCAAAAGGACGAACATCGAACGTTCCCGATGCGTTCGATCTGATTTTTCTCATTAAAACGGTTGATGAAAGACGGTAGATGAAAGAGAAATACGCAAACAGGTTGTTTGTTTACTCTTTTTTGGCGATCTAAAGGGTCAACATCAATGAAAACGGTTAACGAAAGACGGTAGATAAAAGAGAAATACCGACTGAGGGTAAAGTAGCCTATGCCTATGGTATCTGTCAAAACTATGAGTGGTCAGTGGTCTCAAAGTCGAGGCTGAAGATTACGGCAACACAGGGCTGTTTTTTGCTAGTTTTAGCTGTACAGAAGTGCTTCTACAACTGCACAAATCCATTTAGAACTGCACATTTTGTGTACAACTGCACGTTAAAAAAGCCATGCGGCAACAGAAGCAATCTGGATTACCTCAGAGGGATAGCTCATAACCTCACACTCAACGTGTGAACCTACTAATAGCCATTGAACATTTACACAGAGACTTTTGCAGAGACTTTCGTTTCGTTGATTATCCTTAGTGTTTAATTTACTCTAATAACTATGTTTTAAAACATTATAAATTATGATTATTTCATTTCGTTTATTCATAAATGACATTAACATTCATGATCGATATGGTGAGATTTCAGCCTATAGGTCGCCCTTTGGATGGTCGCCCTTTTGTTTCGGTCGCCCTTTTGATCGTCCCTCTTTCGATCAGTCGCCTTTGAAATGGGCGCCCTTTTGTGGTCGCCCTTCTGATGGTCGACCTTTCGGAGTCGCCTTATCGATAGTGAACTAAAAGCCACTAGCGAACTCTCTCCGTTTCTTTATCTTGCTCCTTTGGTGCACCTCAAAGAGGATTACAACAGCGTAAAAACCTTTCCTAGACGACTTGAAGTTTGATGAGTACGACTGGGATATCATAGGGGACTTCAAAGTGATACTGGGGTAGCATTCGCGGGTTCTAGGACTACCGGAATATAAATATTCGTTATCGATCAGCGCACATTGATGACTCATAGATGGGTGATGGGTCAGAGTTCTACCGAAGAACGGTCTTCCATTGACGATAATCTTAATGTCTTTACAATAAGTCTGATAGACGAGTCTGCTGCCATCATGTTTCACGTTTTCTTCTATTTTACTACACTGCTATTTATCTATGACACATTTAACTAAAAAACTATATTTCGCGATTTATCTTTCATGTAGCCTGGCCTACATGTAAACGTCAATGGCATATTGCTATCTTTAAGTGCAGTCACTGTAAATATTGCTTTCGTGACAAGTTAATCTTGAAACTTGCCGATATGTTAGACATGTTGTCTGTTGTTCACGGGTTTGCTAAAATACAGCATCATAAATTAGGACTCGGGCCAATTATGAATAAAAAAATCATAATGGTATATAAATGATCCTCTGAAAGCTGCCTGCAGGTCTAATTTTGCAGTTGATTCAGAATCTGGTCTGTCAGGACATTCTTACAAACTCCGGTTGCGAAGCTGCTAGACTGCTTCCATTCGTCATGAAGCCCGTCTACAGTTCGGTGAAGTTGGTGTCGTATCTTCTCGTTGTTCCTTTCCTTGTGGCTGTTGCATTCGGTTCCGATAAGATCGAACATCCATCAGGAACAGAGGAAAAAGTAAGAAAAATATTGATTAGTAGACCTAACCATAGCAACGCATCGAAATAGATTTCTTATTGGGTGGAGATATTATTGTCATCTTTATTTGCAACCTTCATAATGTCGTGGACTCGTGCATGGTCAACTCCACAAAGCATCTTCCAATGGCACACCAAAATCAAGTCGCAGCCAGATGAGTTATGGTCCAAACTCGCGCGAAAAAAACTTAAAGAAAATTTAGTTGAGACAAGGAATCACACCGAGCACAGCGAACAAAAACTAGGAGAGAAATTCAGCACTTGGGTATTAGCCTACGACCGTAAACCCTACTCATAAGCGCGGGCACTGAATCGGAGTTTCGCGCCGAAGCACTGAGCAATTGCGAGTGAAGAACTTGTCCAAGGTCCCTATGAAGCAGCTTGAGGTGGATTCGAACCTGCAACCCTCCGGCTGCAAGGCAACGAACATACCCACTACACCACCGCGCCCCACAATTGTGTTGTAAAAAGGGAGCATGTTTACTTTAGAGTAGACACTCGATAGGCTACTACACTCCACTGAATAGGCTACAAGGGTGATCAGCAGCGTCGCTCCCTCAAATGTTAGCGACTCTCCTGGCATGTTGCAGACGACTGGGGTCTTTCCATTCTTCATTGAATGTTCAATGATGAGTTGATGACCAACCGAAGAGAAGACATTCACCACATCCTTCATAAACGCGTCAATTTTATCGCCACATAATAATTATATTCTCGTTATTTCTAAAAGCTATAATACATCGTTTTTGGGTTAATTAGGCCGTACGTGCGTCATATTGAACGCAATAAAAATTTACATGTGTTAACAGAGCTTCAGCTATGCTGATTTCATCAGTCTGCATGAGGATTTCATCAGTCTGCATGTTGATTTCATCAGTCTGCATGATGATTTCATCAGTCTGCAGCAAGAAGTAAAAGCCTTACGGACTCAAAGAGCAGATTTCGAATGGACCGGTTAGTCAGCTGATAATATACAACTAAAAAAACTGATACTGTACAACTAACAAAATTATTCAAAAACTGTCTTGAAAATATTTTTCTTCTCTGATTATGTCTTTCTCATTGACAAGTGGTAGCATTTGACTTATTTTTCTTTAGTTTTCAGAGAATTTCTTTTTCTTATTCTAGTTCTCCAAATAACTATTACTTAGGCCTACACTGCTGTTAAAAACGCTTTTTCTTTCATGGATAAAATATTGGTTTGAGATATTACTTACACTGCTGTTAAAAACGGTTACGGTAACCTGCCATAAGATGCTTTCGTCCGATTTCAAGAAGGCTCTCATTTCCAGAGAATTTTACATGTGTCGGTGTCGCCAAATAGAGTATCTCCCGTATTAATCATATCCCCTCCCAAATGAAGAAAAATCGAAAAATCCACTTCCGCGTGCATTTATTTTTGCAAATTAATATTTATCTGCCTTGTTTTGAACAATGACACTAACAGGTATGTTATTCCTACTAGATAATTTTGTTCTGCTTTGGTTTTAGAGCACTTAGAACATTTAAAACACTTAAAACACTCAGAGTCACTAAATAAATTCGAGTTGCTTTTATCTGGACATTGCCTAGGACACTTAAAACAATTAGAGTCACTTTAAATTTTGATTAAAGCATAAAATTTTCAATTATATGCATTTTTCAAAAAGGGGATAGAATGGCTTATCCCCCCGGATAGTCTAGACCGGTTGATTCCATCCGGGGGGGATAGATTAATTTATCCCCCCGGATAGCTTTCAGGGACAGAATGTCACGTGACAACGGCACACACCCGTTTTTTCTTTCATGATATAAGTTTAACCTTCAGGCTACCACACTTTCTTCTGACATGGACAACCAAGGGGTGGTGGCTACCACCCCTGGATTTTGGGTTTGGCTTGAGATATCATAACTTGTAATACCCAATGGATAGAGCAATCATTTATGCACAAAACGATATTTTTAGGTTTAAAATATCTGAATGCACCTCGAAATTCTGCAATTTTTGTACAATTTTACAAGGAAACTCGTTGATTCCACAAAACGTATAGGCTACTTAATACTTATGCATAAACAAAAATATTAAATTCTGTGTGTTTGAACATGTGTTTATATATGTATACAATGTATACATATATAAACACATGTTCAAACACACTATACATGCAGGTTTGTATGTATGTATGTATGTATGTATGTATGTATGTATGTATGTATGTATGTATGTATGTATGTATGTATGTATGTATGTATGTATGTATGTATGTATGTATGTATGTATGTATGTATGTATGTATGTATGTATGTATTTATGTATGTATGTATGTATGTATGTATGTATGTATGTATGTATGTATGTATGTATGTATGTATGTATGTATGTATGTATGTATGTACGTTATGTATGTATGTATGCATGTATGTATGCAATGTATGTATGTATGTATATATGTATGTATGTATGTATGTATGTATGTAGGTAGGTAGGTAGGTAGGTAGGTAGGAAGGTGGGTGGGTGGGTATGTAGGTAGGTATGTACGCATGTATGTATGTATGCATGCATGCATGTATGTATGTATGTATGTGTGTATGTATGTATTTATGTATGTATGTATGTATGTATGTATGTATGCATGCACGTATGTATGTATGTATGTATGTATTGTGTATGTATGTACGTATGTATGCATGTATGCAGGTATGTACACATGTATGTATGTATGTATGTACGTAGGCTATGTATTGTAATGTATGTGTATACAATGTTTTTGCGCATGTATGTACGTTTGTTTCGTGGTGAAAAGTCTTTACATCAATAGACTTTGATGAATTGTCAATTAATAAATAACTCGTGCTGAACAGTTCTTTGGTGAGTGGTCGTTTGACGAACAGTCCCTTGATGAATCGTCCTTTGATGAGCTGTCCTAGAACCGTATTGTATGTATTTATTTATGTATGTTTGAGTGCGCATGTATTATTATTATTACAAAGGCAATGTGGAAGAGAAGCGGATGGCGCTCCCACGTTGGACTACTACCGAGATTGTCTGAAATAGGTAGCTTGTTTCAAGTCTGTCCTGTGGCGCCTCGCTTAACCTCCGTCCCAAGTCTAGCCCAAAATTAAGTCCTTCTGAACTCCAAGAACCGCTGGATTCCAAAGCCACCGCTACAAGGCATGTGTTCGGGTGATTTCGGCGTACTTCAAACATTACCAGCCTACAGGGTGGGCTAAAACGGACCCTCTATGGGTTTCCCCCAATATCTTGGCCAGAAGTAAGAATTTTGAAATGTAATTTTACAGGCTTAATGACAATTCCTATTACACAAAGTCATGATGGCCAGATTTCATCAAAACATTTCAAACGGAGCAAAAGTTATAATACTTCTAGTGAGACCACTCATAATTTTTTGACGATTCAAAAACGTAACGCAACAAAAAGTAACAAAAACGAGATTTTATTAAGTCTCCTCTCATATAATTGAAGGGGGTCATTGCATAATTATGTAACGCCGAAAATGGCCGTTTTTGACCCACCCACCCACCCTGTAACGCTTCGTAACGCTTCCCTTGACCCACCCACCCACCCTCCCTAGCGTTACGTAACGATTGTAACGAAAAATCAGTTGAGATTTAGACCTACCAGACCTATATGCGAATTCGTATATATAATTCATATTTTCATAGCGAATTTAATATAGTAAGTGAGATATTATTTGACATTGTAGACTAGGCTTAAAATATACAGAATGTTGTATTTATATTATAAATGATCGTCATGCCTGAACTGCAATTTTCTTAAATTTTAGGCCTATCTTAGGAATAAAATTTTAAACACTACTGCAAGGTTTCACGGACTAAATTGTTCAGTAATAGGCTAATAATCAAAATTAAAATGCACTACTTATATTTGCTTAGTCTGGACACTTCGATAATTGTTAATAGAAATATTGATGAGTTCTGTTGAGCATGAATTTAAAATGTTTGAGATTAGTGTCCACTAAGTAAAATATGCTTCAAAATGGTTCGAATCTTCGGTGTCAGGAATCAAAGGGGAAATAGGCCTACCACGTTGTTCCGTTGGTAAAGCTATCACAGATCCGAACAATTCGAACAGCGGCTTTCGGTTTGCACAAACGGAAGCACAGATATGTTGACCTGGCATGTAACTGGCGTCTGCTGCATATCTTTTTCAGATAGCCTACTTCGGTTACGTTTTAAGTTAATGCCACGAAGTTTAAACATCGATCACATCATTTGTCTAAAGTGTCATTCCATGTCATTGTAATTTAATATTCATTGATATTTTTTTTCCAAGGCGTTACGTAACGTTCAGCTCCCCCCACCCACCCACCCCCGTAACGTTTCGTAACGTTTCAAGTGACACCACCCACCCACCCTCGAGCGTTACGTAATTATGCAATGACCCCAAGGCACAATTCACTGTTTGGGACTCAAAATGTTTTCAATTACAACGACGTAATAGTTTTTTAGCTAAGCTGAATTTTCTTAAGTTTTCTGTGTTCAAGAGTTCCGTTTTCTGGACACAGAGTATACACCGCAGGGTTTGGATACATAAGCTACAATAATGACCAACCGAGGTTTGAATTCGGTAGAATCATGTCTTTGGGCACGGTATGTGACGTTTTCGTACCGCCATTTTCGCGCCGGCCGTTTTACTTGCTCCAGGTCGGTACACAGTAATCCGACTTCTGCCTTCGCAAGAATTTATAATTATTCGCCAATCCAGTTTCCATTGGAGCAACAATTTTAAATGTTTTCATCAATCCAACTTCTATTTAAATAATAATTATATATTATCATCAAAGCAAGCAAGATTTATTTGATAATCTGTATAAATTTCAGTTCTATTTAAGGTAAAATAATTTTCATCAATCCAACTTTTATTAAACCAACAACATTTTCATTAATCCAGCCGCCATTTATAGATGATTCCCCCCGGTTAAATTCACTTCTATTTAGGCAGAAAAGAATTCCATTCATCCAGCTTCTATTGAGCAACGACTTGGTTTCATCCAGCTTCCATTGACAGGACCAGTCATTTTCATAAATCCAGCTTCCTCATAGGTCACGAATTAGCATAGCCTAATCAATCCAACTTCCAGTTTGACAATCATTTATGCTCGTCAATAAACCCCGGCAACAAAACGTCCGACGCCAAAACGGGAGGGGGAAACGTCCTGATTCGCTTTGTGCGTTGGTGACGGTAAAGAGAACCATGTTGGATTTGGAGAGAAACAGATCAGTGATCAGAATGTGGACACGTCATATGCTCTGACTGATGGAAAAAGTAGGATTGTTAACAATTGCAATCATTAACAGAAGGCTAGAGATGTATTTAACTATCTCTCAGGGTCCAAGACGGTGCTATTCAGGTTTCTTCAATTCAGTTCAGTAAAACAAAAACACTGCAATCTTTTTAGGTGGCGCTGTCTACATCAGATGGGGTCGTACCGTATGCAATACTGGATCCGACGTTGTTTACAGTGGAGTGGCTGGCGGATCAGGGTATGGCGAATTTGGCGGCGCAAGCAACTACCTCTGCATGCCATTAGATCCGATCTGGGGAATTTACAACGAAACCTTCTGGAAATATTCTAGACTCTACGGAGCGGAATATCAATGGCCAACTTCGGTTGATTTAGAAAATAACAATGGTGAACCTTTACTTGACCACGACGTTCCATGCGTTGTTTGCCAAAGCCAGACGAAAATTGTGGCCGTCATGATTCCCGCCAGAAATCAGTGCTACAGCGGATGGCACGCTGAATACGCCGGCTATCTCATGGCATCGAATTCCGAAGAAAATGGGCGTATGGAGTTTGTATGCTTGGATGGAAGTCCGGAAGCAGTTCCAGGCGGAGATGCAAACCAGAACGGAGCTCTGTTTTACAACGTCGGAGGCATCTGCGGGTCTCTTCCGTGTCCTCCTTATGTTTCACATCGCGAACTAACCTGTGTTGTTTGCACAAAGTAATCAGAATACGGACACGTCATGTGCTCTGACTAATGGAAAATAGTAGGATAGTTATTAAGCGATAGCATTAACAGAAGGCTAAACATGTATTGGACTTTAATTTAGAATTCAAAGGAAGGCAGTCTAAATAAAATACAAATTAACGGTTCATTTTTGTCGGAAATCATATTATTTTAGCCTGCAATAAATTTTCAGACATTTAATTTTGTCCTAATTGTGTTAAAACTATCCAGCACGTGATTGTAACCTGGCTGCATTGATTGCGTTGTATTGAAGTCATTGATCCTTTATCCGCTTAACTAATAAACGAAATCATATATAAAACACACTCTTATGTTAATACGAACATTTTATCTCGCTTTCCTCTTAAGGTGCCATTTTATGCAGAAATAATTATTCGAGACTAGAAGTCTTTGAATAAGCCATAGCTGAAAATGCCTACTGCCATATAATTTCACGTCTAAATACTCATTGATTCCCCATTGAATGTAGATTTTCAGGCAAGTACTATAATGAAAGTGCAATTGGAAAAAAGTATGCAGCTGTAGGCCTTATTATCATTAAAATCCTGGTCCGGTTATAACAAAGGTGAATCAGTTATTGAAATATGTACACTACAATTTAAGAAATAGTTTCACGCCAGAGTCGATCACGTCTTAACTACTGTGGTTTGTTTGCTTCTTGCGTGCTATGAATGTATTATTCAGAACCGGATCAACAAATGTGGGGGCCCTGTTCAGTAAAACTGTGGGGGCCACAACCTTACAGAAGCACGACAAAATGACGCACAAAATGTGTTGTATTCAACGAATCAACATAAACTTGAAATTTCTAAAGCGCCACTCGAAAGCTAATCGCGGGACACCAGCTTATTGACGAGCGTTGCGTTGAGTTAGAAGGGTTGTCCGTGACAGTAGTCCGTGGTGGTCCGGGTAGAATAGTATGTACCCTTTACGGCTTAAGAATATTGAAGTGATTCGTGGTAAGACATTTTCTTGTAACCGGAGCATAATATATCAAGTGCACTCTTACAAGCAAACAGTGCTGCAGCGATTTTAAGCTCCTAATAAATACTTCACAAGGAAAATTTCTGGCAGTCTTGCGGTAGAACAACAACCAGATCAAATGGCATTTACCAGGGCATTTGCCCCGATTTGCCCTGCTGTAGCGCCGCCACTGATTACAAACTAACTTAAAATTATATTTTCACTGTTGTGCTAGTAGAAGACACTGGCTCAAGCTTCATCCTATACTACTTGAGCTTTTCACTCCGGCTTCTGTCTCTCGGCGCCGCCGTTCGCTGCTAGTCATGGTCCAGTCATGAAGACTTCCTTGTACTTTTTTCGCGTTCTTTGACCACTCAGCGAAGAGCATTTTCGGTAGTAGGTCCAGCTATATGGAATAGTCTTCCTGTGGCTATCTAGCTTCCTTGCGACTCTGCTTGCTCTTTCTTTTTCTTAATGCTTAGGCTTTCTTGTTGACCAGGCCGCCTGAGTTGGGAGAGTCTCTGAGCAGAAGTCTTTAAGGGAGCAGCATATGAATTTATGCGATTGATTGATTTAATTCGTTAAAAGAGGGACCAGAGGGTGTCTATTGAACCTAAAGTGTACACGATAGTTATAATGACGCCATTATTTTCATGATGTGCTGCATAGCACTTGAGTTCCGATCAGGTGAGGTAGGCCTATTAAGTGTTTAAATGAGCTCTTAAGACTTATAGCTCTTGCTTGCATTTCTGCCTGATTTTAAGATCAATCTACCTGGTATTGGAAACTCAAACAAGGGCCCCCACAAAATTGTTGCAAGCCAATCGGAGCAGAAACTATTGACCAGTCATTAAAATAGCGAAACTTGATCAAATATATCTTTGCTTAATAATTCCTACACTAGACTTTGAAGTTTGAACAGTTGCGGTGCCATCTGACCCCAAGTGAAAGGATTTGGCCGAAACAGTAACCTACAATGTATAGGCTACTTCACAGCCCAGCCTAAGACTAGAATTTGGTTTGTTTGCTACCTCTTATGCAGAATGTTACCTACTCACTCAATCCGTCCTCGTTCGCGCACAGTGACCAGGTGTTGTTTTATCACTTGAATTCTGTTCAAATGACTATTACTTATTTCTTCCAACTTTATCCTTTCTTTCTAACGCAACTCCAAAGACGCCTGTTAATTAAGCTAATTATTGCATGAGTTACTATAATTTTTTGATTGTCTGTACACATTTTTACCAGGTAGGCTATGTTCTAGATTGCTCTTACTCAATGTCCCACAGAGCGTTTGCTGCGGGTTAAAAGAATACTTACTTATCAATACTTAGCCTACTTATCAATTTCAAACAATAAATCACTATCGTAGGCCTACTTTAGTTGAATGCTTTATGTGAGATAAAGACCAGTCACACGGTGTCAGATAAATTTAAATAAAGGACTACAACAGATTCTTGATGATGAGAAACATTAATATCTTCGAGTTTGTCTGTTAATTAGCTTTTAGTAGCTTGACGACTACTTAGGTAATTACTTAGCATCGTAGCCCACGCTTTATAGAGAACCTCTTCATAAAATCTCTGCAGACGTAGCCTACTCCAACTTTTCTGATAGGAAGTTCATAGTCCACTTTAGGCCTATTATTATTGTTAGCTGGATAGTTTATAGTTTGTTACTCAGGCCCACTAGATTGAAACAAACTATCCAGTGACATCCAAAATGCTCTTTGTCAATCATACTCCAAATGTACTTAAGCCTATCAGTGTCCACACACAAAATATGTCAATATATCCGCAGACCCGCCGACAGAAACTCCGGGCCCCTGGGCTGAGCAGTCACGGGCCCCAAACTATCTTTAGACTTATTGAGCAAATTTACACCAAAAAAATAAAAATAACAATAGTGTGGGTATGAATGTACGCTAATGCTTACCTTATATTCATGATTTTGATCAGTTCTTAATATTAAGAATTTAATTTTCAATTAATATTGTAATCAAAAAGCAACTTTTCTGGATTTAACTGCACCAATATCTCTTATAATATCCTGGTAGTTATCTATCTTGTCTGCGAACCTAAAAATGCACTTCGGAAATGGTCTTTATTCATCGCCTGGAATCAGGGCCGTTTTAAGGAGTTTTGGGGCCCTAGGCACAAACCCTAACCCTAAAAGTAGGCCTAGCCATGAGTCCAATCTAGACCCTTTAAAGCTGCTGTTAAATAAAGGTTTCTAGGAACTGAGAACGGGTATTTGCCGGTCGATTGCTGAGACGTGTAGCGCCGTGTGGGGAGAGTATGGGGAGGAAATTTGCCCTCCCCACCAGAAATTTTTGAATTTTTCCATTGCAATGACTGCGCATTTTTAGCTGCATCCTAGCAAAATTGATCAACTATTGCAGTGCTAACATGAGTAAGCCTAAGACTTCAATAAATATTCTTACCATTATTATAATTTCTTTTTCAATTTCCACATTGTAATGGCAACATTGCATTTTGTAAGCTGAGATCTTGACAAAAGTTACTCTATAATCTCTATTATTTCAGTACTTTTAACAAAAGAGTGATTGGAAATTTCAATAAGTAGGCCCTATAATTATTATTACAATAAGAATTTCTCTACGTATCAAGTTCAGCAGCTCAGTTCTGCTGCTTCTGGACCATTACACTATAATGAATAACTGATGACAGGTTTGTTATTGCGTAAGCCATTCTTTCTTTCACATGAATAATTATTAGCTTAGGCCTATTCCCGTTGCTGAAAAAGGTCATGCGCATTGCTGACCCAGGACACATTAAATTTTATTTCAATCGTTACAGAATAAAGATGTTACTCAAACCAAAGAAGAACTTCCAAAATCGGGACGCCGTGTATAGTAATGATAGCCTACTGTTTTAGCCTACTAAGTGTTCAGGGGACAAAACATTTAGAAAATTTGGCAGTTTGACATTTGAAAGGTAGCATGGAAAGACGCCAATTAGTCGTGCAAAAATAGTCATGTACAAATAATAACAGTAAACTATACTCATTGTAGCCTAATATGATGTTATCGTATATTTAATTAGTCGATTTTATCATCATAATCATATATTACCAGAGTTCGTGTAATACAATAATGTAAACAGCAATTAAAACTATTATTATGTGGTCAAATGTTGTGGATACCGGGTAGTCATTATTTTCTGGGTGAAGTTCCCCCAACCCGAGAGATGGCTGAACGTAACCCTATTTCCGCCTCAATCTCTCAGTGTCAGATATAGAGTAGTTTAACATAGATCTACGTTAAAGTTCGTATAATAATTATGTTGCTAATTTGTAATGCGATGTAGTATTTTGGGTCGTCGCGGGGCCCCCCTCTTGCGCGGGGCCCTAGGCACGTGCCTCGCGTGCCTTGGCCTTAAAACGGCTCTGCCTGGAATATTGTCCGAATGTCTTGGAGGACCGTTTCTATAAACTTAATAGCAGCCTATAATTATCGCCTCAATCGATCGTTTGTGCATAAGCCTAAACGTGGGCCCTAGCGGCAGAGTACGTGCCAACATCAAAACAAGGCCTCTTTACAGTTTCCATAATTTCAGCATTTTCATGATTCTTATTTATGATGTTTTCACTTGGAACTAATTAAGATATTAACACCACAAACTTCATTTTAATCCATTCAGTTTTATAACGATCATCATGCAGGCACGTTTGATTCACTATAATCAACCGATGTAGGAGTAGGCCTAATTACAGGCTCTAGTTGCCTTCTTTTGATATTATAAATTGAAAGTGTGCTACTGTACAAGCTTACCAATTTTTGCCTTTTCAAATTTATTAGCTTTTTCTTTTTTTGTGCTCCAGATTTGTGTTTATAAAATATTCCATCGTTGCGAGAGAAATTTATCATCTAGATTTGTTCACTTGTGAATGAAATCCGACAACGCATAATTTAGCAAAAGAACGTTCTGAGACGGACGTGAGCGTGTTCTTTGGCAAAACACTGATAACTAAGGTAATGGACAGTTGCTTGAAACTTAAACAGCTGTTGAAGTGTAACAGTAATAGCCTATTAGGCTATAGGCCTATTTAAAACAACATAAATCACAAACAATAGGCTAAGTTCAGTCCTAGGCTCATTGTCCCGCGTCCCAAGCTGCCTCTGCCGTCCGAATTATGTCACATGCCACTGACTGTCTTTCTGCCTGGATGTCATCCAATCGACTCCGTTTAAACCCTTCTAAAACTCAATATATCTGGCTTGGAACTCGTCAACAGCTGGATAAGCTACATGTAGATCTGGGGTCAGTGGCCTCTGAATTCCCCTCCTTTGTTTTTTCCACTTCTGTACGCAATCTGGGTATTATCCTGTACCAGGAGCTGTCCTTTGTTGATCATCTTAAGGCCTTGACTCGTTCTTGCTACTACCATTTGCGTCAGTTGCGAGTCGTGTCTCGCTCTCTGCGCTAGAGCCTAGAGGTGACTTTATGGTTCCTTATGCCTGCACTGCCACTAAGCAGAACAGGGCATTTTCGGTCACTGGACCTTCCCGGCTTGGAACGATCTTCCCTCTAACCTGCGTTCCAACCCTCGGAACATGTCTGGCACATTCTATAGATTGCTTAAGACTTTTCTTTTTGACCAGGTTTGGTTCGGGAGGCCTCTGAGTAGAGTTCTTGAAGAGGCGCTATGTAAATTACATAGATAGATAGATAAGTAATATAAGTGAATATAGGTTGGGCCCGCCGTCCGTAATCAACATATGGAACAAATTTTAATCACTATATCCCGGGCCCCTGGGCATTTGCTCCCGTGCCCCCCCCTCTCGGCGGGCCTGTATAATTAGATAAATTTATAAGTAGAGCATTTCTTTGCTGCATCTCCATGTTCTCATTAGCTTAATGCAACGAGAATAGGATAAAATTGATGTTGATTGACGTCCTATAGTGTAATTGCCTAAAAGTCTTGTCATCAGTCATCTCAGGTTTTCTTCAGTGTAATTCAATTTCAGTTCAGGCATTGAATTGAGTCATATTTTATGTCAGCTACTGATACGCGACATCATTGTCATCTGATTTGACAAAAGAAATAACAGCCATCTGCAGGTTGGCTATCAATCGTCTTTATTCAAAGGGAGAATTGATAGCTTCATATCCGCTGGATGTCGCTAAAGTGAACGGGCTCCAAATATTCACACAATTCTGGGAATATAACGAGAGTATCACATTGCTGCTACTACTCATACTTCTACTAGTCGACGACAATTACAACCACTACTGCTGCTGCTACTACTACTACTACTGCTGCTGCTGCTGTTGTTACTGCTGTTGCTGCGCTGCAGCTACTACTACTACTGCTGCTGCTGCTGCCACTGCTGCTGCTGCTGCTGTTGCTGCTGCTACTACTACTGTTGCTGCTGCTACTGCTACTGCTGCTGCTACTGCTGCTACTACTACTACTACTACTGCTACTGCTACTGCTACTGCTACTGCTACTGCTGCTGCTACTACTACTACTACTACTACTACTACTACTACTACTACTACTACTACTACTACTACTACTACTACTACTACTACTACCACTACTATCATTTGAGTCACAACTATTGCACACCGAATATTTCGATTTCATTGGCTGGTGTTTCAGCAACCTATACTATAAAAATTCTAAACTATAGGCAGCCTGCGTTTTTCTATAGTTTAGATTTTTCTACAATATATTAAATATAATTTAATAATGTAAATTGGAATTAAGATAACGCAGTGCAAACTGTAGAATACTACAAATTATCGACTACAAACAAAAGTCCTGCAGATGAGTCCGCGACAGAACTTTGTATTGCAAAGCGTGCTGCTGTCAGGTATATTACGGAAACCACTAGCCTACTTTGGCAATTAAATCTGATCACGTCAGAGATCAAGTCGGGATAGATTCGTACAAAAGTCAATGTTTACATTTATGTTGCACCTCTATATCGAACTGCTCTACTTAGCATTTCGGTATAAATTTGATTATTTGACAGCGTTCAAAGTTGTAAAAATAACATTTAGGCCTAGATCCGAAAATCATAGTAATAAACGATAGCAGAGTAGGCCTGTGGCAACATACGGTTGTGAGACACGTGGACACTAAAGAAGGAGGAGGAAGAACTTATACAGGCTTTTGAAAACAAATGCATTAGGAAATTACTACGTATTTCATGGACGGAAATGTTGACTAATGAACGAGTTTACAAATTAGCAGGGGGAAAATGCGAGTTATTAGGCCATTTTAGTCAATACAGCTTCTATTTCTGCAGTAAAATACATTCATCCAGATTCCATTTAAGATATAAAAATACCTTCATCCAGCTTCCATTTCTCAAGCATTCGTTTAATTAATCCTGCTTCTATTTCAGTCATACAATACTTTAATCCAGCTTCCATTTATCAATCGATATTTTCAAAAATACAGCCTCTTTTCAACCAACAGCTATTTTCATCAAACCAGCTCCAATATACGCAAAAACTTTTCATCAACCAGACCCAAAATTAAGCAAGAATATTTATATTAATCCAGCTCCAATTTAATCAAGAACACTTTCATCCATCCAGCTCCAATTTAAGGAAGGACATTTTCATCCATCCAGCTCCAATTTAAGCAAGAAGATTTTCATCAATCCAGCTCCAACTTAATCAAAAACATTTTCTTCCATCCAGCTCCAATTTAAGGAAGGACATTTTAACCAATTCAACTCCAATTTAAGGCAAGACATTTTCATCCTTCCAGCTCCAATTTAAGCAAGAACGTTTTCATCAATCCAGCTTCTATTTCAGGTAAGAAAATACTTGTTCGGGTTTCCTTTACTCCAACCGCTCCAATTTTAACAAAAAGATTTTAGTCAATCGAAATCCGACTTCTATTTAAAATTGAAGTATTTTCATCAATCCAACTTCAATTTAGCAACGCGGTTGTTTCGTGTATCCGGCTTCAATTTTTACAAGCATTATTTTCATCGACGCAACTTTGTTCAGGAACGTTCTTTTCCTCGGTTTCTTTTTGCAGCGAGGCCATGAACAACCTGTTTTCGATTTATCACAAGTTATTTTCATCAATCCAACTTCTCTTTTGGCGGCAATAACCATGTCGAAAAAAATTCGCAGTGAATATTTGGTCGTGAACCAGTTGTCGGTGAACCAGTTGTCGCTGAACCAATTGTCGTGAACCAGTTGTCGTGAACCAGTTGTCCGTGAACCAGTTGTCGTTGAACCAGTTGTCTGTGAACCAGTTGTCGTGGAACCCTCGAAAAAATCACGTTATGGACCGGTCTATTAGGAGCGGCACTATTGAGGACCTAAAGGACAGATCTTGCTGGAGTGCATTGGTCCACTCATGCAGCCAACCGTCGCGAAGCGACGTGGGCGTAGTGACATGACATGACTGAGTAGGCCTAATGAGTTATTTGCGCGACGCTCAAGACAAAAACAAATTTCGCGATTTGTCTTGCATGTAGGCCTACATGTAAGGACCAATGTTATGTTACTATCTTAAAGTACAACCGTTGTAAATTTATTTCTTTTCAAGTGATTCTTCGAAATTAATTGATTTCTTAGACATGACATGCTCACGGGATTGCTAATTTACAGCGTCATAAATTAGAACATGGACCAATCATAAATCATAAATCGCATGACTATAATAAGCGATGCTCCGAAAAATGCTCATCTACTTTTGCAGTTGATTTTGAATCTGGTCTTTCAGGTCATCCTTACAAACTACGGTTGTGAAGCTGCTACACTACTTCCATTCGTCATGCAGGCCGTGTACAGTTCGGTGAAGTTGGTGTCGTATCTTCTCGTTGTTCCTTTCTTTGTGACCATTGCATTCGGTTCCGATAAGATCGAACATCCATCACGCACAGAGGAAAAAGTAAGAAAAATATTGATTAGTGGACCAAACCAGAACCACGCATCGTTAGGGTGTATCAATTTGAGGGGTGTCAGATCAAAATATAAATTGAATTTCAAAAAGGCCTAGTGACGGAAATGTGCAGTTTTGCATGCTGAATCCAAATATAACTTCAGAAAAAGTTTTTATGAAGTGCTAGCTACTTCAAGTTACAGCTGAAATGAGTTATAATTACATACATTTGATTTAAACGTAGGCTACAACAGAACTGAAGACAATCTATAGCTTCACAGTGTCATATCAAATGCCATTTATGAAGTTAAATTAATGGAATTATACAAAACAAACCAAAGGCATCTTAGCTCTAGTCAATGACGGGAATCTTTTTCTCTCTACTACAATACTATAATTATTTTGCACACATTGTACATTAGATTGATAATTATTTAATGGGTACAAATCACTAATAAACAATGTTAAACATCGAACAGTAAGCCTAGAACTATACATAAAATTCTAGTAAGCAAAAACTTAAATTAAAGCATTTAAAAATATTTCAGATAACTTCGTAATAACCAGCTAATTTGCGTATTTTCCCCGATAATTCAAGTGCAAATTTAAGTAGCTAAATCCAATTCCAGACAAATTTTATAGTTATATTTCGACTTTTCACACGAAAATGTAGCCTACTATTTTATCCCTAAGGGCTTTTTAAGTATTGACCTTTAAAAATTGACGCGCCCTAACGCATCGTAGACCTAATAGATTTATTATTGGATAGAAATTGATTGTCATCGCTATTTGCAACGTCCATAATCATTGTCTGCGTCAACTGTACAAGCATGCCTCCATTGTCACATCAAAATCAAGTCGCACCCAGATAGCTACGGGTGAATAATAGCGGACAAATAGTTCTAAAGTGTGAACAAAACCTGAAAGAAAACTTAGTTGAGACAAAAAGATGATACCGAGGAGAATATTGTATCATCTTCGACACCACAATGTGCCTTGTGTGGTGGATCAATAGTACTATTAATAGTTATGTCTGCTGTAAGGAGAAGGATTTTCATATCTTGCTGGTTGCTGATGATCCATATTCGTCGTTGCAGGCTGTTAATTCAATCACGAACGATGATTTATAATTATTTTATGCTTCATGTACACGTACATGTAAAACCCATCTTCATTTCAATTGAAACAATCAGCCCATATTATACTAGGAAGAAAACCTGCGAACCAACTCCAACTTGCTTCCGTTCACCCGAACATAATAAACCGACAATAATTATTAGTATGGATCAATTATTGTAGTCTGGAGATGTTTTCGTACTCTAGTTAATAGTGACTTCTAACCCTGGCGCTTCCTGGTCCGATTTCCGTAAGGACAGGACGTCAAGATTCAAGCGTATTGAAGCATGTCAGTAAAGAGAGCTTAATACGATCACGAATGGGATCATGTTCTCAACGGTGTTTTCCACGATCCTGAACACGGCAGGAGTCATTCTGTGGCCCTTTCGCACTCATATACATGTAGGCCTACACAAGGAACAATTCGGAATGTACATCAGCAATGCGGACTGTACCACAAAGTATGAACGTGTAGACATTCCTCATCAAGCCATAATTGTGTTGTAGCCTAAAAGGGGAGTATGTTCTCTTTGGAGCAGATCCTTGATAGAGAGACACAGCTCGACACTCCACTGAATATATTGGTGATCCGCGTCGTCACTCATTCGAATGTTCGCAACTCTGCTGGTATGTGGCAGACGACTGGAGCCTTTCCATTTTTCATTGAATAAGCTTATTCAATATTATGATCATTGATCAACGGAAGAGAAGGCATGCGCTCGTCCTCCGTAAATGCTTTAATCCTTAATCCAAATATTGTCGTTATTTCTAAAAACTACACACATGTTATGTTTACTTAAACCAGGGGCGGTTGCAGGGGGCCAAAATGGCCATGCCCCCATTTAAAAATTGCATGGGACGTGGCACCCCCCATTTGGTTTCAACAAGCCATTAAATAACTGCAGCGGGAGAGAAAAGCAGGATACTAGGCCCCCATAAAAAATCGCATGGGACGTGACCCCCCATTTGATTCACCATACTTCCGACTAGGATGACTAAAACAAGGTCATCAAGTTTTTGGACGGCTGAATTGGTACCTTTTTCCTGAAAAATTGGACGGATGACTAAAAAAAACGTCATCAACTTTTTTGGCGACCAAATAAGACGAAATTTTTCTGATGTCCCATCAACAAGACCGAAAATTTTGGCCCCCCTTCGAAAATTTCTGTATCTGCCCTTGACTTAAACCGTACGTGTTTAATTATATTGAATACAGTTGACTATGTATTAACAGAGCATCAGCTACGATGATTTCATGAGTCTGCAGCAGCAAGTGAAAGCCTTGTTGACTCAAAGAGCAACCTTCGAGTGGACCGGTTAGACAACTAATATCAATTAATTATAACTCTTTCTCCGAGTTTGTCAGAAGGACAATAACATCGGCATCCCCTCCCCCCTATCTGCACTTCTGCACTCCTCCGTCATATCCCTCCAATGTTTCTATCATCACTCTCTCCGCCAATATGTTAATTAAACAACTTTGGAGACAAGACACAACCCTGTCTCACTCCACGTCTGAGTCTAAACTCTTTCGATAAAATCTGGACACATTTATAAGCTACAATAATTATGGCTAACCTAAGTTTTTATTCGGTGTAATCCTGTCTTTGGGCGTAACGGTTGGTAGCGGTAAAGAGAACCATGTTGGGTTTGGAACTTTGAGGAGACAGATCTCAGAGACGGCGCTAATCTATTAAGTTTTTCTTCCATTCAGATCAGTAAAGCGACAAGACTCCAATCTTTTGCAGGTGGCGTTGTTTACACCAGATGGGGTCGTACCGTATGTAATGATGGATCCGACGTTGTTTACGATGGAGTGGCTGGCGGATCATGGTATGACGATTATGGCGGAGGAGGCAACTACCTCTGTCTTACAAAGGATCCGATCTGGGGAGTTTACAACGAAAGCGCGACAAAACGTTCTTTACTCTATGGAGCGGAATATGAATGGCCAACGTCGTTTGGGGAAGAAAATAACAATGGTCAACCTTTACACAACCACGATGTTCCATGCGTTGTTTGCCAAAGCCAGACGAAGACGGTGGTCGTCATGATTCCCGGAAGAAATCAGTGTTACAGCGGATGGACCGCTGAATACGCCGGTTATCTCATGGCTCAGGATGTTAATTATAAGGGTCGTACGGAGTTCATATGCATGGATGGAAGTCCGGAAGCAGTTCCAGGCGGAGAAGCAAATGAGAACGGAGCTGTGTTCTGGAACGTGGAAGGCGTCTGTGGGTCTCTTCCATGTCCTCCATACATTCCACGTCGTGAAATAACCTGTGTTGTCTGCACAAAGTAGCCCAATCAGATCGCAACCACGCAAATTATTCTGATTAATGCCTAGAAGTGATATACACTACAGTGTGGTCCAGTATAAGTGAACCAACTTTGCATGCAGATCACTCCGCTAATTTTTTAAATATATAAATAATTAAGGCCTGAAAAAAAGATATTTCGCTCTAGTATTTAGGCCTACCTGAAAAGTCAAACTTGTACTATGTTACATTTTAATTATATGCTTGGAACGGCCATAGCTATCATATTTTGATTTCATTTGTGACGCAATATGCGACGTTGACAGACGATGATCGAGTTTTGATTAGAATTTTGCGAGCTGATAAAGGATTTAATTCGTTCTAAATGATTAAAGAGTGTGATTCTGTCCTGACTTAACTTTACCAGGTAGCTAATGGCTAGTTATAGATAGGCCTATCTTCAGTTCGTTAACTTTGTTACGCAAAACAACGACAAGTTTCTCGCATTGTTGTTCTTCAAAATTGATCAATAGCAAACCAATACAACGACACGACAACGACTAATTTTACGTGTACCAGTATCAAAACAATTCAATGTTAAGAACTTAAGACTACTTCGCCATCTTATCAAACTCCCTCCCTCCTCCCTTCCTTCCTCCCTCCCTCCCTCCTTCCCTCCCGCCCTCCCTCCCTCCCTCCCTCCCTCCCTCCCTCCCTCCCTCCCTCCCTCCCTCCCTCCCTCCCTCCCTCCCTCGCTCCCTCCCTCCCTCCCTCCCTCCCTCCCTCCATCCATCCCTCCCTCCCTCCCTCCCTTCCTCTCTCTCTGTCTCTCTGTCTCTCTCTCTCTGTCTCTCTCTGTCTCTCTCTCTCTGTCTCTGTCTCTCTGTCTGTCTGTCTGTCTGTCTGTCTGTCTGTCTCTCTCTCTCTTTCTCTCTCTCTATCACTCTCTCTCTCTCTTTCTTTCTTTCTTTCTGTCTCTCTCTCTCTCTCTCTCTCTCTCTCTCTCTCTCTCTCTCTCTCTCTCTCTCTCTCTCTCTCTCTCATTAACAGACGACTGGCACTCCTATCCAAACGGGCGGACCAAACCTATCTCACTCTTAGCTTACATCCCTCCTTCAGCCGCTCTGTCCCTCTTTCTCTGTCTCTGTCTCTCTTGCTCTCAGGCGTACGGCCGTACAGCAACAAACTTTCCCGCCACTCAGCCACCTGACCTACCTTACCTGTACGCTCTTGCATAATAATTAGCTGACCATTCAAGGTTATACAAAATTAGCTTACAAAGAGTTTCCAAACAGATGATGGAATAAATAATTCTTCGATGCGAAAATGCCGAGTTGTATTAAAGCCACAAACATCGGTTCGTACAGCGCGCACACTGCTCGTGTGTCCGAGTTAATTAATTTTACAGTCAAGACGATGACCTGGGTACAAGCAAATCTCCATGGTAAATTCAGCAAGAAACATGCATTTCTAGAAGCACCGTAAGACGTATTGCAAAAGATGATCTCAAGTTGAAGATATTGGTCAACTTGAAGCAAGGCCGTAGTGCAGAGTTGGTGAACTCAACAGGTTTACTTCCTTTAGTAAGTAAGTAAATTAGATATAATATTATTGTTGTATTGTTGTCATGTTTTATCGCCCATTAATAATGCCAGCACCCGTCGCTTGGCGGCGCAAGTGTGTGTGTATGTGTAGACTCCGAGATATATTATAAGTTGACCAGTGTTGCCACTGAGGTTTCAGAAATAATCCCAGATTTCCTTCGAAAAGAAAACAGAAAACCCCAGAATATTCATATAAGCTATTTTGGACCTCATTGTTCAAATTGTTGGGTTTTCGCTTGTTCGAATGTGGGTTGACAAAATGTTCGTCAATAGAGTCGAATAAAATGTGATTACAGCTTTAAAAATATCAATTGTTAAAGTTGTCAGAGACTTGGCAGCCATACTGACAATAAGCTTAATCGATATGTTCGTGCGCGCATGCGCAGCGGGTCGATCCTACCAGAATAATTATTGTTATTGTCTAAAATTAAAATTAGTGGGAAAAAGTATGTGTCACGACCATCTTACATTGAATTTAACAGAATATTCGTGTGTTGTAAATACTAAATGTCAACTCACCAAAATAAACCCATATTTTGCACACAAAAACCCAGAAACCCAGACGAAGACCAAAAACCCCAGATCTAGTGAAAAAAACCTAGCTGTGGCATCACTGCAGTTGACGCTGGATTGACGCGAGTGGCCGCGAAGAAAGATGACAACTGGAGCGAACGGGGAATCGATTATAGCTTAACTAAAGTCGTAAAATGTAGAAACAGTTGTTAACTTAGTTCGTTGCTAAGTGGAACGTATTCAGGAATCGCTAGAGTCGATTCCTGGCTTGTCTTGATTTTGTTAGGCCAAGTAATTTGATCATTAATTTTTGTTGCAGTACGATTCCTATAGCGTGGGCCCGCTCTTTGTGCCGGTGCGCTCTTTTGTGCCGGTGAATAAGCTGGTCTCCCTGGCGTGGCTTTTGTGGGCGCTGAGAAATTCTCGAAGATTTACATTTTGACTTGTAACATACATGTAGACTAGCGTCTAACTCCGTAGTTTATGTAGCGCATAGATTTGCCTCGTGCAGTAGATTTAGGCCTTTGCTTCGTGCAGTTTCATTAGTATAATGTGCTACAAAGCAGCTACATGCTCTTTAGTTAGGCCTGTGCTTTGCGCAGATTGAAGATAGTGTATTGGGTGCACGGTATATTGTATTAGTTAAGTGCTTCAATAAAGATCTGTTCATTTAGCAATGTGTGACAATCGATTAGCGGCCGATTGGGCCGGTGTAAAGGTTTCAAATTACCCCCTACTAAACATTACCCCGGTAACTTGAAATCGGTTTCAGATTACTCCCCCGGAAGCTAGATTTGCATAAATCATCGCATTTATTGCACTAAAAAATTCAGAAAAATCATCTCGCTTCTTGTTTTGATCTGAAGAATATCATCCGTCATCCCACTTCGTGTTTTGTTATCAATATTTTGATCCGAAAAAATTATATCCTCCAAGCCATTTTCTCCATTGTAACTTCAGCGGCAATTAGTATTTTAGCTACAGATGTAAATATTGATAACAGACCACGAAGTGCGATGACGGATGAAAATCTTCAGATCAAAACAAGAAGCGGGATGATTTTTCCAATTTTTTAGTGCAATGAATGCGATGATTGATGCAATTTACAGTTTGTAGGGGGGGAGTAATGTTTAGGAGGGGTAATCTGAAACATTTACACCGGTGCTTTAGAATTGGGCGACCGCCCAAAGTATTTATGTAGCGCCATAGTTGAGGAAGCGGCAGCTGGCCTGTTAAGCTTAGCCATTGGAAATCTAATCCCAGACACTATAATTCCGCAAATAGCTCTTGATAATGAAAGACTAATGTCTGTTGTAGTGAATGATAAGAACCCTGCTTCGTCACACTTAGTGGGGGCCGCTGTTCACCCAACAGCCGTCTTGGAGCCAACTCACCATCTGGTACCTGGAAAGAAGAGCTTGTTGTTGGACTGCGAGTGGAGGATAGGGGATTGATTACCATAGGCGTAGGAGCCGGTGGTCCAGCCTAACATTAGCCAGCCTGGGCCCCTAAAAGTAACCGGGCCCAGGGTATTTGCCCTCTTCCCCTTCTCCCTGGGTGCGGGTGCGGGTGCAGGAACAGAAACTGCCTTTGTACATGCTGCAGAGACATAGGCCCAGGGCGGATCCAGGGTGAGTAATCCGGCATGCCCTCTCATTTGACATTTACATAGAACGTGGTCCTTAATCACTGAATGTGACTTTAAACAGGTTACCAGATATGAAATTAGCGCAGTTGGCCCGTTTTTCATAAGTTTTGGGAGAAAGACAAAAAAAGATCGTCAGAAAACTGTCTGGTCGAAGGCACACCTTGATTTCCCTCCCATTTGCCAACTCCCTCCATTCGAAACTTTCTGGATCCGTCACTGCATATGCCCAGTGTTTAATCTAGTCCCCTCCTCTGGGGGGGGGGGAATTGAGGTTTCTGCGGGGGAGACAATTGAGCGTCCGAAGGACGCTCGTGATGCGCGTAGCGCCGAGACCAAGAGAAGGAGGTATTGGGGAGGAGGATGTGCCTCTCCCCATCAGAAACGTTTTGAATTTCCAAATTGCAATGGCAGCATTTTAAGGTGTCATCTTAACAAAATAGCTGTACTTTTTCAGTGGTGACCCATTAGAAACTTTTTGAATTTCCAAATTGCAATGGCAGCATTTTAAGGTGTCATCTTAACAAAATAGCTGTACTTTTTCAGTGGTGACCCATTAGAAACTTTTTGAATTTCCACATTGCAATGGATGTGGTCTTCAGCTGTATCGTGCCCAAAGATTACTGTAAGGTCCTAGTATCCATCCATTCACGCAATTAAATCATCCAAAAGAGAGTCGTCTATTGCTTGCTCTCAATTCCCTACTGACATGGCTTTTATAAAGAATTTTTTAGAACTGCACACAACCAGCAATTTTAGTAATCTGGTGTGGCTTTGGTGGCCAAAATTTCTGACGACCTTTTTTAGTCTCGCTTGGTCTTTTGTCAGAGGAGATTTTGCAAAAAAATTCACAAGTCGCCGGCAAAAAATCAGATGACTGTTTTTAGTCATAAACTTAAAATAGGGCATCGTGCATATTTTCACTGCACAAACCCTTCGTTCCACTTCGCTCTTCCGTCATGAGCCAGTTGTAGTTACCTTTTTCTAATGATTATCACAGCACAAGATTGCTTTTACAACTGCACAAATTCATTCAGCACTGCACATTTTATCAATCATGAATAGTCTCTATCATCTATATGTATCTAGCAAACCCTGCAACAAACACAGATAAAATAATATTAATTCAAACCCAGTATTTATTTATGTTGCTTATAAACTGAACTTACACACAAACTCTGTAAAATTAGTTATAATGTAACATGCTGCGTTCTGCCAACGTGTTGATTAAACGAGAATTGAATTGAATTGTTATACAGTCAGTTGCTTTCATGTTAAAAAATATTTATTTGACGGACCAAAAAGTGGTGGTGACTGTCACCACCACTTTAAAAAGTGATGGTGACTGGACACCACCGTCACAACAGAAAGTTACGCCTATGCCTAAGGGCAGAGAACGAAAAGAAGAAGTGTGAAATTAGTTGCAAAAATTACTTCACTTGACTGCCTTATACAAAATGGTATTTAATGATTTCTTTGTTATATTTAGTCAATTGCTTTTTGCTATTGTTGAAATTGTATAATATACTCGGTTAAATAAAAGAGGTGCATTGAATTTACGAAAGAGTTAACCACCGTAGCCTTAAGCTTTTCAATGGCATCATAGCCAACCTCAATGATGAAAACGTTCAACATGAACGGTATCTTCACCGCAAGACTATCTTCGTAGCAGACACGTAGAGCCAAACAGTCGATCATCTGACGTGACTGATTTCAATTTGAATGTTCTTGGTCTTTGATTTGTTGCAACTTTTAATTACTGAATACTGTAGCGCTCGAAGACACGGTAACATAACCTTCAATCGATTGATCGGCTGTGGGCTGAAATCATAGCTGCATCTAATGTGAGAACTGTGTCACTGGCAGAATAGACGCATCTCTTGGTCTGGAGACCAAAAGTCATAGCTTTGGTCTTGGTCCTGATGTTCAAAGTCTTTGTCTTGTTCTTGAAGTATCCTTGCTCGTTACATGTTTAACGACACTGGCAAATCAGAGATGATTAGTGTCACCCTCCTCCTTTCAACCAGGCTTGGGACTGGCATTGGCAGAGAACAACTAGTGGCGGAGTTCTTAAAGTTTCCGATCTTGCCAACTGTATACAGATCTGCTGAAGTTAGAACGGTTGCCAGTCCAGGTTTTAAGCAAGGGCGTGACTAGAACAGATTTGAAGCATGATGGTACACTCCTTTCAGCAAAAGACAGGATGTCTAAGTGTGCAAAATTTGGGGAGAAGGCAGAAGATCTTCGAAGTAGGCGACAGTTAGCATCTTATTAAAGGCAGATCCACAGAAATCAGAATTTGAGCAGCAGGCCATACTATCATAATCATTAGCTATTCTAGTCATTTCATACATGACATTGCATTATTTTTGTTTAAAAAGAACGATGCAACGCAAGGGCGCAGTCGGATTCTCGTATTGTGACAGATTGTCTTGGAAAGCAACTACCAGGTATACGGTATCTGTAAAAGACTGAGAGACAGAAAGATAGAGCTAGACAGAAAGACAGAGAGAGAGAGAGAGAGAGAGAAAGAGAGGAGGGAGGGAGTGTGAAAGAGAGGGATGAGAGAGAGAATAAGGATGATGTAAGAAGAAATAAGTAATAAAGTAAGAGAGGGGGACAGACAGACAGAGACAGAGGATCCTGAGCAAGTCCTTCACTGGCAATTGTTCATGCGCTTCGGCGTGAAATTTCCATTCAATGGCCGCACTGTAATCGGGAGCGCTTCTGAGTAGGATCTGGAAGTGGCGCTATAACAAGTACCAGGTACACATGCATAGCCTACATCTCAATGATGTAGATAAGTCTAATCACGGCATGTCTTTGTTGCATCTAATTAGCTTAACTCTTTCGCAGCCAACTTGTTTTTCATAAATATAACCATAATTTGTTCATGCGAAGAAAATCTATTAAAATTTGTGCTATATAAATATATTATACATCATTTTGTTCGTATTTAATCCCTTAACAATATTCTGTCTTGAAATACCTGAACAATCAACGTGTTTGTCATGAAATTTATAAATAAATGAAATATTTCATAAAATAAAAATTAAATTTATAACATTGGAAATTCATTAAAAATTTTGCGAACAAAGTGTAATCTATACAAACACTGTAAAATGTAGCTAATTGTATGACAACCTTGTACAAACCAGTGGAGAGCGAAAAATTATTGAATTTAGTCAAAAAGTTATCTTATATCACTTCCACTCGAAGATATCGAAATGGGCATTTACAATGGTTGTTTCGATATGGTCGCCGTATTTCAATACAAAAATCCCATAAAGTCCCGACCGACGTAGTCTACTAATTTGAAAAGCCTTTATAAAACTCACTGGATGTAATTTTTATGTTCTGAACTTTGCTGAAGAATAAAAGAAGTTACCTACTAGGCCTAAGGCGTTATAAAATGAGCTAATGTTGGGTTTGTTATTCTTGATCATTCATGAGATCGGCGTGGCCAATAATTACCAATCGGTCGTCGATCGTCTTCAAATATCGAGAAAAAATATCTTACAACATTTGTCGAACGATATAATTTATTTGTTTGAACTTGGATGATCAATGACATAGGCCTAATTACGTAGACATGGCCAACGACCTACAAGTGGTCGTGACGAACACATTTATAAGTTTGTATGCAAATGTTTACACAATTTAGGTCCATAGTTTTCCCTTTTAAATTCGTCAAAACTCATTGGAAAAACTCGTTCTTGGTATTTTCTGAAACCTCGATATTTCCTCTAACGAAAAAATTTAAATAAAACACTAAATATTCATAAGTATATGCCATACGGACGCGTTTTTGTTGTGCGGTCGAAATCGACCGCATTGGCTGCGGAAGATAACGAGAATAAGATATACAAGGCCTTCAGATCGCTGCCACCACGGGTTTGTAATATATAATTATCCAGGTTTTTAAGTGAGACAAATCTAAACGACTGTATACTGCCCCCAGTAACACGCAGACCTTGCATGGCGGTAGGCTACCGGTGTAAAGGTTTCAAATTACCCCCTCCTAAACATTACCCCCCGGTAACTTGAAACCGGTTTCAAATTACCCCCCGGAAACTAGATTTGCATCAATCACCGCATTTATTGCACTAAAAAAATTAGGAAAATCATGTCGCTTCTTGTTTTAGTCTGAAGATTTTCATCCGTCATCCCACTTCGTGGTTAGCTATCAATATTTTGATCCGAAAATAATAATAGCCTCGAAGCCATTTTCTCCATGTAAACTTCAGCGGCGAATAGTATTTTAGTTACAGATGAAAATATTGATGACAAACCACGAAGTTGGATGACGGATGAAAATCTTCATGATTTTTCTGAATTTTTTAGTGCAATAAATGCGACGATTGATGCAAATCTAGTTTCCGGGGGGTAATCTGAAACCGGTTTCAAGTTACCGGGGGTAATGTTTAGGAGGGGGTAATTTGAAACCTTTACACCGGCACTAGGGTGTATGTGTGTGTGGGCCCCTAAAGTGTGGGCCCCTGTTCGGCCGAACATGTTGAACATGCCTTAATCCGGCCCTGGGCGTGATGAAAGAGCTTAGCTGTTGAAATTATTGCGCTTTGATCATAATATTCGAAGTCTTGCGCGTTAACAGATCTATGAAGCATGCTTGTCTGGTCGAAGTGCAATGATTGGCATCATAAAATAGCAGAAAACGGCGTATGAACTCGCCATGCCCGTTAAGCCAATGAAAAATTTTTAAGTTCGCAATTTTCAGCATGGTACCCTCTGAAGTTGTTACACCTGGTCTGTAAAAGAACAGAGTAAAATTTTAGATTTTTAGGATGATATTTACTGGGGGCTCAACATCACTAAAGTTTATGCTATATCGCAATATTTTGTACCTTTTCCAGTTTCATTGTTTACAGCGTTTTGGGTACTTGTCGGTTAATTCACCTGCAGACACCGAAACCCATAATACGCAATTTTACATGTAAAAATTAATTCACCTGTTGGTTACATCGCAAATTTAATAGATTCGCTGTGCGCATTTAACATTGGCATTGAAAATAACTCTTCAAATTCGGAACACTGACCTTGATCCAGCTTCCATTTCACATATAAACATACCTTAATCCAGCTTCCATTTCATATATAAAAACACCTTCATTCAGCTTCTATTTAAGATCAAAAAATATCTTAATCCAGCTTCCATTTACAAGCGATATTTTCATAAATCCAGCCTTGGTTCAAGCAACAGTTATTTTCATCAATCCAGCATCAGCATACGCAAAAACATTTTTATAAACAAGGCTCCAATTTAAGCAAGAATGTTTTTATCAATCCAGTTCCAATTTAAGCAAGGACATTTTCCTCAAGCCGACTTCTATTATATTTGAAACGGAAGCCGGATAAATGATAAAACACTTGAGAAATGGAAACCGGATGAAGGTATTCTTGCATGGAAGCTGGATGAAGGTATTTTTATATCTGAAATGAAAGCTGGATTAGTTTTTTTTTATAAATTCATGGCGTTCATGGCGTCCGAAATGATATAAACACGTGTGCTATAAGTTCATCGGATGTCACCATTACATTACGTCACTAAAATAGTGAGTAAAAATACTGCAGATTCCGCAGGTGAATTAACCGACAAGGTACACAGACGAAAATTCTGCAGGTGAATTAACCGACAAGTACCGCGTTTTGTTTCACATTATACATGTTACTTAGGCCTAGGCCTACTGTGTTATTATTATATTTAGACTAATTAATGTGTTTAATATTACTGCTGATCTATCAGTCAACATATTATCCTTGGATCCTTTCAGCTACTTTAGGGACAGAAATGAGTCCTTGTCATTGCAAAATCACAGCAAACAGCTAAGGATTTAATCTTAATTTAAAATAACTGAAACTGATATAAAACCACAAGAAACACTAAGTTGTAAAGAAATTATATTTAAAGAGTGCAGAAAAAGTAATTTTAACAAAAGGTTACTGTCAGTAGGTTTGAGCTTATAATGGTCAATGTCAATACAATTACAATCACAAAACAGAGTAAAATGGTTATATCTATTAATTGTGCAATTAGCATTTTACACTATCACTTTCATTTAGCTGCAACATGTTTCTTTTGTTAATAATATGAAAGCCTTTTGTTATTTAGAGTGAGCACTGGTTTGTGCAATTGGTGCAATGATGCAGTTGTATTTAGTGTATCAATGTAATAGTTATTGTGATATACTAAAGCAACTACAGTATTTCTGGATCACCCATTGTGCTGTTGTTCTGTTCGATTTACATTTTAGATTGATTAGTTAATTGCCAATGGAAAGCATGGCAGAAGTAGCTGCTTCAAGGCTTGTAACAGTCACATGTAGTTCCACTGACATTAATTTTGGTTGATTGGTCCGGTATTAGAAGAGATGCGTGGAAACAATCTTCCAACTTACCATCAGGCAGGGCTGTAATCAAGGGTATACGCGGGTATACGGCGTATGCTCACCTCCGGGAAAAACCGCATCGTGTATACTCACCGCGAAAAACCAGGGTATACGCGGGTATACAGCGTATATTCACCTCACAAAGGGCGTGTGGTACACGCGCGAGAAAGGCAAAGGCTATTCAGGTGTATTTTTCACCAAAATCCAGGCGAATGACTGAAAAAAAAGGTCGTCAGAAATTTTGGCGGCGAAAATGGAAAATTTTTATGAGATTTCGGCTGATGACTAAAAAAAAGGTCATCAGATTTTTTGGACGGGAGAATGGGGAAATTTTTGCCGGATGACAGCCGCCAGAAACTTTTGCCCGAAACAGTCGGTTTTTCTTCCGGTCAGCGTATACTCACCTCAAAATTTACCAGTACAGCCCTGCCATCAGGTGTTGTCTGTCTTTTTCCATCGGCACAAGATTCTTGCTAAGACAGTCAGAGACAGTTCAAAGTCTGTTGTACGTAAAGTTCTTCACATTTGGTCAATGGCCCGTATTCCAACAACACTTGAACGAAATGCCATTGGAAAGTTGGAAGACATGTTTTATAGATGGAAGAAACTGAAGAAGAGCATGCATCGCAGAACTGAGACCCAGATAGCTAATGAAAATACTATGATTGGAGATTTGGAAAAACTTTTTGATATAGCACATACAGATGCCGTGTCAATGATCACCATTGCTGAAGACAGGTTTTTCTTGGATGACCAACGCGTCCATGCATAGGTGGCTAGGCCATATGGCCTAGCCACAGCCTTAGCTAGAACAGAGGGCAGAAAGTCGAAGAGATTGAAGCGAGTAATATCTCAGAAGTAAAGAAAATGACAGAAAGAGAGAGAATATCACAGTTCAGGAAGATGATGAGTTGACTTCAGAAGAAGAATTGACCACTATAGCTGCTAAAGTTGAGTCTAATCTAGAAACCGCATTGAGAGACATGAGCCTGTTGTGCTGCTTGTTGTAACAAAAACTTGGACATTATGCCCAAGTCCAGCAACTGCACCAGCCAATGATCTTCACTTTCTGAAGTTAGCGAAGAAGTACGAGAAGATCAGCAAGGGCATTTTGGGTGTGGCAGTCAAATCATTCCTGAGACATTTATGGTACCTGAGTGAAGAGCTAATTGCCTTGCATTCTTTTATGATGCTGTATACAGCAACACCAAAGAAAGATGTTCGGTGCATTAAAGAAGCAAGGCTCTGAGAACCCACCAAAAGAATCCAGATGGAGCAAGACTAGTGCCATTCTTGAAATGAAACTTGATGACTTTGTCACAAACAGTACCATGTCATTCTTTCACACACTTGGGTTGAATGCTGATTTTCTCGAACAAGAAGATCCTGACAGATGGCAGACCCTTGAAGATTACCAGTATGGCAGTAGTATATCACCAAGCAAAGTGAGC
Organism: Lumbricus terrestris; assembly: GCA_949752735.1. Taxonomy (NCBI): domain Eukaryota; kingdom Metazoa; phylum Annelida; class Clitellata; order Crassiclitellata; family Lumbricidae; genus Lumbricus; species Lumbricus terrestris. The sequence goes on from OX457039.1 coordinate 65,642,497, forward strand.
TGTGAAACTGATACAGGACTTCAACACCTCCATTACAACAAGTGAAGAACATAAACGATATCTACTGCTGGTTTTCTCAAGCCACAGAATCAAGTACCCAAAAGCGAGAAAGTCAATACTTGTTGGTTATGATAAAACAACAAATTACCGGTACACTGATAACTAGACGCTAGTGACTTACTGCTTAAAAAAAGAATGTACCCGGTACTTTATTGTGGCAGTCTTATTATTAATATTCTGAATAGTTATGTTCTGATTATTGTGTTGATTTTGCATTGAAAAGATTTGAATGATTGAAAACTGTGAAACAAGTCAGAATAGCATGCTGTCGGACAATATATTGCTAACTTCACATGTGTTGAGCCTCCTCTAAACATGCATCCAAAAATCTTAAAAAATTACCTGGAACTTCTCTCATGATAGACAACAAAATGGGAGGGTACCACATAAGAAATTCTGAAATTAATTTTTAACGGGCAACCTAACATTGCACATTAACTTGGGCTAGATTCATGAATCACACATAGACTCCAATGTAGGAAAAACCTTCTTTATCTGTTCAGCTTCAAGCTGACAGTCGACATTTTCAGATCATTCTCCGGTTACAGAAATCCCTGTCACCATTTGAATTGATCAATTCAGATCGGCGCTCACAGGCTTGCCACTTGGATTAATTGGGCACCTTGATCAAGTTCACTAAGCTGCTTGCCTCAACGGCCGCATTACTAAATAATAGCAAATATGCCTCTTCTCTGCCCATTTGGGCAACGCTTTTCACTGGCTTCCTGTTTCTCAGCGCATCACCTACCGAGTTGATGCACCTGCTTGACCATGCCTTCTCAGTTCCATCGTACTTTCCTGATCTTTGTCTCTGACCTCGCAGCCCGTCGAGCTCTTTGCTCTTCGGCAGCGGGGCAGCTTTTGGTTCTGTGAACTTGCGCTTCAATCAGACAGTACCGAGTCTTTTCGATTACGGGTCACGCCATCTGGAATGACCTCCCATTAGCCTTGCTGATGCCTAGGCTAAGCTCCCCTTGCTTTTTATAAGTCGCTCAAATCCTGCTGTGACTTGACTGGGAGCACCACTGAGTATATCTCATGAAGAGGCGCTAAATAAATTATCGGAATGAATAAATGAATGAACGAAATAATGGAACACTTTGTATTGCTGCTTCTTCTGTAATTTAAGGGAGAAGTTTGGCCCAATATGTTTGTTTGTTTGTATGTGCACTTGTTATAGCCCTCCTTCAAGCTCTAACTACTCAGAGGCGCTCCCGACTGCAGAGCGGACACTGCATCGGAGTTTCACGCCGAGGCGCTGAGCAATTAATTGTAATTGTAATTGTAATCGAACATTTATATAGCGCCCCTTCAAGATAACTCCTCAAAGGCGCTCCCGACCTGACACCAAACCACAATCAAAGAGAATGGTTTTCAAATGCTTGCGGAAAAGGGGCAAAGAAAGACAAAGAAGTTCATTGCGGAGACTAATAGGTAACTTATTCCAGAAAGACGGACCAACCATAGCAAAGCTTCTATGTAGCACTGTGGAAGATCGAGCCCTAGGGACAACCAGGTCGCCATGCGTAGCAGAGCGAAGGAATCTACGGCCTGGGATGGACAGCACAGGTACACAGAGTTCCATAAGATAGATCGGAGCTTGGCCTGCTAGGCAATTACGCATGAACATTAGAATCTTAAATTCAATACGTTTTTGCATTGGCAACCAGTGCAGTTCTTCCCGTATAAAACTTGATATATGCCCAAACTTTGGTATGCCGCCAATCAGGCGGGCCGCAGCATTAAGGACAGATTGCAACTTATTAATGCGTGAAAGTGTTAAGCCCGCATAGATGGCACTACCATAGTCAACTCTCGTGCATATAAATGCATGCATCAGAGTAGTGGCAGATTTGGTAGTAAGTGAGCGACGTACCGAGCGAATTTGACGAAGATGGTAGAAGCAAGTGCGAGTGAAGGACTTGCCCAAGGTCCTTACGCGGCGACTTCATGTGGATTCGAACCTCGAACCTTCCGGCTTCAAGACAACGACGCCACCACTACACCACCGCGACCCACAATATCATATTTAAGTGCGAACAGCCTTGCTTCGATGATCAGACAAATTTATTGCTCGAGCTTTTATTACGCAATTAGTGGAAATGCTGCCGAATACGTAACATGCATGAGCGGTAAATATTGTAGCGGACCAGGGCTGGGCAAAGACACCAGGAGCCGAACACCAGCCCTAGTCGTCAGGGTATCGTCGTCTTGTCCGCCGAGTACGGCTTCAGCTGTTGACTGAAGACTAGCCGACTAGGCTTAAGCTCATTTATTTGAAGAACAGAAATGTCAATGCAGTGTTCACAGTCAACTTCAGTAGCGCCAATGTTCGGAGCAATGTTCGGAGCAATGTTCGGAGCGGTTTCTATAGCGCCAGAGTCCGGATTAATGCACCACTGTTCGCAGCAATTGTCAATGCAGAACGTCCGTTCGTCCTTATAGATCGCAGCGGAGTCTATAGCGCCGTCGTGGCAGCGCCCGGAGTAGACCGTCGTGGCAGCGCCAGGAGTAGAACCGTCGTGGCAGCGCCCGGAGTAGAACCGTCGTCGCAGCGGATCCCAGCGGTCGTTCTCGTCAGGAGGTGGCGGTTGTCGGAGGCCGCACCCCAGTCACGTAGAGGGAAACCTGAACACTCAAGACCGAGCCTAAAAAGCTTCCAAGGCCGCCTCAGGATTTACTCCGCTCCACAATCAGTCATCACTCGAAGCGTGTTTTACAACGAATCGAGCCAGACAATTCAACAGCCTTATAGCCCCGAAAAGTCAGACTGTCTCAACAGTGAGGCAAGCCTCCTTATATAATACACTGCCTCTGCACGCGTAGGCCACGCCTACTCAGGCCAGGTCTACGTAGACCGGGCAGGTCTACGCCTGCTACAGGCCACGCCCACTCAGGCCAGGTCTACGGTAGACCGGGCAGGTCTACGCCTGCTACAGGCCACGCCCACTTCAGGCCAGGTCTACGGTATACCGGGCAGGTCTACGTAACCACAGGCAGGTCTACGTAACCTCAGGCAGGTCTACGTAACCTCAGACAGGTCTACGTAGACCGGGCAGGTCTACGCCTGCTACAGGCCAGGTCTACGTAACCTCAGGCAGGTCTACACCTGCTACAGGCCAGGTCTACGTAACCTCAGGCAGGTCTACGTAGGTTACGACAGACAGACAAACAGACAGGCAAACAGACAGACAGACCGAGTACAAAATTCTCAACATGCTCCCCCCAGGAACAGTCCAAGGCCCCCTTGGAGCAATACAACACTAGGATACAAGCAAATCGCCAATAAGGGCGTCGAAAATTTACAGACAACAGACGCGGCGATACAAAGTTGCTATACAGAATTCGCCGAGCGTCACTATACAAATTATTATACAATTCAGCGTTAGCTGTCAGTGCGTTTTCTGCCAGCGGTTTTTTGTTTTTTTTGTTTTTGTAGCTGTCAGTGGTTTTCTGTCAGCGTTTTTTTTTAGCTGTCAGTGTTTTTCTGTCAGCGATTTTTTTCCCCCCCAAGCAATTAATACAAAATGACATTTAGACAATTTACAATCATTTAACGTTCTTTCGTTGATCCATATAACATCCGTATATTGTTCACCACGACAAAGAAATACAATGTTACTGTTATGCAAACTTTACAGCGTCTCACTTCGTATAAGTACAGAATGTTCGCAACGAATTAAATCGTAAGCCATTACACAGCGTTCATTCAACAATTATGTCGACGAATATTATCTAGGCTATACATGAAGTTTATTACACAATAAAGGCCCGCATTAGCCCAAATCACACACAAACGGCAAAACAGAACACACAATTAATGACGGCCCAACTAGTCGTAGCCGTAACGATCATTTACAATGTAATCGCTACACAAACATAAGAGTCTAACAGAATGTTTTATTCCGTAGGAATGCGCGCGTTTAAAGACCCTTGCGCGCACATTCGCAGACATGTGCGCCGCCTACTGGAAACGGATAGGACGGCGAACAGTCCGACGAGGACGGTTGAGTCCTGCCGCCGCTCCGCCGTAGTCTCTATCGTACGGGTTTTTTTCCAACGTTTCTTTTTCGTGCGTTCTGTCTCCTCGCGATGTGAAAGTCTCGGTCCTTGGCCGATCGACAGTAACGACTGTCGCTTCGTCGTTAACTATGTCCTGTTGCTTTTCCGAAGTTTCTTTCTTTGCACGTTTCCCTTTCCAGCGATGACGTGCCCGACGGCTGAAAGAAGCTGTGGCAGCGTGCACCTTCTCACCGTGTTGTCCTTCGGTCGACCTCGCGGGCAATTCGTTCCATTGTCCTTTCGTCCAGTCACCTTCTTCGAATTTCGCAAGGCGGACTCGCAGGTCATAACTGTGTTTGCTCCTTTCTGCGTTCTTTTTAAGGCTTTGCCGTGCAACACTGTAAGCCTTTCCAAATCTTTCCGACAACTCAGCTACATCAGAATCTGGTCGGAAATCTCCGGGGTCAGAAGGCACAAATCCACGATGCAAAATCGACTTACAGGTAAACAGACCTGTCCTATTCACTTGAGCGAGACTAATCGTTCTCTGAGAACATTTATATCGCCAGCCAAGAGTTCTAAACCACAATGCATGAGAATGGGAATCAAAGAGAAGAAGATAGGAATCCTTCCGCGTCAGATTAGGCCTAATCAATTCGCCGTAATCAATACAGTACTGCAAAGACCCATTTTTCTCCTTGACGAGCACCACATTCGCGGCCCATTCACTCACAGCAGGCTCTACAACCCCAGTCACTATCATTTGCTTCAGTTGTGCGTCAATAGCAGCCTGGTACGGAAGCGGTTGCCTCCGCAAGGGTTGCCTCACCGGGCGAGAATTTCCTGTATCAATCCGGTGCTGAGAAATCATTGTCCGACCCAAGTCCTGGTCGGTAGTCGAAAAAATGCCTTTGTATTCGTCCAGCAACTCCTTCAGTCGTCCCTTAACATCGGCTGGGACTTCCTCTGAAATTTCCTCCATTAGTTTCCCGACCAAAGGGTTTTCATCAGTAGGACCCGTGTATTCTCCATTTTCATCCCTTACCTCAACTTTCACGGGGTGCAAATCACCCAACATTTGATCAGCTGCCAACAGGGCAGATTGTTCATTCAAATTCACCACCCGAATACAAGCATTATCGGCATCATCACCCAACACAACTCTGGCTACATGCAACCCAGGCTGAATTTCTTTAGACTCGGTCATCCATGCCTGTGCGGAAGTGTTCAAATCTCGATACTGCATTCTACATGGTACATCACACTGAGAACGAGGAAGAATGGTTATTTCTTCCGCCACCATCACCCTGCGACACCAAAGCGAGCCATTACCCTTTACCAGAGGAATGCGGCGTCGACCAATAAAAAGTGCGCCCTGTCCAAAACCCAAACGACATCGATGCTGTCTCAACCAATCCATTCCAAGCATGGGTTCACCTATTTGGTCAGAGACAAGAAAACCGGTATCAATGAAAATCCTCGGGAAATCCCAATCGAAACATCAATCCGACCCAAAACCCTAATCTGCGTTCCATTAGCAGCCAAGAGAATGCGGTTACTAGGCTGGAGCGGCAAACCATCAACATCAGCAGAGGGAACCAGGCTTACCTCCGACCCAGTGTCCACTAGGCATGTTCTTTGCTGTCCGTTGATCGTTCCACGGATGTAGATCGCGTTGTTCGTCACACCCGAAGCTCTGTCTCTCGTTGTATGGTTGGTGACGGTTGTTCCATTCTGTTCGGACGCTGGCGGGTCCGAGATGCGTGCGTCGTCTTGACGGTTGGAGAACTGTCGGCGTTGGCGGCACCGGCGAGCGACTTGGCCCACCCGTCCGCAGTTGAAGCAGGTTATCCCGCGTCCGGGACTCCCAGATGCGTTTCCTTGAGGCGGAGGAGGAGGAGAGGTAACGGTCGATGGAACCGTTCGTGGGACAGTCGGCGCAGCGTTGAAACTCGTCCGATACGAGCTTCGGATTTCGTCCAGCTGTTGGCAGATCCTTCCTTCCATGTCTTGTTGCCACTTACGTTGTGCAGCGAAGAAGCCGTCCAATTGAGACTGCAGCTGTCCTCCGGCGTCGCAGTCTTGAGTCTCTCTCACCCGATTGGCTGGTCTGCGTCGATCTTCCAGGTCCGACGTCTGTTGATACGCGGCGAGGCGTAGGGCTGCTCGGTACGCCTCGTCGATGGTTTTCGGTTCGCATTCTCTCACCTTGAGAGACAACTCCCGGTCGCGGATCGCTTCGAGGAAGGCGTCCTTCGCAACAATCTCCGTCGTTTCGTTGGACGGCACCGGATAGGCGAGAACGACGAGTCTCCGGATGTCGTGCAGCAAATCACCGAGGGTCTCGTCTGCCCTCTGTCGACGGTAGTAGAGCTGCGCTCGGAAAGTCTCGGCCTGACCCTCCGACCCGTACCGTTGACGTAGTCTCTCGACCAGCTGTTCGTACGTGACTTCCGTCCGGGCCCCGAAATCTCACAACAACTGCGTTGCTGCCTACTCCAAGGAACAACGGAGGAAGTCGACTTTATCGGCTGCAGTCCATCGGTTGTGTCTCGCGCACACATCGAATTGTGCCAAGAACGATTCGAGAGACCCAGTTCCATCGAATTTTCCAGGCTTCATCGGAGTCTTCTTTTCACCGACCAAGCGACTGACGTTTTCCAGGATCTTCGATTCCAGAGCACTGACGTCTCTCTCTGGGATCAGCATACTTTTGCGCTCCCTCTTCGGCGAAACGTCAAAATCGATTTTCTGCAGAAAACGGCTGGACTCGACCTCGTAATCGACCCGAACGTTCTCTCTTCGTCCAGCGGCTGGCGACAGAGTAGTGTGGAGGCCAGAGACACTTCCGTCCATCCCCGCACGAGGAAACTCACCAGTCGTAGCGCTCCACATTGTTGCCAGTCTGTCGAAGTCTCACAGAGTTGGCTGTTGTCCTTCCTTGATCACCCACGGCTGTAACCAGTTCGGAGCAGTCCGACGAATTTCACAAAACTCCACTTGTCGGGTACCAGTTTGTCGAAGGTCAAACTGGACAAGACCAAAACCCCACTTACTGGAACCAGTTTGTCGAAGGTCAAACTGGACAAGACCAAAACCTCACTTCTGGTACCAGTTTGACGAAGGTCAAACTGTACAAGACCAAAACTCCACTTACTGGAACCAGTTTGTAGCGGACCAGGGCTGGGCAAAGACACCAGGAGCCGAACACCAGCCCTAGTCGTAAGGGTATCGTCGTCTTGTCCGCCGAGTACGGCTTCAGCTGTTGACTGAAGACTAGCCGACTAGGCTTAAGCTCATTTATTTGAAGAACAGAAATGTCAATGCAGTGTTCACAGTCAACTTCAGTAGCGCCAATGTTCGGAGCAATGTTCGGAGCAATGTTCGGAGCGGTTTCTATAGCGCCAGAGTCCGGATTAATGCACCACTGTTCGCAGCAATTGTCAATGCAGAACGTCCGTTCGTCCTTATAGATCGCAGCGGAGTCTATAGCGCCGTCGTGGCAGCGCCCGGAGTAGACCGTCGTGGCAGCGCCAGGAGTAGAACCGTCGTGGCAGCGCCCGGAGTAGAACCGTCGTCGCAGCGGATCCCAGCGGTCGTTCTCGTCAGGAGGTGGCGGTTGTCGGAGGCCGCACTCCAGTCACGTAGAGGGAAACCTGAACACTCAAGACCGAGCCTAAAAAGCTTCCAAGGCCGCCTCAGGATTTACTCCGCTCCACAAGCAGTCATCACTCGAAGCGTGTTTTACAACGAATCGAGTCAGACAATTCAACAGCCTTATAGCCCCGAAAAGTCAGACTGTCTCAACAGTGAGGCAAGCCTCCTTATATACACTGCCTCTGCACGCGTAGGCCACGCCTACTCAGGCCAGGTCTACGTAGACCGGGCAGGTCTACGCCTGCTACAGGCCACGCCCACTCAGGCCAGGTCTTCGGTAGACCGGGCAGGTCTACGGTAGACCGGGCAGGTCTACGCCTGCTACAGGCCACGCCCACTCAGGCCAGGTCTACGGTAGACCGGGCAGGTCTACGTAACCACAGGCAGGTCTACACCTGCTACAGGCCACGCCCACTCAGGCCAGGTCTACGGTAGACCGGGCAGGTCTACACCTGCCACAGGCCACGCCCACTTCAGGCCAGGTCTACGGTATACCGGGCAGGTCTACGTACCCACAGGCAGGTCTACGTAACCTCAGGCAGGTCTACGTAACCTCAGGCAGGTCTACGTAGACCGGGCAGGTCTACGCCTGCTACAGGCCAGGTCTACGTAACCTCAGGCAGGTCTACACCTGCTACAGGCCAGGTCTACGTAACCTCAGGCAGGTCTACGTAGGTTACGACAGACAGACAAACAGACAGGCAAACAGACAGACAGACAGAGTACAAAATTCTCAACAATATTCTTGATAGCCTGCTAGACTACATGCGTAGGGCCTACATTGAACAAGAAGGAACTTATGTGTACCCTAGTGTTCTTTACACATACTCAACCTGCTTGTTGAAGGAGCAGTATAGGGTTCACAGGTCACAGGAATCAGAAACACTAAGTCTGCTGCAAGTAGGCCTATTGTGCAACTATTGCTGGGTACAAGAAGAACGCCGCCTTAGCGGCTGCTCAGGATGATCCATCTCATGTCAATATTCTAAACCCCATAGGCCTACGCAGAGGAATTTCGTAAGAAAAAACACCAATCGACTCAACAAATTTTCAGGAAGTATATCCCATTGACGAAAATACCAAAGTCCACATAAATCCGAGCTGTGCTCGAGCCGCCATCTTGGAAAATGGCGGCATAAATTCGATTTTTGGGCAGTGACTCCTGAACCGTTTTAGCTACTACGAAATGTAAAATGTCAAAAACAATCCTCATGAAACGGCAAAGCATTTTGGTGTGTAACATTTGTTTCTATGGTATAAAAAATGTTAACATGATGAAGTAGTCAAATTATCATGTATTTCAGTTAAAGTTTTATGGCCGGAAGAGCAAATAGGCCCTACTGGGCTGCGAATTGTGATTTTAAGATCAAATCAACGACGAAAGTAACAAAAGTCCCTATACAATTAGGGTGTGATCATGCTTACGTACTTAATTATCAATTTCAAACAATAAATCACTACCGTAGCCTACTTCAGTTGAATGCTTTCTAGGAGATAAAAACCAGTTGCAACGTATAAAATAAATTTAGATCAGGGACTACATTGGACTACAACGGATTATTGACGTTGAGAAAAACAATTATCTCTGAAAGTCGGTCTGTTGATTAGATTTTAGTAGCTTAAAGGTTACTTTGGTAATTCATTATAATCGAAACCTACACTTTAGAGAGCCTCTTCATATAAATCTCTGCATAGGTACTTCAAGTCTTTTGAAAGGAAGCTGACAGTTTACAGTAGTTAATCATAGGCCGAGAAAGCCATGGGCTGTTAATTGGATAACCATAACCATAAATTTTATTGAACCCAAGAAACAGAATGACATCGGAAAACAAGTAGAGTAGAACAAAGTTAACAAATAGGATAACAACTCTCAGGAATCTGATTCCGCTCGTTGACTACCTGTAACAGCGAGATAAATTTTGGCTGAGTTGGTTATAAAACAAGTGCACAATAAAGCATAATTCATAACTAGTAAAATACGCTAAATTATTTAACGACCACCATGCAATCTGGGCGATAAGATTAGACCGGAGTCTAGTTTTAAAGAGCGAGATTCTAGTTAAATACGTAAGGTAAAAGGTATATCGTATTGCAATGAAAACATCCGAGAACTAGTCTTAACAAAAGCTTCTCCTACATTCGCATCAGAGCGCACAGGATATGGGTTTAGGATAGACGTAGCTAGTTTGTTGTTCGGATACTAGGGTCCCCTAGTAGCTTAATAAACCTATGGAACAAACTATCCACTGGAAAGTCATTTTGGATGTCACCGGATAGTATCCAGTGACATCAAAAAAAATGCTCTCAGTCCATATCACACTTCAAAGTATACTAATCCTATCCGTGCCCAAACACTAAACACACAAAATATGCTCTACCGGTTCAGCTCATCACAGTCCGCTTATCTAACTAAGTTATACTAACAGTAAATCACTTAGGCCTAATAGTTCATATCTAGTGGAACCCATCCCTTCAGGTAGCCTACGTCCTTTGTTCCCATAAATTATAGGCTGCCATATAAATTCTGGTACTTACTTATCTAATGATTTATGGTTACTTACAAGGAGTGCAAATTAATAACTTGCGATTTGCAGATGACATTGACTTACTGGAGTATAGTTGCGAAAGGTTACAAGAAAGTGTAGGTGGGCTAAATAAGGATGCACAAAGGGCTGGGTTAAGGATAAATGTGGACAAAACAAAAACAATGGTGTTTGGGAGAGAAACAACAGACACGGAAATCAAAGTGCAAGATCAGACGATTGAAAATGTAACACAGTTTGTGTACCTGGGCAGCCTGTTGACGTGGAATAACGACTGCACAAAAGAAATAAATACAATAATATTATAGTAAAAGCAAAAGGAGCCATGGCAGGACTGAACACCATCTGGAGCAGCAAGCAAATAAGTTACATGACTAAATTGAACGTCTTAATGGCATGTGTGTTCAGCACAGCACTATACGCATGTGAAGCATGGACTGTCAAGAAGACGGATCGAGATAAGATATTGGCATTCGAAATGTATTGCTATAGAAGAATATTACATCTGAATTGGACAATGAAGGTTACAAACAAGGAGATTCGTAGCAGGTTAAATATAAAAGAAGACCTTATGCAGAAAGTAATGAGGAGGAAACTCAGCCTATTCGGACACATATGTAGAATGGAGGATGACAGAAAGATAAAAAGTGTGATGCTGGGAAGTATGGATGGTAATGGAAGAAGAGGACGACCAAACAGAGAGTGGATAGACGACATCAAAGAGTGGTGTAATCAAGACATTTACAGCTTAAGCAGATCTGCTCAGGACCGCAGACTTTGGAGGAGAACGATAAAGTGTGCATTGGACACCTACAGGTTGTTAATCCATGGATAATGATGATGATGATGACTTACTGATCACTTTGTCATATTTGCTCAATTGCTCTTTTGTTGCTGAAATGGTTTATTCTGCGTTCAAAAAATGAATTGAATTGAAATGAAATATTTAACCACCGAAATCTAAAACTTTTCAACGGCACTCCTGGCCAACCTAATGATGAAAAGGTTAAACATGAACAGCATTTTCACCTGAATTTCTGAGCTGCGCCACTGACAGGATAACAATGTGATAGGCTACTCTCGTTTCATTGGTGGAACTGTGCGAGCAGTTTGATCACGTTCGTTTTAGCAACCTCCTGCGTCCTGCCGTTGTCGATTTTCATTCGAACAAAGATGATTAATTATCAACAGCACATGGTTAAATTTTTCAAAGCTGATGGCAATGATATCACGTATCAGCAGTTGACAAAATTATGGCTCAATTCATTGTTTGAACTGAAGTGTACTCAATGAAACACGAGGCCGCTCATGTTGACAAGACTTTGAAGTAATGACACTCTTTCTCGTTGTAGGACCTATTAATAAGCACCAAAGACATGCCGTGCTGACACTACTGTAACACTGATTCGGTGATCATAAATTACGACAGAGCTGCATTCCCTTATCATCAGTAGGCCTACTGTCGGTGAGCGTGAAGTAGAAATGATGTCTTAATCGTGGGTAAAGTCCGCAAAAATTCCTCACTTTCTGTAGCGGCGCCAGAGAGGGGCTAGGGGCTAAGCCCCTAAAAACACCATCCTTTATTAATGTAAAAATTAAATATTTCGATGATTGCCCCCTAAAAATGAAATAAAAAGGTCGTCAGAAATTTTGGCGGATGAAAATGGAAAATTTCCTCCGCGATGATTCAACCCAAACACTGAAATTCTGGCGCCGCCACTGCTCACTTTTGGCTCCTCTATATCTTTTTTAAAACCTTTGCAGATATCCGATTTCCAGGACTATCGATTATAGTATGAATATCAGACTGCGTGTGTAACGTTGTTGCTTTTTCTAAAGAAGACAATTGTAATATAAAATGGCTAGATTTAATTCTAATTCAGTTTGGCATTGCCTGCTTCTGATCTGCCTTTAATGACATAGCCTAACCACCCGAAGTCTGTAATTTATCCTGTGAAAGAAATTGTTCCTAAATCATCTCCAATGCACTTGATATTTAGGTAACTTGTTAATTGTTTGACGTGACCAAGGCTCCGGCAAAGTTTCTACCTTCAGACCTATCTCCAACCTTAACATCATTTCCAGGGTCATTGAACGCCTCTCCCTTGTCTGCTGTTAAGGTTGGAAATAGGGTTGAAGGTAGAAACGTTGCAGAAGCCTTGGTCACGTGACTCACGTCTTTTAAGCAAAGGCGTGACTAGAGCAGATTTGAAGGACTACATGAAAACATCCTTCCGTAAAATACAAGTTGGAAAAGTACGCAATAAGGTGGGAGAAGACATAAGACCAAGAGACAATTAACAAGTTACATGTATGTAAACATTAAGTACATTGAAGATGATTTAGATGAAAAAGCGGTGACGTTGAAGCAGAAACAGATTCGCAGGTGAAATGTGGTGTCCAGATTTTGCCTTGATCCCCGACAGGCATGCGTGAATAACCTCAGCCATGGTCAGAACAGTGCGTGCCTGGAAGATACCTCTCACTGCATGGTTTGACGGAGATAGTCGTAATCTTCGACGAGGGGTCACACGTTTCGAGCGACGCTGTCGGCGAACGTGAAGCACTGAGGAACGTGTGGCCTGGCTCAAGCTTGACAATTTTTTTAAATCTTTGTTTCCACGTATTAAGTGCTATTACCTAATTGCTCCTGCCACTATAATAGGCCCTATAAAAATGGTCATTGTTCCCCGAAAACTTTGCTTTTCAGATCAGGAGATTGATATTCTGAAATTTAATTAATCGTTCGAAACATTCAATAGGAATTCAGTGCTGTTATACTGTATTTATACAGCAGTATAAATACAGTATAACAGGTGCCTTAATCCCACCAGTTCCATTCATTTCCAGCTGCCCGAGTGGATAGCCTATACCTCTTGGCTGCGAGCATCCGTCCGTCTGACGCGTTTTGCTATGTCTGCGGTCAATTTATCAAGACAAGATCGAAAAGTACTCTGTGGAAGCACCTGCGTTTTTTCTTGAGAAATTAGAATCGACTGCAACCCGAAAGAGAGGCGTCTCTTCACTGACAGTTCATCTAAGAGCCTCAAAGTCGTACTGCTGTATAATGTGTGTATCCTATCGATAAGGCGACTCCGAAAGGGCGACCATCAGAAGAGCGACCACAAAAGGGCGCCGATTTTAAAGGCGACTGATCGAGAGAGCGCCGAGAGAGCGCCGATCAAAAGGGCGACCGAACTAAAGAGCGACCATCAAAAGGGCGAACATCGAACGTTCGCGCTGTACGATCTGATTGTTTTCATGAAAACGGTTGATGAAAGACGGTAGATCAAAGAGAAATACGCAAACAGGTTGTTTGTTTACTCTTTCTTGGCGATCTAAAGGGTCAACATCAATGAAAACGGTTGACGAAAGACGGTAGATAAAAGAGAAATACCGACTGAGGGTAAAGTAGCCTATGCCTATGGTAACTGTCATAACTATGAGTGATCAGTGGTCTCAAAGTCGAGGCTGAAGATTACGGCAACACAGGGCTGTTTTTTGCTAGTTTTAGCTGTACAGAAGTGCTTCTACAACTGCACAAATCCACTTAGAACTGCACATTTTGTGTACAACTGCACGTTAAAAAAGCCATGCGGCAACAGAAGCAATCTGGATTACCTCAGAGGGATATCTTATAACCTCACACTCAACGTGTGAACCTACTAATAGCCATTGAACATTTACACAGAGACTTTTGCAGAGACTTTCGTTTCGTTGATTATCCTTAGTGTTTAATTTACTCTAATAACTATGTTCTAAAACATTATCAATTGTGATTATTTCATTTTGTTTATTCATAAAATATTGACATTAACATTCATGATCGATATGGTGAGATTTCAGCCTATAGGCCCTAGGTCGCTCTTTGGATGGTCGCTCTTTTTTTTCGGTCGCCCTTTAGATCGTCGCTCTTTCGATCAGTCGCCTTTAAAATGGGCGCCCTTTTGTGATCACCCTTCTGATGGTCGCCCTTTCGGAGTCGCCTTATCGATAGCGAACTAAAAGCCACTAGTGAACTCTCTCCGTTTCTTTATCTTGCTCATTTAGTGCACCTCAAAGAGGATTACAGCAGCGTAAAAACCTTTGCTAGACGACTTGAAGTTTGATGAGTACGACTGGGATATCATAGGGGACTTCAAAGTGATACTGGGGTAGCATTCGCGGGTTCTAGGACTACCGGAATATAAATATTCGTTATCGATCAGCGCGCACATTGATGACTCATAGATGGGTGATGGGTCAGAGTTCTTCCGAAGAACGGTCTTCCATTGACGATAATCTTAATGTCTTTACAATAAGTCTGATAGACGGGTCTGCTGCCATCATGTTTCACGTTTTCTTCTATTTTACTACACTGCTATTTATCTATGACACATTTAACTAAAAAAAATATTTCGTGATTTATCTTTTATATAGCCTGGCCTACATGTAAACGTCAATGGCATATTGCTATCTTTAAGTGCAGTCACTGTAAATATTGCTTTCCTGACAAGTGAATCTTGAAACCTGCCGATATGTTAGACATGTTGTCTGTTGTTAACGGGTTTGCTAAAATACAGCATCATAAATTAGGACTCAGGCCAATCATGAATAAAAAATCATGATGGTGTATAAATGATCCTCTGAAAGCTGCAGGTCTAATTTTGAAGTTGATTTAGAATCTGGTCTGTCTGGACATTCTTACAAACTCCTGTTGCGGAGCCGCTAAACTACTTCCATTTACCAAGATGAAGTTTGTGTCGTGTCTTCTCGTTGTTCATTTCCTTGTGGCTGTTGCATTCGGTTCCGATAAGATCGAACATTCATCAGGAACAGAGGAAAAAGTAAGAAAATATAGATCAGCAAATCTCACCATAGCAACGCATCGAAATAGATTTCTTATTGGGTGGAGATTAATTGTCATCTTTATTTGCAACCTTCATAATTTCGTGGACTCGTGCATGGTCAACTCCACAAAGCATCTTCCAATGGCACACCAAAATCAAGTCGCAGCCAGATGACTGAGATGAGTAATGGTCCAAACTTCTCCACAGGTGAAAGAAACTTAAAGAAAATTTAGTTGAGACAAAAAATCATACCGAGCAGAGCGAACAAAAACTAGGAGAGAAATTCAGCACTTGGGTATTAGTCTACAACCGAAAACTCTACTCATAAGCGCGGGCACTGAATCGGAGTTTCGCGCCGAAGCACTGAGCAATTGCGAGTGAAGAACTTGTCCAAGGTCCCTATGAAGCGGCTTGAGGTGGATTCGAACCTGCAACCCTCCGGCTGCAAGGCAACGAGCTACACCACCGCGCCCCACAATTGTGTTGTAAAAGGGGAGCATGTTTACCGTAGAGTAGACACTCGATACAGATGCCCAGTTCGACACTCCACTGAATAGGCTACAAGGGTGATCAGCGGCGTCGCTCCCTCAAATGTTAGCGACTCTCCTGGCATGTTGCAGACGACTGGGGTCTTTCCATTCTTCATTGAATGTTCAATGATGAGTTGATGACCAACTGAAGAGAAGGCATGCACCACATCCTTCATAAACGCGTCAATTTTATCGCCATATAGCCTAATAATTATATTGTCGTTATTTCTAAAAGCTATAATACATCGTTTTGGGGTTAATTAGGCCGTACGTGCGTCATATTGAATACAATAAAAAATTTACATGATTGTGTTAACAGAGCTTCAGCTATGCTGATTTCATCAGTCTGCATGATGATTTCATCAGTCTGCAGCAAGAAGTCAAAGCTTTACGGACTCAAAGAGCAGCCTTCGAATGGACCGGTTAGTCAGCTGATAATAGGCTATACAACTAAAAAACTGATACTATACAACTAAATTTTTTTTTCAAAAACTGTCTTGAAAATATTTTTCTTTGCTGATTATGTGTTTCTCATTGACAAGACTAGTGGTCGCATTTGACTTATTTTGCTTTAGTTCTCAGAGAATTTCTTTTTCTTATTCTAGTTCTCCAAATAACTATTACTTACACTGCTGTTAAAAACGGTTACGGTAACCTGCCATAAGATGCTTTCGTCCGATTTCAAGAAGGCTCTCATTTCCAGAGAATTTTACATGTGTCGGTGTCGCCAAATAGAGTATCTCCCGTATTAATCGTATCCCCTCCCAAATGAAGAAAAATCGAAAAATCCACTTCCGCGTGTATTTATTTTTGCAAATTAATTTTTATCTGCTTTGTTTTGAACAATGACACTAACAGGTATGTTATTCCTACTAGATAATTTTGTTTTGATTTGTTTTTAGAGCACTTAGAACATTTAAAACACTTAAGAACACTCAGAGTCACTAAATAAATTCGAGTTGCTTTTCTCTGGACAAGTGGACATTGCTTAGGACACTTAAAACAATTAGAGTCACTTTACATTTTGATTAAAGCATAACATTTTCAATTATATGCATTTTTCAAAATGGGAATAGAATGGCTTACCCCCCCCCCCCGGATAGTCTAGAGCGGTTGATTCCATCCGGGGGATGGATTAATTTATCCCCCCGGATAGCTTTCGGGGGATAGAATGTCACGTGACATCGGCACACACCCGTTTTTTCTTTAGTGAGATAAAGTTAACCTTCAGGCTATCACACTTTCTTCTGACATGGACTACCAAGGGGTGGTGGTTACCACTCCTGGATTTTGGGTTTGGTTTGAGATATCATAACTTGTAATACCCAATGGATAGAGCAATCATTTATGCACAAAACGATATTTTTAGGTTTAAAATATCTGAATGCACCTCGAAATTCTGAATTTGTTTTTACAATTTTACAAGGAAACTCGCTGATTCCACAAAACGTATAGGCTACTTATGCATAAACAAAAATATTAAATTATGTGTGTTTGAACATGTGTTTATATATGTATACATGCAGGTTTGTATGTATGTATGTATGTATGTATGTATGTATGTATGTATGTATGTATGTATGTATGTATGTATGTATGTATGTATGTTTGTTTGTATGTATGTATGTATGTATGTATGTATGTATGTATGTATGTATGTATTTATGTATGTATGTATGTATGTATGTATGTATGTACATGTATGTATGTATGCAATGTATGTATATATATATATATGTATGTATGTTTGTATGTATGTAGGTAGGTAGGTAGGTAGGTAGGTAGGTAGGTGGGTGGGCATGTAGGTAGGTATGTACGCATGTATGTATGTATGTATGTATGCATGCATGTATGTTAGGGTGGCCCTTAGCATACAGCCAAAAAATAAAAATCGTAAAATTTTGTGCGGCACCCTTTCAATCCATGCCAATTATAGAAATAACATTATATTGAAAAGGATTTTGGAATTGCAAAACATTTAGGGGTGCCCCTCGAGCGCCGAAATTTATTCTTTAATACTAATTTGATCAATTGAATCATACAGTTTCAACCAAACTATATTCAACACACTGTCACTCAGAATTTTACAGAGATGACTAAAAGGCACTCTAGTTATGCAGCAATGCCAATGAAACAAGTGTTTACTGTTCAATTGTAATTCAGTTATTGTTCACTGTTCAGTTACAGAAGTAAATGATCAGTAGGGGACAATAAAATGCAGGAATCACTGCTTTCTACTAATTTGACATGAGATTTCTTTTCGTACAGTCAGGGAACTGTCGTCGATGTTCACTGACAACCTGCAGGAGAAATTGAAGCTGATCCTCATCTTTTGTTTGCTTTTTATTTAAGTCCTGGATGGGTGCCACACCTCGTTCAGCTCTATCATTGATGACAGCCAACCCTTTGAGTAGCCTACTGCTTGTGCTTTTCGAAATGCTTCATGCTCTTCCCAAAGAGCAGTATCTTTGGAAAGCATCATCTCAGATAGTCCATGCAGACCAAGCACCTGGAACAGTTTCTTGGAGTTGGTTGTACAGAATTGTTCCAGACCGCTGGTGCCAAGAAATGCATCTGACTTCACACTGGGTCGTTTAGGCGGATGATCTGGGGCTACTTCCTCCATGGCAGCAATCATTAACTTCTTGGAGTCACTGGATACCCTTGAATCAAAAAGAGCAAGCCCAATAAGCTCTTCAGACAAATACTAGAGATGAAGCCCTAGCTTCTTGCTTTTAGCAGAAGAAATTGTAGTATGTGGAAATGTGAGAAGGTTTGCCATGAGAGTGAAGTCATTCAGAGGAGCCTCCACAGCAATTGGTGCAGTTATCCAGGTTTTCAGGTAGACAACAACTGAAAAGATGCCAATATCACGAATGCTGCGTTCTTCTGCAGCAGTCTTCTTGAACTGAGCACGAAAGAGCCACATCTTTATGGTATAGATGACTTTTGCCATATATCGTGCCCGGTGCATAGCGCCAGGTATTCGAAACCGAATTCCACGAGAAGGAACACCTCCAAGAAAGACAGCTGAGAGCTCGAGAAATTCCCTGTAATCGTCTCGTGGCTGTGCAGTTGCTAAATGTCTATGAGCAAACTCCAAGATATCAGAACGGTGTGGGGCCACCAATGATTCCACCAAAGGATCTGACAAGGCTACCTCCAACACTTCCACTTTCATCACTTGTATTTTCATCAATTGAACAGGACTAACTGACTTGTACACGCCGCGAGCTCTTCCTGTGCTCTTTTTTTGCGCATCTGTTCCACTTCCTTCCGTTCCTGTGCACGCTGTCTTCGATGCATATCCACCATGTCAGCTGCACCAACTGTACCTGGACGTCCCTTCTGCCTTTAAGAGAGTAGAAAGTCTCTGTCTTCAGGAATGGAAATCATTGTGAGAGCGTCTGCATGGGCAATATCAAACAGGTCATCTAGTCTCTCAATAAATTTCTTCTCCTTAATCTTGTGACCTGTAGGTGCTCGGTGTCTATGCTTTTGAAGTCCTTTCCATTCCACGAACACCGACTCCAACTTGTCAATACAATGCTTTTTACCTCTTACAGGTATACCAGCTCGGTTCCAAAATAGAGTGGCTTTTTCTATAGCCTGTTCACTGGAATAACGGACTGTCTGCTTGCCAACTTTGAGTAGATGCATGAAATATCCAAAAGTTTGACGATACGATGGCAACTTTGCTCCAAGAATTTCAGGCTCATAAGAGCCAAGTAGATAGACACTTGTTTTCCCTCGCGTTTGCATAATTAATTATGAATAATTATTTGTAATATTTCGTATTTACTATGTCTGATAATGTAGGCCTATGTTTCCAATAGTAGACTAAAATCAAATGTCTTTCCTTGCATTAAACAAATTTTCATAAAATATTGCTACCTTTTTTCAACCAGACAACAAACGTTAATCAAACATATATTTGAAATTGAACAGTGCCTAAAATTTTAAAGCTCACGTAATTTTAATAAGTAAGTAAGTACTAAATATTAAATGTTGATGCATTGCAAACATTAGTAGGCCAACAGATCGAATGTATTAAAGCACTGAAAATTTCAGTTTGCCATTTCAATTATAATTTGAAAGTTCACTCGTACATTATTGAAACTTGAGAGCTCGGGGGGCACCCCTAAATATTGCCCTGTTGCAAAGATTTTTTGCACAAATTATTTTCTTCATAATTGAAATAGATTGGAGGGGTGCCAGTAGATTATTTTTAACTTTCATTTTTAAGGGCCACCCTAATGTATGTATGTATGTATGTATGTATGCATGCATGCACGTATGTATGTATGTATTGTGTATGTATGTATGTACGTATATATCCATGTATACAGGTATGTACGCATGTATGCATGTACGTAGGCTAGGTATTGTAATGTAATTGTATACAATGTTTGTGCGCATGTATGTACATTTGTTTCGTGGTGAAAAGTCTTTACATCAATAGACTTTGATGAATTGTCAATTAATAAATAACTCGTGATGAACAGTTCTTTGGTGAGTGGTCCTTTGATGAACAGTCCCTTGATGAATCGCACTTTGATGAACTGTCCTAGAACCGTATTGTAGGCCTATGTATTTATTTATGTATGTTTGAGTGCGCGTGTATTATTATTATTACAAAGGCAATGTGGAAGAGAAACGGATGGCGCTCCCACGTTGGACTACTACCGAGATTGTCTAAAATAGGTAGCTTGTTTCCGCTCTGTCCTGTGGCGCCTCGCTTAACCTCCGTCCCAAGTCTAGCCCAAAATTAAGTCCTTTTGAACTCCAAGAACCGCTGGATTCCAAATCCACCGCTACAAGGCATGTGTTCGGGTGATTGCGGCGTACTTCAAACATTACCAGCCGACAGGGTGGGCCAAAACGGACCCTCTATGGGTTTTCCCCCAATATCTTGGCCAGAAGTAAGAATTTTGAAATGTAATTTTACAGGCTTAATGACAATAATAATTATGAATTATTCATATTACACAAAGACATGATGGCCAGATTTCATCAAAACATTTCAAACAGAGCAAAAGTTATAATAGGCCTACTTCTAGTGAGACCACTCATAATTTTTCGACGATTCAAAAACGTAACGCAACAAAAAGTAACAAAAACGAGATTTTATTAAGTATCCTCTCATATAATTGAAGGCACAATTAACTGTTTGGGACTCAAAATGTTTTCAATTACAACGACGTAATAGTTTTTAGCTAAGCTGAATTTTCTTAAGTTTTCTGTGTTCGAGAGTTCTGTTTTCTTGACACAGAGTAGGCTATACACCGCAGGGTTTGGATACATAAGCTACAATAATGACCAACCGAGGTTTGAATTCGGTAGAATCATGTCTTTGGGCACGGTATGTGACGTTTTCGTACCGCCATTTTCGCGCCGGCCGTTTTACTTGCTCCAGGTCGGTACACAGTAATCCGACTTCTGCATCAGCAAGAATTTATAATTAGTCGTTAATCCAGTTTCCATTGGAGCAACAATTGTTTTTATCAATCCAACTTCTATTTAAATAAATATCATCAAAGCAAGCAAGATTTATTTGATAATCTGTATCAATTTCACTTCTATTTAAGGTAAAATAATTTTCATCAATCCAACTTTCATTAAACCAACAACATTTCATTAATCCAACCGCCATTTATAGACGATTTTTCCCCGGTTAAATTCACTTCTATTTAGGCAGATAAGAATTCCATTCATCCAGCTTCTATTGAGCAACGACTTGGTTTCATCCAGCTTCCATTGACAGGAACAGTCATTTTCATAAATCCAGCTTCCTCATAGGTCAAGAATTAGCATAGCCTAATCAATCCAACTTCCAGTTTGACAATCATTTATGCTCGTCAATAAATCTCGGCAACAAAACGTCCGACGCCAAAACGGGAGGGGGAAACGTCCTGCTTCGCTTTGTGCGTTGGTGAC
Organism: Lumbricus terrestris; assembly: GCA_949752735.1. Classification (NCBI taxonomy): domain Eukaryota; kingdom Metazoa; phylum Annelida; class Clitellata; order Crassiclitellata; family Lumbricidae; genus Lumbricus; species Lumbricus terrestris. Next base: position 65,664,055 of record OX457039.1, read on the forward strand.
GGTAAAGAGAACCATGTTGGGTTTGGAGAGAAACAGATCAGTAATCAGAATGCGGACACGTCATATGCTCTGAATGATGGAAAAGTAGGATTGTTATTAATTGCAATCATTAACAGAAGGCTAGAGATGTATTTAACAGATCTCAGGGTCCAGGACGGTGCTATTCAGGTTTCTTCAATTCAGTTCAGTAAAGCAAAGAGACTGCAATTTTTTTAGGTGGCGCTGTCTACATCAGATGGGGTCGTACCGTATGTAACACTGGATCCGACGTTGTTTACAGTGGAGTGGCTGGCGGATCATTGTATGGCGATTTTGGCGGAGCAAGCAACTACCTCTGTCTTCCAAAGGATCCAATCTGGGGAGTTTACGACGAAAGCGTGGTAAAACTTTCTAAACTCTATGGAGCGGAATATGAATGGCCAACTTCGTTTGGGTTAGAAAATAACAATGGTCAACCTTTACATGACCACGACGCTCCATGCGTTGTTTGCCAAAGCCAGACGAAGACTTCGGTCGTCATGATTCCCGCCAGAAATCAGTGCTACAGCGGATGGCACGCTGAATACGCAGGTTATCTCATGGCTATTGATGACGGGCACAACGGGCGGACGGAGTTCATATGCATGGATGGAAGTCCGGAAGCAGTTCCAGGCGGAGATTCAAATCAGAACGGAGCTCTATTTTACAACGTCGGAGGCGTCTGCGGGTCTCTTCCGTGTCCGCCTTATGTTCCGAGTCGTGAAATAACCTGTGTTGTTTGCTCAAAGTAATCAGAATACGGACACGTCTTGTGCTCTGACTAATGGAAAATAGTAGGATAGTACTGTTATTAAGCGATAGCATTAACAGGGGGCTAAACATGTATTGGACTTTAATTTAGAATTCAAAGGAAGGCAGTCTAAATAAAATACAAATCAACGGTTCATTTTTGTCGGAAATCATATTATTTTAGCCTGCAATTAATTTTCAGACATTTAATTTTTTCCTAATTGTGTTAAAACTATCCAGCACGTGATTGTAACCTGGCTGCATTGATTGCGTTGTATTGAAGTCATTGATTCTTTATCCGCTTAACTAATAAACGAAATCATATATAAAACACTCTTATGTTAATACGAACATTTTATCTCGCTTTCCTCTTAAGGTGCCATTTTATGCAGAAATAATTATTCGAGACTAGAAGTCTTAGAATAAGCCATGGCTGAAAATGCCCACTGCCATATAATTTCACGTCTATATAAATACTCATTGATTCCCCATTGAATGTAGATTTTCAGGCAAGTACTATAATGAAAGTGCAATTGGAAAAAAGTATGCAGCTGTAGGCCTAATTATCATTAAAATCCTGGTCCGGTTATAACAAAGGTGAATCAGTTATTGAAATAGGCTATGTACACTACAATTTAAGAGATAGTTTCACGCCAGAGTCGATCACGTCTTAACTACTGTGATTTGTTTGCTTCTTGCGTGCTATGAATGTATTATTCAGAACCGGATCAACAAATGTGAGGGCCCTGTTCAGTAAAACTGTGGGGGCCACAAGCCCACAACCTTACAGAAGCACGACAAAATGACGCACAAAATGTGTTGTATTCAACGAATCAACATAAACTTGAAATTTCTAAAGCGCCACTTGAAGCTAATCGCGGGGCACCAGCTTATTCACGAGCGTTGCGTTGAGTTAGAAGGGTTGTCCGTGACAGTAGTCCGTGGTGGTCCGGGTAGAATAGTATGTACCCTTTACGGCTTAAGAATATTGAAGTGATTCGTGGTAAGACATTTTCTTATAAACGGAGCCTAATATGTCAAGTGCACTCTTACAAGCAAACAGTGCTGCAGCGATTTTAAGCTCCTAATAAATACTTCACAAGGAAAATGTCTGGCAGTCTTGCGGTAGAACAACAACCAGGGCAAATGGCATTTGCCAGGGCATTTGCCCCGATATGCCCTGCTGTAGCGCCGCCACTGATTACAAACTAACATAAAATTATATTTTCACTGTTGCGCTAGTAGAAGACCCTGGCTCAAGCTTCATCCTATACTATTAATTTTGAGCTTTTCACTCCGGGTCCTGTCTCTCGGCGCCGCCGTTCGCTGCTAGTCATGGTCCAGTCATGGAGACTTCCTTGTACTTTTTTCGCGTTCTTTGACCACTCAGCGAAGAGCATTTTCAGTAGTAGGTCCAGCTATCTGGAATAGTCTTCCTGTGGCTATCTCGCTTCCTTGCGACTCTGCTTGCTCTTTCTTTTTCTTAATGCTTAGGCTTTCTTGTTGACCAGGCCGCCTGAGTTGGGAGAGTCTCTGAACAGAAGTCTTTAAGGGAGCAGCATATGAATTTATGCGATTGATTGATTTAATTCGTTAAAAGAGGGACCAGAGGGTGTCTATTGAACCTAAAGTGTACACGATAGTTATAATGACGCCATTATTTTCATGATGTGCTGCATAGCACTTGAGTTCCGATCAGGTGAGGTAGGCCTATTAAGTGTTTAAATGAGCTCTTAAGACTTATAGCTCTTGCTTGCATTTCTGCCTGATTTTAAGATCAATCTTCCTGGTATTGGAAACTCAAACAAGGGCCCCCACAAAATTGTTGCAAGCCAATCGGAGCAGAAACTATTGACCAGTCATTAAAATAGTGAAACTTGATCAAATATATCTTTGCTTAATAATTCCTACACTAGACTTTGAAGTTTGAACAGTCGCGGTGCCATCTGACCCCAAGTGAAAGGATTGGCCGAAACAGTAACCTACAATGTATAGGCTACTTCACAGCCCAGCCTAAGACTAGAATTTGGTTGTTTGCTACCTCTTATGCAGAATGTTACCTACTCACTCAATCCGTCCTCGTTCGCGCACAGTGACCAGGTGTTGTTTTATCACTTGAATGCTGTTCAAATGACTATTACTTATTTCTTCCAACTTTATCCTTTCTCTCTAACGCAACTCCAAAGACGCCTGTTAATTAAGCTAATTATTGCATGAGTTACTATGATAATTTTGTTATTGTCTGTACACATTTTTACCATGTATGCTATGTTTTAGATTGTTCTCACTCAAAGTCCTGCAGGGTGTTTGCTGCCGGTTCAATAAAATACATATTTACTTACTTATCAATACTTAACCTACTTATCAATTTCAAACAATAAATAACTACCGAAGGCCTACTTCAGTTGAATGCTTTGTGTGAGATATCGACCAGTCACACGGTGTCAGATAAACTTAAATAAAGGACTACAACAGAATCTTGACGATGAGAAGAATTAATATCTCCGAGTTTGTCTGTTAATTAGCTTTCAGTAGCTTGACGGTTATTTAGGTAATTACTTAGAATCGTAGCCCACGCGTTATAGAGAGCCTCTTCATAAAATCTCTGCTGACGTAGCCTACTCCAACTTTTCTGGTAAGAAGTTCATAGTTAACTTTAGGCCTATTGTAATTGTTATCTGGATAGTTTATAGTTTGTTACTAAGGCCCACTAGTTTGAAACAAACTATCCAGTGACATCCAAAATGCTCCCAGTCCATCATGCTCCAAATGTACTTAGGCCTATCCGTGCCCACACACTAAATATGCCAATATATCCGCAGACCCGCCGATAGAAACTCCGGACCCCTGGGGGTTCCCATCGAAAATGTCGCGAAGAAAATGTCGCGGTCAAAATGTCGCGGACAAAATGTCGCGGATAAAAATGTAGCTGATGCATAATGTCGCGAATTATAATGTCGCACACAAAATGTCGCCGTTCAAATTTTCGTCGCGTCTTGTTTACAGTCTGCTCAATTCAGCCAGCAAAGTCTTTAACCTCACAATTAGAATCAAAAATATTGTGGCAGACTATGGACTTCGTCCAACTACCGATTATCTGCGGGGTATTGCTCACAACTTGAGATTGCAAATTTCTAGTTTTTTAATACGAACATTCTAGCACGAACATTCTAGTACGGACATTCTAGTACGAACATTAGAGTACGAACATTCTAGTTTCTTAATACGAACATTCTAGTACGAACATTCTATTTTTCTATACGAACATTCTAGTTTCTTAATACGAACATTCTAGCACGAACATTCTATTTTTCTATACGAACATTCTAGTACGAACCTTCTATTTTCGTTTTTATAGTATAGTATTAAACGGTCAAAGTTTTTAAATTGTCTTCGAATTTCGTTCTTCATAGTTTAGTGTTATACGGTCATAGTACGGTCAAAATGTCGCGGGGAAAATGTCGCGACATTTTGTAAGGCGACATTATATATCAACGACATTTTTATCCGCGACATTTTGTCCGTGACATTTTGACCGCGACATTTTTTTCACGACATTTTCGATGGATACCACCCCTAGGCTGAGCAGTCACGGGCCCCAAACTATCTTTAGACTTATTGAGGAAATTTACACAAAAACAAATAAAAATAACAATAGTGTGGGTATGAATGTACGCTAATGCTTACCTTACATTCATGATTTTAATCAGTTCTTAATGTTAAGAATTTAATTTTCAAATAATATTGTAATCAAAAAGCAACTTTTCTGGATTTAACTGCAGCAATATCTCTTATAATATCCTGGTAGTTATCTATCTTGTCTGCGAACCTAAAAATGCACTTCGGAAATGCTCTTTATTCATCGCCTGGAAGATTGTCCGAATGTCTTGGAGGACCGTTTCTATAAACTTAATAGCAGCCTATAATTATCGCCTCAATCGATCGTTTGTGCATAAGCCTAAACGTGGGCCCTGGCGGCAGAGTACGTGCCAACATCAAAACAATGCCTCTTTACAGTTTCCATAATTTCAGCATTTTCATGATTCTTATTTATGATGTTTTTACTTGGAACTAATTAAGATATTAACACCACAAACTTCATTTTAATCCATTCAGTTTTATACGATCATCATGCAGGCACGTTTAATTCACTATAATCAACCGATGTAGAAGTAGGCCTAATTACGGGCTCTAGTTGCCTTCTTTTGATATTATAAATTGAAAGTGTGCTACTGTGCAAGCTTACCAATTTTTGCCTTTTCAATTTTATTAGCTTTTTCTTTTTTTGTACTCCAGATTTGTGTTTATAAAATATTCCATCGTTGCGAGAGAAATTTATCATCTAGATTTGTTCACTTGTGAATGAAATCTGACAACGCATAATTTAGCAAAATAACGTTCTGAGACGGACGTGAGCGTGTTCTATGGCAAAACACTGATAACTAAGGTAATGGACAGTAGCTTGAAACTTAAACAGCTGTTGAAGTGTAACAGTAGGCCTAATAGCCTATTAGGCTATACATGTAGGCCTATTTAAAACAACATAAATCACAAACAATAGGCTAAGTTCAGTCCTACGCTCATTGTCCAGCGTCCCAAGCTGCCTCTGCCGTCCAAATTATGTCACATGCCACTGACTGTCTCTCTGCCTGGATGTCATCCAATCGACTCCGTTTAAACCCTTCTAAAACTCAATAATATAGCCTATCTGGCTTGGAACTCGTCAACAGCTGGATAAGCTAGATCTGGGGTCACTGGCCTCTGAAATCCCCTCCTTTGGTTTTTCCACTTCTGTACGCAATCTGGGTATTATCCTGGACCTGGAGCTGTCCTTTGTTGATCATCTTAAGGCCTTGACTCGTTCTTGCTACTACCATTTACGTCAGTTACGAGTCGTGTCTCGCTCTCTGTCTTCCTCTTCCGCTTCCACCTTGGTTCATGCCTTTATTGCAAATCGATTGGATTACTGTTCTTCTCTCTACTTTGGTCTTCCTCAGGTTCGTTTGCGTGGTTTAGAGGGGTCCTGCGGGCGGCTGCTCGTTTGGTGGGTGGCGTTCCTAAGTTTGGCCATAGCTCGGAGTACCTTCGTGATGTCCTACATTGGCTTCCTGTTCAGTCACGCATCCACTTCAGGGTTATTTCTTTTGCTTGGCGCTGCGTCTTGGGTACTCTTTATCTCCGTGAGTTCTTCACTTTGACCTCAACTGCTGTGGGTCGCCGATCTCTGCGCTCGGCCTCTAGAGGTGACTTTATGGTTCCTTATGCCCGCACTGCCACAAGGCAGAACAGGGCATTTTCGGTCACTGGACCTTCCGCGCTTGGAATGACCTTCCCTCTAACCTGCGATCCCACCCTCGGAACATGTCTGGCACATTTTATAGATTGCTTAAGACTTTTCTTTTTGACCGGGTTTGGTTCGGGAGCGCCTCTGAGTAGCGTTCTTGAAGGGGCGCTATATAAATTACATAGATAGATAGATAAGTAATATAAGTGAATATAGGTTGGGCCCGCGGTCCGTAATCAACATATGAAACATATTATAATCACTATATCCCGGGCCCCCTCCGGGTCCCTAAAAGTCGCCGGGCCCCTGGGCATTTGCCCCTCTGTCCCCCCCTCTCGGCGGGCCTGTATAATTAGATAAGTCTATAAGTACAGCATTTCTTTGCTGCATCTCCATGTTTTCATTAGCTTAATGCAACGAGAATAGGATAAAATTGTTGTGGACGTCCCACAGTGTAATTGCCTTAAAGTCTTGTTGTCATCAGTCATCTCAAGTGTTCCTCTGTGTAATTCGACATCCGTTCAGGCATTGAATTGAGTCATATTTTATGTCAGCTACTGATACGCGACATCATTGTCATCTGATTTGACAAAAGAAATAACAGCCAGCTGCAGGTTGGCTATTAACCGTCTTTATTCAAAGGGAGAATTGATAGCTTCATATCCGCTGGAGGTCGCTAAAGGGGACGGGCTCCAAATGTTCACACAATTCTGGGAATATGAGGAGAGTATCACATTGCTGCTACTTTTCCTCCTACTTCTACTAGTCGACGACAATTACAACCACTACTGCTGCTGCTGCTGCTGCTGCTACTACTGCTGCTGCTGCTGCTACTGCTGCTGCCACTGCTGCTGCTGTTGTTGCTGCTGCTGCTAATACTACTGCTGCTGCTGCTGCTGCTACTGCTGCTGCTACTGCTACTACTGCTATTACTACTAGCCTACTACTATTACTACCACTACTACTACTACTACTGCTACTGCTACTGCTACTGTAACGGTCGCTCCCCTCGCGGGAGCTTCGCAGCCCCACCGAGAGAGGAGTCCCAGGGAGCTAAAGACTGATGAATGTGAACAGGAGTCGAAGGTTGATAATTTAGAGAGTCAGTAGGCAGAAACTCGCTTGGAACGGAATGATGCGTTGGACGGATGTCAGATATTGGAGGAATTGCAGGTATCGTACCAGGATGCTGCCCGAGTGGTGTAAGGGACATATAGTCAACGGTTCTCGGTCTGAGAACGCCCGCCGCCATGGGTCGAGCTGGATCCGACAGCTCCCTGCCCCCGTCTGGTTCTACTTGGTCCGACACGATGGCCGCGTGCCACAATTGCATGAGTCCTAATTGGGCTGCCGATCGTGTTTCTTCGTCAGGCACAGATGTAATTATAGACTGTATCTCTACTGGATTGAATGCGGCATCTACGCGGTCGTAGGCAAAATCATTAATGTACATGCACGCGGGGTCGATATTGAGTGTTGTTTCATTGAGGGAATTGTTTTGATGTGTTGCCATTGTGGCTTGAGTTCAATACAACAACGAAAGACACACGCAACTTAAACACCACTCGCGGTGTATGTAATTAATTGAAACCCGCAAACAAACAGTCAGAATTCACTAAATTAACTAAAACTGCCCATGTGACGACTTGTCGCCATAACTCAGAACGTAAAAAGGGAAGGACTTAACTCCAGCGTTAATTATAAGTCGGTCGCTATGGGTCATCTACTCGCTACCGCTAGATCACAACGATCAACGCTAAACGTTTGGGCCGTAATTTTAGAGGCTAAAGCTGAACCTTTACACTCTCCCCCACCTACTCAAGTGGTGAAACCACGGGAAGACCAAACGTAGCGGACCATTCAAACAACGGTCAACCCCTCCACAAATTTCCATACCTCGGGTCTATATCAAAATATTTCATCCGGCAAATGTAAATTTGGACTACTGGGTCACCATTCAAACCACGGTCAACCCCTCCACAAATTTCCATACCTCGGGTCTATATCAAAATATTTCATCCGGCAAATGTAAATTTGGACTACTGGGTCACCATTCAAACAACGGTCAACCCCTCCACAAATTTCCATACCTCGGGCCTATATCAAAATACAGCATCCGGCAAATGTAAATTTGGGCTACTGGGTCACCGACTACAAATTTCCATACCTCGGGCCTATATCAAAATACAGCATCCGGCAAATGTAAATTTGGACTACTGGGTCACCGACTACAAATTTCCATACCTCGGACCTATATCAAAATACAGCATCCGGCAAATGTCAATTTGGACTACACGGTCAACCCCTCCACAATTTCCATACCTCGGGCCTATATATCAAAATACAGCATCCGGCAAATGTAAATTTGGACTACACGGTCACCGACTGTTCCTACCCATGCACCTAATGACATAACGCAACTATGACAAAGCACTCCAACAGAATGCAGAAACCAGCAACTCGAAACAGTAAAATCATCCTTAGCACCGCTACATGATTAACTATCGCACGACCCATGGTCGTCTGTTTCATCTGCACAGTCTTTTAATTAGAAGTTCGGGTTCGGGCAACACAAACACTTATCTAGGTGATTGACATCACCAACACGCTTTCACAACGGTGAATAACACGTTTTCACAACTGTGAATAACTGGTCAGGGCGTGGCTTATAAACGAAACCGAACAGGAAGAACATGGGGACGGGTTGGTCTGGAGACAGAGTTCAGTTCCTCGTCTCGGACAAGTTCGTCTAGTCCCAAAGGTTCGTCTCGATCAGTAACATCGTTCGAGAACGGCATATCAGTCCTTCGGACAGTCTCTCCCAAAGTTGTTCAGTCTGTCCACGTAAACCAACTTCGGCTGAGCACGGGTCGACCTCGGTATTCGATAGAGCACAGGTCCACTTGGTCTTGATACCGGCGTGTCGACGGGGACAGCCGTACCATATCCATTGGCCAGGTCCGAATGCGGCTGGGCGCACTCGACCATTGTATCGAACAGTCCGATGCTGCACAAACTGCTGAAAGTGAGTTCGCACCCGACGATAGGCGCCCCGCATCCGGTGCAGGCGTTGATCCACCAACTCGTCCACTGTTTGGTCGCAGAGTTCTGTCGCCGAACCATCGCCAAGAACAAGGCCGATGGGCGCGATAACATCTCGTCCCACGAACAGGAGGTTGGGGCTGAATTTCGTACCCGAACGCTCGGTAGCGCGGTACGTAGCCATCACTCCAGGTAAGAGGATGCTGCGGTCGTCTGCAAGGGATTCTTCCGGTCGAAGAGGAATTCGCGTAGTCTGCACCATCTCCACGTGATGCGGTCGACGTGAGAGTTCGTCAGCGGAGGGTCGCGCGGAGTCGGGTTGGGGCTGATTCTCGAAATCGCACTCTTCAACGACGGTGAGACACGGGGCTCGCAGTTGAGAGGGCGCAGTCTGAGTCGGCCGATCGTTAACTTCTAGCGGAACGTCGTCAAACACATTCTGCCGAGGAGAGGACAGCAGGATGTCTGGGTCACCAGACACATCGACTTCTGCGGTTCGAGCAGGCAGCGACGCACTGGTTACAAGAATGTCAGATTCGAGCACTTGCGTCGGTACAGGACAGGGTCGAAGGTCGTCCTTCTCGGTGGGAAGAACGGCAAACACCTCCCCATACGCTTCGCTCGTAGGTGGCGCAACAGTTCTTGCCAACGATATTTTCCGACATCGCACAGTTCCGGTTGCACGAGACAGTGCGTAGTCTCGTCCCTGCAGTTGAATTGATCGTCCGCGGAAATTCCACCTCGCGCGCTGCTGTTCCAGCCAATTGAGTCCCAGGATCATCTCGTTCAGCTCCTCGCTGACGAGGCACGGAATCTGGAAAATCTGCCCTGCGATTTCACCTTGCTCTGTAATCTCGCCCAGCACACGAATGCTGGTGCCATTGGCCGCGTTCAGGAGCTGTCGCGATTCTCGCATGTCTTCCAGACGTACTAACGAAGCAGGAATTAACGACATCTCGCTCCCTGTGTCAATCCGAGCTAGGATCTCGCGCCCATTTATCGGAAGCGGCAAGTACGCGTCAGTACTTCCTTGGATATATCTTGCGTTAGCTATCCTTTCTCCTTCTTCTTGACCTTGTTCGTCTGTCCTTGCTTGTGGACAGTCTTTCCGGAAATGTCCTGGTTGCAGACAGAGAAAGCACCGACCATCACCTCGTCGATTCTTTCGACTGTGAGTCGCTAAATTATTTCTTGCTCTTCCCTCCGATCTCTGTCGATTTTCCATCGGCACATATCGAGGCTCTCCAGAGTGTCTTTCCATCCCGTTGGATGCTTGCAACGTTGGCCTACACCACCACTGCTCCATCTGCAGTTGACGCTGCTCCATGTTGGCCATTTGCTCTGACAATCTACGAAGCACTTCTTCTCTAGAGCTGTCGTCTGTTCGGATCGCTTGGACTCGTCCCGATCTACGCTCATGGTCTCCAGTTCTACCTCGAGTGGATCTATTCGCCTCCAGTCGAATAGCACATCTACACGCTACTTCGAGGTTATTCGGTTCACGGTCTCTCACGCACATAGCAAGCTCGGAGTCGTCTATTGCGTCGAGGAATGCATCGATGGCGACCATCTCACTCATCTCGGTAGGTGGACCAGCATAGGCTAACACCATTAGTCGTCGGATGTCTTGCGCTAACTCTTGCAAGGACTCTCCTTTTCTCTGTTTTCGCGTACGAAGCTGAGTACGATATAATGTCGTCTGGTCCGCACATCCATATCTACTCCTGAGTCTCTTTATCAGGTCGCTCGAGGATGACAGACCCGAGGCGTTGAATTCCCACAACAGATGCGCTGCTGTGCCAACCATGGCACACACCAGTTGATTCATCCTCTCGTCCTCGTTCCATCCATTCTGTCTCGAACAGATCTCAAACTTGACGAGAAACGCTTCCAGAGGCGTTTGACCATCAAATTTCTCCAGTTTCAGCCACTGCTTGCATTTGTCTCCTGGTTCCTTCATCGTTTCATCCTCCGTACATGATTTCTTTTCGATGGTCGGCTTACTTCTCAACTCATCGCTTTCACTTGAAATCACTGCACGAGTTTCTAACGGACTGGACCCCACAGGACAACTTAGCTTTTGTCCGACTTCAGCACACAACCCAGGACTATTGCTTACACTTTTTCCATTCTGCACGCAAATCTCGTTTAGATACCTGCACAGTTCTCGTAATGGACCCAAAATGTCTTGCAACTGTCCAGTCTGCGTCGTAGTCGTGCTTTTCTTTGCCCGTGAAGAATTAATGCTATTTTCCTCATTAACTTCTTCCATTCCCCTTGCGTCCTCTTGTTGATATATGCTCCTTTCCTTCACTTCGTTGCCTCTTAATATCTCGACTCTCCTTTCATCTTTCCGTCGCTCTATTTCATCTCTGGTCTCTTTATCAGCTTCCGAAACGAATTCCAAAATTCTTTCACTCCTTTCAATCTCTTCATCATCTTTTAAACACTGCCCCAACTTCATGGTGCCATTTGTAACGGGTCGCTCCCCTCGCGGGAGCTTCGCAGCCCCACCGAGAGAGGAGTCCCAGGGAGCTAAAGACTGATGAATGTGAACAGGAGTCGAAGGTTGATAATTTAGAGAGTCAGTAGGCAGAAACTCGCTTGGAACGGAATGATGCGTTGGACGGATGTCAGATATTGGAGGAATTGCAGGTATCGTACCAGGATGCTGCCCGAGTGGTGTAAGGGACATATAGTCAACGGTTCTCGGTCTGAGAACGCCCGCCGCCATGGGTCGAGCTGGATCCGACAGCTCCCTGCCCCCGTCTGGTTCTACTTGGTCCGACACGATGGCCGCGTGCCACAATTGCATGAGTCCTAATTGGGCTGCCGATCGTGTTTCTTCGTCAGGCACAGATGTAATTATAGACTGTATCTCTACTGGATTGAATGCGGCATCTACGCGGTCGTAGGCAAAGTCATTAATGTACATGCACGCGGGGTCGATATTGAGTGTTGTTTCATTGAGGGAATTGTTTTGATGTGTTGCCATTGTGGCTTGAGTTCAATACAACAACGAAAGACACACGCAACTTAAACACCACTCGCGGTGTATGTAATTAATTGAAACCCGCAAACAAACAGTCAGAATTCACTAAATTAACTAAAACTGCCCATGTGACGACTTGTCGCCATAACTCAGAACGTAAAAAGGGAAGGACTTAACTCCTTAAGCGTTAATTATAAGTCGGTCGCTATGGGTCATCTACTCGCTACCGCTAGATCACAACGATCAACGCTAAACGTTTGGGCCGTAATTTTAGAGGCTAAAGCTGAACCTTTACACTACTGCTACTGCTACTACTACTGCTGCTGCTACTACTACTACTACTACTACTACTACTACTACTACTACTACTACTACTGCTACTACTACTACTACTACTACTACTACTACTACTACTACTACTACTACTACTACTACTACTACTATCGTTTGAGTCACAACTATTGCACACCGAACATTTCGATTTCATTGGCTGGTGTTCACTGTTTCAGCAACCTATACTATAAAAATTCTAAACTATAGGCAGCCTGCGTTTTTCTATAGTTTAGAGTATTCTACAATATATTAAATATAATTTAATAATGTAAATTGGAATTAAGATAACGCAGTGCAAACTGTTACAGTAGAATACTACAAATTATCGACTTATCAAACTAAAGTCCTGCAGATGAGACCGCGACAGAACTTTGTATTGCAAAGCGTGCTGCTGTCAGGTATAATTATGTCGGAAACCACTACTTTGGCAATTAAATCTGATCACGTCAGAGATGAAGTCAGGATAGATTCGTACAAAAGTCAATGTTTACATTTATGTTGCACCTCTATATCGAACTGCTCTACTTAGCATTTCGGTATAAATTTGACAGAGCTCAAAGTTCTAAAAATAACATTTAGGCCTAGATTCGCAAATCATAGTAATAAACGATAGCAGAGTAAGCCTGTGGCAACATACGGTTGTGAGACGTGGACATTAAAGAAGGACGAGGCAGAACTTATACAGGCTTTCGAAAACAAATGCATTAGGAAATTACTACGTATTTCATGGACGGAAATGTTGACTAATGAACGAGTTTACAAATTAGCAGGGACAAAATGCGAGTTATTATGCCATTTTAGTCAATACAGCTTCTATTTCTGCAGTAAAATACATTCATCCAGATTCAATTTAAGATATAGAAATCCCTTCATCCAGCTTCCATTTCTCAAGCATTCGTTTAATTAATCCTGCTTCTATTTCAGCCATAAAATACTTTAATCCAGCTTCCATTTATCAATCGATATTTTCAAAAATACGGCCTCTTTTCAAACAACAGCTATTTTCATCAAACCAGCTCCAATATACGCACAAACTTTTCATCAACCAGACCCAAAATTAAGCAAGAATATTTATATTAATCCAGCTCCAATTTAAGGAAGGACATTTTCATCTATCCAGCTCCAATTTAAGCAAGAAGATTTTTATCAATCCAGCTCCAACTTAATCAAAAACATTTTCATCCATCCAGTTCCAATTTAAGGAAAGACATTTTAACCAATCCAACTCCAATTTAAGGCAAGACATTTTCATCCTTCCAGCTCCAATTTAAGGAAGGACATTTTCATCCATCCAGCTCCAATTTAAGCAAGAAGATTTTCATCAATCCAGCTCCAACTTAATATAAAACATTTTCATCCATCCAGCTCCAATTTAAGGGAGGACATTTTAACCAATTCAACTCCAATTTAAGGCAAGACATTTTCATCCTTCCAACTCCAATTTAAGCAAGAACATTTTCATCAATCCAGCTTTTCCAGCTTCTATTTCAGGTAACAAAATACTTATTCCGGTTTCCTTTACTCCAACCGCTCCAATTTTAACAAAAAGATTTTAATCAATCGAAATCCGACTTCTATTTAAAATTGAAGTATTTTCATCAATCCAACTTCTATTTCGCAACGCGATTGTTTCGTGTATCCGGCTTCAATTTTTACAAGCATTATTTTCATCAATACAACTTTGTTCAGGAAACGTTCTTTTCCTCGGTTTCTTTTTGCAGCGAGGCCATGAACAACCTGTTTTCGATTTATCACAAGTTATTTTCATCAATCCAACTTCTCTTTTGGCGGCAATAACCATGTCGAAAAAAATTCGCAGTGAACATTTAATCGTGAACCAGTTGTCGGTGAAACAGTTGTCCGTGAACCAGTTGTCGTTGAACCAGTTGTCTGTGAACCAGTTGTTGTGGAACCCTCGAAAACATCACGTTGTGGACCGGTCTATCAGGAGCGGCACTATTGAGGACCTAAAGGACAGATCTTGCTGGAGTACATTGGTCCACTCATGCAGCCAATCGTCGAGAAGCGACGTGGGCGTAGTGACATGACATGACTGAGTAGGCCTAATGAGTTGTTTACGCGATGCTCAAGACAAAGACAAATTTCGCGATTTATCTTGCATGTAGGCCTACATGTAAGGATCAATGTTATGTTACAATCTTAAAGTACAACTATAATTGTAAATTTGTTTCTTCTCAAGTGATTCTTCGAAATTAATTGATTTCTTAGACATGACATGCTCACGGGATTGCTAATTTACAGCGTCATAAATTAGAACATGGACCAATCATAAATCATAAATCGCATGACTATAATAAGCGATGCTCCGAAAAATGCTCATCTACTTTTGCAGTTAGTTTCGAACCTGGTCTTTCAGGTCATCCTTACAAACTACGGTTGTGAAGCTGCTACACTACTTCCATCCGTTATGATGGCCTTCTACAGTTCGGTGAAGTTGGTGTCGTGTCTTCTCATTGTTCCTTTCCTTGTGGCCATTGCATTCGGTTCCGATAGGATCGAACATCCTTCAGGCACAGAGGAAAAAGTAAGAAAAATATTGATTAGTGGGCCTAACCAGAACCACGCATCGTTATGGTGTATCAATTTGAGGGGTGTCAAATCAAAGTATAAATTGAATTTCAAAAAGGCCTAGTGACGGAAATGTGCAGTTTTGCATGCTGAATCCAAATATAACTACAGAAAAAGTTTTTATGAAGTACTAGCTACTTCAATTTACAGCTGAAATGAGTTATAATTACATACAATTGATTTAAACGTAGGCTACAACAGAACTGAAAAAATCTATAGCTTCACAGTGTCATATAAAATGCCATTTATGAAGTTAAATTAATGGAATTATGCAAAACAAACCAAAGGCATTTTAGCTCTAGTCAATCAGTTGTGAGATTGAATCACTTCAAGGTTGATTTTTAGGGTCTCCTTGGTCTCACCCGCCTAACTCCAAGCCATGTCATCTTCTTCACTTCGGATGATCATTATTTTCTCCACTGTATATTTTCTTTCTTGTTCTTCGTCACTGCACAACATTTCTTGGAGCACACACTCACTAGAACTATGCCAAGCAGACCTCCTCATTGTAGGCATGACAATCGTTTTCACCTCTACTCTTTGTTCCTTGATCAGTTGCAGCTGGCAAATAGGATGCCTGGGTCCCTGTGTCCAGTTGTGAATTCTATTTACATTGAACCGCATAACAATACACCCCAATGCCGAACTTGACAATCATCCTCAAGCTCTTCAGTCAACACGATCTTGCAATGATTTAATGTTTATGTCCATCAAAGAAATAAACTGAGGTCATTATATTCTGTCTTCAAACTTTGCATAAACTTCCCTCATAACTCTCGCCTGAGCTCTCTTCTCTTTGTTGTGATCAATCACCAAAGTAGTGTCAAAGTGAGTAATCTATCAAGGCAGCAGTAGCAATCTCAACTGTCTATTTCAACTCGTTGTGGTTTCTTAGAATGGCTAGTACTATATCGGTTATCTTGTAGCTCTTTTCTTAGTTTTCGCAAATCATCAAAGACCACACATTCACCTTGTAAATAGTTTTCTTGTCTTCATCACTACAATTGTCCCACACCGATTCTTCCATATTTTCCTCAAACTCTTTCTGCTGCACATAAAACATGGATCTAACTGTCTTCTTCTCCTCTTCTGTGGTTTGTTTATCACTCTTCATACTCCTTTTTCATCCATCCCTTTACTTGCCTTTCTTTCTGTAACAATTGTTTTCGTGTCTCCTGAAGTTCAACTGGTCCTATCTGATGAGGTCCAATGTTTCCAACTTTTTCTCTTTGACCTTTGATGAAAGCTAACTCAATGACGGAATTCTTTTTCTCTCTACACGATACTATAATTATTTTGCACACATTGTACAATAGATTGATAATTATTTAATGGGTACAAATCACTAATAAACAATGTCAAACATCGAACAATAGGCCTATACATAAAATTCTAGCAAGCAAAAACTTAAATTAAAGCTTTTTAAAATATTTTAGATAACTTCGTAATAACGAGCTAATTTGCGTATTTCCCCCGATAATTCAAGTGCAAATTTAAGTAGCTAAATCCAATTGCAGACAAATTTTATAGTTATATTTCGACTTTTCACACGAAAATGTACCATTTTGTCCCTAAAGCCTTTTAAAATATTTACCTTTAAAAATTGACACACCCTAACGCATCGTAGGCCTAATAATTTATTATTGGATGGATATTGATTGTCATCGTTATTTGCAACTTCCATAAAATAATTATTGTCTGCGTCAACTGCACATTGCACAAGCATGCCTCCAATGGCACATCAAAATGAGAAGTGTTAAACCATGACTGACAGCATTGAAAACTGAGCAATTTCATTAAGGATGACAGCTTAAATTCCTACAATTACAATATGGAAATTCAAAAATTTAAACAATGTGGAGGGGACATTTATTTAAGTCTTTAGTCATGTATTTCAGCAATGAAATACTGAGAAACTTTGTTGAGATCACATAATAAAATGTCTACATTGCAGTGTGGACAATTAAAAAATGTAAAACAATGTGGGGGAATTTTTAAAATCTGAAACTAGGACTATTTGCACTGAAATAATGTGCAGATTCATTAAAATGACAGCCTAAAATGCTACATTTGCTCTATGGAGATTAAAAAATTTCCACATGGGGGACACTTTGAAGTATTACGCCAGGACTATAAGCACTGAAATGATGAACAATTTCGTAAAATGACAGCCCTAAATGCATAAATTGCAGTGTGGAAATTCAAAACATTTCGACATGGAGGAGGTAAACTTTTGAAGTCTTTTACCAGGACTATTAGCAATTTAGCACTGAAATGATGAGCAACTTCGTTAAAATGACAGCCTAAAATGTTACCATTGCAGTGTAGAAATTCAAAGCATTTCGACATTGGGGGACATTTTGAAGTCTTAAACCAGGACTATTTGCACTGAAATGACGAGCAATTTCAATAAGATGACAGCCTAAAATGCTACAATTGCACTATGAAGATTCAAACATTTTCGACATGGAGGGACACTTTTAAGTCTTAGACCAAGACTTTTAGCACTGTAATGATGAGCAATTTCGTTGAAATGACAGCCTAAAATGCTACAATTGAAGTGTGGAGATTCAAACAAATTTCGACACTTCGGGAAGGACACTTCACCTTGCCCAAACCCATCTCCAGCTCGGCGCTTTGCACCTCGACTATCGTCCTTCGGCCGCTCGTCCGTCCCCCCCCCCTAAAGTTCGGACCAAGTCTCCGCCTATGATTGGCGCTGCCTGGTTCTGTTTCCGTAAGGACAGGACGTCAAGATTCAAGCATAATGAAGCATGTCAGTAAAGAGAGCTTAATACCGATCTGTGGACCAATCGGAATCACAATGAGCTTACGTTCTCAACGGTGTCCTTCACGATCTTGAACACGACAGGAGCCATTCTGTGGCCCTGTCGCACTCATGTACTGTGATGTACACAAGGAACAATTCGGAAGGTGCATCAGCAATGCGCACACGGAACAATTCGGAAGGTGCATCAGCAATGCGGACTGTAGGCTTACCACAAGGAATGAACGTGTGGACATTCCTCATCAAGCCATAGTTGTGTTGTAAAAGGGGAGGATGCAGATCTTCGATACAGAGACATTCCACTGAATAAGCTTACATGGTCATCCACGTCGTCACTCCCTCGAATGTTCGCAACTCTGCTTGTGTGTGGCAGACAACTGGAGCCTACCAATATTAGGCTATGATTCACCGAAGAGAGAGCACGCGCCTCGTCCTACATACAATGTAAGCGCTCCAATTTTTAAGCCAAAATTGTCATTATTTCTAAAAAACTAAACACATGTTATGTTTACTCAAGCAATACGTGTATTATACTGAATACAATTTATAATGTATTATCAGAGCATCAGCTATGATGATTTCATCAGTCTGCACGCTAATTTCATCAGTCTGCAGCAAGAAGTAAAAACCTTACGGACTCAAAGAGCAACCTTCGAATTGACCGGTTAGACAACAGTTACTAATATCTATTAAATATCAATTAATTATTCTAACACTGTCTTGAAAATATTTTTGTTTGCTGATGACAAGTGCTCGTATATTGTGTTTGGTTTTAGCTCTCAGGTAATTTTGGTTCTTATTTTACTCCTCCAAATAACTATTACTTACTCTGTTGTTAAAACCGATGGTGACCATAGCCTAATAAACCATGCCTTTGTCCGATTGAAAGAAGGGCAGAAGGCCCGCATTTCCAGAAAATTTGGCATGTTCCACCCCAACCCGATTTGATTTAACAGTTTAGTTTCTTACTTTAATGGGATAATTTCGTGCACGTCTGTGTGCAAGAGTAGCATAATTATGAGCAATCACATTATATATATATATATATATATATATATATATATATATATATAGGCTAGATTCCATATAGAATTTTGTCATTGGAAGCATTAATTACTTCAAACGCCTAAAATTTCAGTATCCTCGCATAATTATTATGATTTAGGCCCCGTTAAAGTTTTTCTCGGATCGAGATGATTTAGGTACATTTATTTAGAAATCATCGTTGAGACATTTGATGAATGCAAGAGCCCAAAATGTATAGGTCACAGCCCACTTCATTTGGCATCACAAGCACAAACAATTGAGTCAGCTTAAAGGATTTCGTACCAGACTCCACTCATCAGGAAACTCAAGACGCTCCCCCCATAGCCTACCTATAGGTCCAGGGCCGGATTAACCAGTATTCCCTGTCTGCCATAGCAGACATTTCTTATGATTGAGAAGGGATTGGGTGGGAGGAGGGGTGGAAAGATTATAGGCGTCCAGGAATGGACGGGGACTTAGGGGACAAATAGCTGTTGTGAAGTGAACTTGATTGTGCTTCACAACTTGTGTTCTATGTGCCCAGGACCAGTGCGAAAACTTCTTTTGAGTCTCTTTGGCAGTCTTTGCAAAGTTCTTGATGGCCCTGTTGACGCGTCCCAAAGGCAAATCTTCCCATATCATCTCAATGCGCCCATCAATTCTCTTTCCGCTGTTGGTTTTGGTTACAGATTGTGACATTTCTCCAGCATAGCTCTCCGCCATTGATTATCAATACATTGGGTTCAAATCCAGAGATTTGGGGCCATTGGCTTTCTCAATGAAACCAGAACAATCGACATTGAGCTTTCACGGCAAATCTCTTATTAACTCTCAGTTTAACTATTAAATTTTGCGCTCTCACTGTTTATCAGAGTAAACGTTGCTCATAGACGTATGTCTCCAGGATCTTGCTCAAGAGGTGTCTGAATACGCATTTTGTCTGTCATTGACACCTTGGCCTTTTTTTTAGAAATTTGAATTTCGTTGCCTTAATATAAAAATTATGAATCTGACAGATTCCTGTTTACCAACTTGATTGTCATCCTGCTAAGTGACTTCACAATCATGTAGAGCTTTGCTCGTACCCTGTTTCTTTTTAAAATAGTAATAATACTGATAATAATCTGGCAATAATCAAGGCTATTTGATAACAATTATTTGAGATGAGACTTAATAAAATCTTGTTTTGGTTACTTTTTGCTGCTTTACGTTTTTGAATCGTCAAAAACCGGTGGGTGGTCTCACTAAATTGATATAACTCTTGCTGTGTTTGAAATATTTTGATGAAATCTGGCCATCGTGTGTAAATATGAATTGCCTTTAAGACTGTAAAATTTCTTCACGAGGTTATTACTTCTAGCCAAAATATTGACACAAAACTGTAGGGGTATCTTTTTTGCCCACCCTGTATACTGCCTATATTATATGCGATAGGAAGATGTTATTATTACTATTATACACGATGCGTTGACTCAGGAATCCTTGGTTGGCTTCAGAGAGTGAGAGGGAGGACGCCATCGAGAAACAGAGAGGAAGATGAGGAGAGGGATGGAAACTTCAAATCAAAGTTGATACTTGACAGGGTGGCAAATTAAATATATATTCAATGTACTGGGGAGAGAGAAGGGAAGGGATGAGTAGTGAGCAGAGGAATATATTCGCCAGTCACCACTCACCACCTGTGTCTGAGGAAAGTTACGACCTTGCTGACAGGTTGAGGTTCCAACTGGAGGAATCAAAATGTTACATTTCAGTGTGGAAATAAAATATAGTAAACAATGGGAGGGGGCAAAAAATGGTACGGTTTTGGGGGGAAATGGTCTCTTTTTGCCCGAGATTTCGACTAAATGACTTAAAAAAGGTCAGCAACTATTTTGGCGGATAATTATGGTACCGTATCTTTTTTCCTTGGGAATTCGACAAATGACTAAAAAACGGTAGGCCTAACCAGATTTTTTGGTGACCAAAGACGGAATTCTTCCTGTCCCAAGTCCACAGATTTAGGCCCCCTTCGAAAATTTCTCTACCCGCCCTTGAAAACTTGTACTTAAAGTTTTTAATTTGATATAGAAAAATCAGGCGCTAATGGGTCAAAAAGGCTGTTGCTCTATTAGGCTATAGTTTTATTTTAGTCACATAAGAGTAGTCCTGTATGTTTGGTTCGATGCGTATTTTGCTCTTGTGCACTGGGATGGACTCGAATGGTGTTTGCACTGTTGCATACGAAAGGGGCACAACTGCTTGGGACGAAAGTTATTGTTTTCTATTACACCGGCGTAATAGTTTCAACTTTAATAAGTCACGTGGAAGGTTTTCCGAGCCAGAATAGCTGGTCAAAATAAGTTTAAAAGTTTTCCTAAGGTATTTGGGTTTCAGAGTTCCATTTACTTGACACTGTGTATATAGTCTAGGGTGACCATTTTTTACCATCAAAAACCGGAACACTTTTTTGGAAACTGCCAATTGTAATTCCTTTACACCAGGACAATAATGCGTATAGATTGTACGAGCAGGGCTGTACACGGGGGTATATGCGGGTAGTCTAAAATCGCGGAAAGCATCGGGTTTTGGACTGTCGTGCACGCGAATGGGCAAAAGCAAGCACGGATAAAGGTGATGACTAAAAACAAAAAAGGCCGTCAGAAAATTTTGGTGACTAAAAAAAGGTCGTCAAAAAATTTTCTGTCAAAAAGTCGATTTTTTTCGATCGGCGTGTACTCACCTCAAAATTTACTAGTACAGCCCTGTATACGAGGGCCTATAGTCCTATAGGATACTCCAGTAGCCTAAACAGTTACTAGGCTAAAGTAGGTTATTGTTGCTTATAGTATTGTTACGCGCGGGGGCGCCAGTTGTCCATAACTATTTCCTGCCCAATTAATGGGTTCCACGGCTGTGCGCTCCCCTGGGCGTTGTTGAGGGAGTCTGGGTCCCAGATCAAGGGTTTCCTGGTCGGTAAGGGGCCCACCCTTCCCTGTAGGGTTTCCTTATTGTCAATGGTGGCCGGTTCAAGTCCTAACCTAGGGTGTGAGCTTCTCTGGTAACCTTCCTCAAGATGGGCCGGTATCGGACATATGTGCGCGGTGTCTGTTGAGAGCACAACAGCCCCTGTGATAGGGTGCTTATCTGGGTTCGATCCCTCAACATTTCCCCTAGCTCCACTACCCACTACACTTTCAGTTAGGGACTTAACTCTTGCTTCATTCTCTTCTTGGCGAGAATTCAGTCTGCCCTGTTGTACAGAAACCTGGCCTAATTCATCGGTTAAACTGGTTAGAATATCAGCCTGGCGCTCCATAAATTGTTCTATAGTTGCCATTTGTCGGTATATTAAAACCAGGTCAGGGTTTGCTGAATGGTCAGTCGTTCCCATATCAACCGTTTCTTCAGGACATCTCCTGTCCTCCTCGTGTCCTGTTTCCATCTGCAGTACCCCGTCTGAGTCACTGTCCGAGTCCATCGGGTTTTAATAGCAATAATTAATACACAGTTTCCTTATTTAAGCGTTATTTATTGTACAATTAATCGGGTGACTGTCCGTCGTTCATTATCAATTATTTGTACAGTAGTAGAAACGAAATCAATAGTAATGAGACGTTATCAAGGTCTTTTAAATACTAACTATGCTCCTTTACTAATTTAAGATTTATTCTCCCAGTTCACAGACTGAGTAGATTCAATTAAACAGCGTCAAAATTAGCAATGCAAGTTTTATCGATTTACACTTAATTCTGGTTCGAGCTCAATAGGTTAGCATGGCAATACTTCCCTGTTCCATTGATATATTCAAGACAGCCGATTCACGTTTCCCGTCTTGTAAGATTTATTGTGTCTTCAGCCAACGTCACAATTTCTTCCATAAAATTTCGATTATTCGTTTAATCGGTGCCCGAAACGATTCACCATCATTTATCGACAAACCAATTACCAAGGAACCTTGTCCTCCTGGTTCTGGAAACTTGCCGGAGCCGGATCTGTATAATTTTACCACAATTTAAGAAATCGATCGACATAGGTGTCACCCGTTCGATTTCCGTGTCCAGACTGACAGTTTGCGCGTTAATTTTGCCTAAGAAGACCGCTTC
Source organism: Lumbricus terrestris (assembly GCA_949752735.1). Lineage (NCBI taxonomy): Eukaryota > Metazoa > Annelida > Clitellata > Crassiclitellata > Lumbricidae > Lumbricus > Lumbricus terrestris. The sequence goes on from OX457039.1 coordinate 65,686,962, forward strand.
TTGGCGCCTAAAACATCGCGTGATGTCCAACCAATCAGAAATCGCACGTGGCGGAATATTCCACTGGCAAATGCATGGGGAAGCTAAATATAGCGGTGACCGCATCGATTTGCGCTAAGCATAGCACCCATGAATTCGCAATAGAAATAGCGGCCTTACTTAAGTAAATAAGTAAGGTAGCCAGTAGCAACCTGGTTCGCTACAGTATACTGTACTGCATACTTTGACAAATTTCAAAGTTAGCCTACGATACTGATATTTCTCGGGAGAGGTTTTTTCTAAGTTCTGTCCTGTGGACGCATTTCGAACATAATATTTTCACAGTTAAATTTGATGCTGAGCACAGGCTTCAGCTACAACCTGCCCTAGTCATCAGTGCACTGAGTGCAGCACTTTCACAATTGAGAGCACTCTCTCAATCAGCGCCCAGTGTGCGATCTAGTCCAGAAGAACACCTAAGGTTTCTGGAACTAAACGAGCAGGAAAAGAGGTTTGGGAGGGTATGTGCCCCTCACCATAAGATTTTTAACATTTTAGCATTACAGTGGCAGCATTTTAAAGGTGTCATCTTAAAGAAATTGCTGCACTATTTCAGTGCTTAGCCTACATGAGCTGTCTAACTCCATTACGACCCTGACGCGACCTGCCGAAATCAATATAGAATATAGATCTGGTGCCGGCACTAAAATTGTATTATGAAAACTTTCTCGTTACGTCTTGATAATTTTTTTTATCTGTTAGGCCTAACTAAACTAACTAGCCTATAATAAAGATGTGATATAACACTTCATATAGCCTAAATTTACAACTTCTCTTTCGTTGCGACTTCTTTTTGGGCTACCAACTACACTTTGTTCTGTCATTAACATAAAACTGACGTTTTCAATGTCCAAGTTTCCTTCTTGTCAAAAACCGGGACAATTTTGCACTTTTCCCTAAGTTGTCGGGACACCGGGACGCACCACGGAAAACCGGGACACGTCCCGGTTTTATGGTCACCCTAATATAGTCCTATACAACGTAGAGCCTGGATACATCTGTTCTGTTCTCAGCCATCCTCAATCCGAGGGTCGACCGCATCATGTACGATGTTCCTCCAACGCTTTATGTCCCCCGTCAGTCTTATCATTTCTCCCAATGTCAATCCAGTCCATTCCTTGATATTCCCTAGCCAGTTTGTTCTTGGTCTTTCTCTTTTCCGGTCTCCTGGCATTGTGCCCTGCATGATGTCTTTCTCAATGCATGTTCCCTCTCTTCTCATGATGTGTCCGAAATAAATCATTTTTTTATTTCACTGTCTTCAGCAGATTCCTCTATACTCCTGCCGCCTCCAGCACCCCTTCATTTGTCCGTTTTTCCGTCAATGATATTTTCATGATCAATCTCGGACACTTCATCTCGAACGCTTCTATGCATCTCCAGCGCTCCCTCCCTCCTCAGTGTACAGCCGTATATTGCCACCGGCCATACCAGAGTCCTCCATAGCTTTATCTTTGTTGCATTTGTTAAGTCATGACTCTTCCAAATCCTTTTGAAGTCAGTAGCTATTGCATTATCCCAGGGGCTTCTATCCCCCCTAAGAAACCGGGCGCAATCCATTCCCCCCTTTTCTGGACCGGCCTTCCTCTATGTATGCAATATAATGCAATCTAGCGCATGCCCTCCTCTAGTGTGGGAATGAAGGTTTGTTTGGAGAGGGACAAACGAGCATCCAGCAGACGATCGCCGAAGCATGTGTAGCGCCGAGAAGGGACCTGGTATGGGGAGTGAATGTGCCCCTCCCCATAAGAAATTTTTGCGATTTCCGCATTGTAATTTCAGCATTTTAAGCTGTCCTCTTAACAAAATTACTCTACTGTTTCAGTGGAGGAATTGCTGCCAAAATTGGGCAGCCATATGTTTTGCGCTTCTGATCAGTGTGCACTCGAGAGGCGTTACACAAATTTTTAGAGCACAATGCAATACAATAAAATACAATGTAGGATTGAAGGTCCTACATTGTAAGCCCACGTAATAATGATGTTGCTTTACTAAGTGTTCAAGGACCAAATTTGACTGTCTGAAATTTGAAAGATAACATTGGAGAGAACTCAGAGAAGCCATTTAGTTGTGCCAAATAGTATTTGTAGACTCTATTAACATTATTTTTTCAATTATAATATGATTGTATTATTTATTAAAACAGTAAAAACATAATTATAATCATGTAATAGGAATTTTTTTATAGTATATTATAGCTGTTATAGCAGTTCATATAATTCAAAAATGCAGATAGTAGCCTAACTAAAAACTCAAAGTGTATAAAGTGTATAGGTCTACATTTTGCTAAAAATTATTAGGCCTACTATTTTGTCCAAATTTATAGGGAGGGGAAGTATTTTCTGGGGGGATCTTCCTTTACTATCTTCCTTTAGTGATGCCTAGATTGAACACTGCCCTCCATATCTGACCTTCCCCCCCAACCGACTTGAATTTTGGCTGTCTCCTGATTCCCCCCCCTATTTTTCACTGGGCGCAAGCTGCGCCCGCCATCTATAGGGATAGAAGCCCCTGCATTATCCCTTTGCCAATGCTCTGATCTCTGTACCGGCGTACCGCAGTCGCTGTCTTCGTCGATTGTCGAACCCAAGTACGTGTATTTGTCCACTTGTTCCAGTTCTTCCTGGTTGATCCTAATGTGACATCGAGTCGCTGTTGTTGTCATAATTTTTATGACCTTCGTGTTAATCTGCATTCTATATTTAATTTTCTTGCCCACGCTGTCTAATCTCTTAATCAATAATTGTAGCTCTTTCTCCGAGTTTATCAGAAGGACAATAACATCAGCAAATTGCAATTTTGTCAACACCTCCCCCCCATCTACACTTCTGCACTCCTCCGTCATATCCCTCCAATGTTTTTCTCATCACTCTCTCCACCAGTGGCGTCTACCAATGGGGGGGGGGTTGGGAGAACGTTCTCCCACGGTTTCTGAAAGTGGGGGGTTTGACGTTTTTCGGGTGTAAATTGGGGGGGTTGGTGAATTTCTATTAAATAAAGGCCTGGAATACGGAAATTATTATTTGTGCATCTTTTATGTATCGAAAAACATTATTACCTTGGACTAACGAACCCACGGTTCGCTTGATGTCACTTTTATTTGGTAGGGAGCAGGATAACTCATAGACATTAGTGTCAGTCAGGTCCCTGGCATACAAGGGTGGAACACACCCATTCGGGATTGACCTCTTATCGCTAATCACGTTGACTGACGGAGCCAAGCCGAAGCCCCACCCTTGGCAGGTGATGAAGGCAACAAAATTAATGATTGCGACGGTCGCGCAGCAAGAATCAAACGACCCGTTTGACACTTGCTGTGCACGTGTAGCCTACCCCAGTCTTCGGACAGTGGTCCCTTCTGCAAAAGTAGCCTAAGCCTAATGAAGCTAATAACAGACGTTTCGCATTATATTCCCAGCCAGCATATCGCTGAAATGGATAAGAGCAGCTCTGATGTAAAGCAGAGTCTTTCCATGCTATAGAGATGCAGCCATAAGTGCAGGAAGCTAGATGGTAGTCATTATACATTCATACCACGTATGACAAGTGTGATGTCAATCTGTGCCCCATGTCTAAAAAAGAACTGTTATACTTAGACTAGCATTGCATGTCATAAATTGTCATGTGAAATAATAGACATGGAATATGCAGTCGTTTTTAGGTTTCATATGCTATTTGACATGTTACTCTATCATTGTTGCCATATGGAAACTTTTCCATGCATTCCCATTGTTGCCAAATGGCAACACTAATTAATTTTAATTAGGCATTGCCTAATTACTAAATATTTTATATGGCACAACATATTGGTCATATCTCTTCAAAAAACACTTCAAATATTTTTTTGCTGCTCTAGAAATAATTCGGACACGAAAGGGTTAAGATGGCAACTTAAAAGCAGCCATCACAGTCTGCAAATAATAAAAAATTAAGCATTGGGAGCGACATTTATTGAAGTCTTGAACCACATCTCTGAGCACTGAGATCATGACAGCTTAAAGTGCTACGTACGGCAGCAATGTGCAAATCCAAAAATTGTTTGCAATTGGGAGGCGACACTCTAAGGTCTCAAACCATGGCTAGGCTAGTATCAGCATGGAAAAACGAGTACCGGTAATTTTCAATAAGACGACACCTTAAAACGCTGCCATTGCATTGTGGAAATTCAAAAAGTTTCTAATGAGCCACTGAAAAAGTACAGCTATTTTGTTAAGACGACACCTTAAAATGCTGCCATTGCAATTTGCAAATTCAAAAAGTTTCTGATGGGGAGGGGCCCATCCCCTCCCCATACCACTGCCCCTCACAGTGCAACGTTCATCACGAGCGTCCTTCGGACGCTCAATTTTCTTCCCCCCCCCAGAAACCTCAATGCCCCCCCCAGAGGAGGGGGACTAGATTGAACACTGCGTACGTAACATATGAACAGATTCCCATACAATTGTTTTAAGTCGGCGAAAATGGGGGGTTTGTTCTCCCACTCCAAGTGGGGGGGGGGGTTAGACGCCACTGCTCTCCACCAAGATAATAAACAAACTTGGAGACAAGACACAACCCTGTCTCACTCCACGTCTGAGTCTAAACTCTTTCGATAAAATCTGGACACATTTATAAGTTATAACTACAATAATTATGGCTAACCGAAGTTTTTAAATTCGTTGTAATCTTGTCTTTGGGCGTAACGTTTGGTAGCGGTAAAGAGAACCATGTTGGGTTTGGAACTTTGAGGAGACAGATATCAGAGACGGTGTAAATCTATTAAGTTTTTCTTCCAATCAGATCAGTAAAGCGACAAGACTGCAATCTTTTTTAGGTGGCGTCATCTACACCAGATGGGGTCGCACCGTATGTAATGAGGGATCCGACGTTGTTTACAGTGGAGTGGCTGGCGGATCATCGTATGGCAATTATGGCGGAGCAAGCAACTACCTCTGTCTTCCAAAGGATCCAATCTGGGGAGTTTACGACGAAAGCGTGGTAAAAAATTCTAAACTTCACGGATCGGAATATCAATTTGTAACTTCGTTTGGGTTAGAAAATAACGATGGTAAACCTTTACACAACAACGACGTTCCATGCGTTGTTTGCCAAAGTCAGACGAAGACTTCGGTCGTCATGATTCCCGCCAGAAATCAGTGTTACAGCGGATGGACCGCTGAATACGCCGGTTATCTCGTGGCTGAGGATGTTGCTCATAGGGCGCGTACGGAGTTCGTATGCATGGATGGAAGTCCGGAAGCAGTTCCAGGTGGAGAAGCAAGTCTGGACGGAGCCTTGTTCTACAACGTCGAAGGCGTCTGTGGACCTCTTCCATGTCCTCCTTACATTCCACGTCGTGAAATAACCTGTGTTGTCTGCACAAAGTAGCCCAATGAGATTGCGGACACACGAATTATTCTGATTAATGGCTAGGAGTGATATACACTACAGGTGGTCCAGCATAAGTGAACCAACTTTACATGCATATCACTCGCCAATTTTTTAAATAAATAAATAATTAAGACGTGAAAAAAAGATATTTCGCTCTAGTATTTAGGTCTACCTGAAAAGTCAAACTTGTACTATGTTACATTTTAATTATTATGAGTGGAACGGCCATAGCTATCACATTTTGATGTCAAGGGCCCCCTGGGGTCAGAGTCAACTTTTTCCTTTAAGAATATTCAGAATGTATTCAAATGATCAAATCCACATATACAACGGTGGCGCAGGAATGGGTTGTGCAGACTTTGTAGACTGCACAAGACCCCGATAACTTCACCAAGCCTGGTGACAGAATTGTAATCAGTTTGATCAATGCTGAGGTGGTGGTGGCTTTGGATATCGACACCGGACAGAGAGGCACTTTGGAAACTGTTGTGGTATGCCAGTCACTTTACAAAATAATTCTGAAAAGGAGGCATCTCAATTATTTTTGCGCAAGGGAATTCGACCAAAAGTGAACGTTTCAGCATTTCCGAATTTTTTATTCTTCTTTTAGACTTACCGTAGTAACGGGGGCCAAACTTGAGTCGCTTCACACTATACCAATTTATTAAATGGTTTCTTTTGTTTAGTCAAATAACCCAACTAGCTGTTTGATAGAATTTCAGTGTAATTCATACTACAAGAGAGGAAACGATGTTTGCCGATACATTTTGTTCAGCGTAAGTACTCTGGCAGCCTGAAGAAATAGAATAGACTATGTTTTACAGAGCCAAAGAAAGAAAATAATAAAAATTGAAATAAGTTAATTTTAAAATTTAATTTCGAGTGTGTGCTTGGCCTATGCAAATAGTCTATCGCAAAAGCCAGGCGCATTTGCACAGTGGTTCAGGCATTGAAGGGGCCCACCACGAAAACCCTGCACAAGGGCCCCCAAAACCTTGCTACGCCACTGGCGACGTTGACAGACGATGATCGAGTTTTGATAAGAATTTTGCGAGCTGATAAAGGATTTAATTCGTTCTAAATGATTAAAGAGTGTGATTCTATCCTGACTTAGCTTTACTTTGTTAGCCAATGGCTAGTTATAGGTAGCTTATCTACAGTTCGTTAACTTTGTTGTTCTTCAAAATCCATCAATAGCAAACTAATACAACGACACGACAACGACTAATTTTACACCGTATCAAAACAACTCAATGTTAAGACTACTTCGCCATCTTATCAAACTCTCTCTCTCTCTCTCTCTCTCTCTGTCTGTCTGTCTGTCTCTGTCTCTGTGTCTCTCTCTGTCTCTCTTTGTCTCTCTCTGTCTCGCTCTGTCTCTCTCTGTCTGTCTGTCTGTCTGTCTGTCTGTCTGTCTGTCTGTCTCTCTCTCCCTCCTTCAGCCGCTCTGTCCGTCTCTCTGTCTCTGTCTCTCTTGATCTCAGGCGTACGGCCGCACAGCAGCAAACTTTTCCGCCACTCAGCCACCTGACCTACCTTACCTGTACGCTCTTGCATAATAATTAGCTGACCATTCAAGGTTCGAAGTGACTAGGGGACCGCCAGGCGGCTGTCGTATTTCAATTACTAGCGGACCGCCAGTCACATGTAACCTGTCACATGACCCGAGTCACGAGTCTTCATTCTTGAATAATGGCGGCAGTTATCGATTGCTTGTTTTATGTCGGACAAAAGTTTTCTTGTTTTTTTCTTGTTTTAAGGACAGAGTAAGTAACCAATCTTCATATACATGATAGGGTTAGGGTTAGGGATAGGGTAGGGTTAGTTACAAGAACTTTTTCTTGAAAAATCGAACTTCAAAATTGGGTTATATTCTATAATGACTCGGTAGCAAGTAACTTTTTTTATAAATTCGATGAAAAATATTTCCTTACGAAATTGAAGCGGGATTTATCGTGTGAGGGTCGGTTAGGGCTCAGGTTAGGCGTCGTGAGGGTCGGTTAGGGTTAGTTTTAGGGTTAGTGCAGTCATTCTGAAGCTGGATTGATGAACAATAATTTTCAATGAAAAATGGATGAAAATATTTGCTGACGAAATAGAAGCGGGATTTATCGAACAAATTCTTGCCTAGAGAGAAGCTGGATCGATTAAAAGGATTTTCGGCAAACTAGAAGTTGGATTTATTAAAGATAACAACGCTGCTCGTGACTCGGGTCATGTGACAGGTTACACGTGACTGGCGGTCCCCTAGTAATTGAAATACGACAGCCGCCTGGCGGTCCCCTAGTCACAGCCTTCAAGGTTATACAAAATTAGCGACAAAGAGTTTCCAAACAGATGGAATAAATAATTCTTTGATGCGAAAATGCCGAGTTGTATTAAAGCCCCAAACATCGGTTCGTACGGCGCGCACACTGCTCGTGTGTCCGAGTTAATTAATTTTACAGTCAAGACGATGACCTGGGTACAAGCAAATCTCCATGGTAAATTCAGCACGAAACATGCATTTCTAGAAGCACCGTAAGACGTATTGTTATTGTCTAAAGCAGGGGTGTCCAACCTTTTCAGGCAGAGGGCCACATGGCCAATTTTCTAAGACTCGGAGGGCCAAAGTCTCCAAAGATATAATTTCGTAAAAGCAAGCAAGTCTATTCGCCTTCTTGGTCTCATTGACTTACGAGTATGTCATATATTTATAATTTTACAGTGACATAATTATACATATATTCACATTGCAGTCATAACTGTTCAGAGACTTCATAACATCTTTCTTGATTCTTGAATAGCTTCTTTGTGTTAATGAGATATTTGGCATTGTTTTTGTTTACACAAATATTCTATATCAGCATCAACTGTTGATGCAGCTATCCTAAGTAGTCCAGTTAAGTGTCCATCGGTTAGAACTGATCTTGATTCTGTTTTAATATTGGCCATTCTTGAGAACAGTTGTTCAGAAGGAGGCCAGTGTCAAACCTACCAACATTGTCAAAGCTGCTCGAAAGGGTAGTTTGCGGACAACTAGTTGAATATCTTATATCGGCTGAGCTTCTTCCCAAGCATCAATCGGCGTATCGGAAATTCCACTCAACAGAGACGGCGTTGCTGAAGGTCTTTACAGACTTGATTGAAGCGGCTGACAATGGTGACCATGCGTTGCTGGGCCTGCTTGATCTCTCGGCTGCGTTCGACACTGTCGATCATGACATCATGATGGAGCGACTTTCTCGGACCTACGGCGTACGCTCGGTGGCGCTTGACTGGATCAGATCATATCTACGCGGGCGAAGCCAGTCGGTTTTTTACAATGGGGTGCATTCGTCGTTGCGTGTTTTAACCAGTGGAGTACCTCAGGGGTCGGTTCTGGGGCCTCTGCTTTTTCTGCTGTATACGGCCGATCTTGAGAAACTTGCCTCTGGAGTGGGGCTATCCTCTCATTTCTATGCCGACGACTCGCAGCTATACACCACTGGTCCGTCGACGACTGCGCCTCAACTGCAGCAACAGATGGAGTCGGGAGTAGAGGTTGTAGCTGAATGGTTGAGGTCAAATCGCCTCCTTCTGAATCCTGACAAAACTGATTTCCTTTGGTGTGCCACTCGTAGAAGGTGCGATCAACTTAGCAGTGAGTCCCTAAATATCTGTGGAATATCGGTGCGGCCTTCTACCGCCGTGCGTGACCTTGGAGTTCTATTCCAGACGGACATGTCCATGACGCGCCAAGTGGGACTGACGGTGAGCAGATGCTTTCGCCAGCTGCGGTTAATCAAAAGCTGTGTACGATCACTGCCTTTTGAGGCTGCAAAAACAGCCGTTTTCTGCTTCGTGGTTTCTCAGGTGGACCGGTGTAACAGTTTGTTGGCTGGTGCGCCGAAGTACCTGCACGACCGACTACAGTCTGTGTTGAATGCAGCGGCGAAACTCGTGTGTAATCGGCGGAAGTATGATCATGTGACACCATTACTGCGTGACGTGTTGCATTGGCTTCCAATACCGTACCGCATTGAATTCAAACTCTCATTGCTCGTCTACAAGTCACTACATGGCTTAGCACCGGACTACCTCAAATCCTATTGCGTGCAGATGGCGGCGTCAGGTGCTGGCCTTACACTGAGATCCAGTGTGAAAGGAGATCTGTATGTGCGAAGGACGAAGACACGCTTCGGGGAGCGTGCTTTTTCAACTGCTGGCCCCCGCTGCTGGAACAGTCTGCCTTCCACAGTTCGTTCTGCCAACTCTGTTGGGGTTTTCAAAACTCGTCTGAAGACATATTTGTTTGCCAAGGCGTACCTGTGACTGAATATATTATGTTTGTGTTTGTAGAGGCGCCTTTGTAACGGCATGTGCTGTGTTACGGCGCCATAGAAATTGTCGTCATTATTATTATTATTATTATTATTATTATTATTATTATTATTATTATGAACTGCCAAACAGTGCAATATATCTAAGTGCAAGATTAGACAGATTTGGAAAAGTCTCTGGAGACACATACTGTCTGTAAAATGTTAATAAGTCATGCTCTTTGAAAGCTCTCTTTGTGTCACTGTCGTTCTGAATGTCAATAAGTTCCATTTGAAATGTTTCGGGAACACCAGAAGGATCAGTTCCAAATGGGTCTCCAAATAGCTTCATGTTGTCATTATGTGATTTGAAATCTCTGAATCGTTCTGTAAATGCATCTAGGAGGCGTGTAAGTAATTCAGAGTACTTGGCATCAGTGATATTTTCATTAACGATAAGTGAAATTAGAACTGAAAATATTGATTTCCGTTCAGTATAATTTTAACTGTAACTGAAATTATTTTGAGAACGAAAACTGAAATAGAACTGAAATTAAGCACAGTGAACGAAAATTTAAAAAAAAAATTAATTTTAGAACGGAAATTATGACAAAATTTGAAATTTTAGCACATAGCCTTTCCTAAGCAGCTGAGTTCGCATCTAAAAGGCGCACATACTTTCTGACTCCTAAAACTTTGGTATCTTTGGCTTAGCACGTGCTTCCGTGTGCAATTTATTATTGTCTTTTGTATTTGAACCTTTTCTGTAAGTTAATAATATTCAACTTCATGATAAGAATGTTGTTATGTGAAAAATCACTTTGAATACCGGAGTGCAAATATTTCAATCCTGATAACTTCGTGCACCTTGCTCACTGGGCTAAATGAAAAGAAATCATGCATTGGATTGTTTAAATCGGCCTAGGGGAACGAAACAGACAAATAGGCCTAGCCTAACCATGCAACGCTTGTTCTCTAAAACGGACGTTTCTAGATGTTTCTGGTAAATTTTTCAGCAATTTAATTTGTCTTCTTCAGTGAATAAGCGCACACAGAATGCTAATAAATATATTCAAGTTTGGCCTGAAACTTTCATGTGACTGATTCAAGTCAGTGACTTCACAACGGATAAAGTACAACCGTTGCATAAATGTGCAAAAAAAGATATGTAACGTGGTCGACCAATTCAATGTAATATGATAAGGGGATGTGATTAGCTATTGCAAACATGTTAGCGGATTGGTGCCATCCAGCAACTAATGCCAATTAAAATTTTCAGGAAATTATACAAACTAAAACTGGAGTTCAAATTGCTTGTTTTTTGTAGTAAAAATTTCGCATTATTATTATTGGAGGGAAAGAAGGCAAGTCTACGGCAGCACTACACCCACTTGCAGAAGATGTTGAAGCTCTGGCCTTTCACAATTATAGAAGAAACAACTTTTTTCTGGGTGAAAACTTCTAATAGGTGCACGGGGAAAATAAACTGTCCGCTAATGTCTGTGAAAATAGGAGGTTCTTTAAAATTAAGAAGCATATCGATAATGAAAATGCTCGAACTTTGTTTAATTTGAAGCAAGTTCTAAGCCTATAAAGAAGTAAAACTGAAATTATTTAAATGCAAGAACTGAATTGAGAACTGAAATTATTGTAAAAACTGAAATTGAAGTATAACTGAAATTTTTTGAAGAACTGTAATTGAAATAGAACTGAAATTGAGTACATCCGAACTGAAATAGAAGTAAAACGAAAATTATTTGCTGAAGTAAAATATCACTGCTTGGCATGGTTCACTGTTTCAGCAGACCTGGTGAACAGTGTTGGGAAATGCACAACTTTTTTCAAGCTCATCTGTGTTTTTAAGAGCTGCAACTTTTGAGTAAATGCACACACATGTGCATACATTTTGTGAACCAACTGATCTTTTCCCTGAAGTTTGACATTCAAATCAGCCAGAAATTGTGTGACATCAACCAAAAATGCCAAATCATTTAACCATAAATTGTCATTCAAGAAGCTGACTTCTTTTCCTTTGCTTGAAAGAAAAGATTTTATTTCTTCCTGTAGTAACCAAAATCTTTTTAGCGTGGCTGCCCTGCTCAGCCAGCGAACTTGGGTGAAATAGATCACATCCTTTTGATCTGATTTAACTTCCTCAAGAAAGGCTTGAAACTGTCTATGACAGAGACCTCGTGATCGTATGAAGTTAACCGTTGAGACAACTTTCTCCATAACATCTTTCATTTCTAAAACTTTAGCACACAGTTGTTCTTGGTGAATAATACAGTGATGTGTGATGACATCTTGAGTAACTGATTTCGTCATTAATGTTACAAATCCATTGTACTTGCCTGTCATGGAAGGGGCTCCATCAGTTGTTAAGCCACAAAGCTTACCCTCAGGAAGACCGAATTTTGCCAAAACACATTTTACTTCAAGACGTTTTAAAAGTTCTACATTCAAAATCGATTTTTCGTTTTCTGCTATCGCTAGCCGCCATTTTCCTTTGATAAGGAATAAGACTTAAGGACCTTGGGCAAGTTCTTCACTCACAATTGCTCAGCGCTTCGGCGTGAAACTCCGATGCAGTGTCCGCTCTGCATTCGGGAGCGCCTCTGAGTAGAGAGAGCTTGAAGGGGCGCTATAACAAGTGCACATACATACATACATACATACATACATTATGAGTCATTACCAAAGAGCTATTACATTTACTGAAAACTTCATGTTAGGTGAAGCAAGGAATTATGGGAGATTCAGAGACCGCACTTGGCTATTAGTATGCGGTTCATAATTTTAGTCTTAAGACTTAAGACATGAAAAATTGCAATATTTAGGAATTTTAGGCCCTAAATTTTAGGCTTCTCAGGAAGTCTTGGCGGGCCGGATGGAACCAGTCGGCGGGCCGGATCCTGTGGCATGAAATTATGTCCGGCATGAAATACTGTCCGACTCCGCCCACTTCCGTTGTCAGGACAGTATTTCATACGGTAGGTATGAAATCTTGTCCGGCATGAAATCATGTCCGGGTCCGGCCACTTTCGTTGTGAAAACAGTATTTACTATTACAAACGTGAGATATTGTCCGCGTTGGAGTTTCGTCTCAACGTAATATCAATAAGATATGCGAAATAATGTTTGTTGAAGCAGATGAGAAAACAATGGTGTGAGCATTGGAATCATGGTTTTAAAGCACACAGCTTGTAGTCGGGGTCCCGATGGCGCTTGTTCTATTTTTAGAAGGAAATTCCCATCGTGGAAAGAGGCGAACGGGCGATAGTCCTATGTTGAGACGTATGTAAACAAGTCTTAGAGTTGCACACAAATACGAAATTTAGGCTTTCATTTATTCATATCTATCTTTTCTTGTCTACTCCAGTCATCGAGACAAAGCAAAAGGGCTTTTGGCCAACACAAATAGCTCAGCGGAGTTAGCTGCGTTAGGTTTTGGTCTGTTTATTTTCCCGTTACATATCGGTCATTATTGGAAGATGCTTAGTTTTACAAAGCACAATTTGACCTGTTTGCGCTGCTTCCTGGTTCAAGCTCCACCCTACATGTGCGGGCTTTTTACTCCAGTCTCCGTTTCTGAAAATAAAGAAAGTAAACAGTCCAACGCCCAGAAACCCTGCGGCATATTCGTATTCATATTCGTATCCCGTTTCTCTGGGCCGTCGTTCGCTGCGGTCAGCTGCCCGCGGTGACTACCTTGTCCCTTTTTGTCGTACCGCTACTATGCAGCGAAGAACATTTTCCGTGGTGGGTTATCTGGAATCTGGTTATCTGGAATGGCCTCCCTGCGGCTCTCCGTTCGCTTCCCCGTGACTCTGGTGGCTCTTTCTACCGTCTTCTCAAGACTTTTCTCTTTGACCAGGCCTGGGTTGGGAGCGCCTCTGAGTAGCGATCTTGAAGGGGCGCTATATAAATTTATGTGATTGATTGATTGAATAATAATAACGAGATAATAATACCCAATGCAATGCAAGACATGTATAATGTAGCGGAATCCAAATATGCGTGCGTAGTTCACTTGCAGTTCTCCTTTTGTCAGCTATCGCTGTTGACAAATATTGATGCTGTTAGTAAATGCAAACTTGTAGGTCTACTATAGATAATAGATTCGATTTTACCTGACTGTAATAGACCATTAATTTTATAAATTCATCTAAAAGAAAAAATATTCCGTAAGCGCAGCAAATTGCTTCTGTTTGCTATCATAATTTAAGTACTTAAAACATAATTTTTCGGTAGTATCGGGAATCATAGGCCTGCATAATTACACTTCGTATCTTAGTCATTGATCTATATTTTTATATTATTATATGTGCCTAATTATAGAGTTCGATGCCTCAGTACGTCGTATAATTATCTTGAATATTTTGTGTCTTTCCCGGACAAGATTTCATGATGCTTTAGCTTGACAGTTGCTATCTGATGTCATCGGTCACATGAACCAATGACAGCGCTTTCCGGACACAATTTCATGTCGGACAACATTTCATGCCACACCGGATCATGGCCCGCGGGCCGCGGGTTGGACAGCCCTGGACTCTAAAGTAAGATATTGGTCGACGTGAAGCAAGGCCGTAGTGCAGAGTTGGCGAACTCAACAGGTTTACTTCCTTTAGTTAGTAAGTGAATTAGGTATGATATTATTGTTGTATTGCTTTAATGTTTTATCGCCCATTAATAATGCCAGCACCCGTCGCTTGGCGGCGCGAGTGTGGGTGTATGTGTGTAGACTCCGAGATATAATATAAGTTGACCAGTGTTGCCACTGAGGTTTCAGAAATAATCCCAAATTTCCTTCGGAAAAAACCCATAAAACCCCAGAATATTCATATAAGCTATTTTAGACCTCCTTGTTCAAATTGTTGGTTTTTGGCTTGTTCGTATGAGGGTTGACAAAATGTTCGTCAATAGAGTCGAATAAAATGTGATTACAGCTTTAAAAATATCAATTGTTAAAGCTGTCAGAGACTTGGCAGCCATACTGACAATAAGCTTAATCGATATATTCGTGCGCGCATGCGCAGCGGGTCGATCCTACCAGAATAATTATTGTTATTGTCTAAAATTAAAATTAGTGGGAAAAGTATGTATCACGACCATCTTACATTGAATTTAACAGAATATTCGTGTGTTGTAAATAGACCTGGGAGTGACTTTGGTCAGCTAATCTGACCCCACTTGACCCTAAAGTGACTTGAGGTCGACTTGAAGTCGACTTCTCGGCTTCAAAACGACTTGACCCGACTTGGCAGAAAAACAACCGACTTCCGACTTGAAGTCGACTTCTGACATGGTAATAGCCATTAGCCTAGGTCTACCTACAGCACTAATGCAAGAAATCAAGTCAATTTTCCTGCAAGCATTAATTTCGTTTAGGTCTACCAATGAGTAATGAGGTTTCAACACTTAATTGATGCATGAATTTGTTAAAGTGTCATTAAGCCCATTTCAAGCTGTTTGTGTTTCGGTTGGAATAGTTTTGTGAAGCTTTGGGCCATTTAGTAGCCTAGACAATGCGACGGCAAATTATTAGGCCTATGAATTTTAGCTTGTCCATTGTCTGTGAATATTCAGATTACACTCGTTGTTATTATTTTTAATATTAATATTAAAGAAATTTGTAACATACACTCTGGGTTGCACACTGAATGGCGTGTTTTGATAAGCCTAATTTGTAATTCTGTTTTCATAATTATTTGGTCACTAACATCATTTCGCAACTTAGCATATAGCATTGCAAGCGCACCATCCTACAGTAGGCTACTACAGCTAGGCCTACTAGGCCTACTCACTCACAGTAAAGTCTGCCATTGTCCAATTGGCCCCACAATAGTTTTTCGTCTGTAGACAACTGCAGATTTAGGCCCTAGCGCACCAAAGTAGCGCCAAACTATTGATTTATTATAGACCTTGTAGATCCAGCTTTCTTTGCGACGAATTCACTGACCACTATAGAAGTTCACTGATTACTTGATAAGCACACGTGCTAATATTAAATGTTACTAAAATATTAGCACGTGTGCTTATCAAGTAATTAAAATGGTGAAACAAAATTTTTGTTTCACCATTTTAATTAAGCGCATGCGTGACGTTTAAACATAAAATTACAAATTATATGAATAGATCGGCAGACGGCAGTCTGCACGATAGCCTACCGGCAAAATAATCAGTAGCCTAGCTCATAAGTATCTGTTTAGCAAAGGCCTCGATTATTCATTCTTGTAAACACACTAGGCAACAAAAGCTGCTTAAATGTTGTCACAATCATTGGTCTGAAGTGACAAATTTAACTATGCTTGTGTCTCAAGTAGGTTTAAGTCGACTTGAGGTAAAAGCAACTTCAAGTGACTTCTATCTACAAAATTCGACTTGGGGTCAGTTGCGGTGAGCAGAAACGACCCGACCCGACTTGGGATGACCAAGTCGACTGGGGTCGACTTATTGGGGTCGACTCCCAGGTCTAGTTGTAAATACTAAATGTCAACTCACCAAAATAAACCCAGATTTTGCACACACAAAAACAGAAACCCAGACGAAGACCAAAAACCCCAGATCTAGTGGAAAAAACCCAGCTGTGGCATCACTGCAGTTGACACTGGAGTGACGCGAGTGGCCGCGAAGAAAGATGACAACTGGAGTGAACGGGGAGCGCGAATACAAAATGGAATATGGCGAAGAGCATCGGGGCGGAGCTGCTTACGCAGAAGGCGGACTTTTACGAGAATGACAGCTAACAAAACAATAACCACTGTACCAACTGCCACGTCGCAGTGCCCGCTGTCTGACCATCCCTTTGTAAAGTGTCAACATGTGCTCAACACGTGCGTCTCGACATATTTTGGACGGATTGAAATGTAAAACGTTTATGGTTTGGCTATTAAAATTTATCACAAATGACCATACGTATGGACGAACATTTTGCACAGGTAATTATATGTCACTTTTGCGTTCTTTATTATTAAATTTTCAGCATGACTATAGCATCGGAGACCTAGGTGTCGTTCGCGTAGGGTAAGGTTTGGCGTCGTGAGGGTCGGTTAGGGTCAGTTTTAGGGTTAGTGTCGTCATTAAATTATTAGGCTTTGGCGTCGTGAGGGTCGGTTAGGGTCAGTTTTAGGGTTAGTGTCGTCATTAAATTCTTAAGGTTTGGCGTCGTGAGGGTCGGTTAGGTTCAGTTTTAGGGTTAGTGTCGTCATTAAATTCTTAAGGTTTGGCGTCGTGAGGGTCGGTTAGGGTCAGTTTTAGGGTTAGTGTCGTCATTAAATTCTTAAGGTTTGGCGTCGTGAGGGTCGGTTAGGGTCAGTTTTAGGGTTAGTGTCGTCATTAAATTCTTAAGGTTTGGCGTCGTGAGGGTCGGTTAGGGTCAGTTTTAGGGTTAGTGTCGTCATTAAATTCTTAAGGTTTGGCGTCGTGAGGGTCGGTTTGGGTCAGTTTTAGGGTTAGTGTCGTCATTAGATTCTTTACTTTTTCAATAGAAAATGCACGTTTTAAGTTAAAATTTTGCGCGCTTACTTACTCTTAAATGCGACTTTCATTGCTTTGCAACGCGCCAGCGGATTTGCTGTTGGTTCGTTAGCAGTTGTTGGCCAAGCTAATACAGCTTGACCAATAACTGCTGACATCCACTGCAAACTCCGCCCGTGGTCTTCGCCGTGTTCCAGATTGTATTTACGCGAACGGGGAATCGATTATAGCTTAATTAACTAAGGTCGTAAGATGTAGACACAGTTGTTAACTTAGTTCGTTGCTAAGTGGAAAGTATTCAAGAATCGCTAAAGTCGATTCCTGTCTTGTCTTGGTTTTGTAAGGCCAAGTAATTTGATCATTAATTTTTGTTGCAGTACGATTCCTAGCGCGGGCCATAGGTGCAATCACGTCCCAAAAGTTGGGGGGCCATAATGAATCACGTCCTAAAAGTTGGGGGACCATAATAATAAAGCTAGGGGACCACTCAAAAGTTGGGGGGACGCGTCCCGTGGGTCCCATAGGGTGGATGCGCCTATGGCGCGGGCCCGCTCTTTTGCGCCGGTGCGCTCGTTTGAGCCGGTGAATAAGCTGGTCTCCCTGACGTGGTTTTTAGGGGCGCTGAGAAATTCTCGAAGATTTGCATTTTGGCTTGTAAGTTGTAACATGCATGTAGACTAGCGTCTAACTCCGTAGTTTATGTAGCGCATAGATTTGCCTCGTGGAGTAGATTTAGGCCTTTGCTTCGTGCAGTTTAATGAAAGACATTTGCTTCGTGCAGTTTCATTAGTAGGCCTGTAATGTACTACATGTACTATATGTAACTCTTGAAGAAGCGCTATATAAATGCCTGAAATGAATGAAATGAATGATGGTGTTTAGTTAGGACTGTGCTTTGCGCAGATTGAAGATAGTGTATTGGGTGCACGGTATCTTGTATTAGTTAAGTGCTTCATTACAGAATCATTAACCTTGGAGTGTGATAATCGATTAGCGGCCGATTGGGCCGGTGCTGTAGAATTGGCCGACCACCCATAGTATTTATGTAGCGCCATAGTTGAGGAAGCGGCAGCTAGCCTGTTAAGCTTTGCCAATGGAAATCTAATCCCAGACACTGTAATTCCACACATAGCTCTTGATAATGACAGACTAAAATCTGTTGTAGTGAATGATAAGAACCTTGGTTCTTCACTTAGTGGGGGCCGCTGTTCACCTAACTATTGTATTGGAGCCTACTCGCCATCTGGTACCTGGAAAGAAGAGCTTGTTGTTGGATTGCGAAAGTACATGGTTTAGCGATGAGAAGATATTCACGGTGCAGAGTGCAGACTCATACAATTTACAAAACAGTAAAAATGATCGTGTCTATGCTTGACCCCCAATAAAAGTGTTGGGGGGACGGCCCATGCATTTGTCCTCCCCAATGTTTGAGCGTCAAGACTTTTTGGGCGGCGAAAATAGAAAATTTCGTCAAGATTTGGCCGGATCACTAAAAAAAGGTCGTCAACTTTTTTGGCGGCTAAAATAGAAAATGTCGTCAAGATTTGGCCGGATGACTAAAAATAAAAAGGTCATCAACTTTTTTGGCGGCGAAAAGAATTTTTTTTCCAGATTTCGCTGGTCGTCAGAAATTTTTCGGAAGATTTCGCGTCTTTCCGTACCCCCCAATTCTCGGCCCAGGTCTCCGCCTATGGATTTCCCGTGGAAACGACGCCCAACGGTGCTAGGACAAAATGTCCCCGGACAAAATGTCCCGGACAAAATGTCCCGGACAAAATGTCCCTGGACAAAAAGTCCCCGGACAAAAAGTCCCCGGACAAAAAGTCCCCGGATAAAATGTCCCCGGACAAAAAGTCCCCGGATAAAAAGTCCCCGGACAAAAAGTCCCCGGATAAAATGTCCCCGGACAAAAAGTCCCCGGATAAAAAGTCCCCGGACAAAAAGTCCCCGGATAAAATGTCCCTGGACAAAAAGTCCCCGGACAAAAAGTCCCCGGACAAAAAGTCCCCGGATAAAATGTCCCCGGACAAAAAGTCCCCGGATAAAAAGTCCCCGGACAAAAAGTCCCCGGACAAAATGTCCCGGACAAAATGTCCCGGACAAAATGTCCCTGGACAAAAAGTCCCCGGACAAAAAGTCCCCGGATAAAATGTCCCCGGACAAAAAGTCCCCGGATAAAAAGTCCCCGGACAAAAAGTCCCCGGATAAAATGTCCCTGGACAAAAAGTCCCCGGACAAAAAGTCCCCGGACAAAAAGTCCCCGGATAAAATGTCCCCGGACAAAATGTCCCGGACAAAATGTCCCTGGACAGAAAGTCGCAGGGTAAAAGTGATGTCCCTTCACTACGTCGCATAAGGCCTTTGTTTATTGTATACATGTATCGTTTCATATGAATTTCAGTTATTAACGAATACTGAGTGATCGTTTACTTCAAGGCATCCGTTTTTAGACTTAACGTGCCATATGTACAGTTGCCCGGGGGAGGTGGGAAAATTTCCTAGTCAATATGGGGGTGACGTCCGGGTGTAATTGTCGGGGTATAAGTCCGGGAATATGTCTAGGGGAAATGTGCGTTCCCCACCTAAACTACGCATCGCCGGCCTGTTGGGATTTTGTGCGGCTGCAGTATCACGCTATATACTGCGACTAAGCCTACGTCCAAGATGGACCGTCTTGTCCGACAAGGCCCTCACCTGAAGACAGCCCACCATTTGAAACAGCTGTGTAGAATGGCAGATGGGAACCTATTGACCTCTACCTTAGTGGACCAGGGCCGTGTTCTGAAACCGCTCCTAATCCAAACAGCAGAAAATTCTATCATTTTCTCAGATTCTTCTGCGTAATGTCACTTCTGGAAGGAATTCTCCCTCCATTTGAAGATGCCTAGATTAAACACTGGCCAGTAGCCACTGCCTGTATATCGGTCGCCCAGTCACTGTCGCCAGCGCAGAGCTGTACTGCCAATTGAAGACATCTGAATCCACCATCTCAAAGGAGATGCTTGGCGGTCTTGCCCTTGTGAACAAAATCGAATGCATTGTATCTGACCAATATATTCATCGCTTTATAATTAAATAGCAGCTAGGGACTTTCAGAAGCGCTGCCAGTGCATGCAATACCTAGAGAATAGACAGGCTTTAAGGCGAGAGAAAGATGACGAAAGACTACGAGAGAGGATGACAGAGCGAAGTGATGTCAGCGAAGTCCATAATCCATTCCATAGGGAGGGACCCATGCAGGCAAATGATAAGGATTGTTTCATGGCGGTCCTGACGCGGGGAACAAAGACGTCGAGCCAATCAGATACCTAAGAGGACGCAGCGAAGTGGCAAAATGGGGTGAGTACTGGATTACAAAGACACTTCGGAGCAAGACACAATTGGGACTTGACGTTCAGGGATTGCTGTCCCCAGAAATGGCATTTCCAGCCGCTCAAATTATAGCCATGACTGTGCAGAATCGAGTTTTGTTCGTCTTGGGCCCAGTCCATGGTCGGGATTGTGCCGCTATGGCCCTCCGAACCCTTCTGTAGGTCGGGCCTAAAGTTCTATCCATCACACCTCGGGCCTTTCACTCGAAACTAAAGACACTCCTTTTCAAGAACTCTTATCCTGTTTCATCTGATCCCCCATCCTCAAATTCCTGGCTCAGACGACACCCACCTTAGTAGCTGTTCCACCCCTCTGATCCTACGGTACCTCGACCCGGACCACCATGGACTACTCTTACGGACAACCCTTTTGACTCAACGCATTTGATCCTGATCCTGTGGTAACTCGACCCGGACCACCACGGACTACTCTCACGGACAACCTTTCTAACGCAACGCAGCGCT
>OX457039.1:65712962-65935462 GCA_949752735.1 Lumbricus terrestris
AATCCTAACCCACCCAACCCTAACCCACCCTAACCCCAACCCTAACCCACTGTAACCCTAACACTAGGATAACGAACAAAATATATCCGATATTCGGAATAGCGGACCTTCGGAATAGTGGACCCTCGGAATAGCGGGCCGTTACCCATACATGTAGCCATGAGTGTAGCGTGTTTTGTAATACGGCAAAGAAGCTGGACAGCCGAATGACAGACCCGGTCCAGATGCCCTATGAAGCCTGAACCAGCAGTAATGGAGCAGCAGTGGTCAATTCTGCTGGCAACAAGGGCATGAACTAGGACCACTCAGCATCATGAGATAGGGAACAAGCACAACACAGAATTATCGAAAATGGTACTTAGCAACCTCACGTGACCAAGTTAACGTGTTAATAAAACTAATCTATTCGGTAAGACCGTAAGACCAGAGCCAGGAATTTGTTTTCGGGGGTGTTTAGGCCTACCCATACCTTGAGCAAGCCAACAAGTAGTCCTTACCGAATCAACTGATTAAGGGGTTATGGAGAAGCGTCATGGGTTTTCAGCCGTTTTCTGACTAAGGAATGTTGTGTCCGGGTAATTAATGCGTCCTAGCCAGTTTATGTGATGCCAGCAGAGTTATTTTCGAGGAATTACGTGCTCAAGAACGATATTTTATTTTATGCAACACGTCACAGTAATATTTCTCGTAATAACTAACAACCGCATGTGCTCCCTACTCCTTTTGGAGACTTTCAGAATTAGACAATAACACTAAAACAAAGCAAGGCTACTTAATTGCCATCAACTCTTTATCCACCTTCAATTTCACTATTTCACTGCAAGCCTCTGCTTTTGTTCCTGTTATCTCTGCATCATCCGTAGTTCTGATTTTCTCCAAACTCTCTGCCATCTGGTCTATCTTTTCCGTTTTATCCAGCTCTGCAATTCTCTTCTCGTGTACTTCGTTACGGTTTTCCAATGTTTCTATTCTGTAGCAATTTTTTCAGAACGTTTCTCCAAAACTGTCTATACCTCCAACATCTCGCATTTCCCACACTTCTTTAAGTTCTTTAGCGCAAATGCCATTTTTCCAGAGCGCCCGAGCGTACACAATGCACACAGTGGGATAGATGCTTTGACCTCGTTGCGCAAATCAGTTTTTAGTTTTTCTCCCGAGCGGTGACAAACGCTATATGCACTAGTCCATAAAGTTTATTTCACAATTTCAAAGTGAAACTTTAGCCCTTCGATGCTTTTAGCAAGAAATTATTTAGCAAGTTTTTCGAAAACAAACGCCATGTTGAACCAATTATATATATATATATATATATATATATATATATATATATATATAATACCTATAATATATATATATATATATATATATATATATATATATATATATATATAATACCTATAATATATATATATATATATATATATATATATATATATATATATATATATGAATATACGAGTCAAAGAGGAGTCAATGTTTACATTTGTTGGATCTGAATATCTAACTGCTTTTTTTCGAATCTGGTGTAATTTTGATAACTCAAAAATTTTCAAAATAACATTTGTAGTAGAAAATTATAGTAATAGCTTATAAGTTATAAGTATAGTAAAGTAATGACATATCAATCAATGAATCAATAAATCAATCACGTAAATTTATATGGCGCCTTTCAGATCGCTACTAAGAGGCTCTCCCAAACCAGTCCTTGAGAAGACGATAGAAAGATAGGCCTACATCGATTTTCAACTCAAAGAAAATCTTTGTACAGCTAGGCCACCTAGGCCACTATTGTAAATTTCTTCGATCTCAAGTGAACTGGGGTAACTTCTAGAGTCTGGTTACACCTGCCGTATTGCTATCTTCAAGTGCAGATATTGTAAATCTCCTTTGTGTTCAGTGATGCTTGAAACTCGCCGATTTGTTAGATATGTGATCTGTTGTTCACGGGTTTGCTAAAATACAGCGCCACATATTATAACACGTGTCAATGATAAATCATACATCGAATGATATATATATATAAATGATGTTGTGAAAGATGTTGATTCAGTTGTTCTGTTTCATTTTGAATCTGGTCTTCCAGGTCATCTTTACAAACTCCGGTTGTGAAGCTGCTGGTCTACTTCCATTCGTCATGCAGACCGTCTACAGATCGGTGAAGTTGGTGTCGTGTCTTCTCGTTGTTCCTTTCCTTGTGGCCATTGCATTCGGTTCAGATGAGATCGAACATCCATCAGGAACAGAGGAAGGGGTAAGAAAAATATTGATTAGCAAATCTAACCATAGCAACACATCGAAATAGACTTTTTATTTAGTGGGAATTACTTTTCATCTTTATTTGCAATTGCCATGATGTTGATGTCAATTTAACAAAGCATCTGCCGATGGTGCACTAAAATCAAGTCGTAATCAGTTAGCTACTGGTGGGCAATGGGGGACAAATAAACTGCGAAATTAAGTGCTTAGTTGAGACAAAAATGACATCGAGCAAAAGGAACAGAAAACTGGGAGAGAAGTTCAATAGTAAGGTCTTATACGACCGAAAATCGCAATTGTAGACTCCAAATTTATATTTAGCACTACTTCAGAGCTAAGTGTAGAGCACGAACGTATTGACGAGCGGTTCTACAGAGATCAAAAAGCTCGTCCAAAAATACTAGTTGAACTTCAAGTCTGTAACAAAATGAATTTTAGTTTGGTTTATTCTTTTACCCGTTTGCCCCGAGAATATCCGCTGAAAACGGGCTTAAAATTTAAAAATGAACTGGTAAAGGGTTAATCCACATTTCAGCAGATAAGAGGCTAAATGTTTGTAATTTCATTAATCGTTATCTGTGGCATGCCACATCTTCCCATCTAATACCCAATTGATCTGGTTGTGCACGCGCCAACAGCTTGCTAATATTGATCTAGCAGCCCTTGCTTCTGAGTTCCAGCAGTTTGTTTTTCTATCTCTGTTCGCGATCTTGGCATCCTACCTTTGCAGAGCACATTCGCCAGCTCTGCCGTGACATCCACTATTAGTTGCGCCACCTCAGAGTTGTCTCTCGCTCTCTTACCACTAATGCTACCACTACTCTAATCTCTTCTTTGTTGTCACTTGCCTTGATTACTGCTGCGCTATCTTCACTCAGTGTCATGAGTTATCTTTAATGGTGAGTTAGGCCCTAGCCTATTATGGACCAGGGTGTTCAAGACTATTATCGAAGTACTAGACTATAAAACAATTAAAGCACAAAACTCGTTTAGAAATTATTAAGGTAAAAAGACAACTGAAATTAAACTAAAAGACATAATACATATAGAGCGAAATAATATCGTCGATAGATTAAATCTATAGCGCCCTAATCGATGGTCGTGCCCTCCCCCAGACCCCACCCAACAACTGGTCGATGACTCACGTTTCCGTTCGCATGGCGACAGTTTCTGTAGGTGTGAAGAAGTCCTACGGGTTTCACAGCGAAGGGCTTCTGTCGGCTCACTGGTCTGGTTCGGTTGCTCCGTTCTGAAGTCGACTTCGTCCGTTTCCTCGTTCCAGGATGGAAGAAGAACCCAGCGTCCAGAGTTGCAGTCCTGCTGGCGTTCCAGTCACGACCGCTGACCGCGTCTTGTAGAGGAGTGCCTTCCGGCACCGCCCACCTCCTGTCGTAGAAGTGGCGGAGAAGTTTCCGCTGTCGGACACCGCCCACCTCCTGGTGTAGACGTGGCGGAGAAGATGACTCCGTCCTCGTCTGATAGCACCGTATATAGCACCGTTGTGCTTCGTATTCTCCTGGTAGCACGGTTGTGCTCCGTAAACCCGCCTGGTAGCACCGTTGTGCCCCGTAAACCCGCCTTCCGACCACTGGACTCCGACGGTTGACGATTCACTTCCGACGATTGACTTCTGACGACTCACGACGATTGACTTCCGACGAGTGACCCACGACGATTGACCACGATTGATCCCCAGACAGTCTGTACTCTTGCCTATATAGCCTATCCGCCTCCAGACAGATGACCTTTACCCCCGGCACACCTTCTTGGACCCAACGACCATCGACGACCATCGATATATTAATATATATATATAGCTATGTGGCACTAAGTATATATTATTATATTGTCACAATGTTCCTTTAAGCATATAATAATTATATAGGCCTACGCCATAGCACAACATAGATACAATTATATAAGCATACAATAACGGCCTAAAGATATTTACAAGGGCAACTCGTGACAATGGCCCCACACTTAAGAGAAAACTAACTTAGCTTTTCTTTACAACTAAATTAAAAACGATTGCCCTGTCAATATCTAGGTTTACTTATCCTAGTTCCTATCAAGACCTACAGATGGCGGCTTAAGAAATCGGCTCCCACATTTTCAGACCCTTTTATGGAGCGTATAGTAAAACAATAAGGCTCCAAAATTAAAGCCCAGCGCATTAATCTCCCATTCACTGGATTGGCTCTTTGAATATGTATCAGAGGCTGGTGATCCGTCTCTAGCCAGAAGTGTTTTCCAAATAAGTACACCTGGAACTTCTGTAGCGCCCATACTATTGCAAGTCCTTCTCTCTCAATCGTTGAGTATCGGGTTTCTCTTGGTAGAAACTTTCTACTAGCGTATGCAATGGGATGCTTAACGCCATCTACTTCCTGTAGTAAAACAGCGCCTGCCCCATAATTCGAAGCGTCCGTCTGCAAAATGAACTCTGCGCTCCAGTCCGGCAATCTCAGGATTGGATAATTCATCAGATGCTGCTTTAGCTCCTGGAAAGCTAATTCTTGCGCGTCACCCCAGCTGACTTTGTTCGGCTGATTCTTCCTCGTCAGATCAGTTAGCGGAGCGGCGATGCTGGCAAAGTTCGGAATGAACTTTTGATAATATCCAAGTAGTCCCAAATACGAGCGAATCTGTTTCTTGGTTTCTGGTCGTGAAGCTTCAGCGATTTTCTCTATTTTCTCTGCTTTTGGCTGAATCATTCCATCACTTATCTTATGTCCTAAGAAGTCGATGCCCTGTTCTCCAATTTGACATTTAGTTGGTCTAAGCGTTAGACCAGCCCTTCGTACTCTTGTAAAGAAGTCCTTCAGAGAACTCAGATGATCTGGCCATCCAACAGTGTGGCATAGGACATCATCAAGATAGTTGTCCAGATTTTTACTTTGATCCAAGAGCTTTCGCATAGCTCTAGAAAACGTTGAAGGCGCCGTTACCAATCCAAATGGCATAGTGACAAATCGATAGAGTCCACGGTGCGTTATAAACGACGTGCAGTCCCTGGATTCTGGTTCGACTTCGATTCCCCAGTAACCTTTTGAAAGATCAAACTTTGAGAAGAAATTGTTGCCTGCTAACTTGGCAAAAATCTCATCGGCCTGTGGCATCGGCTCAGCGTCAAACTCTGTGATTCGGTTCAAATCCCTGAAGTCCACACAAGGACGATTGGATCCGTCTGCCTTTCTTACTAGCAACATAGGAGAGGCGTATGCTGCTGTGGAAGGTTCGATCACTCCTAACCTGATCATGTCATCGATTTCATTGTCCAACTCTTGCCTCATAGCATAAGGCACAGGATATGGTCTCTTCCGCACTGGAACATTCGACGTGAGCTGGATCCGATGTCTGACTAGGTCAGTTCTTCCTGGCACATCACTGAAGATGTCTTGGAATTCTTCCAAGAGGTTTTCGACCTCCTTCTTCTGATCTGTTGACAGAGCCTGGCCTATCTCCACATCTTTGTAAGTTTCTCTTTGCAGGTTGTTAAAGAGTGGCAGATTTCCTTCCCCTGTCATCCTCATCTCTGCATCAGACAATTCTTCCACGACAACAGCTGCTCCTACAGCTTGCGTCCCGTCATTCACGGCTTCCTCGCTCGATCTAATCTCGCTCTCTGTTTGACGCTCATAATAGCGTTTCAGCATGTTCGCATGGAACGTCTTTGTTCGGTGAGGAAACTGGATTACATAATCAGCTTCTCCAAATCGTTTCAGTACTTGAAATGGACCTTTCCATTGCATCTGCAGTTTGTTGCTTTCTGTAGGCAACAGTAGCAGTACTTTATCACCTGGATCAAACTTTCGAGGCTTCGCATGCTTGTCAGAATTTCGCTTATACTTATCAGCGGCTCTTTGCAGATTTTCTTGCGCCAAATGACAAGTCTCTTGAAGACGATTCCTCAGATCGACAACATACTCATAAGTCGTCTTCGCCTCTGGTTCAGCAATGTCTTTAGTCCACAGTTCTTTCAAGATAGCCATGGACCCTCGCACATGCCTTCCGTAAATCATCTCAAATGGACTGAATCCCGTACTTTCATTACTGACCTCACGATATGCGAACATCAAAGGATCTAAGTATCGATCCCAATCTTTCACTTTCTCTGCACACATCTTCCGAAGCATTTGTTTAATGACTCCGTTATATCGTTCAACCAATCCACAGTTCTGACTGTGATATGGAGTGCTGAATAGTTGCTTTATCGACAGAAGTCGACCTACTTCCTTCATCATTGCTCCTGTGAACTGTGATCCATTATCACTCAGCAACTCCAATGGAGCACCCATTCTTGAAAAGATGCTAAGCAATGCTTCTGCAACAGAACACGTGTCAATTTGCTTAAGTGCGATACACTCAGGATAGCGGCTTGCACAATCCACCAATGTTAAGATGTATCGGTGTCCTCGCTCCGAGCATGGAAGTGGTCCAATCAAGTCGACCACGCATCTCTTAAAGACCGTGTCGATTATCGGCATTTTAATCAACGGCACTTTCTGAACTCGCCCCTTCGGCAAGGTTCTTTGACAAATGTCGCAGGATCGACAGTACCTTCCAATATCACTGTAGCATCCTGGCCAAAAGAATTGCGATAGAATTCTCTCTTGAGTTTTGTGAATGCCCAAGTGTCCTCCAAGAATTGAGCTATGGGCTATTTCCATTACTCTGGTTCTCAACTTAGATGGAATTACCAGCTGCTTCACTTCATCGCCGAAGTTATGATGTGGTGATCGAAACTTGCGGTACAGCAACCCTCGTTCCACATCAAAGCGTACGATGCGATCGACATCGTTCTTGACAGGCGTTTCTTTCTGTGTAGAATACTCCCAGCATTTCTTCAATGAACTGTCTTCAGCCTGCTCCTTCTTCAGCGTTTCCAATGTGACTTCATTCTGAAATTCTGGGACTCTTAACTGCTTTGGCAGTGCTTTCGCTTTCTCTTTCATATTTCGAGTCTCCACGGCTGACGTCACATTTAACTGCTCTTCGGCACTCATCTCATCTTTCCCTGCGTCAATTAACAAGTCTTGTTCATGCACTTCAGTGCTCTTGTCAAAGGATCTGGGCCGTAGTTCCGCTCCAGATATATTTCCAATTACGAGGTCGTATAGTGTTTCCTTCATGCAGAGCGCTTTCACTTTCCCTGTGAAGTAGTCCGTTCTGACTTCAATGATAGCGGTTGGCACTTTCCTCATAGTTTTGTCAATCAGAATGCACAATTCATGCTTCCCCGTCATCTGATTCTTTTTCACCAGCTTCCTGGCTACAACTGACGAACATCCGGTGTCTCGAAGCACTTCGACCTGCTGATCACCTACATAACCTATCGTCGTTTTCATATCAGTTCCGTATTTTCCCGGTCTACTTGCTTCAGCTATGACGTGCGCTTTGCAACCACATCTTAGTTCGACATCTTCACCATCCGACAGATTTTTCAACGCCTGACCAGCGTTTTCATCACATCCTTCCTTGACCAGCGTCCTTTCTGGATCAGTAGAAGTTGCTGTCGTTCTATGCGTTTTCTTATCAACTGCAGAAGATGTTGGTTTATCCCTGTTTTCAGCTTTTTGTTTCTGTGCATTTCTAGGCTTCCAGGAAGTCTGCATTCCTGCTGCTTTCTGTGAAGTAGGCCTATTCATTCTAAATCGGCAAGAATTATAGGAATGTCCTGGCCGATTGCAGAAAAAACAAAGCCTATCAGTAGCCCCATTACGACTTTGGTCTTTCCTTCCAGTCCTCTCATTTTCCTTAGTGAAGTCTGGCTTGATAAATTTTCTCTCTGTTCTTATTTCCTTTTCTGCAAAGTTCGACTGGTATGGCTGCTTTAGCCTTCCGTCGTGTGCCTCCGTGTAGGTCTCCGCTAATTTAGCTAGTTCCTGAAGATCTTTTGGCGCTCTTTCTCTCAAGAAAAGCGACAATTCTTTGCTCACGACAGAGAGATACTGCTCCTTTACCAGCAAACTCTTTAGTCCTTCAAAGTCTTGAGTGACTTTGGCGAGCTCAATCCATCTCATCAAGTAGCTTTCTAACCTAGTGATGAACTGTTGAGGCGATTCACCTGTTTCCGGTCTACAAGTATTAAACCGTTTGTGAAAGCCTTCCTCCGTCATTTGATATCTTTTCAGAAGAGCATCTTTCAATGCGTCATAATCGTCGTATTGTTCAGGCGGCATACGCGCAAAGACATCTAAAGCGCGTCCCTTCAAAAGTGCGGCTAAATAAACTGCCCATTCTTGCCTTCTCCATTTTCGAATAGACGCATATTTCTCAAATCTTCTCAGATAAGCGTCCATATTATCTTTGCCATCCTCAAATGGAGGCAGCTTTGGTCCTTTCCTCGCATTGACTGTCCAATCCGAGGGCCGCTCCTCTTCCTCATCCTCCTCGCCATCCTCTTCCGATGCTGCGTTTTCACTCACGCTTCTGATGCTATCCTGCCGTAGGCCTACAGCTTTCCCTTCGAGCTTAGCTTTTTCCAAAGCCATGGATTGCTCATGCTGCTCCTTTTGCATTTCCAATGCCTGCTCGTGCGCCTCTGCTTTCATCTTTCTTTCTAATTCTAATTTTCTCATGGCGCATTCATCGGCTTCGGCTTTTGATTGTCTTTCCAACTCTATGGCTTCGGCTTTGGCTCGTCTTTCCAAATCGAAGGCTTCGGCTTTTGCCTGTCTTTCCAAATCAAACTTATGTCGCTCCATCTCAAACTTTTTGAGTGCGTTTTCTTCGGCTACGGCTTTAGCCTGTTGCTCCATATCCAACTTCTTGAGTGCGTTTTGCTCTGCTTCTGCTTTAGCCTGTCGCTCCATCTCAAACTTGCGCAGTTCTCTGTCAGCTGCTCTCTCTTCTCGCTCAAGAATCCGTTTCTGTCGCGCTTCCTCATCAGCTGTGTGCTTTTCCACAAACTGAAGAAGCTCAGGCCCTTTCAAGCCACTCCTTTCGGCAAGTGCTATCAATTGCTCCATGTCGAGAAATAATTAGCAGACTGGGCTAAACTGAAACAGAATATCCCCTCAGCGACAAATGCTAGTCTATTCAGTCTAGATAATTATCTTAGACCCCACTATAGGCGACGCTAAAAGAAGTATGTCTTTAAACAATCCCTCTGGCCTATTTTATGCAGCGTACAACACCTACCCTATCCTAGCATAAACAATCTTTAGCAATGCTTCAATGCGTTTAGCTAAAATGTCTAGCAGTGCCTAAATCCCCGTCTAATTCTATCGAGATAATGAAAGCTATGTTATACTAATACCCCGACACTAGCCTAAACAAACTCGACCATCCCACCTACGCTGCCACCACATTGTCATGAGTTATCTTTAATGGTGAGTTAGGCCCTAGCCTATTATGGACCAGGGTGTTCAAGACTATTATCGAAGTACTAGACTATAAAACAATTAAAGCACAAAACTCGTTTAGAAATTATTAAGGTAAAAAGACAACTGAAATTAAACTAAAAGACATAATACATATAGAGCGAAATAATATCGTCGATAGATTAAATCTATAGCGCCCTAATCGATGGTCGTGCCCTCCCCCAGACCCCACCCAACAACTGGTCGATGACTCACGTTTCCGTTCGCATGGCGACAGTTTCTGTAGGTGTGAAGAAGTCCTACGGGTTTCACAGCGAAGGGCTTCTGTCGGCTCACTGGTCTGGTTCGGTTGCTCCGTTCTGAAGTCGACTTCGTCCGTTTCCTCGTTCCAGGATGGAAGAAGAACCCAGCGTCCAGAGTTGCAGTCCTGCTGGCGTTCCAGTCACGACCGCTGACCGCGTCTTGTAGAGGAGTGCCTTCCGGCACCGCCCACCTCCTGTCGTAGAAGTGGCGGAGAAGTTTCCGCTGTCGGACACCGCCCACCTCCTGGTGTAGACGTGGCGGAGAAGATGACTCCGTCCTCGTCTGATAGCACCGTATATAGCACCGTTGTGCTTCGTATTCTCCTGGTAGCACGGTTGTGCTCCGTAAACCCGCCTGGTAGCACCGTTGTGCCCCGTAAACCCGCCTTCCGACCACTGGACTCCGACGGTTGACGATTCACTTCCGACGATTGACTTCTGACGACTCACGACGATTGACTTCCGACGAGTGACCCACGACGATTGACCACGATTGATCCCCAGACAGTCTGTACTCTTGCCTATATAGCCTATCCGCCTCCAGACAGATGACCTTTACCCCCGGCACACCTTCTTGGACCCAACGACCATCGACGACCATCGATATATTAATATATATATATATAGCTATGTGGCACTAAGTATATATTATTATATTGTCACAATGTTCCTTTAAGCATATAATAATTATATAGGCCTACGCCATAGCACAACATAGATACAATTATATAAGCATACAATAACGGCCTAAAGATATTTACAAGGGCAACTCGTGACACTCAGTCTGGTCTTCCGTCTGGGTGCATGGTTGGGGTGCTTTTAGCGGATGTTGCGTACGGTCGACATGCGGCATGCCTTACTGGTCGTATCCCAAAATTTGGTCATGTCTCGATTATAATTTTATGCGATATTTCCTACATTGGCTCTCTATCACGTAGTTGATTATACACCGGATTCCTGCTTTGGTGTGTCGGTGCCTCCTGGGTGCTGCTTCTGTATATTTGCAAGAGCTCTGTCACTGCACTCTGTTTGAACTGGAGCGTTGTGCTCTAAGTTCCTTCACTCAGGGCGGACTCCTCATTCATTGTTATGATTTTCTTTATAATTTCTTATTTGTAACTGGCTGCGGTATGTCCGCAAGAGCTCAATAAAACGATTATGTCATCAACCGAATATATCACAATTCTACAATCACTAACTCCTTATGTGGATTTCTTTCTCCCGAAAATACACTGCCAATTTTTTAAATTATGTTCATGGTATCATAATAGCTGGTCGAGTCGCGAAGATTACGGATGTTTGGACACTTCGCACGGTGCGATTCCAGGCAGGATCACGCCAGGGCACTTAAAGCTCTGATTTCTGGCCCACCAAGGGGCTGGAAGAGACCACCCGGACGACCAAGGCATACATGGACCCGAACGGTCGAGGCGGATCTCAGACCTCTGAACTTTGGGTTGAGCACGGCATGGAGACGAGCACAGGACAGGGTCTTGTGGCAACGGACGGTGGAAACGGCTACGCTCCAGAGAGGGGCACGCCAATGATGATGATGATGATATCATAATATAATTGTAGTCTGGAGATGTTTTCGTCCAGTTAATATTAAACGAGTTCTAACATAGGCGCTGCCTGGTCAAGTTCCATCATCAAGCCGTATTTGTTTTGTAAAAGAGCCGGGAAGGATGTTTGCTTTTTGATCCCTCGAATGTTGGCAATTCTGCTGGTAGCCTATTTGGCAGACGACTGGAGTCTCTCCGATCTTCATTGAGTAGGCCCCCACTAATCATAGCGAAGAGAAGGCATGCGCCTCGTCCTCTATAAAGTCTTTAATTTTTAGCCAAATATTGTCGTTATTTCTAAAAACTAAAGCACATGTTTTGGGTTACTTAGGCCATACGTGTATTATATTGAATACAATTTACAATGTGTCAACAGAGCGTCAGCTATGATGATTTCATCAGTCTGCAGCAAGAAGTTAAAGCCTTACGGACTCAGAGAGCAACCTTCGAATGGACCGGTTAGACAACTAATATCTAGTAATTTTCAACTAATTATTCTAACACTGTCTTGAAAATATTTTTCTTTGCTGAATGACAAGTGCTCGTATTGTGGTGTAGGCCTATTTGGTTTTAGCTCTCAGGTAATTTTGGTTCTTATTTTAGTCCTCCAAATAACTAGGCCTATTACTTACACTGTTGCTAAAAAAAATATGGTGACCATAACCTAATAAACAGGGATGCCACTCATAGCTTTTTCCACCTAGATCTAGGTATTTTTGGTCTTGTCTAGGTTTCTAGGTTTTTTGGTCAGGATCTAGCTTTTTTCTCACGACGGTTTTCTCGACTTTTTGCATACAAATTAATTTTTAAAACTGAAAATGCACCAAAGACCTGAAAAAAATCGAAAATGTTATGAATTTCGACAAAAAAATTGCAATTTTTTGAGCGAAAGACTAAAAAATAAGGTCATCAGAAATTTGTTGGGAAGGAAAAAATAGAGCAAATTTTAATCATCGGACGACTAAAAAAGGTCGTCAGAAATTTCACGCCGGAAAATTGGACAAATCTATGTATTTTACAGGGAAATCGTCGATCTAGCCTTTTCTAGCCTTTTTTTCGATTAGATCTGACCTTTTTTCAAAATCCAGAGTGGCATCCCTGCCAATAAACGATGCCTTTGTCCGACTGAAAGAAGGTCAGAAGGCCCGCATTTCCAGAAAATTTGGCGTGTTTCACCCCAACCCGGTTTGATTTCACAGTTTAGTTTTTTTTCTTTGATTGGATAAATTAGTGCACGTCTGTGTGCAAGAGTAGCGTGTGAGCAACCATATTGCTTGTATTTTTTAGTAGAAGAGTCTACTACGAACGTTGAGACGGGCACCGAAGACAATATTAGCGTCCTCATCGTCATCATCATCTTCATCATCGTCGTCATCATCATCATCATCATCATCATCATCATCATCATCATCATCATCATCATCATCGAGTTGTAACTTTCAAAGCGCTAGTGTGCAATGCGCAAATTATCAACCAATGGTGCACCAAGGTCAATCAGTGATAAACATAGTCTATGGTGGAAAAGCAATCCGGAACAGATCTGCTTAAGACAAAATAATTACACAAGAGACTGAGCAGATCGAGGATGGAGGCAATTCGAATTTTTTTTCCAACAGCCGAAAAGCTCTTTCATACAACGCAGTCTTTGCTTTCGGTATGACCACAGATCCACAACCAGATAACTGTGTTCAAAAGTCGCGAGATTGGCTAATAAAGACTGGATGTTAATGAGCATGGTTGGCCAGTTTTTTGTAAACCAAGAGCTCGAAATTGAAATTGAACAGAAAGTCAAAAGGCAGCTTTACCGGTATTAACGAGAGAGGCAATCTCTTCGTATCCCGATGCATTTGAAGCAACTCTAACCAAACAGTTCTGAAGTCTGAACACTCTAATGCTTGCTGCGTAGGCCAGGCCTATTAGGGTTATGACTTTGTAACAACCTCATGATACTTAGTTAGTTGAACTTCGGTGTTGAAAAAAGGAATGCGCTGTCATTTCTAAATCTTTTGATAAGGGCACCTCGATATCAATAGATCCAATTTTGTATGAATAACTGCACGATGCAATATGTAATAATATTATGCGTGATATGTAGTCCATCGCACTCTTTATAATACAGAAAAAGAAACAGCACATTTTAATAATTACATTGTACAATATAGGTTATACTATAGCCTAGGCTTCTGCTCACAAACTGGGGTCACAGTTCGCCCTTGTTTCTGCAAACACCATGAAGTTCCCGCATCACTTTGATTCCGCGTTCTGCTCGTTGGCTGTTTTTGGTTTCTGGAGTGCGCATGGGTCCTGCTTCCGGTGATTCTCAATTACCCGCTATTCTTTTTGTAGTTTCAATATTTCTAACCAAGTCTTGAAGTCATTTTCACTATACACCTGATCAGTATTGGGCTATATTGCATTTTATATGACCACTTATAAAGCGCTTCTCTCAGCAAGAACCTTTCAGAAGCGCTTCCAGTGCGTGCAACCCCGAGATAAGAAGCAGGTTTTGAGACGAGATAAAGATAACGAAAAGACTACCACTGCCAGGGAGGATGACAGAGCTAACTGATGGAGGGAAGTCCATTCCATAGGGAGAGGCCAATGCAGGCGAATGGTCGGGATTGAGCAATGGCAGTCCTGAAATGGGGAATAAAGGGGTTAAGCCGATCAGGTGTATGATCAGTATTAGGCTATATTGTCATCAGAGGACCTAAGAGGACACAACGAAGTCGCAGAAGTGGGGCGAAGTAACAGATCACAGAGATACTTCCCAATTGAGACTTGGGAACCAAAATGAGAACTTTGAATTGTATACGAGCTGAGAGTGTAAGCCAGTGGAGTTTTTCAGCCATGAATGTAGAAATATCGCAAATGAAACAGATTTGCGAATAGCCTTGGGACGTCTTAACTGGAAGTAGGAAGAGAGAGCACGCTTGGCAATGTGTTCGGTAAAGGTTAGACAATAGACAGGGCCGTCTTTCTTGCTCCAGGCCGGTACACAGTTATCCGACTTCTGCCATCGCAAGAATTAAATTCATCAATCCAGTTTCCATTGGAGCAACAATTCTTTTTTATCAATTCAGCGTCCAATGAAATAATAATTATATATCATCAAGGCAAGCCCGGTTTTATCGATAATCTTTATCAATTTCACTTCTATTTAAGGTGAAATAATTTTCATCAATCCAACTTCAATTTAACCAACAACATTTTCATTAATCCAGGTAACATTTATAGAGGAATTTTCCGGTTAAGCCCACTTCTCTTTTGCAGATAAGAATTCCATCCGTCCAGCTTCTATTGAGCAACGGCTTAGTTTCATCCAGGTTCCATTGACAGGAAGTTATTTCTATAAATCCAGCTTCCACTTACGCTAAGAATTAGTTTATCAATCCAACTTCCAGTTTGGCAATCATTTATTTTCGTCACTTAACCCTCAGAAGGTTTCGCTACCTTGGCCTACACTCAAGGTCTCGGGGGTGCAAATGCACCCCAATGTATTCTCGATGTATTTGTATCAATCGAATCATATGATACTATAAATAATCGGAGCACAGACAAAGTAGTTTTATTCAAGTAAATTCTAAGACAATTTATTACGTCATATGACGTCATGACATGGCGTCAAAGCAACATGTCGAAAAATGTACACTTTTACAGCACGACTATTTTAAAGTTTTCTGTACAACACAACTGTAACACTGATTAGTGTAAGGCCTACAGATGAAAAAGCAATATTGCAAAATATCCAATAAGTTTTTGATTTCATGTACTGTCGAAAGGGACAATGACCTCTGAAACCCACAAGCTGTTCATCCACAGTGACGTTTTCATATGGAATGAAACTCTGTGAGAGTGTGGCTACCCACGACTCAAATACGTCACGTAGGCCTATTGGCGCCAGTCTATCTCTTCTGTATCGCCCCAGTCCCGTTTCTCTGCTTTCTTTGTCATCAAAACGAAGAATTTTAGATATGGCCTTGAAACGCTTGAGAGACATAACGGCTCGGAATATCTTGCGTCCATCCATAGGATTCCATAATTCTTCAATAGATTCCCCATTACTTCTGTAAACACCTGCAAGATACAGCAGGCCCATGTACGCATGGAACTCATCTTCGCCAATAGGGGTCCACTCATCACCAAACACTCGAGCACCTTCCTTATTAGACATTTTCAATATGGTGCGTGAAATATGCTTTGTTATGTAATGTAATGTAATGTAAATCTTCGAGAATTTCTCAGCGCCCACAAAAGCCACGTCAGGGAGACCAGCTTATTCACCGGCGCTATATCAAATCAAGTCCGCAATAGCCAGAGCTGCCGTTTTCGTTCCGGTGCCAGGTCAAAATCCGGGGAGGTCAAGCCGAGGAGACAGCGTGGTGCTACGGTGGTTGTCGGTGATGGTGGTGGTTGGGTGATGGAACCTGATTGGAATCTGGATAGGATAGGTTGAAGAGTTCGGTTTTCAGTCGTGAATGGAATGCAGCAGAGGAGAGTGCAAGCGGAGGAGAGGTTGAATTATTGTTATGTGTAATTCAAGCGTTCAAATCATTGTGTCTGCGTTCCTTCGAGCGTATCCGGTCGGTCCAGGTACCTGTTTCATCACATTTCGACTAGGTTGACGTCCGGTTGACCCATAAGGAGTCTTCAGCCAAACTTCTTTTCCATTTTTTGACTCGTACAGATAAGTTGCAATCAAATCCAGTTTGTCATCGAGGGAGGCTTAATGCAACACAGGCGGTGCTCCTGCTATGTCATCATCTGAATCTTGCGAGGATCCATCATCAGCTCGTTGCAGCTGCTCCATGTCACTAACGTTGTCTTCGGAAGAATTTTTTCCACCACAGCTGTCATTATCGGTATTATTTTCTCGAACTACAGTGCACTTTGTCTGGGAATCATCACTAAAACTATCTTCACCATCCGATTCTGATGACTGACTTTCTGATTCTAATATAAGCTTCCTTGCCTGTTCTGTGGTAAAAAATCGAATATTATTCTTTTTTTCTAGTCGCCATTGTTGTCATCTCTTATAAATATACGCACTTTCTGTCTGGCAACAAAGAATATGTAATCTAAGAAAGGAATCCATAAATATAAAAATGTCAAGTTAGATAATTGACTTATAAATACCGCAATATAACACATGGGGTGCATTTGCACCCCAAGGACTGTAATGTATAAACCTCAAAATTATCAGAAATTTTGAGGGGTACAATTATGGGCAAATAGGGTTAAGTGCATCCTCATAGATAAGGAAAAGTCATAAAATGTAGGCGTCATACCATGAGTCCTTCTTGGTGAAACAAAGGAACAAAGTGTGACTAGGGGTGCAAATGCACCCCAAGAACATCACAGGGTTAACTCGGGCACTCGGCGCCATAACGTCCGGCGCCAAAATGTCCTGCATCACTTTGTGCGTTTGTGACGGTAAAGAGAACCATGTTGGGTTTGGAGAGAAACAGATCAGTAATCAGAATGCAGACACGTCATGCTCTCATTAATGTAAAGGGTAGGATAGTTATTAAATGGAAGCATTAACAGAAGGCTAGGCATGTAAGCCATGTATTAAACAGATCTCAGGAACGTTGCTAATCAATTAAGTTTTCTTCAATTTAGTTCGGTAAAACAAAACACTTAAATCCTTTTTAGGTGGCGTTGTTTACACCAGATGGGGTCGAACCGTATGTAACACTGGATCCGACGTTGTTTACAGTCAGGGCCGTAGCAACAAAGCGCGTGGCCCCCTCCGAACATATGTCCGGGGCGGCAGGGCCCTTTACAATGCAGAAAGATTAATGTGCTATTTATTTTATGCAATATACAGGGTTTGTATTGTATAGACCTGCGGTGTACATGCAGGCCCTATTCCGTACTTTTCGGTTTTATCAGTAAAACTGACATGGCATGTGCAATAGCGTCAATAAAATGTCAGCTATCTATTTATAGGCTACCTTAACTTTTTGCCACTTTTAGGGGCCCCCTTTCCGTGCGGGGCCCCCTTCGGTCGGAGGGTACGGAGGGCGGTCGCTACGCCTCTGTTTATAGTGGAGTGGCTGGCGGATCATTGTATGGCGAATATGGCGGCGCAAGCAACTACCTCTGTCTTCCATTAGATCCCATTTGGGGAGTTTACAATGAAAGCGCGAGGAAACGCTCTAGACTCTACGGATCGGAATATCAATTACCAACGTCGTTTGATTTAGAAAACAACAATGGTGAAGATTTAAATGACCACGACGTTCCATGCGTTGTTTGCCAAAGCCAGACGAAGACTGTGGTCGTCATGATTCCCGCCAGAAATCAGTGTTACAACGGATGGCACGCTGAATACGCCGGTTATCTCACGTCAGCGAGTATCGATGAAAATGGGCGTATGGAGTTCGTATGCGTGGATGGAAGTCCAGAGGCAGTTCCAGGCGGAGATTCAAATCAGAACGGAGCTCTGTTCTACAACGTGGAAGGCATCTGCGGGTCTCTTCCGTGTCCGCCTTATGTTCCGAGTCGTGAAATAACCTGTGTTGTTTGCACAAAGTAATCAGAAAGTGGACACATCATGTGCTCTGATTAATTGAAAAGCTTAGGATAGTTATTAAATGCAAACATTGACAGTAGATAATTTATGTATTAGACTTAAATTCAGGATTAAGAGTAACACAGGCTAAATGGACATTTAATACGACTAGACCGCAGGAAATTATATTAACCTGAAGTTAATTTGCAGACATAGTAGGGCCTATTAGTTTTCCCTAATTGTTTTAAAACTTACCAGCAAGGCCTACTTGTAAGCTGACTGCAGTGACTGCGTTGAAAGGAAGATATTGATTCTGAATCGCTTAATAATTAATAAATGAAATCATACTTCAAACATTGTAATGTAAATATGCATATTATTTTTTTTATTGCGCTTCCTTCTTAAGGTGCAATTGTGCAGAAGTGATTATTCAAGATTCAAATCTTTGGAATTATTCATGGCTGATATGCCTACTGCCATATTTCACGTCCAAATACCCCGTGACAAATTAATGAATAAAGTTTTCAGGCAAGCAATAGGACTATAATGAAAGTGCAATTGAAAATGTAGTTTGCATCTGTAATTGCTAATATAGCAGGTATGGTTATAAGAGGAGTAGATCAGTGGTTCAAATATACTTGTACACTCTTCAAGTTAAGATATAGGCTACTGTCACGCCAGAGCCGATCACGTCTTAGTCACTAAACAAATTTGCTTCTGGCATCCTATCATGATATGAATGAATAATTCATATATGCTTCGAAAACCCTCGTGAATTTGCTGATATACATTGTAGCCAACCTATGCTCGGAATTCTTAGATGCCAGTTCAAAGGCGTGGGCTTTATTTTCAAACATGCAGGCAGACTCAAGCTGAAACACGAGCGAATTAGCTTAGTTACGCCAGTTGATAATATAGGCCTATATTAGCTCCGTAATAGTAATCTCGAGATTTCTACAGCGCCCACAAAAGCGAAGTCGCGTGGACAAGCTTATTTACTTAAATGAGACCAACCCAAGTGACTCACACACCCATCAAATAAACACATTAAGTAGAAAAAACTAATGTAAAGAGGACTAGGCCTACATCATCGATGCCCGTTGTCGAGTGGCAGAGTGTCCCTCGAGACCACATTCCGATGAAGAGTCTCCGAGGGAGAGAATATTCCATCTACCGCTGAAATAAAGTCTTTCCCCGTTCAACGCAAATTCGACCACAGTCACGCAATATTAATAGATGATCAGGTCAAACCGCTATAGTCTATGTTGCTAAATCATGCATAGGCTAGTCATGGGCGGAGTTTATCAGGGGCTAGGGGCTAAGCCCCCAGGAAGCCCCAGAGTCATTTTTACCGTGTAAATGGTGTCCTATTTCGGGCTTAGCCACCCAAGAACTTCTAGCCAATGACTAAAAAAAGGCCCAACATTTTTTCGGCCGGGAAATACATAGTAATTTTCATGAGATTTTAACTTGACGACAGTGGTGTAGTGAGACGGGAACGCCGTTCCCGCACTTCTTTTCAGGGAGGGAACGCGATCCCTCCCTATTTTGCAGCATTTCTGCTGAAATAAATGGTGAAGACGAAGTGACAGAACTGTGCACAAGATTCTCTTTGCCACGTGTCTTAACAGTGAATGCATTCCGCGATTATGTTGATGACGGTGGCCGGAGAATGCCTGCTGACTTAAAGCCTCTGGTGAACTGTACGCGTATTATTCCGTGCAGCACAGCTGAATGTGAACGAGGCTTCAGCCACATGAACATCACTGTCAGTGACACACGCAGTAAGCTTCTTGTCTCTCACGTGTCGTCGTTGATGTTTATCAAGTTGCATGGTCCGCCACTGAGGTCCTGGATTCCAACCAGGTACGCAAAAATGTGGCTGCGGAAACATCGGTCTGCGATGGATACCCAAACAAGAGTGGCTTCACTGAATCCATCAGAAGCAGTGATTCCGTTAAGGTCTGAATTCTTGGAGTCATCGACGCATCACATCCAAAAAATTGGAGTCCACACCAAATAGATAAGAGTCATGGACTCCACACCCATCCCTTTTTGGAGTCCCATCGGGCCATAGTAGGCCAAATGTAAAAAATGCCGAACTGCTTATATATTACAGGCGACAAATGGCCCAACCATTTGGCCTATTATTACGTAACCTACGCAAAAATTTGTATTTTTCACCCGCTCATTCTGTTGCAACTAGTAGGCCTACATTTTGCGAACAGCCACATGCGTAGGCCTACGTAAAAATTGGCTCTAAAAATTAACCCTCCTCCGTTTACAAAAGTTCATTTAGGCTAGCTAAAATCAGCTATAAAATTAATTTTACTGTTGGCTATTTTGTGTGTGTTAAAATCTGAAGTTGTCGATACCAATACAGAAAATACCAAGTCATAAACTCATAAATTAGGCTACAGCCAGCTTCTCGATCCAGAGGTAGGCTGAATTGGAATGAAATATAGGCCTGTATCGTGGAATCGTGAAAGGTCAAGTAGACCCTACGCCTATTCGCTATGGCCTAAGCCAACGATAAGTAGAAGTTTTAATTTTCTAAATTTTGAGAACAAAGTAACAGCCATTTAGCAGCAAAGGCTGGTGTTAGAGCACAATCAGATTGCATTAATATTGACTGGAGAGCGCCTCTGAGAGGGCTTCATGTAGAGGCGTTATGCAACTTATTGAAATGAATGAATGTAGGCAGAGCCTGAGAGAGCTAAAATGCGATTGTCGTTAGCAATGACATCACTTCAAAAATAAACAGGGAAATGTTAGGGCACTATAGCCTATAACTAGTACCAATCTTCCCGACGATAATAAATTTTATACTTTCCAAGAAAAAATATTTTAGTATTGTTGTACTTCTTTTAATCCTAATTTATGAGTTTATGACTTGGTATTTTCTGTATTGGTATCGACAACTTCAGATTTTAACACACACAAAATAGCCAACAGTAAAATTAATTTTATAGCTGATTTTAGCTAGCCTAAATGAACTTTTGTAAACGGAGGAGGGTTAAAATATTTTAGTATTGTTGTACTTCTTTTAATTTTCTTGATTTTAGGATCTATCCGACGACGATCCAATGAGCTGGTTCCCATGAGCTGGCTTTTAAAACCAGCTCATGGGAACGGTTGAACGCTATAATATTGCTGACATGTCGATGGTTTACTTTAGGTCTAGGCCTGCATGTAGGCTATATACGTCACTCACTTACAAAGAAATGAAATATTCATAAATAGGTCATTGCATAAATTATTCACCACTAACCAGTCAGTTAATACGCAATGCATAAACTGAGACACACATATATGGACCCCACGGTATTTCTTATTGGTGTCCCATGGACGCATCGTTTATTTATTTGTGCGTCCATCCACAACTGCAGTGCGTCCATGGACGCACCGCCTTTATTTTTGTGCGTCCGGCGTCAAAATTTGTGCGTCCGGGACGCACGGACGCACGTTAACGGAATCACTGATCAGAAGACTGAAAATCCACTGTGGCAATTCCTCTGACTGTAGCTATTGACTCACTGACAGACTGACAGCCACTGTGCTTTAGCATTAAGCCTGTACTATCTGTACAGGTATGGAAACTGTTTGAATACTTGAATACAATATGTTACAAATAACAAATTCCTATGTATAAATTTACATAATTACACTTACTAATTTTTTGGTTATTTTTTTTACATTCAACAGTTTCAAAAATAGCAGCGCTCACACTATGCAAAATCTTGCAAGATACACTTTTTGCTATACAGTTGCTACTTCTATTTCCAGGCGTTCCCCCACTTCATTTTTTAGGACTACACCACTGCCTAGTAACTAGGCCCTACAACAGATTTGAAGCATGACGTAGAGTCGTAGACACTGTTCAACGAAAGACAGGTTGGCTAAGTATGCAATCAGTTGGGAGAAAACATCAGAACTTCGTAGTGGGTGACAGTTTGTCATTAAAGGCGGAATCGAGCAGCAGGTACTTCCATTCTGAATTATTCTTAATTCTAACCATTCAAGAGCCAACAAATTCAAGTTCGAACTGTTAAAAAAATCCAGAAAATTAAAATACACAGCCATTGTGTCTGATTGATTCTATTAGGCCTATTATGATAGCTTGTTCTGGAAAGCAGATATTTGTCCCGCTACCACCTTCGGACTACTCTTACGGACAACCTTTTTGACTTGGCGCAGCGCTCGTGAATAAGCTGGTGCCACGCGCTTGGCTTTCGAGTAGCGCTATAGAAGTTTGGAGATTACGATCAGTGATGCCACAGCTGGAATTTTTCCACTAGATCTGGGTTTCTTGTTTTTCGTCTGGGTTTCTGGGTTTTTTGGGGTAAAATCTGTTTTTTTGGGTGAGTTGACATTTTGCATTTACAACACATGAATATTCTGTGAAATTCACCTGAAGAATAGCTCTGCACAGAAAATAACCATTTTGACATCTCAAAATAGGTCAGTTCACTCCTCTCTCCTTGTTAAGCCGTTTTGATTTCTATAACATAAGCTTACACTGTAGGTCAGGTCCATCCTCTAGTGGTAGATTTATGACTTTCACTGTCTGTATCATTCGTATCATTGGTGCATTAATGCAAAGAAATTTGTTAAAAACCCAAAAAGTAATAGTTAAAAACATAGGTGCAAATTTTCCAGGGGGGCAAGTGCCCCTTGCCCCTATGTGCGGGCGCCCATGTATTTAGCCGATAAGTTTTTTATTAATCCAACTTTCTATTATGGATACAGTTTTCTAGTCAAACCCATTTCGATTTAGGTAAAACGTTTTTCATCGATCCAGCTTCTTTTGAAGCAAAGACTTAGTTTCATCCAGCTTCCATTTACGGGAACAGTGATTTCCACCAATCCAGCTTCTAATTACGCAAAAACTTAGTTTCGTCAATCCAACTTCCGGTAAATAACCACTTATTTTGCAGTAATTAAAACTTATTAAATATTTACATTCAGCATGAAAATAAATAGAAATAAATTATTGATTACGACTCACAGCATTAAAAGTTTGGTAGATGAACAATTAAATTGAAGTGCTGGTAACGACAAGAGAGCGATTAACTGCTTGTGTCTATCATGATTCATTGCGCGGTTGTGATTGCCGCGGTTATGATCGTGCGCGGTTTTGATATGTGCGGTTTTGTGTGCCCGGTTTTGACCGAATACCGTCATCATCAATCATCACCAGTGTTCTTAAGTGCACTTCAGTTCGTACATTGGGTTGAGCCATAGCCTATTTATGTCAACTGCTGATACGTGGTATCAATGTCACCAGATTTGACAGAAGTAGGCTATATCTAAGTGCCGTTAGTTATTAATCGTCTTTCGTCGATATGAAAATCGACAGAGATAGCTTCAAGGGCGGATCCAGGGGGCCAATCCGGCCATAGCCCCATAAAAAATTGCATGGGACGTGGCCCCCCATTTGGTTTCAACAAGCCATCAAATAAATGCAGCGGGAGAGAAAAGCAGGACACCAGGCCCCGGAAAAAATCGCACGGGACGTGACCCCCAACGGCTGAAACGGTATCCGGTATCTGTCAGACGAATGACTAAAAAAAAAAAGTCATCAACTTTTTTGGCGGATGAAATGGTATATTTTCCCCGGAAAATTGGACGGATGACTAAAAAAAAGGTCATCAACTTTTTTGGCGGATGAAATGGTATATTTTTCCCGAAAAATTGGACGGATGACTAAAAAAAAAAGGTCATCAACTTTTTGGACGGTTGATAAGACGAAAATTTTTCCCTGTCGGTCGACACGACCGAAAATTTTGGC
Organism: Lumbricus terrestris; assembly: GCA_949752735.1. Lineage (NCBI taxonomy): Eukaryota > Metazoa > Annelida > Clitellata > Crassiclitellata > Lumbricidae > Lumbricus > Lumbricus terrestris. Next base: position 65,736,716 of record OX457039.1, read on the forward strand.
CCCCTTCGAAAATTTCTGTATCCGCCCTTGGATAGCTTCATCATTATGTCGCTAAAATGGAACTGCATGCTTCATTTGTGCATAGAATCCTGGCGATGTGGCGAGAGCATCACATTGTTACAGATTTCAGAATCGATAAATGTTATAAGAAAATGAAAACTTAGGGTTGCATTATTTCCGAGTCGTTCAATGATACATGTAGACAAGTGACCACATCAAATGTACCCTTTTACATCTTTGAAACATATATAACGAAATCATAATCAGTTAAATTTTAAGCTCAGAAGAATGTTGCATAAAAGGGCTAATGGGAGTTCAAGCACGGGCCAAAATAAAATCACACATTAGAAAATGATTTAGGTGATGATCGATGGCCACATCAACTGTTATGCTTCAACAATTATTGAAAGCATCACCAATTTGACTGTGAAAATTTCTCCTTTTATTTAAATTCTTCTAACAATTAATTGTTTTTGTTGATGGTATATTTTGTCACCAAAAATATGTAACAATTTTTGGCAGATAATATAAAGTTTGAACAAATTGACTTCACTAAGTATGGCGTTCCGGTTAATCTTTGCAAAATCGAAGCAATATCTAATTTAATTCTGAATTTAGAGGAGTCTGTAATAATAATTTTTATTATTATGTCTAGGTGTTTACACTATTCATCATCATCATCATCATCGAAATCCTTGGGCTAAACGCCCGTAGGTGTCCGGCGCCACTCTCTGTTTGAGTCTGTCTCGTGCCATGTTGCCCATCTTCAACCTGTCTGGTCTGCAGGTCCATACCATTAACATCTTGAACCAGCTAGACCACCTTGTCTGATGAAGAGAATATTGGGAGAGAGACACGAAGGACAACCTGGGTCAATGCCCGTATGTGTCCCACGCTCTCTCTCCCCCCGACTCTCTCCACTGGTCTGTACTGACCGGCCTGTGCATGTCACCTGTGCATTTACACTATTAGACAAGCTATACTCGTGCAGGATGGGCATGATGGCGGTGGACTGATAGTGGCGTGACCGAAGTAATCGATCAAATTATGATTTAAAACCTCGATTAAGCAATGAAAAACTGTAAAAAACGTCTGGATGCTGTATTACACTGACAGTCTTGGAATACTTTTAACATTCTGAGGAATTTCATGTTCATCGCTGGAGGAATTCGAACTTTGATCAACTACGCATTTGTACGGCCACACCTTGTTTACACGCCTATACAACACGTAAGGACTACCTACTGCGGTTTAACTCAAGAATATGGCTAAAAGATTGGCTAAAGTCGACGAACTGTCTGATTTAATCGTTGACGATAAAATACTAAATATTCTACTTGACCGCCTGTCCACACTTCTCATTCCCATGATGAAATCCCTCGTCAAGGAACTCGCAGCGGAGGTGACTGCGGATGTGACCACCTCACTTACCAAGAACATGGAAGCAACTAAAATTGAAACCTTCGCTAAACTCGACGACTCCATCCGCGTAATCAGCGACCAGGTAACCGCCATCAAATCCTCCACGAAAATACTCGAAGCAAAAGTTGATGATCTCGAGAGACATGCTCGCTTAAACAACCTGATCTTCCATGGAGTACCGGTTTACTCTTCTGACGATATCGGTACTGGACTTCTATCTCAGAACCAGTACCACACTGAGATCGAAAGCGAAAGAGCGCTCACCAATGGAATCATCCTACTTTGTCGAGACCGTCTTAACCTGCATCTCACTGATCACGACATCAATACGACCCATCGCCTGCCAGGCAACAAGAAATCGCCTCTCAAACCTGTCATCGTCAGCTTCACTACTCGCAGAGTAAGAAACGAAGTCTTCAAAGCTAAGAAACTTCTGAGTCATCATCCAGCCTCTAACTCTTCTCACTCGGAATACCCCAAGATCTACATCAATGAACATCTCACCGCCAACGCTGCCTTCCTATACTCTTCTGCGCGAGCTATGGTAAAGGAGAAGACCATCGCTTCATCATGGTCATACGGTGGTAACATCTACGTTAAGAAGTCACTCACGGCCGGCGCTGCTCCGATGAAGATATCATCGATGGAAGACCTCAACAAACTCGTTCCAAAGTAACGATCATATTCCATTATCTTATCGATCTGTCGATCTGTTATCTCTATTATATCCGACCTTACTGGTTGTTTAAAGCTTACTGACGAGATCGTCTAGCTCTAGTGCACATCGATCGATTTGACTATTACTTCCATTGTGCATATTTTCTTAACTATATATATTATGCTCATGTTGTAGTCGCATTATATACGACCCTACTGGTCAGCGGTTCGTTTTGCTTTTTGACGAGACCATTTATTTCTAATTGCGCATCGATCGGTTTGACTAGTACTTCCATTGTGCATATTTTCTTAACTATAATATATCTTATGCTCATGTTTGTAGTCACATGCCTGTATTCGATGCATTAAGCATTTTTTTACTTTGTGCGCATTGATAGGGTCGGATTGACCACCACTGTTATTGTGCATATACTCTAAACTATCTTACGCTGATGTTGTGGACTCACACCTGTACCCGATGCAATTAATTGTTTTTAATTGTTTATTGGTTCCAGTGCACACTAATAAGGTCGGATCGACCATTACTGCTTTTGTGCATAACCTATGTAATCACATTATCTTTTGATTATGTTGTGGTTATGTGCCTGCACTAGATGCAATTAGTCATTTTATCTAGCCTTATGTTTGTGAGTTTGTTGCACTAAGCTGTCGACTCATCGATTAACTTGCCTAGTCATTGTGTACTTTTTCTTTTTTCTTTTCTTCGTCTGGTATATTATGACTATACCGACTGTCGACGATTTATTCTGTTAATCTGTAGCGTCCTCCGTTTCTTCGAGTGTCATTCTTTTGCTTTTGTTCAGCTAAAGTGAATGTATGCCATTGCCATTGCTTTGATAATTTAATTTGTTCTACCGTGTCGATTACATGGTCAGCTGCCACTCGTTTCTATTTCACTCCTTTCTTTTTTTTCTTTTTTTTCTTCTGTTTCTTTCCCCCTTGTGTATATGTTTTCTAATTTTTCGTGTTCTAATTTAGATAAATGTTGTGTGTGCACTGCACTAATTAGCCCAGGGCAAGATGTTGGTGCCTGCGAATATTGCACTACACTTTGTCATACTGCATGCATGAACGCCTCCGACCAGTTAAACACAGAGGATTGGCCGTATGTAGCCGGTGCATACTGTACAAAGACTTCTAATTCTGCCCACTTGGAGACCCTGTTGGAACCTGACCTACCTCGATCAAACCTTTATGAATCTGAAGATTCAAATAGACCCCTTCTCAACAATAAGGATTTAGACCCTGACTTTAATTATTTTTTGGATATCGTAAAAGAAAGCAGATATTACGGCGCTTCCCAATTAACCCATAGATTTGCCAACGATCCCTCGTCATTCTCGATTATGCATCTTAATTGTCGCAGCATTACTTATAAAATTAACGATATTAAGCTTTTATTAACTCAGCTTCCTGTCTCTGTCCTAGCGGTTACCGAAACATGGTTAACTAACTCAACGGCTGACTCAATATTCATACCTGGTTATAACTTCGTACATAAGCATAGGGAGGAGGGAATGGGAGGAGGGGTTGGATTCTTTATTAGACAAGACATCTATTATAGTGAGATGCACATTTGCACACCAACGACATCGTTCGAAAACCTCTTCATTAATATTAAAGTTGTTAAGTCCGCCGACATTCTACTCGGTGTTTTGTATAGGCCTCCTGGTCTCAATATGGATGACTTTAACACCCAAGTAGACTCGCTATTGGACAATCTCACCCTTTGTAAGAACAGGAAAATATTCTTAACTGGTGATTTCAATGTTGATTTACTAGCACATGGTAATCACAACCCTACCAATGAATTCATTGAATGTATGATGACCCACCACTTCTTCCCACTTATCCACCAACCTACTAGAATAACTCCCACCTCGGCTACCTTAATTGATAATACTTTCACTAATACCCCTGACTGCATTATTACCTCAGCTATAATTACATCTGAAATTTCGGACCATCTACCAATAATAACCTGGATTAAAACTGAGCCCTTTACCTCACGTAATTTGGGTAAAATAGAGCTGAAACGGACTATAAATAGCCAGACAACTGCTTCTTTTAAAGCACTTGTATCCCAAATCGATTGGACCTCAGTAACAGAATTATGTAATGCGCATGAATCAAATCAGGCCTTTAATTTATTTACTGAAAAAGTCAAAACTTGCTATGATAAATCCTTTCCCCTTAAATCTCTGAAGATTTCTAAGAAAAATTCATTTATTCAACCATGGATGACTCGAGGACTGCTAAATTCTACAAAAAAGAAAGAAAAACTTTATATTAAATACATAAAAAATCCTACGATCGAAAACAAAAATATCTTTACGAAATATCGTAACCGCTATAAATTAATACGCACCAAAGTTGAGCAAACTTACTATACTAATGAATTTATCAAATATAGCGGGGATATTAAAAAGACCTGGCAGACAATCAAAACTATTATCAAAGCTGATAACCAAGACACTTCCATTTTAGAAATCAAGGTAAATGACGCCACGATTTATGATTCCACCTTGATGGCGGAACATTTTAACTCTTATTTTACTGGAATAGCAAAATCTCTGTCCTCTGACTTACCCCCTTGTAAGAAGAATTTTAAAGACTATCTGTCTCCACGTTCGATAAATTCTTTTGCTCTCTTACCCACTTGTCCGCAAGAGCTAATGTCGATCAATAAAACTCTCAAATCAACTCATAGTTCAGGAATGGATGATTTATTCCCTCACCTCATATCTCCTGTTATGGAATTTTTAGTCTCACCGTTATCCGATATAATTAATTGCTCACTCACAACTGGGCTTGTCCCCACTGAAATCAAAATTGCAAAAGTCGTCCCAATTCATAAACAAGGTTCTAAAAGTGACATAGCTAACTATAGACCTATTTCGGTGTTACCATTTTTTTCTAAATTTTATGAACGAGTTATGTATGATCGCCTTTTTTCCTACCTTAATTATAAATCTATCCTATACCCTTCGCAGCATGGTTTCCAATCTGGTCACTCAACTTCAATGTCCCTATTAGATATCCAAGATAGGATAGCCACTGCGATGGACAAAAATGAATATTCTATTGGAATTTTCCTTGATCTCGCCAAGGCCTTTGACTCGGTTGACCATAATATCCTTCTAACTAAACTTGAACACTATGGCATTAGAGGTACTTCATTGGATTGGTTTACTAGTTATCTTACGAATCGCTACCAACGAGTTATATGTAATGGTTTCCTTTCAAACCCTTTACCCATTCTATTTGGTGTACCACAAGGATCAATTCTTGGCCCACTCTTATTTCTAATATTTATTAACGATCTGCCAAACTCGTCAACTGTGCTACATTTCATCATGTTTGCAGACGACTCTAATGTCTTTTTTTCCCATACCTCATATGACCACTTAATACAATTGGTTAATAGTGAACTTATGTCTGCAAGTGAATGGTTTATAAGTAATAAATTAACACTTAACGCTAAAAAATCAAATTGCATTGTCTTTCGTTCCATAGGAAAATCCATTCCCTATGACAATAGTCAAATTGTCTTAAACAACATCGTAATTCCTCAAGTACCCTCAACAAAATTTTTAGGTATCTACATTGACCAACACCTGAAGTGGAAAACTCACATTTTTGAAATTAGCAATAAAATTAAGAAGAACCTAGGCATTATAAAACGAGTGTCTTATCTTCTTCCTCTTCATATCTTACGGGATCTCTATTTTACCCTCATATACCCATATCTTACTTACTGCAATATGATCTGGACTTCCACATACGACTCTCATCTTAACGATATAAGGATCCTTCAAAAAAAGGCCATAAGAGTGATAACTAAATCTCCACTAAATTCACACACCAGTCCGTTATTCCTCGAACACAAACTCCTAAACATAACCCAAATTAAATTTCTACAAACTTGCATCTTCATGTACAAATATATTAATAACCTCCTTCCACCATCATTCTTTTCCTATTTTGATCCTGCACCGCAGCTGATATGCACCAGAAGCAGTAATGATTTTAGACCTGTGTTTGCTAGAACTAACGTCCGTAAGTTTTCACTTGGAGTCCAGGGCCCTATTAATTGGAACAGTTTACCCAAAGAAATCCGCTTGGTTACATCCCTCAGCCACTTTAAAACCCTTGCACGTGCACACACACTAACTTACATCTCCTAATACCAGTGTCGTTGTTTATTAGTTAAGCTTTAGTTAAGCTTTAGTTAAGACATGCTTTCATTTAACATTCATGAAATAATAATGTATAGTAATTATTATGCACTTTACTATAGCGCCTGTTCTTTCCCCATTTAATCATACCCCACCATCTTGCTTAAACTACTCATGGTATATAGGCTCCCTACTAAGCGGGACTTGTCCCTTCTGGAGGGCCTATTGCTCCCTTCTCTATCTTACAAAGTTCTGTATTGAATACATTACAATGTTAAATATAAATTGTCTTGCATTATTTTCTGTTTGTTATGTTTTATTGTGGGATCAATAAATGATTTTGATTGATTTTGATTGATTGATTGATATAGGTGAGTTATTTTGGGAGGTCTAAACATTTCAAATAGGCCCACTACTTTACGGGCTTGGTGTCCGCACATAATTTTATGAGACAATCGGGGCAATTCTCTAGTGGAATATTGACACGCATGTTTCTAACCATAACGTTTGATTTTAGCATGTTTTTTTTACACTAAAGCATAATTTATTATGATATTATTGATATTCACAGTGAAACTGAGAAATTTACATTTAAAACCTCTACGAAAAAACAGCTTTGCTGCCTTACTTAGACATGGCTTCATCTTGGCTGGCAGGAATTCAGGATTGTTTTGTTACAGTAGCCTACCTCTCGCCAGTGACAAGACGTCAATTTGTATTTGTTTTAATACTTTAATAGTGATGGTGGAATTTGTTTATTCTTTCAATGAATTTATATGACGACTCTTCAAGTTAGCTACTCAGAGCTACTCTGTACTAACTAACCGAAATGATGTTAAGGGTCATAGAGAGCGAAAAATTAACAACAAGTTGCAAAACAAAACACAGTAGACCTATGCTGAAAGAGTCACCAGTGGCGAGCCCTCGCAAACACGTAGAGTTAACCATCGGGTTTCCGTAGACAGCTGGTAGATGGCGTAGTTGATCAGGGTCTCTGGTAGGTGGTAGATGACGCCCGTCCGGCTAATCGTCGAGGCTCCAGCAAGAATGAGTGTAGGAGAAGGCATTCGTCGCTTGTCGGTCGGTAGGCCTAGTTGGAAGTGTCGCAGGTGAGACAACAGTCGAGGTTACTCCACTGGCCCGCGTGAGCGTCCTCCGGCGAGATGTAAACACCGGCTAGCAGCGGCGTAGGCTACACGCACGGCGTAGCCTATGGTACGACTCGGCTGTGCATCATAGGCAGTGTTTAAAGTGTGGAAAAATAAGTGCATGGACGCCCCTTTTCTTTCCAAAAGAAGTGCCTGGACGCCCTTTACCTTTCCAGTCATTGCTGGCCAAGAAGTGGCTGGACGGCGTTCAGATTTTAAAATAAGTGCATGGACGCCGTCCATGACCGTCCAGCCACACTTTAAGCCCTGATCATAGGGAATCAGAGATGGTCACCGATGCCATCACGTGGCCAAGGCAACTTGCAAAAAATCTTCTAGCCAGCGTAAAATCCTTGAGAAATCCAACGAAAAGTCTCGTACGCGAGTCTAGAAGCAGTAAACTCAAACTTGTCTGAAATAACTGTGCAAATTCTGCATTATGATGAAATAGTCGGTCGAAATGACAGATAGGTCGGTAAACGACCAAATGGCCGCTGACCTGCGCAGACTCCCAGTGCCAATGTAAACTCTTACAAACTGGATATCGGGGTTGAACCGATATCCAGTTTGTATTTAAAATTTTGTTTTTGTAGGGTTCCATTTGTACTTTATGATTGTATATAACCTAATAACATATCAGTCGCTTATTCACCAAATAATGGTGGCACAATAATGGCACTAAAATGTTTGATTGGTAGGCCTAATGATGAAATAAGCTCAAGTACAATAACCACTACTAGTAGGCCTATACTATAGGCCTATATTCTCTTGACGCTCGAGATATAATTGCATTACGGGACACGGACACTGTTGACATTAGCATTTTATAGATAGCCTAATATAATAAAGTGCGATTCTAGTTGCAATCACTTTCTTTGGTGATCCCAAATAATAATTATAAGTCAACTTTCATTAAAGTCACAGTTAGGCAAATCGTCGCCTCAGAATTATCTTCGCGTATCTCCTTTTTTTCAAAATCGAGTTTAGACTTGATTTGTAGGAACAATTTGTTTCTCTTTAATCACTTTTAATCGTTAGGAGATATGCCTAGGCCTAAAGATCAATGTCAATTACTAGCTTAAAGTAGGCCTACAAATGAATCATGATGATTTATTGCTTTTGTTATACACCTGTCATAACGCTATCTATAAGCACATCTATTGTCTATTTTCTTTTATCTCAAGTGATTATTTAAACTTGACGATTTGTCAGACAAGTGATCTATTGTTCACAGGATTGCTAAATTATAACCTCATAAATTAGAACACGTGTCAATCATAAATCGTATATTATATAAATGATGCTCTGGAAGATGCTGATCTAATTTTTCAGTTATTTTGAATCTGGTCGTTCAGGTCATCCTTACAAACTCCGGTTTTGAAGCGGTTATACTGCTTCCATTCGTCATGAAGGGCGTCTACAGTTCGGTGAAGTTGGTGTCGTACCTACTCGTTGTTGCTTTCCTTGTGACCATTGCATTCGGTTCCGAGAAGATCGAACATACACCAGTAACAGAAGAAAGAGTAAGAAAATATTGATTGGTAAACCCTACCTTCATCGGAATGAAATTCTTATTGAGTGAAAATAATAATTGTCATTTTCTGCAACTTCCATAATGTCCGTGTAAACTGCACAAGCATCTGCCAATGGCGCTCTACAAAAAAATTCGCTGGCAGATGAGTAGTTGGTAATGGTGAAAAAGTGAACTGTGAAAAGTTAGTACCGTATTTAGTGGAGACCAAAAATTGCACCGAGCAGGACGAAAATTCATTCAGCATTTAAGTATCACGAATCTTTCACGACTGAAAACCGTAACTCCAGATGTCTATAACGCTACTTCCATAGCTAAGAGCAGAGCACGCAGTTATTCACGAGCGCTGCATCCGTCAGAGACTCTGAGGTCGAAAGAGCATGTCCAAAAATTATAAGTTGAACATGAAGTCTGCGCGGTGAACAATTTCTAACGTAGGGCTTAGGCCTATCATTGGTTTTTATTTTGGCTTAATCCACATTTCAGCAAATATGAGCCAGTGGCGGCGCTAGGGGGCTAGGGGGCTAAGCCCCCCCTAAAAAAGGCCATCCATTTTTTTCCCATGTAAAAATAAAATAATTTGACAATTTACCCCCTTTAGCCCTCCAAAACTGAAATCCTGGCGCCGCCACTGATATGAGCGTAAATTTTGTGAGTTCATTAATCGTTTTCTGTGACATGCTCTTCGCTGAAGAGCCTGCCACGTTTTCCAATCTAAGACTGAATTCATCTGGCCGGGCACTCGCCAATAGCTTGCTAAGATTGAACCAGCAGCTGTCTTGACTCTGAGCTGCCCAGTTTGCTTTCTACCTCTGCTAGCGATCTTGGCATTATCCTATAATAGATCAGAAGTTTACCTTTGCCCTGCACATTCGCCAGCTATTACAAATTGCGCCATCTTAGGGTTGTCTTTCGCTCTCTCACCTCTGATGCTACATCCACTCCTATAGGCTACATTCCTTTGTTTCTCACTCCTTGACTACTGCTGCGCTCTCCACGCTGGTCTCAGGTCCTGGCGGTCGGGGTGCTTCGAGCGGGTCCTATCGTCCTACCGACAGCCACGCGTCTTATTTACCGCTTTTCAATAATAATATTATTTGGCCCTGTCACCGATGCGGGATTTCCTGCCTTGGCCCCCTATGCTGCAGACAGGGGAGGATCCAGTGAGAATCCGGAAATGCCCCCCATTTAGGAATTTCTTTATTTCTCACCATCAATTGGCATGGGTCCATTGTATAATTGGAGGTGGTTTTCGTCCTCTTAATAACGAGCCCTAACATAGGCGCTGCATGGTCCGATACACGCTAGGCCAGGGCACCAAGATGCAAGCATATTCATTATTCAAGCACGCTTTACATGTCGGTAAAGAGAGCCACATCGTGTGCATAATACCGATCTGTGAACCCTTCGAAGTCACACTCCGGCAAATGGGCAACTGATAGTGCATGTTCTTAACGATAGACCTATTGTCGATGATCCTGACAGGAGCCATTCTGTGGCCTTGCCGCGCTCATGAAGTGTCTGCCCGGAACAATTCGGAAGGTGGATGAACAAATGCGAGCTGCACAACGTGTGACGGTGACCGGACAAAATGGTAGCGGACAAAATGGTACGGACAAATGGTACGGACAAAATAGTATGGATGAAATGAAAGCTGGATTAGTGAATTTTTATTTATGAAATAGAAGCTCTCCAGATTAATGAAAATACGCATGTGAAATGGAAACTGGATGAAGGTTCTGCATGAATATTTTTATATATGAAATGGAAGATGGATTGATAAAAATAACGCTTTAGATATAGAATCTGTATCAGGGTATTTTCATAGCTGATAGGCCCTATAGAAGCTGGATTATTGAAAGATGCATTACAAATGGAGGCTGATTTAAGGAATCTTATGGCTGAAATTGAAGCTGGATACATCATGAATGAAAGACATCAATCCAGCCTCCTTTTCTCAAGCTTTTTTCTTCACTAGAGCACTACTTGGGCCACAAAAAAGCCATCCACCCTCTATCAGAGCCGTTTTAAGGCAAAGGCACGCGAGGCACGTGCCTAGGGCCCCGCGCAACAGGGGGCCCCGCGGCGACCCAAAATGCTACATTGCATAACAAATTAGCAACATGTTATACGAACTTTAACGTGTGCTAAGCCTAAATTTATTTTACACTTGTAATATAAAGATATATGCCAACAGTGGTGAAGGTCTCGACCGAAGGACCACCTAGGGCGCTACGCGTGTTGGACAGGCTCAGCAGGAACCCTGAAAAGATTGGCCAACGTGAGCGGCAGGTCTCGGGCAGCAGCGAGACTTTAATGGACCTGGCGGAGGATCCAGCAGGACAACGGTGGGTTCATAGCAATGGAGGGCATGTCTGGTAAACCCGGAATATGGTCTCCATACTGCGAGATGGAAAGGAACTGGGGAACCTACCATCTCATCATCTCCAAACAGCATCATGAATAATGGAATCCAAAGACACTGGAGGAATATTGTTCATGATGCGGCCGAACCTCGTAACGAGGATGGCTGAGAACAGAACAGAATATAAAGATTGCTGTGCTCTAGCTGTGCCAGCAGTATAGGCCTAGGTCCTTCTATCAATATTAATAAACGTAACAAAATGACACACATTGCTTGTAAACTGAAATTTCGGCATATGAAGTTTAAAGATTCATATCTTTTTATCCGTTAAACTTTATCTCGTGAAATTTTGGAATCATATTCTTGGTCCAATTCTCTAAATATTTGGAAAATTTGTGCGTGATATGTCATCAGGTATTAGAGATATATGAAAAACAGTTTGGCTTAGTTTTTTTGAGTCACGGTGTATAATAATATGATACAATCATATTACAATGAGTATAATTTACTGTTAATATTTGTACAAGTACTATTTTTGTACAACTAATTTTCGACTTCTTAGTGCTACCTTTCAAATTTAAAACTGTCGAAATTTCAAAATGTTTTGGTACTTGAACACTTAGTAAAACAGCATCATTACTACATGGCTTCCAGATTTTGGCGGTTCTTCCTTGGTTTGTGTAACATTTGTGGCAATTCCGAGAACTGTAGGCCTATTCTGGTCAACAATGCAAGCCATTTTTGAGCAACGCGCGGGAATAAGCCAATTCCAATGCAAGAAAGTAGCCTAGGCCTTATATTATTATACATCTGTCTGCAGTTATTTGTTAGGCTACTATAATACTGTAGGCCTAATGGTCCAGAAGCAGCAGAACTGAGTTGCTGAACTTGATACGTCAAGAAATTATTATTGCAATAATAATTATATTTATTGAAACTTTCAACCACTCTTGTAATCAGCACTGAAATAATAATCTGTAATTTTTCTTAGATCCCAGCTTACAATGCTGCATGAATTATTACAATGTGGAAACCACAGAATAGATAAAGCGTAGCCAGAAGTCTAACTCGAAGCTTTTACTGTAATTCGGATATTATTCTAAAAAGTTTGTAGTCTATGCACGTCCGCCATTTTAGCGCGTAAAATAATAATATGTTACGAGCGTTAACTTTTTACTGATTCTTTATGTAAAAGTCGCTGAAAATTTAGTAAAATAATGAGAACGTCTGGCGGACAGCATTGTGCAGCAATTGGATGTACAAATAACAGAATGAAAAAGAAATGCTTGTCGTTTTTTCGCTTCCCGAAAGATGAAACACGGTAGGCTCATTGCTCGCTCTCTGATTTCTAAAGGTGCAGCTTCTCGTGTCCATGCATTTGTAGCTCCGCCACTGGTCGCACTCTCCCAGTGCCAGTCCCAAGCCTGGATAAAGGATGAGGGCGACACCTCCCAAGCTCTTCTCAATTTCACAAACTGTTGAAGATTTTTTTCCGCTTGATCTCGGCCGGGAGCGCCTCTGAGTAGGTACCTTGAAGGGGCGCTATATAAATTACGATTAATTGATTAATTGATTAAGTGTAGTAAGAGAACAGATGTAGGGTAGCGTTGTTTGTTATGTGATGTAATCAACAATCAATGTTATATAGTCATTTTGTTCACTAGAGTAAAGGTGTATACACTGTTGATAAAAATTACGTGGGTAATCCTGAAGACTGCGTGCCCGTATACAAAACAATATGGTTGTCAACGACTGCACTAAAATAAAGCGCAGCGGCCTTTCACATCTCACAATGCAAAGCGTTCACTAAGCAAGTAATCAATCGAAGCAAAGGGTGCCTTAGTAGCTGGTTCGCCCCCTCTGATGCTATGGCAACTGACCCGGACCTCCTTTGGACTACTCTAGCAGACAGCCCTTTTGACTCAACGCTCGTGAATAAGCTGGTGCCTGCGCTTGGCTTTCAAGTAGCGCTGTAGATGTTTGGAGATTACGATTACGATAATCAAGTGTTTTCATGTTGTTGACAGGTGCAGGAAGTGGGTGCAGAATACGAGGAGACAAGATCTTATAAATGTGTCATCTGACTGCCTCAACAAAGGTTACGTCCTCTGTGCTGAACATTTCGAGAATAGTCAGTTTGACAACCGAGAGTGCAAGAATCGGCTGACGTGGAACGCTGAGCCAACACTATTCGCTGTTCCGAATCCACCATCACTGCGAACGCTTAAGAGAAAACCACCAACATCAAGAACCTGCCAGCCAGCCACAAAACGAAGACAGACAAAGATTGGAAGAGTGGTCACAGATGAACATCTTGAACAAGCTGTCGGTGTAAGTGTCTGTGTGAAAATATTCTTAATAACGTGACCTGTGGTAGTGATGTGACCTGTGTTGGTGATGTGACCTGTGGTAGTGATGTGACCTGTGGTAGTGATGCTAGTACTTCTACTATGTCTGTTCCTCCTGTTCCATCCTTTCATAAGCAAGGAGCTGGGCTATGCACCAGATCCTCACCACGTAAACAGAAACTCCGAAGATCTTTAAACAGATTCCGTGTCAGGTTGCACAGAAGTAATGTGAAGCTATCAGCCACTTCAATTTCAAGGACAGCACTGTCCAAGGACAACTTACTGACAGAGATATCCAAGCATGTGACCGGTCCTGCATACAGCTTCATTGCAGCTCAACTTAAGCTCAGTGGTGTTTTACCTCGCGGTAGAAGGTGGAATGATGAGTGTAAGTTGCTAGCGTTGTCACTGTACTATAAGAGTCCACAGGCATATCGGTTACTGTCGAAGTTGTTTATTTTGCCATGCAAGGCAAGTCTATGTAAATGGGTCAGGAATTTCAGTGTTTCTTGTGGTTTTTCTGATGCCATTGTAATGGTTATGCAAGAAAAGGTAGCTTCATTGTCTCTGGATAATCGCTGTTGTATTCTTTTACTAGACGAGATGTCGCTGCGTCGTGGTCTTACTTATGACAGGCGCTTTGACCTTATTATTGGCTATGAAGACTTTGGTGATAAGTCTCAGAGTAATGCTCTTGCTTCCAGTTGTCTTTGTTTCATGGTGCGTGGCCTGCGTGACAATTGGAAGCAACCTTTTGCATTTATGTTTTCATCATCTGCTGTTAAGGCCGATAAAGTGCAGAAATTACTACTAGATTGTTTAACACAACTGTATGCAATTGGTCTTCACGTGAAGGCTGTGATTAGTGATCAAGGTTCAAACTTTGTTGCAGCTTACAAGAACATGGGTGTTACTTAGGGTGCCAACGAAATGCATGGTCAAAAAATAATTTTGCCTAATCCAGTTTCCCACCCCCTAAAAATGTTTGCTATGACAAGAAACTCATGTGTAACAAATTTTATTCAGGTTGATGAATATTTAGAGGTAGCTCCGCGCGTTAGTAGTTTATAATAGCGTATCACATCATTTCTTCGAAATCGCGTATGGAAATAACTTATATCTACAGAGAACAGACTGTGCTGTGACTCATTGTTCATACTGACTAAGAATAATAATGTTTTTTGTAATTTTTAATCTGTCCCAATTCTTGGTTGTTGTTATAATAACAGGAATAAACCAAAAAAGGCTAAATAAAGACTCAGTACTGTCTATGTCATTTCATACAACTAGCACTACACGCCTTCATGCTGGTGCCTGTGTTTTGTCTGTACAAAAGCGTATGAGCTTGGTTTGTAGACCAAAATCATGGGATTAGTCGATGCCAAAGCGTTCAACACCAGATGGGAACTCCAGTGGCATAACATCAAGATATAATTTAACAGATTTAGAGACTCAGGTATACATATTTGAAGCAGATCCGGTATGAAAACGGTATAAATGTGATAACAACTGCACTGGTTTGAATCTGATGCAAAGTGAGTTTATTGAGCTCATCCAGCTCAATGATATTCAGCCAAGACTGTTAGGACCACTATGAGTTCTTTCACCTGGCACTGATATTTTTAGAAGGAGTGAAAAGTGGGGAATATATGCGTATCCATGCCTCTGGAGCCCATGCATCCTATAGAGCTAGTTTGCCTATAGATGGATGGCAAGGTCACATACAATTTTAAAAGCTACTTATTTCACCCTCAATAAACGTTACCAAACGTGAGTTGTCAGCTCTCCAAGAGTTCAAAGCAGTTGTGAATTTGTACATTAAGTGTATGTACGCACATGCATGATCCTCGCAACGACTTGAATCTTCCGCATGAGTTTGATGCATACCGACAAACAACCAAACTGTTGCCGATTCAGCAATCAAGTCCCTCTGTAGTCATTTGTAGCATCTAGGTGAAATCCTAAATGGTCCTACTTTCTTTGATACAATGGTTCCTCTGGAAGGAAGCAATGGTCACAGACCTAAGTTAAGAAACTCATGGACGAACTCCTTGACATGTTGTGCTGCATGGCACTGTTGCTATACCAATGCAGCGATGGTTGTCACAACATACTTAGCAGCTTCTTGTGGCAATTGGAATATCACATGACTTCTTGTCCTTAAGACCTTCACCCTAGCACTTGAGAGAGCATTTCTGAGTATGCTAGTGCTCCAATATGAGCAGAGAGTCTGATGGTGGTCAACAATGCCGCTGATTCATTCAATGGTGTCCTTCATCACTACGAAAAACAGAATAAATTTGTGTTATAAGTTGCTGAGAGGCAAACCACAGACATTTCTAATTACTAAGGAGTCTACTGTTGCTCACCAGTAGTGCTGTGCTCAATTGCTCATCACTAACTTAGGAATAGTGAATACCCTTCATAGTAACGTATCTTAACCATTGAAACAGCATGGAAATTAACATTGTCCTATGCTAAAAACCTTAACCACGTGGAGCTACCAGTAAATATTTTTAGAATGCTTCCAAATTTTGTGAACCTTATTATTTCAACAATGGAAACATATTTGGAGGGTGGGAAGATAAAAATAAAAATAATTTTTTTTGAGTGGCACCCTAGTGTTACTGTTACTGAACCATTTATCAAGGTGAATGATAGGACTGTTTTTGTGTTTTATGACCCTTGTCATTTACTGAAAAGTGCTAGAAATGTGTTGGAAAAAAACACTGTGCACAGTGGCAAAAATGTTGCAACATTGGAACATGTTAGAAGTTTGTATGGTCTTGATGCCAAACGAAACTACCGCTTAGCACCGCGTCTCAGCAGCCAACACGTTCATTTGACATCATTTTCTAAGATGCGAGTTAAACTTGCTGCTCAAACATTAAGTCATTCTGTAGCTGCAGCAATCGAAACAAATTGCTCTGTTGGTTCATTAGAACCCCTTGCCATGGGCACAGCTGAATACGCTGAGAAATTTGACACTCTTTTTGATTGTTTCAATAGTTCTGAGGTGTATTGTACAAAAGTTTGCAGAGGCAGCTTATCTGCAAGATCAAAACATCGTTCCATTTTGCTGGATGTACAGTCCTGGTTGTCAACTTTGCGTGTGATAACTGTATCTACAGGACGTGATATCACTGCACAAGTTAAATGTTTTGAAGGTTGGCGAAGTAATATTAATGCATTATTATTACTGTGGAATGACTTATCATCAAATCATGGCTTTCGATTTCTATTGACACGGCGTCTTAATCAGGATCCTCTGGAGAACTTCTTTGGTGTCATTCGCCAGGCTGGTGGATTTAATGCCAATCCGACCCCGTACCAGTTTCAGAACGCATATCGCAAGGCCTGCTTCAACAGTCTCTTGCAACCGAGTCGTAGTGGCAATTGTTTTTCTGATGGTGATCAGCTATTGGTGACATTGTCTAAATTGAGCACTGTGCCATCATGCACATTGGCACAGAAATCTGTCGGTTGCTCTATTGATTTCCTATTTTCTGACCTTCCAGAACCTAGCGATTTGTGCGAACAAAATGCGCTGATGTATGTTTGCGGATATTTGCTAAGAAAATTGTTTACCTGGCACAATTGTGATGCATGCAAAGCTGCATTTTGTGATTCAAGCAACGAGTGCAATGATGACAGAAAAATTTTCTTGTCATTCAAGGCTTACAAGTGTAATGATGCACGAGTCTTTCATTCATTGTACGTGCCATCGGCACTATTCTATTCATTTATTTGTCAGTGCAACACTGTGTTTTTGAAGCTGTTTAACTTAAAGAATGCGTGTAACTTGTCTGATATTCGACATAACGTAGTGGATGCTGTAACGAACACAGTTCCATTACCTAGTGATTGCATGGAGCTTGATGCTGCTAAGCTTGTGACAAGTTTCGTCAATTTGATGATTTTTTACAAAGTTAGGTTTTTCAATAGAGATATAAAAGATGTTAAAGTCAGTGGGAAGAAGAATAAAAAGTGTGCTATATTGTCTCATAATTAGCAGTAACTGGCATGAATTTGGAAGAACTGAGGGACTTGTCTGCGAATAGAGAACATTGGAGAATGTGTGTCAGGACGATCGCTAGAGCTCTACGAGCTGACAGCACAAGGTGACAAGGTGAATTAGCAGTAATTGATAACTTGATGAAATCGTCTGTGTAGATGACTTTTTTGAGCTTATGTTATCAAATACATTACTATTATGTTAATACCATTATTGACATTCATAAATTATCTATGTTTTTTGTGCTTAAATTCACATTCAGTAATAGCATTGTGTACTATTATGGTTGACCATTGTAGTTAGTTGACCTATATTCTGAATTGTAGGACTGATATCGAACGTTCGTATTGCTAATACACTCTCAGTTTCCAATTAATTTAGTCATTTGTATGTTTAAATCTGAACAATTGAGGCCTATCAATGTAAACAGTTGCATACTGGTATCAGGGCCCAACCTCGTGTAAACAGCTGCTTTTGTTGGGCTCCGTTGTAACTTAATGATTGCTTGTTTGATAATGTACTGTTGACACGAGTTCAAGTATAATTAACATACTTTCAATATTTTACCTTTCACTGCATGTTTCATGGTTGCAAGAGTTATGTTATTAAAAAGACAAGTATTCTTCAAGTACTCATGTTGTGTTTAATCATATACATGGGCGGAGTTTGGTTTCCGTTCTTGGAGGGGCTACTTATGAGTCTGGGGAGGCTAAGCCCGGGGAAAGATACCGTTTACACTGCAAAAACCGAATCTGGGTCTCCTTGGGGGAGCTTAGCCCCCCCCCCCAAGAAGGCTATTGTTTTCGTTTTGATTAAGCGCCTGTCAGTCATCTGGTTCCAGCGACTTCGCTTTCATGGGTTCTGTAGAAGTCTCGAGATTACGATAGCTATTCAGAGCATGACAGCCCCAAATAAATAAAATGGACTTCCAACATGTCCTTCAAATTTGGCAATGACTCCTAATTCATTGATTTATTTATTCCAAAAATTTATATAGCGCTTCTTCCAGAAAGCTACTCAGGGGCACTCTCTGTGCCGGTGTCGCGTGACAGAGTCTCCCCTAAAAGTCTCCCCCCCCCGGAGACTTTATTTCGAAATAGATTCTCCCCCGGTGGATCTATTCTAGAATAAATTCGCCCCCCGGAGACTATATTCTGAAATAAAGTCTCCGGGGGAGAGAATATTTCCTCCGCCTACGAAACAAAGTCTCCCCCGTTCAGCGTAAAATCGGCTGCAGTCGCATAAAATTTATAGATCAGCATATTAAACCGGTAGTTTAGGTTGCTACATTATTTAATACGAACATGTGTATACTTTTATACCAGAAAAATGTCTTCCGATACAGATTTTCAGCCAGGGGGAGACTCTGTTTCGGGGGAGACTCTGTTTCGGGGGAGACTTTATTTCGTGACACCGGCCACTTGATGTTAAGTGTCACGAACAAATATATTACACCAGTTAGTAAACAGTGCACAGAAAGCTGGAACAGTCACCATTGGCAGGCACACACAAACACAGATGGAGCCAACCAACGGATTTCGTCAACAGCTGATAAATGACGTGGATGGATGCTCAGAGTCTGGACCTAATGCAATGGCGTCATAACTCATAAGGTAGAGCGTAACAGACAACAGCATTGATAGTAAACGTTAGATAGACACCCACGCATAGACGTACGGGAGATTTCAGTAGTGGGGGGCCAAGATTTTACTCCTCGAAAAAGAAATCTGGGGTGCAGGTTATAACCGGTTTGCTTCGCTGGGGAGTAGGCTAACTCGTGGAGGACATGGCCTGATCTTGCAAGAACCGCCGAAAACAAGCGGGTGTTGATCGCCATTAAAACAAACTTCTGTGTCACAAGTCGTTTGGACCTAGGACGAATAATTAAGCTACACTAGTCATGAAAGTCATTCAGTCCCAGGAAGAATAAACTCCACAATTAGCATAATTTAGTAGATGGTGCGCAGCGTAAACACCGGCTGTCCTTGCGGTAGCATTGAGCGAAAGTTCACGCCCGCCGCTGGGAGCGCTGCAGTCGCCATAGACTACGCTGGCATTACAGCGCTTAGCATTGAAATACGGTCCAGTTAGACTTCTGGCTACGCTTTATTTATTCTGTGGTGGAAACTGAATAAGGAATTATTATTATTGCTTGAATATTCATTGAAGTCTTAGACTAGGCTGTTCATGTCAGTACTGCAACTGTTGAGCAATTTTGTTAAGATGGCAGCTTAAAATGCTGTCATTGCAATGTGAAAATTCAACAATTTCTGACTGCATGGAAGGACACATTCCTTTCCCATAGCCCGCCCTTCTCGGCGCTACACGTCTCAGCAATCTACCGACAATTACTTGTTCTCCGTCCCCAGAAACCTTGATTTAGCTAGAGTAGATTAGACTCGTGGATATGTTTAGGATTAGGGTTTGTGCCTAGGGCCCCAAAACTCCTTAAAACGGCCCTGCCCTCTATTTCAGCAACAAAATATCCTCATCCAGCTTCCATTTAAACATACCGTTTTGTCCGTACCATTTTGTCCGCTGCCATTTTGTGCTAGAACCCGTGTGACCATGCAGCAATTCCTAATCAAGCCATATTAATTTTGTTTTGTAGCAGAGGACTATGCTCGTGCCATATGTATAGTTCAGATATGCATCTACTTATAGTATGACTATTCATTGACTATTCTATATGCGTATGCAAACTATTATAACACTATCATACAGTGTATGACAGACTCTGATTGGCCAGTGTAAATAGAACAATATTAGTAGAACCATTCAGATTGCACAGGAACAGTCCATGATTTAATGCGTGTAGGCTATGTAGGCCTATATATATTCTGGATATGATGATAACGAAGCCATCCGGATTCAAACCTTTGACTGAGTGAGTGCCAGCTCGATAAAGAGGTAGGCCTACATGTAATCCATCGCACAAGACGATGGGTTACAGCAGACACTCGGTTTACCGTTGGCAACTCTGCGGCAGTCTTCTATGAATGTTCGAAAACATTATAGCCTACTACACGAATTTTGTTCCTGGGCAGGGGCGGATCCAGGGGAGGGCCAGAATAGCCATTCCCCATTTAAAAATCGCATGGCACGTAGCCCCCCATTTGGTTTCAACAAGCCATTAAACGTATGCAGCGGGAGAGAAAAACAGGACACCAGGCCCCCATAAAAAACTCTCATGTGATTGTAAGTTCTTGTTTACTTATGCCTCAAAAGTATATGAAATGGCTGTCATTCTTCTTGAACTTTGCTTTTGTGACCCGGACCATCGCATATCGTAATGTAACTATTTCCACAAAAAGCGAGCGAATTACCATATTTTGCACGCATGAAGTCAGGAAAACAATATAGCCTAGGTTAGACTAAACGACAAAATGGATCCAAAGTAACATGTATTATTGTAGCGAACCAGGTCGCTACAAGCTACCTTACTTATTTACTTAAGTAAGGCCGCTATTTCTATTGCGAATTCATGGGTGCTATGCTTAGCGCAGACCGATGCGGTCATCGCTATATTTAGCTTCCCGTGCATTTGCCAATGGAATATTCCACCACCGGTGATTTCGGATTGGTTAGACATCACGCGATATTTTTGGCGGCAGAAAGCGGCCTGCCTAGGCAAATTAACGCGCAAATTGTAAGTCGGACTGCAGAATCGAAGCGAGTGACACCTGCGCTGGTAGAAATTGTAAATTGTGGTAAATTGTGGCCGTTTCCGACTCCGGCAGCTTCCTGAAGCACGGAAGACGAGGTTCTTCTGGTATATGTTTACCGGTGTGTGATCGTGAATAATTCCGGCACCGATTGAATAAATAATCGAACTTCTACGGGGAAAATCGTGACATTGGCAGACGACGCGATAACTTTTACAAGGCAGGAAACCGGGGAACGACTGTCCTAAATATCTGTGGGAACAGGGAAGTATCGACACGCTTATCTCTTGAGTTCGAACCTGAGTTAAGTTGTAAACTGATAAAAGTGATACTGCTATTTTGGTGAAGTTTTAGTGGTGATAGGCTCAGCCTGTGCACTGATCCGATAGATTACGAATAAGACAAAGACATAGATTGTATTAGGTAGGCCTTAATAGCGAACTTTATTGTTAACTTTGTTTTACCTGGTGTACCAATGATTGCCAATTAATGACGAACAGTCACACGTTTAATTCTGTAATAAATAAAGCTTAAATAAGAGAACTGTGAATTGATTATTACTGTTAAACGACGATGGACTCTGACAGTTATAGGCCTATATAGACAGTGTCTTGGAGGCAGAGCCGGAAGAAGACAAGAGATGTCTTGAAGGAAATGTTGCTATAGGAACGACAGACAGTTTCACAGACTTTGACCTGGTCTTAATACAGAAACAAATGACAACAATAGAACAATTTATGGAGCGCCAGAGTAATATTTTGACTAGTTTAGCTGAAGAGCTAAATCGGGTTTCTATGCAACAAGACCGATTGAACTCCCGCCAAGAGGAAGGTGAAACAAGGGTTGAGTCCGTAACTGGCGGTATAGAGGGTGATGGAGCTTCGGGAAATGTTGAGGATTCGAACCCAGATAAGTACCCATTCAATGGGGCTGTCGTGCTCTCAACAGACACCGCGACCATATGTCCGATACCGGCTCATCCTGAGGAAGAAGGTAACCAGAGAAGCTCACGCCCTAGGTTAGGACTCGAACAAGGCTTCAATCAGTATAGAGGTAACCCTGCAGGGTAAGGTGAGGTCCATTACTAAACAGGGAAACCTGGACCTGGGACCCGGACTTCCTCAACAACGCCTAGGGGAACGCACAGCAGTAGGTCCTATGAATTGGATTGGAGAACGGTGCACAGGGCAGGCGAACCCCCGCGTAACATTATCACTAGTTAATTTAGAACTGCGTAGTTTTTCGAGATTTGCTGTTTGATACTGTAAATCACTTTCACGAATCAACCCCAAATTTAGGCCTAATTTTCCAGCATGTTCTCGTTATGCTGTCCTTGGCATACCGAGTTCAAAGTCTGGTATATCGTGGTGGAAGCACTCCCCTTAGTCCTCCGAGTACTCAATGTTGACAGCCTTGATGCTCGCCTTGATAGGAGCACCTTGATACTGTAAATCACCCCTATCAAGGTAAGCATCAAAGTTATCAACATTGAGTTCTGCAGCACATACCGCAGTTGTTCTTCACTAGCGTCTCAACACGTTCCACGTAGTTTTCGGCCTTGCTTTCCCTCAGAAGCCCTCTGAAGACAGCGACAAAACTATTCCACGCAAGCCGCTTTCTCATTTCTAGTGAGAGCCCCGGAGCATTCCTTGCACTCCATGGTTTTATGTACCTGTGGTCGGACGAAGACACAGCTTTGGCCTTTGCCCAGACAGCGTATTAAAGAAATCGCGAAGGCACTTGAAAGCTACCGATTTCTTATCTAAGGCCGTGACAAATTGTTTCATAAGGCCCTATTTGATGCACAATGGTGGCATTAGCACAGCGGTTCCCAACCCGTGGCCCGCGGGCCAAATGTGGCCCGCCTGGCCTACAAAAATGGCCCGCAGCATCTCAATGAGTCACGAAAAATATATGTAAAAATTGACAATTTGGACATGATAGAATATATAATTCTTTTCTATTAAAAATTATTTCATTTGGAGGTTAATAAATCGCATCAAACATCCTATTTTGGTTCAATTATAACAATTTTATACGCCTTCAGCTAATTAAATTTTAGCCTTGTGGCCCCCAAATGCCCTTCAACTAAGAAAAAGTGGCCCTCGTGTCCTCCAACTTAGAAAAAGTGGCCCGACAGTCAAAAAAGGTTGGGAACCACTGCATTAGCACTTTCTGAGGGTCCGTCAGTCGTTCCCACTTCCAATTTTTTGCTCCCGTGCACAAATAACTCTGTCCCCTGGGGTTAGTCGATCCTGCGTTTGTGCGCCTCTTTGTCCTGCTGCCCCGTAGGCAAAATACAGCAGGTAAACTTGATGAAAACCACCTTGGAGACCAATCAGGAGTGCTGCCATTTTGAAGTCCCCCATGACATCCCAGGGTACTTATCAAACGTCAAGGCTTGTGGCAAAGTTTTGACGCTGTCGTAATCCTCTTTGAGATGGACCGAATGAGCCAGTGGAAGACACGGATAGATCTAAGCTTACTTGTAATAATTATGGATCAGCATAGCTTTGGAGCTCTTAGATATACCCTCAATGAAGAGACGCCACTCGTACGGGTTCCAGTCGATTCCAGTTGCCTCAAAAGACTTGTCACATTATGACAGAATCAGAGTCCATCTTGACTGGTGAAAAGGCTGGAAAAAGCACGCTTTCATGCAAGAAGTTCCACTGCTTGAGGCTAGGCTACACATCTAAAGTTCTGCATTGGGCTTGGTGAGACCAAGATCTCGGTGACCCGTCAAAATAGCCTCGTCAAAACAGCTCCTTCATAATTGTAATTGTAATTGTAATTGAACATTTATAAAGCGCCGCTCACAGATTCAGTAGCGCTCCCAAGTCCCGACCCCAGCTAGTGCTCCCGCCAACAAATAGTATAGTCTTCCAAGCGTTTACGAAAACAGCCCAGTCATATTGGCCCACCGATAAAACAGCCCCGTCATAATCGTCTACCGACAAAACAACACCTTCATAATCGCCCACCGACAAAGCAGCCCCGTAAAGATCGGTCCCCGACAATATAGCCCCGTCGAAATAGCCCCGTCAAAACAGCCCCTTCATAACAGGTCCGTCATATTCGTCCACCGATAATATAGCCCCGTCGAAATAGCCCGTCTTTCTCACTCGCTGTCATAATTTTTTTATTGTCTTCTGAAGACGACTACTATTTATTTTCGTGGAAGGTTCTCACACATCCTAGAATATTCTTGAAAGTTCTCGAAAGTGGTAGGCTAGTTCAAGGTTGACTCAGCATTAAATTACTAATAATATTATTGAATGCTCCGAAAAAGTACTCACATTTCAGAATATCAATCTCCTGGTCATAAAAACACAGCTTTTGGGGAATAAATGTCATTTCCTATACTTTTGAGGCAGGAACAACTTGGAAATAATACTTCATACCCAGGAACAAATAAAGGTTAGAAATTTATTGTGCAGTGTAATAATGATTAATCGAAAAGAAGCCATGCGCCTCTTCCTCAATAAACGCTTTTATTTTAAGCCAAATATAGTCGTTATTTCTAAAAACTAAAGCCGTACGTGTATAATTATACTGAATATAATTTGCAATGTGTTAACAGAGCATCAGCTATGATGATTTCATCAGTCTGCAACAAGAAGTAAAAGCCTTACGGACTCAAAAAGAAACCTTCGAATGGACCGGTTAGACAACAATAAAATATCAATCCATGGGCGGAGTTTATCAGGGGTTAGGGGGACTAAGCACCCATAGGCGTACGAGGCGGGGTCCAGAGGGGGCAAATGCCCCAAATTTTGGGCAACACTGTTTTTGGGGCAAGCAGACCCGGAAAATGACTAAAAAAGTCATCAACTTTTCAAGCAGACAGAGAAATGACTTTAAAAAAAGGTCATCAACTTTTCGGGCAATTTCGGACAAGTCTGTTTTTCGGGCAAGCAAACCGGAAAATGACTAAAAAAAGGTCATCAACTTTTCCGGCAAGGTCGTCAATTTTTTTCTCGGAAAATGTTTCGGCCAGAAGTTAAAATCTTTGCCCCCCACTGCTGAAATCTCCCGTACGCCTATGTAAGCACTAAGCACCCCAAGAAGCCCTTCGGTCATGTTTTTACCGTGTAAATGGTATCTTTTTGGGGTCTAGCCCTCCAAGAACTTCGATTTAATGACTAAAAAAGTCATCAACTTTTTCGGGCGAAGCGAAAAAGAATTTCGGCGTCGCGCGTTCTGGGCCAAGTTTTTAACCCCCCAAAAACAAAATCCAAACTCCGCCCATGAATCAATCTATATAAATAAAGAGAAGATTCTGTCTGTCTGTCTGTCTGTCTGTCTGTCTGTCTGTCTGTCTGTGTGTCTGTTTGACCGGGATGCATTTCCACAGTTATTGAGCTTTTCACTCCAAACCTTCACTACTCTGTAGGTCTCGGCATGAAACACCCCCAAAAGGGGTTGGCGATTTTCTACCACCATGGGGGTCAGGGTGGGGAGGCGAAACCTCCCAAAAAATTCACTTTTTTAGCAATTCCTTTGAAACTTTGTACATAGACAGAGGGCTATCAGAGCCACCCGGTGGTGTGGTTGGCGAATCTCTACCACCATGGGGGCCACGGTGGGTGTTTGCAAAAACCCTAATTTTCGCTATAAACTTCCATTCCCTTGCCATAGTTTCACAGTTAGACTGATTTTTACGCGGGCCACCCACACCTCGGCCCGCAGGGGCCGGGTGGGGCATGGGTGGGGGGCGTAGGGGCGGTGGGGGAGAAAATTTTCCCGAAAACCAAAATTTCACGGGTGGCGTATCGGTCGAGGTTGGAGTGTGGTGTGGTGGGTGGTGGGTAGGGGAGGGGGTGGGGTTGGGTGTGGGTGTGGGTGTGGGGTGGGGGATGGTTGTGGGGGAATTTTCCGAATACACAAATTTCACGGGTGGCGTACCTGTGGTGGTCGGAGTGTAGTGTGGTGTGGTGGGGTCGGGGTGGCGGGTGGGGGTGGGTGGAGTGGGGTGGGATGGGGAGGGGGTTGGGTGGGTGGGGAGTGGGGGTGGGTGATGGTGGTTGGGTGGGTGGATGGGGTGGGGTGGGTGGGAGTGTAGGGTAGTGAGGTGGGGAGGGGTGGGGTGGGGTGGTGGGCGGGGCTGGGTGGGTGGGGAGGGGTGGGGATTGGGGTGGGGAGGTAGAGGGGTGGGGTGGGTGTGGAGTGGGGGTGAATGGAGGTGGGGTTGAGGAGAAGGTGGGGAGGGGTGTGGGTATGGTGGATTGAGGGTGGGGAATTTTTCTGAAAACCCTAATTTCATGGGTGGCGTACCGGTGGAGGTCGGAGTGTGGTGGGGGTGTTGTGGGTTGGAGGTGTGATGCGGTGGAATGTGGTGTGGTTGTGGCCGGGAGCGGGTCGTATCCTAAATTTCCCGGGCAACGCCGGGTACCCCAGCTATAGTTACTAAATAAAATCATTATTCTAAAACTGTCTTGAAAATTATTTCCGTTTGCTGATGCATGAGTTGCTCATTGACAAGTACTCCTATATACCTTATTTGGTTTTAGTTCTCAGACATTTCTGGTTCTTTATTTTAGTTCTTCAAATGATTATTGCCTACACTGCTATTAAAAACGATTCGGACGTGTATAGCCTACCGTGAGATGACTTTATCCGATCTGATGAAGACTAACATTTCTGTTAATACATTTGTGGGGGCGATGGTGCAGTGGGTAAATTCGTTGTCTTGCAGTTGGAGGCAGGGTTGTTTTTAAGGAATTTTTAGAACTGCACAACTCCTTCTTTCCTTTCCCATCATCTATGGCAAATAACTTCAAATCGGAGGACAATGACCTTTTTTACTAGTTTTAACTGTACAGGAGTGCTTCTACAACTGCACAAATCCATTTAGAACTGCACGTTTTGTGTACAACTGCACGTAAAACAAAGCCCTGCCGTAGAGTTGCAGTTCGAATCCACTTCAAGTCGCCGCTTAAGGACCTTGGGCAAGTCTTTCACTCGCAATTGCCCGGCAGCGTTAAACTCCGACGCAGTGTCCGCGCTGCAGTCGGGGGCGCCTCTGAGTGTAGAACTTGAAGGTGCGCTATAACAAGTGCACATGCAAACATTTCCAGAGAATTGTTCATGGGATTGTTGTTCATGACTCAAGATTAGAATAATTTTTAGACTTAGAGGTAGGGTAAGTGGTGCAAAAGTGACAGGATGGGGTAAGAGTGTCATCCCCAATCTCGAAGTATTTACTTACTGTCGGAAACCTTAACCTAGTGCGAACATTGACTATCATTGAGTATTTTGTTTCCATGGACCGGAATTTCCAAGAGTTGAATTGTAAAAATTTCATATAAATTTTTCGATATTTCGCATACTTTCCAACTTTCGTGAGTATCTCATATAGCCTATGTTGCTTACATTGTTATATTTTAGGAACAGGTGACGTTTTACATTTTTATTTATATAGATTGGTTTGCATTGGGCCTGGTACATAATGTAGTAGGCCCCTATCATGGTTCAACGCTATAAGCGCAAAACTCAGCGACGAAGTTACACTGACAAAGTAGAGGTCTACGGGTATAGTCCTATACTCGTACCCGCGAGTTTACTATGACCCGCGGGTCGGGTACGGGTTGGTACGCATTTATGGGTTGGGTACAAGTAAGGTCATTACGGGGTATGCGGACCGCTCATCAAAAGTCAACTCATCAAGTGGCTACTCATCAAGGATTATGCATCGCACATCGTTCGAATCATCAAACGAATTATTGAACAAATCATCTAAGGACTTCACACGTCCCTTGATGGGGTCTGACTAAGTCATACAAATTAAATCAATAGGTTTTGACAAACAAGTCTTGTTTGTCAAAACCTATTGATTTAATTTGTATGTTTATGCATCCAATCGAGTGTTAAGTCATGTCATGTCATTCTGCCATCGTCGATCTGCGACGGTAGGCTGCACAAATGGATGAGCATTTTCCACAGTTGTCTATCCCCTTCCATGTTCATTAGCCTCCGAAAGTCCAGTCCATTTCAAGATGTTGTCTATCCATGCCGTTCTAGGACTTCCTCTTTCTCCCTCCATCAGTCTCGTCATCAGGCTGTTTTCTATGCTGTCCTTTTGCTGTCTCATGACGTGTCCGAAATATCGTAACTTTGAATTCTTTCCATCAGTCCAGTTTCTATTTATTCAAGAATTCATATTATCGATCCAACTTCTATTTAGAGTACTATTCATTGATTCCAGCTTCTATTTATTCATAAATTCTTTTTATCAATCAAGCTTCTATTTAATCACGAATTCTCTTCATCAATTCAGCTTCCATTTAGTCAACTTTCTTCATCAATCCAGCATCTATTTATTCGTCAACTTCTTCACCTTCCCAAATTTAATCTAAGCAACAGTTACTATTTTCATCACTCCGGCTTCTAGTTAAGAATGACTTCCTTTCACCATACAAAATTCTATTTTGTCAACAACTATTTTCATCAATCCAGCTACCATTCCTTGCGTCCGTTCCTCGATAAAACGTCCCTAGATCAACAGAATTTGATGAGTAGTCATTTGATGAGTTGCCCTTGATGAGTAGGCCGTTAATGAGTAGTCCTTTGATTAATTATTAGTAGTCCTCGATGAATTGTTCTTTGATGAGTAGTCCCAGCACTATCACGGAAAGGGTACCCCCGGTTTTATCCGCACATAAGTCTTGCACCGTCAGAATACTGACTGCGGCTAACGGACAAATATATTCGCATTCATATTACACATGCACATAATCTACACATGTACATTTATATATAGACACATCATTATCATCTTTATCGTCATCATCGACGGATTCTGACAAATCCATATGAAGAGCTATGGGTATGAATAAATGTTCTCCAATGTCCTGTCGCTGTTTTTACTGCCACTACTACTGATGCTAACACCACCATCACCACCACCACTGCTGCCACTACAGCATCTGTAGTAGTACAACTGCTTCGACAACACCTGCACTGCTCTCTTCATCATTATCACCATCATCATCATCATCATCACCACCGTCACCACCGCCAACACCAGCACTATCATCATTATCATTAATCATCATCATCACCATCATCATCATCATCAACAACAACAACAACATCGTCATCGTCGTCATCTTCTTCATCGTTATCATCAGCAGCGTTATTTATTATTAGAATTACATCCTGAGGTGCAAGTCTATTTGCCTGCTGGTTATAATTATTGAACTATAATAATATTATGAAAACCTGCTAATGACGTGGCGGATGCGGGACGGGTACGGGTATACCCGAGGGTCGAGAGTCGGGGAGTCATTTTCAGTGCGGGTCGATTACGGGTACGGGTAGCGGTCCTGCGTACGGGTACGTGTCGGGTAGCAAAATTACTGTACCCGCAGACTCCTATGGCAAAGTATTGTATCATGCGGTGAAAATGATGGCTAGTGGGGATTTGTCGAATCGCCACGCAATGGTAAAGCATGGAATTTCACGGAGCACCATACGGCTATAGACCTGCGCCATAGGAATCCTGTCTTTGTGCCCATGCGCCTACGCTCACCCGTTCACCCGTTCACCGAAGAATCTCAGCTCCCAGTCTCCATTATATTTATTTAGCTTTTGCAGAGCGCGTCCAGCCACTGAACAGCAGCCTCATCAGCCACATGCAAGGCAGTTAAGCCACCCGGAAAGCGAGTTGTTTTGCAGTCATTTACGATGTGTGACATTGTCTGGATTTCACCACAGCTACAAAATGGGTCGGAAGCCTGCCTCCATCGAACCACGTTAGCAGCACAGCGTCCCTGCCCAGTTCTAAAAGGATTCAGCGTTGATCAATGCCCACGTGGCAGATCATGGCCAGGGGGCCAGACAGATGGCACGACCACGAGCGAACAGTGGCGCAACCAGGGGGTGCTGGGGGGTGCTTGAGCACCCCCCCAGGGCCAAAAAGGTGACCCACGCAATTTTTCCAAATCCGATGAGTTTTTTGTTGGGGGGGGGGGGTAGGGGGTCTTTCGCTCTTTTAGTATTTCATAGTCGGCATTGGCTTCGTGACTTCAGCGCTTACAATAATAGTTCTGAGCACCCCCCAGGAAAATGTTCTGGTTGCGCCCCTGCGAGCGAATGGTTCACAACATCAGCTGCCAACCATTCAGCACACCAGGCCGCAGTAGCTGTCAGTCTCCATTGATGAGGCGAGTCTCTAGCCAGTGAGCGAGGAATCGTGAGACATAGAAATGGCAGACGACGTAGCAAGAAGCTCCTGCCAGCGAATCGGTCCTTCCTGTGGACACGTTACTTCTCCGTAGTTGACTCGTCCAGACCGCGACGACTCACTCCGATAATCCGATTCATCAATCGATCCGATCCAATCAACCTATAGGGTTTACTCCATCTTGTTTTGGAACTATAATAATAGTTTAATTTAGTTATTTAAGGTTCAGTAGATCTTGGTCCCAGCTGTAATTTAGTAATTTAAGTGTAGGCCTATATGGCTTGCTGTCAAAACCATGCTCTCAAAATTGAGCGAATAAAAATTGCCTACGCTTATAATATCGACGATCATTACCGCTCAAAACAAACAAAGACTCTCCTTGTTAATATAATTGTTTCGTTTATTTGAATTTCACATGGCTGTACTTTTTAAGTGTCTTTAAAAGTTCCAACAAGTGTCTTTATAGGTTCTGCCAGTAATCTGTCTTCAAGGTTCAACATCTATTTTAAAAAGTTAGAAAAAACTCTCCACAAGCTATTCACCAGTGGCATGTTATTTTTCATTATTGTGGTCAGAGTAAGTTAACTAATATTGTTTAACTGCGTGTTCAAATTGAAATTCGAGTAAAAAAGATGATGCACTGTGATCTGAGTATAGGCTAACAAAACAACTCCCCACTCACCGCCAGTACTAGTGGCTCCTTTGAAATGCATCTTATTGTCAGTTCTTCGATTTGTTTCTGTACTAATAAGTTAAGGCTACTTCCAAAACTCCATTGAATATGGCATTTGAAACCAAATGCTATTATCTGTCAATGATCTTTTCAAAGGAATAGTACAGAATCGAACTTCAACAAATGCGCAAACAATTGCGGTTGTGCTCATCGACATAATGAACGCGCGTGGGACGCGGTGGTGAAGTGGGTATGTTCGTTACCTTGCAGCTGAAGGGTTGCTGGTTCGAATCCACTTCAAGTCGCCGCGTAAGAACCTTGGGCAAGTCCTTCACTCGCAATTGCTCAGCACTTCGGCGTGAAACTCCGATGCAGTGTCCGCTCCGCAGTCAGGATCCCCTGAGTGACGAGTTTGAAGGGGAGCTATAATAAGTGCACATACAAACAAAACAAACGAAACAAAAAGCGCGTGGTTTTGATGTAATCGGCTTTGTGTGCTCAGCTTTGAGCGCGCAGTATCGAGCACTTACCTGTCTATGTGCATGGTACCCTGCGTATTTTGTTCACTCACACTGGGACGGGGCTCAAACAATGTCCGCTCTGTCACACAGGCCTATAAATGAAGGCATAATAATTATTATTATTGCTTGAGACTAATATTGTTTTCAACTACGACGGTATAATAGCTTTAACTATATGAATTTTCCTAAGATTTCTATGTTTAGAAATTCCGTTTTCTACACGCAGAGTAGGAATATACAACGCATAGCTCTGGTACAGAGGCTACAATTATTGCTAACCAAAGTCAAAATGAAAGGTAGAACCAAGTCTTTGGGCGCTGGTGACGATGAAAAGATCCATGTTGGAATTGGAGAGACGTTGCTAATCAATTAAGTTTTCTTCAATTCATTTCAGTAAAACGAAGGCACTGCAAACTTTTTTAGGCGGCGTTGTTTACACCAGATGGGGTCGAACCGTGTGTAACGCTGGATCCGAGGTTGTTTACGATGGAGTGGCTGGCGGATCATCGTTTGGCGTGTATGGCGGGGGAAGCAACTACCTCTGCCTTCCAAAGGATCCGATCTGGGGAGTTTACAACGAAGGCGTGGATAAAAAGTCTAAGATCTACGGATCGGAATATGATACACCAACGTCGTTTGATTTAGAAAATAACAATGGCCAATCCTTACACCACCATGACGTTCCATGCGTTGTTTGCCAAAGCCAGACGATGACTTCAATCGTCATGATTCCAGCCAGAAATCAGTGTTACAGCGGATGGCACACTGAATACGCCGGTTATCTCATGTCAGCGAATTCCGACGTAGACTTAGGGCGGACGGAGTTCGTATGCGTGGATGGAAGTCCGGAAGCAGTTCCAGGCGGAGAATCATATCAGGGCGGAACTAAGTTCTTTAACGTGGAAGGCGTCTGTGGATCTCTTCCGTGTCCTCCTTATGTTCCGAATCGTGAAATAAGTTGTGTCGTTTGCTCAAAGTAATCAGAATGCGGACACGTCATGTGCTCTGATTTATGGAAATGCGTAGGATACCGGTAGTTAATTAAATTCAAACATTAACTGCAAGCTTACCGATAGACATTATATTAGACTTTTATTCAGAATTCAAAGGAAGGCAGTCTAAATAAAAAATTTGTTTAATACAAATCAACGGTTCATTTCGGTCGGAAATCGGTTCCATGACACTTAATCCCGCGACACTTAATACCGCGACAGTTTGTACCGGACAGTTAATCCCGCGACACTTAATCCCGCGACCAATTAATCCCTCGACAGTTAATCCCGGCGACATTTAATCCCGGCGACACTTTATACCGCGACCAGTTAATCCCGCGACAGTTAATCCCGGCGACATTTAATCCTGGCGACACTTTATACCGCGACCAATTAATCCCGCGACAGTTAATCTCGGCGACATTTAATCCCGGCGACACTTTATACCGCGACCAATTAATCCCGCGACAGTTAATCCCGGTGACATTTAATCCCGGCGACACTTTATACCGCGACCAGTTAATCCCGCGACATTTAATCCCGGCGACATTTAATCCCGGCGACACTTTATACCGCGACCAATTAATCACCGCGACAGTTAATCCCGGTGACATTTAATCCCGGCGACACTTTATACCGCGACCAGTTAATCCCACGACAGTTAATCCCGGCGACATGTAATCCCGGCGACACTTTATACCGCGACCAATTAATCCCGCGACAGTTAATCCCGGAAAAGAGTAGGATAGTTATTAAATTCAAACATTAACTGCAAGCTTACCGATAGACATGTTATTAGACTTTTATTCAGAATTCAAAGGAAGACACTCTAAATGAAATTTTGTTTAATATAAATCAACGGTTCATTTTCGTCGGAAATCATATTATTTTAGCCTGCAATTAATTTTCAGACATTTAAGTTTTTCCGAAATGTGTTAAAACTAACCAGCACATGATTGTAACCTGGCTGCAATGATTGCGTTGTAGTGAAGACATTGATTCTTTATCTGCTTAATTAATTAATAAACGAAATCATATTTCAAACACTCTTATGTAGCCTAAATACGCACATGTTATTACGCTTTGCGCTTAAGGTGCCATTTTGTGCAGAAATAATTTTTCGAGACTCAAGTCTTTGAATAAGCCATGGCTGATAATGCCTACTGCCCGGGTCTCGGGCCTTTACACCAACGGCCCATTACCCCTTGCCATTACCCCCCACGCCATTATCCCCCGACCATTACCCCCGTCTGCTTACATTGAGGTGCAGTGTGTGTATGCAAGTAGCCTATATAAGT
This sequence comes from Lumbricus terrestris, assembly GCA_949752735.1. Taxonomy (NCBI): domain Eukaryota; kingdom Metazoa; phylum Annelida; class Clitellata; order Crassiclitellata; family Lumbricidae; genus Lumbricus; species Lumbricus terrestris. Next base: position 65,770,737 of record OX457039.1, read on the forward strand.
ATGTATGTGCGCATGTATGCAAGTATATGTATGCAAGTATAATATGTCAGTATGTAGGCCTGTGTATTGTAAGTTTGTATGTAAGTGTGGCCGGTCAACAGACGACGCGCGTGAGATCTCCCCTCTACGCGCCTCTGTCCGAGCGAATCGTTCGCTCTCGGTAGCTCCTGCCTCACCGAGAGTCTTCGGCTGCCCAGGACCCGGGAAGGACTCCATCTTACCAGGATACCGTGAGTCTCCCGGGTCACTGTGTGCTGCGCGGGCACCGTCACCGCCGTCCTCCTGGGACGAAGAATTTCCCGACACCGACACCTCCGACCGAGTGCACCGCTCGGCCGCATCGGACTCGCCCTCTGCCTGGTCCGAGGTCACCGAATAGGCGACGTCCTGAGCAAGAGGATGACCGACTCTCAAAACAGGGTTCATGATCCCACCAGCAGAGCGTCCTCTCCGCGCGCCAACCGTCGGGGCGCCGGTCTTTGTCTTCTTGCCCGTCTCCTTGCGCAACACGCTGCATCTGGCAGCCCTTGAACCGTCGCCACCAACGGGGACTACAGAACACTTTCCGAGGCCCATCACCGTCCATAGTGCATAAACCACGGCCATTCCAACGGCTCCAAACCAAGACCACGCCACGCTCCCTTTCCCATCTCTGCAACAATGATCCACACGGAACACGCACCGCCGCCTCGCACAGAGTACGCGGCGGGCGCCTGGGTTGCTCGTAACGCGCACAGCCGCCTCGCACAGAGTATGCGGCGGCCGCCTTGGTCTCGTAACGCGCGCCGCCGCCTCGCACAGAGTATGCGACGGGCGCCTTAGTCTCGTAACGCGCGCCGCCGCCTCGCACAGAGAATGCGACGGGCCCCTTAGTCTCGTAACGCGCGCCGCCGCCTCGCACAGAGAATGCGACGGGCGCCTTAGTCTCGTAACGCGCGCCGCCGCCTCGCACAGAGTATGCGACGGCCGCCTTGGGTGCTCGCCTCACCCGAGAAACTGTCAACAGGAACTGTCGCTTACCGCGCCCCGCCGCCTCGCACAGAGTATGCGGCGGGTGCCTTGGGTGCACACCTCACCCGTCCAACTGCCGGCAACACTGTCACTTTCCCGAGACTTGGTCTTCTCGGTCACTCAGAAGAGCGGATAGGTACGATGCTGTTCTTTTTCCCAGATCCAGGGAAAAAATAAAAGACCTGGCGGTCTTGGGGAACAGGTAGCGGGAAACCCCGTCTCCGAAGAGACTAAGTAATTGTCGTATATTCTACCGGCGCCGTTCGCCCTTACTCTCAGCAGTTACGGACCTCACGTAAAAACCCTGCTGAAACTTGGTCTTATCGCTCAAGTTTTAATCTGCTTCCCTCACCAAGACACTAAGTCTACGAAATATCCTCTGTTTAACTGATTACCCGAATAACTTGATGCCCCTGATAATTCAATTACCTTGAACGTATCTCACCGACGCATCGGTTTCATGCGCACCTCAGGAGTGACAACTCCCCAAACAGACACCACGTAACCCACCACGTTACGATAAAGAAATCACTACGATCGCCTACACGGCAAGATAGTCTCCAGGGAAGAGAATATTACCGATGAAATAAAGTTCTTCCGTTCAACGTAAAATAGGCTACAGTTACATAATATTGATTGATGGCCAGGTTAAACCCTAGTTTCCGTTGCTAAATTGTGCATGCACTCTGTTTTATCCGACAGCTTTGTTCAAATACTAATGGAAGAATAATAGGAAAATCGACACAGCAAATGATCAGGGAGCAGAGTCCTGGCGAAGTTGTTAGCCTGTCAGGCATACCAAACCGACGAAAATATCTAAGTCCCCATAAATGCGTGCCCTGCTCGAGCCACCATCTTAGAAAATGACTGCTTATATTCGGTTTTTGACTTTTGAGCAGTGACTCCAGAACCGTCCAAGCTAGACCTAAAGAAATATAAATGAGTTCAAATAATTCTAATTGAATGACAAATGCGCTATTTGTGGCTAGCATTTATTTTTAGGTTTAAAAATAAAATAACACAATGAGAAGTAGCCTAGTCATAGTTATGCATTTCAGTGTGACGCACAAAGGTTTAGGCCAGGGCTGTACTGGTAAATTTTGAGGTGAGTACACGCTGGTCTCCGGAAAATTTCGTCCATTTTGCTGTCCGAAAAATCTGACGACCTTTTTTTTTAGTCCCAAAAAACCACCTTAAATAGCCGCGTGGGCCTGATTTACTAGCGTGTACCGTGTACCCTGCTTTTTCCACGCGTATACCCTACTTTTCGGGAGGTGAGTATACGCTGCCGTTTTTCGCCGGAGGTAAGTATACGCCGTATACCCGCGTATACCCTTGCTTACAGCCCTGGTTTAGGCCTATTGTTGAAAGAACAAATACTGTGCTGTTGATTTTAAGGTCTGCTGAAAGACGAAAATAACAAAAGTCCCTGTAAATCCAGGGTGCGATCAAACAGCCATCTTGGAAAGAGGGGTATGCCTAACAACTTTGTCAAGTATCTACATGTACTTTCTTCTAATTCGTTGAGTCGATTGATTGTTTTACGCAATATTCCTCTACTTTACACAGTTACCAGGAAAACATAATTTCTGGCATGGGATACTCTGTTTCGGTGGAGACTACGAATGGATGTTGTCTAGGTCGCAAGAAGTGAAAAGACTCCTCTTAACGTGATTGACATTTTGCATTAAAGAACGAAGCTGTGAAGATGTTTGGGAACGTCGCCGAAAGAACCCGAATCGTTGCATCCGGTTTAATATTCTTTTTGATTTAGCTCTGTCACAAACTATGGCGATCCTCACAAAGAATGGGGCAATATGGAGGAGCCTCGCGAACGAAATGGCTCAAGCTATACCGTACCTCTTACAGAACCTCAGAGGGCAGTTCATGGGCCCGAAGCATTCTCAATGCATAGAATGATTTCGAGCATCGCCTCAGCTGTTCGGAAACATGTTTTTCTTTTCTGTGGTCTACGGGTCCACCAGGACTCCGTGGGTTCCTGCTCCGTATGGCCTGCCCCAGGGTTCTGTCCTGGGCCCACTCTTATATATTATTTATACTGCTGATCTTGGTTCTCTCCTTGCCGCTTCTTCTGTCCTGAGCCAATCCTATGCGGATGACCTGCAAGCGTATTTGCATTGTATTGCGCCAGCAGCCCTATCCACTGTTAGGGTCATGAGCCGGACAATGGAGGCTTTGGAGGCCTGGATGTCCTCCAATCGCCTTCGGCTAAACTCTACCAAAACCCAATTTATTTGGTTTGGCACACGCCAACAGCTCGCAAAAATTGACCTGGAGGTTCTTGCTCGAGAGTTCCCTCACTTTACCTTCTCTTCCTCTGTCCGGGATCTTGGAGTCACATTGGACCAAGAACTTACTTTTACGCGGCATATCAACCTGCTATGCCGCAGTTGCTACTACCAATTGCGTCAGCTTAGAGTGGTACTCCGCTCGTTAACCTTCAATGCTGCCTTAACGCTAGTCCATTCTTTTGTCGTCTCTCGTCTGGACTACTGCAGCGCCCTCTATGTGGGTCTTCCGGTGACTCGGGTTGGGTGCTTGGATCGGGTCTTGCGCTCTGCGGCACGCCTTGTTGGTCGCATCCCAAGATTCGGCCATGTTACTGACTATATGCGGGATGTCTTGCATTGGCTCCCTTTTTCACAAAGAATCACTTACCGGATATCTTCCTTGGTTTGGCGCTGTCTCGCGGGTGTGGCCCCTGTCTATTTGCAGGAGCTCTGTTGCTCCACCCTGAACGTCCAGCGCCGTGGCTCTCTCCGCTCTTCTAAACAGGCTCAGCTTCTTGTCCCCCGGTCACGCACTTCTATTACACAGCACCGTGCCTTTTCTGTCGTTGGCCCTATAACCTGGAATGGGCTTCCTGTGGAACTACGTCTTGTGCCTAGAGCCTTTGAGACTACGTTCTACTCTGCTCTTAAAACTATTCTTTTTAACCGTGGTTGGGTCGGGAGCGCTTCTGAGTAGTTACTCTTGAAGAAGCGCTATATAGGCCTAAGTGTTTGAAATGAATGAATGAATGAATGTTCTGTAGCTTTAAGATTGTCTTGGAGGGTTACGTCCAGGATTTGCATTGATGTCACCCTCTCAACATTGCTCATACGATCAGGTGTTAGCCTCCGTCTGACTGTAATATTATGCGTTACTTTTCTCGCCACCGTCCGGAATTAAGTCGCAAGTTGTTTGGCTCTACCCAACGCTCATCGGTGTTGCTCAATACGGTCCTGAATGACTGCCCAAGACGCAATTAGCAGAAATGGTTACAAATGGTACATGTACACTATACAAAACGAATAGGCCTAATGATGCTGTTTTACTAAGTGTTCCAGCATCAAAACATTTCGAAATTTCACAGTGTCAAATTTTAAGACTGTCTTCGAGGGTTACGTACATTTGCATTACATACCGAAGCTGGTGAAGTCAATGTATGAGGGTGCAAGGACAACGGTGAGGAGCGGCCTAGGAAACTCAGGCTCTTTCGAGATTCGGGTGGGGGTGCATCAAGGATCATGACTAAGTCCATTGCTATTCATTATAGTAATGGATGCAGTATCAGAGCATGTAAGAAGAGAGGTGCCATGGGACATGCTTTATGCGGACGATCTTATTGTGGCATATGAATCAGAATCAGGAGAGAAGATGCAGACACAGTTTACGGATTGGCAAACAGCATTGGAAAGCAAAGGTCTGAAAGTGAACATCGCCAAGACAGAAACTATGGTCTGCTCAAAAACAGCTGAGACAGTTAGGATTACGGACAACACAGGAAAGGAACTGAAGCAGACGGAAACTTTTAAATATCTTGGTTCAACAATGAATGCCCAGGGTGGCTGTGAGGTCGACATCAGAAACAGGATTAGGTTGGCTTGGCAGAAGTGGAGGGAGTTGACTGCAGTTCTATGTGATGCCAAAATGCCAATACAGCTTAAAGGAAAGGTGTATAAAACAATGGTCAAACCTGTGATGATCTATGGGGCAGAGGCTTGGACGATGACGAGAAGGGGAGAGGGATTACCGGAGAGGACGGAGATGAGAATGCTGCGTTGGATGCTGGGGATTTTCACTCAGGGATAGAAACAGGAACGAGGACATCCGAAAGAAACTTGGAGTGGCGTGTGTCTCGGACAAGATACAAGAGGCCAGGTTAAGATGGTACGGTCATGTGATGAGAAGAGAGGAAGACAGCTGCCTTAAAAGAATCATGAAGGCAGATGTCTATGGACGACGCAGTCGGGGACGGCAAAAAAAAGAGATGGGAGGATGCGATACGGGAGGACATGAAACATCTCAAACTGAAAAATGAAGACACCAAAGACAGAGGAAAGTGGAAGAGGAGGATCCGAGTGGCTGACCCCTCCGTAGAGAGGAATTAATTCAAGCCTGAAGGAAAAGAAGACAGTGTCAAATTTTAATTTACAAAACTATGTAGATAACAATAGTAACTTAGTTGTACAAACAAGGATTTGTGCAAATGCTAATAGTAAACAATATTCTTTATAATATGATAGCAACAGACATTATTCTAATATCATTATAATAATATAACAGTGAATAATATCACGGTATATGACTTTTCTAACAATTCATCTAATAAAAATTAATAATGTAAAGTAAACAGTGCTCAGCTAATATCATCATTGTCTGAGTTCGAAATGTCCGCGCCATAATTTTCTTAGAATTGCCCGCCTCTGAATTGTCCGGTCCGAAATGTCCTTTTTGAATAATTATTGTCCGGCTACTAATTGTTCTTGACGATAAGAATAATGATTATTTTTGAAAGTTAGTCTACTAATAATTACGTGTTTATAGCTTAAAGGTTGTTTAGGTAATTTGTTATTATTGTGGCCTATGCTTCACTGATGGCCTCTTAATAAAATATCTGCAGAGGTAGCCTACTCCGATTCTTTTGACAGGAAGTTGATAGCAAACGATATTTAGACATCTTAGAGACTTAGATCTCGATCGTTATAAATAGCTTTGATACTAGGCCTCTGGCTCCCCTAGTATTAAATAAACCATACAGTGACATCCAAATAATGCTCCACGTCCACACACTAAACACACTAAATAATAATTATATTATGCTCGGTTCCGCTCCTCACTTGTCTAACTAACTTATTTTAGCACTCAGTCACTTACTTGTGCGATTGACCCTATTTAGAGGTACTCGTACCTTCAGGCAAACCATTTTCCCAAGATAAGATGTCCAATAAATTCTGGTATTTGATCATTTCTGTTATCTTTCTTCAATTGCTGTTTGTTGCTGAAATCGTTTATACCGGGTTCAATAAATGAATTGAATTGAAATGGTTAACCACCGCAATCTAACGTTTTTCAATGACATCATAGCCAACCTACAGGTAAATGATGAAAACGTTAAACATGAACTGTAGGCTACCGTATCTCCACTGGAAGACAGAATATCTTCGATGCAGACACGTGTAGCCAAACAATCTGACATGACTAATTTCAAGATGAATGTTCTTGGTCTTTGATTTGTTGTGATTTCTAATGACGACAACGAAATACTGGAGCACACGTTAACATACACCTAATGGCACTCCATCGATTTATGGCAGAGCGGCTGTCGTACGAATGCTGAATCTAATGTGAGAACTGTGTCACTGGCGGGATAGGCGCACCTCGTGGTCTTGTGACCGAAAGTCTTGGTCTTGAGATCTAAGGTCTTGGTTTTGAGACCATAAATCTTGATTTTAGTCTTGAGACAAAAAGTCTTAGTCATGGTCTTGAGACCACAAGTCTTGGTCTTGCGCCTGATGTTCAAAGTCTCTGTCTTGTTCTTGAGTTATCGGATCTTGACAACTAGAGCTATATCAGAAGGAAGAAAGTTTGCTAATTTTTGCAAATTTTTAAGAACGCCGTTAGCCTCGTAACAAGGCATTACAACCGATCTGAAGTATAACGGTAGACAGACACCGTTCAACGAAAGACAGGTTGGCTAAGTAGGCCCTATGCAATCAGCTGGGGGAAAACATCTGAACTTCGTAGTGGGTGTCAGTTTGTCATTAAAGACAGAATCAGGAAGTCGGAGTCGAGCAGCAGGTATTTCCATTCTGAATTATTCTTAATTCTAACCATTTAAGAACCAACATAGCTACAATTGTTAAGAAAAAATCCAGAAAATTAAAATACGCAGCCGGACTCTCTTGTTATGGGTCTGATTCTCGTAGGCCTATTATGATAGCTTGTTCTGGAAAGCAGATATTTGTCCCGCTATCACCTTCGGACTACTCTTACGGACAACCTTTTTGACTTGACGCAGCGCTCGTGAATAAGCTGGTGCCCCGCGCTTGGCTTTCGAGTAGCGCTGTAGAAGTTTAGAGATTACGATATCTACAAAAGGATAAAATACAGAGAGGAGTCAAGAGTGAGCCAATTTCACAGATGACCCATTTGTTATAATTTCTACTTCGAGTTTACCAACTTCTGATGAAAGATTACACGTAGGCTAAGTGATGATTAATAATGACGGGATCATCGCAGATAAGTCTAAGCACGGCAGGGCTTTTTTAGCGTGCAGTTGTACACAAAATGTGCAGTTCTAAACGGATTTGTGCAGTTGTAGAAGCACTGCTGTACAGTTAAAACTAGCAAACAAGGTCGTTGTCCTCCGATTTGAAATAATTTACCACGGAGGATGGGAAAGAAAAGAATGGTTTGTGCAGTTCTAAAAATTCCCTAAAAACAGCCCTGAAGCACGGCATGTCTTAACGTGAACAAGAATAAATGTATAGGCCTACATCTCACAGTGTTATTGCGTCGAAGTCGTGTCATCATCACATTCATCAGTCATCTTTAAGTGCACTTCGGTTCATGCGCTGGATTGAGCTATAATTATTTATTTATGTCGAATGCTGATACGTGACACCATTGTCACGAGATTTGACAAATATTAACTATGTGCAATTAGTTAGGTGCCGTTAGGCTATTAATCGCCTTTCTTCGATGAGAAAATTTACTGAATTAGTTAGTTTCATATCCGCTGGAGGTCGCTAAAATGAACATGCGACAACAGTTCACACAATTCTGGAACGTGACGAGAGCAGCACATTGCTACAGATTATACAATCGTTAAATGTAATGCTGTCATAGTCGTATAAAACATTTGATCAGTGGGGGCCAAGCTTTTACTTCTGCCCGAAAAACATAAATCCGGAATTATTGACGTCGTGCACTTTAGGCCCATGTCTCTCTGCAAAGCAAAGTTTCTGTTCTTGCGCACACACCCTGGGAGAAGGGGCCCAAGAACAAAGCTGTAGGTAGGGGGAGTTTTGGGCGTTCGAACATCCCCGCCAAAATTAAATAATGCAAAAATTAAATAATGCATTTACTAGCACAAATCGTAAAGGTTACTTTGTGCAATGTATATTAACCGTCCCGAACCTGCTATGAGAGGTCATGACGCTCCTCTAAAATCCCTCTTAGCCAGTTAATTCGGTTGTGAGCTTGCTCAAGATCGAGTAAACACTCCGAAAATATATTTTGTCTACGGCTATGCACAGGGCAAATGCCCTTGGGGCCCGACTACTTCAAGGGGCCCAGGTAATTTTAGACACAATATGCAAAGTTTATGATGTATGCTTTTTAAAGTAGCCTAGGCTATATAGGCTATGATATTGACACTTGACTGCAAGCAGTTTAAACTTCAAATGAACAACTCAATGAATCCATTATTGTATATTGTATTATATTATTGTATTGTAGGGCTATTGTATTTAATCATTTATGACTCGTCACTAGTATAAGGTGAACCGTTTAGAGTCGCGTCCATGCAGTGCTCAAGGCCCAGCGAGAAAAAACTGGTTTTAAGAAGACAGAGGTGAGAAAAAGGCCGAATTGTAGAGCGAACAGAAGGAGAAAGCGCATTCCAGATAGAAGGACTAATTTAGGCAAATGATCCAGAGAGCAGTTCTGAGGCGGGGAGCCAAGAGGTCAAGTCTGTTTGATGAACGAAGTGGACGGCTGGACGAAGCTGAGTATAACGTCGGCCAAATATTTGGGGCAAGACCCGCTGAGTCATGAGTCTTCTATTATTTTAATTTGTTTTTAATTTTTTCCCCTCATAATTATTATAGGTCAAGCCTTACAATAGTTTAGAGACCCGCGAATGCCCTGCCTATAGGGTGCCAGAAATTTCTCTCATCGACCCTGCTTGAGTCTACTAAAAGTCTCAACAACGGACCGTTGTATATCTGCAGTTGCAGAACATGTAGGTCCATATAATTATGCACTTCGATGTTGATGATCGCAAGATTATCGTGTCTATCTTGTTCCATGGCCAATGATGTTGAATCTGGCATCAAACTGCTTTACTTCAAATTTCGATGTAGGCTAACTTTTATACCGTAAAAATTTGCCAAGGTATTAGAAAATTATAGTATCAACTATAGTGACGCAATTAGTTATCTACGCAATGTTTAAACTCAGATAAATGTTTCGCCATTTATCTTACATGTAGTCTAAGACTAAAATGTAATGACCAATGACACTTTGTTATCTTTAAGTAGGCCTACAGCTATTGTAAATTTCTTTCGTGTCAAGTGATTCTTGAAAACGTGCCGATTTGTTAGACATGTGATCTGTTGTTCACGGATGTGCTCATATACAGAAGCGTCAGAAGTTTGCCCTAGAAGGCGAGTCAATTATAAATCATAAATCGTATGATGTTCTGGCAGATGCTGATCTAATTTTGCAGTTAATTTTGAATCTGGCCTTTAAAGTCATCTTTACAAACTGAGATTGTGAAGCGGATGCTTGGCTACTTCCGTTTGTCATGAAGACCGTTTTCAGATCGGGGAAGATGGTGTCGTATCTTCTTGTTGTTCCTTTCTGTGTGACCATTGTTTTCGGGTCCGATAAGATCGGACATTCATCAGGAACAGAGGAAGGGGTAAGAAACTATAGATTAGCAAATCTAACCATAGCAACGCATCGAAATTGATTTCCTAATCACTGGAAATTAATAATTGTCATCTTTATTTGCAACTTCCATGATTTCGGTGTTAACTGCACAAAGCATCTGCCGATGGCGCTCCAAGTCGTAGCCAGATGGCTGCTGGTGAGTTTGGAGGTCAAGTAAACTGTGAAAAATAAGTTCATACTTGATAAAAAAAATGGTAGCGAGCAGCACGAACAGATACTGGAAGAGAAATTCATCATTTAGATACGGTATTGCGACAGATTCCAAATTTATATGGCGCTACTCCAGAGCTAAGAGCAGAGCGGCTATATATATAGATCTAAAAAAAGCACGCCCGAAAATACTAAGTCGAATTTCAAGTATGTGGCAATGTAGCAAAATCAATAGACCTAATTTTGGTTTAACTTAATTCACATTTCAGCAAATAATTCAATATAAAATAATATGATATCAAATAATATTATGAGCGTAGCCTAAATGGTTTTAGGCATAATTTCATTAATCGTTATCAGTGGCAAGACGCAGACGCAACTTTCCATCCAATACTCAATTCATCTGACTGAGCTTCCGCCAATTAGGCCTACTTTCGAAGATTAGACCTAGTCTAGCAACCGTTGCTTCTGAGTTCCGGCAGTTTGCTTTTCTGGCTCTGTTCGCGATCTTGGCGCGATCCTAGATCAGGAGTACGGTATACCTTTGCACATCACATTCACCAGATCTGCCCTGACTGTTTTAAAATTATCAGTTGCGCCAGATCTCGCTCTATTGCCTCCAATGCTATCACTACTTTAATCCCTTCCTTGTTGTCACTCACTTTAATTTTTGCTGCACTATCTTCACTGGCGTCCCATCTGGGCGGTTGGCGTGGCTTTAGCGGGTCCTCCGTAGGTCGTACCGGGTATGCCTTACTGATCGAATCCCAAAGTTTGGTCATGTGACTCATGTCACCGATCATATGCAGGATGTCCTGCATTGGCCCCCTATCCCGCAACGGATTATACACCAGGTATTCGCTTTTGTGTGTCGGTGACTCCTAGATGCTGTTTTATGTTACATAGGTTATTCAATATTCATGCATTAGGCCTATAGCCTATTGAATACAATTTACATTGTATTAACAGAGCACCAGCCAAGTTGACTTGATCAGTCTGCAGCAGCAATTAAAAGCCTTATGGACTCATATGGCAACCTTGGAAACTATTGGTTAGACAACTAATATCAATTATTAATAATTCATCGTAGCCAAGTGTCTTGAAATATATCTGTTTGCTACTACATGTATAATTGTATATGCATTGCTGATCGACAAGTGCTTATTTGGTTTTAGCTCAGTCAATTTTATCAATTTCGTGCCATGAGGATTCGTATGCTAATGGTGTTTCTGACTTCCGATCAGTCATTGGGTCCCTGGACATGGAAAATCATCGAGGCGCTTGTTGGCCATGAGGCCACGAGTGATGATATTGACAAATAAATATGACCGTCCCCCGAAAAACTCATCTTTTTTATTTCTTACAGTGTTTGCTAGTGTAGGCTAAAACCTCTAATGCTATTGATTCCAGTACGCAGAATTCATTTACGATATTGTTCTTGTCACGCGGAGGCCATCTTAAGCTTAAACGGTCATAGTTAAGGCCATTTTTTGCATCAATGATGTCGATCACAACTTGACAGACTATAGTGTACGCATTGTAAACTTTTGTGTGTAGCTACACCTCACTGTCATCAAACACATACACACACACTCAAACACACGCTCACAGAGTGTCACGACAACTGGTCTACAGACAACTGCTCTAACGACAAAATAGAAGCCGGATTAATGAAAAAGCGCTTGAGAAAAGGAAGCTGGATGAAGGTTCTTTTACAGGCAAAATGGAGGCTGGAATTTATGAAAAACGCTTAAGAAACGGAAGCTGGATGAAAGTATTTTTATGTCTGAAGTAGAAACCGGATTAATGAAAAAGCGCTTGAGAAATAGAAGCTGGAGAAGGTTCTTTTATAGGTGAAATGGAGGCTGGATTGATAAAAAAACCGCTTGAGATATGGAAACTGGATGAAGGCATTTATGAAATAGAAGCTGGATTGACGAAAATAACGCATGAGTAATAGAAGCTGGATGAAGGTATTTTCATAACTGAAATGGAAGCTGGATTGATGAAAAAACGCTCAAGAATTGGAAGCTAGATGAAGGTATTTTTATATCTAAAATAGATACAATCTGGTTAAATTGCCGTTTCTTAAATATAAGTTTCCTATTTTATTTTCGAGTGTGTACACTGTATAGAATTGAGAAAAAGTTTATTCGGCGCGCTCGCTAACGTGTAATGGTCTACTGTAGACTGAGAGGGCATAATTATTTCCGCGTCATCCGCAAAGTATTTCATGTAGGCCTATATAGGTATTGTGAGTCTACAAGGTAGCCTAAGCATTGTGACTGTTCCAGATTGCGATGAAATGGAATAGATAAATGAGAGTGCTACGAATTCTCACAGTCTACGACAGCCAAACTGCTTAAGTTCGTGAAATGCAAGAACACGACGGGCATGGACGGAGTATATCAGGGGCTAGGGGCTAAGCCCAAAAGATGACCCAGATTCAGTTTTTTACCGTGCATTTGTATAGGCCTATTGTGAGAATTCGAACACACCACTTTTTCACGACACGCCTGCGACACACCAGTTCTACGCGACTCACCGCGGACCTATTCGCGACACACCAGTGTGTCGAGACACACCGGTTGAGAATTACGCCGTATACGATGACGCTGTAACGGCGAAAAACGCAGGAAGACGCAACAATGTCGAGATACGTAGAAAGACGCTATAACGGCGAGCGGCGTAGGAAGACGCTGTACCGGTAATGATGAATCTCGTAGCAGGCGAGCAACGTAAGAAGACAATGTAGCGTAGGAAGACGCTATAATAATGGTAATTAAGTTTAACAAAAACACGCTAGAACGGCGAACAACGTCGGAAGGCGCTCTAATGGTGAGCGGCAAAGAAGAAGCTAAAATGGTGAGCGACGTATGAAGACGATGTAGGCCTAATTGCGATTGACGTAGGAAGACGCTTTAATTGCGAGCGACGTAGGAAGACGATGTAATTGCGAGCGACGGGGAGCATGCTTTAATTGCCTGCGACGTATGAAGATGCTGGTATTGCGAGCGGTGTAGGGAGCGAGCGGCGAATTTTTCATTTGCGAATATCGTAAGCAGGCTAACGACGCAGGAAGACAATGTAATGAAGGAAAGCGCAATTATTGTGTGCGACGTATATGAAGACGCTGTAGCGGCGGGCGACGTATTTAGACGCTGTAATCGCAAAATATGTAAGATGAGGTTTTATTGTCAATCGCGTACAAATACACTATAATTCAGTACAGTACAACGAAAAGACTGCAATATTTTTTAGGTGGCGCTGTTTACACCAGATGGGGTCGTACCGTATGTAACACTGGATCCGACGTTGTTTACGATGGAGTGGCTGGTGGATCATGGTATAACGTGAATGGCGGAGGAAGCAACTATCTCTGTCTTACAAAGGATCCAATCTGGGGAGCTTACAACGAAAGCGCGGTAAAACATTCTAAGCTCTATGGAGCGGAATATGAATTGACAACTTCGCTTGGGTTAGAAAATAACAATGGTCAACCTTTACAAGACCACGACGTTCCATGCGTTGTTTGCCAAAGCCAGACGAAGACTTCGGTCGTCATGATTCCCGCCAGAAATCAGTGCGATGTCGGATGGCACGCTGAATACACTGGATATCTAATGGGTGGAAATGACGAGCAGGATGGGCGTTCGAAGTTCATATGCATGGATGGAAGTCCGGAAGCAGTTCCAGGCGGAGAATACAATTATAACGGAGCTCTGTTCTACCAGGTGGAAGGCGTCTGTGGGGCTCTTCCGTGTCCTCCTTATGTTCCGGAACGTGAAGTAACCTGTGTCGTTTGCACAAAATAAAGAGAATGCGGGCACGTCATGTGCTCTGACTAATGGAAATGCGTAGGATGGTTTTTAAACGGAAGCATTAACAGTAGATTATGTATTGGACTTTAATTCAGGATTCAGAGGAAGGCAATCTAAATGGATTTTTAAAATACGTATCAATTGCTCACCAACAAGTCCGCTGGAAAAAATATTATTTTGCAGTTAATTTTCAGACATTTAAATTTTTGTAATTGCTTTATTTAACTAACCAGCACATGATTGTCAACTGGTGGAATGATTGCGTTGTAGTGAAAACTTTGATTCTGTATCCGCTAAATTAATAAACGAAATCATAATTTTATTTAAAGCACTCTTATGTTAATACGCACATCATAATTCCGCTGCCCGCTTTAGGTCCGATGCGTGGTTATTCGAGACTCAAATCTTTTGAATTAGCCATTGCTGAAATGCCTACTGCCATATTTCACGTTCAAATGCTCCTTGAGGCTTGACACCTTAATGAATGTAGATTTTCAGGCAAGGAATATATTGAGAGTGCAATTTCCAGGGCCGGATTAGCAAATGTGGGGCCCTGTTCGGTAAAACTGTGGGGCCCCAACCTTTCAGACTCACTGAAAAATGACACACAATTGACACAACGTGTTATATTCAACAAAACAACACTCGTCTATTAGTAATTCGATCCTTCTTCTTACAATAATTATGAGCATGTCTTTTTATATTGCAGTCTAGTGTTAAAGTATTCATCTATTACCGTTTAAGAATATTAGAATCAGACTTTTGTAACCAGGGCATAATCAGGGCACTCATATAAGTAAACTGTGCAGAAGCAATTTATGCCATAAATAAATTATTGGCAGGGAAAATATTCTGGCAGTCTTGTGGCAGGAAAATGACCAAGGCAAAGGATTTGTACCAGGGCATTTGCCCTGATTTGTCCTTCTGTAGCGCCGCTATTGATCACACACTAAAATAGGCCTATATTTTCGCGTTTACGCAGGTAGTAGACCTAACTCGTAAAAGCAAAGAGTGTACAATGATGCCAGTTCATAAATGCGTTGCATTCCACTTGAATTCCGATTGGAAGAGGTGCTAAGTGTCTAAAATCATATAGATCTAAGTAGTTAAAACTGATAGTCTCTGCTAGAATTTCTGGCCGATTTTAAGATAAGTCTGCTTAGAATTATTGGAAACACCAATAAGGGCTGCCACACATGCTCAAAAGTTGTAAGTCTACATTATGCTAAAATAAGTGGTTTTCAAATAATTTGACGATTTGTTCCGAGATATTTTACTCATTTTTTACTATTATGATTAACAGCGATGAAAAATATTTATATTGCGTGTGTGAGCCCCCTAAAGTGTGGGGGCCCCTGTTCGGCCGAACATGTCGAACATGCCTCAATCCGGCCATGGCAATTGGAAATGTAGTATCCATCTGTTATTGTCATAAAAAATGTAGATCTGGTTATGGGCCTACGATAATTAGATAAACTTTGTGGTTAAAAACTGTGCACTGGACTGTTTAAGCAAGCGATAGTCTCACGGCTGTGTCGATCACGTCTTGGCCACTCTGACTTTTATTGCTTCTTGCGTGCTAAGGATTTATAATCTATAGCTTATGCTTCGAAAACCCTCTCACTTACAGATTTAGGCGAACCTGTGACAGAAATTCCCCATAATTATGTTAGTTCAAAGGTGTGGGCTCTACTTCAAAACATACAGGCAGAACTGAGGCCGACACACGAGCGCATTTGCTTAATAACGTCAGGTCTCTTCTTCTTTTCTCTGCCCCTAGACAGGTCCGAATGTCCAAATGTCACCACTCCTCCCTCCGCTGGGCCTTCTCCTTTAGTTTTTGATATCCCATTTTCTTCATCATCGAATCCAACATCTGCCGTGATCTTCCTCTCGTTCTTTTCCCTTCCAGTTTTCCTTCTATCACCGTTTTTACCAGGTTGTCTCCTTTTAGCGTAGGCCCTATTCCAATCCATTTCTTTTGTCTTTCTCTTTGTATTATTGTTTTTAGCATAGTTCTCTCATCTCCAATCCTTTCCAGCACTTCCTCGTTTGTTTTCTTTTCCGTCCAGCTGATCTTCTCCATTCTTCTACGAGTCCACATATTTTCTTTATGTCTTCTCTTCTCAGGGTACAGGTTTCCGAATTATACAACATCACACTCCAAAACCAGTGTTTTTATAATTCGTTTCTTGAGGCTTCTGTTTATCTTTCCTCGTAGTAGGCCTAGTTCTCCTCTTTTCGTGAACCCCTCCTTTCTCAATGCAATCCTGCTTCTGATTTTTGTTCGATTGCTTGAAAATGAGAGAAATCTAGGTGACACACCGCCCCAGTAAAATGCAGGACTTTTCATGCGTAGGCCTACGCGCTACAATTGCCTAGGCCTGTGTGCATGCAATTTTCCCTGTATTCTACTTACAAATATAAATATTTGAGAACACACGTCCTGGTATTGGTCTTGACATCAAAAGTCTAGGTCTTGGTCTTCAGATTAAAAGTCTCGGTAATTAATCCTGAGGCTCAATGTCTTAGTCTTGTTCTTGAGGTTTCAGATCTTGACAACTGGCTAATATTGTGAATTTAGGAAGGATGCTATTCTAGGTCAGGTTTTCAGATTGGCGCAACTAGGCCTTGCAGGATATTCGAAGCCTGACGGAAGAAATCTGAACTAATCATAATTCTAACCATTTAATAGCCAACATTGTTAAAATTGTTTGGAAAAAATGCAACATAGTTATAATACACAGTCGGATTCTACTATTATGATAGATTGTTCTGGAACGCAGATATCTGATATTGCTAAAGATTAAGACACGGAGAGGAGTGAAGAATGAACCACTTTTGCAGACGAACCATTAGTCTTTTTTTCTACTTAAAATGTACCAACTGTTTATCAGCGAATACACGTGCGTGCTGATTAATAATCACGGTATCAGTGCCGACAAGTCTAAGCAAGGGTTCCCGGACAATTCGTCGCCGGACAATTCGGACCGGACAATTCGGACCGGACAATTCGGACCGTACAATTCGGAACCGGACAATTCGGAGCGGACAATTCGGCGCGGACAATTCGGAGACGGACAATTCGGAGAAAATTTTGGTGAGGACAATTCGGACCCAGACAATTCGTCGCCGGACAATTCGGAGCGGACAATTCGGAGCGGACAATTCGGAACCGGACAATTCGGACCGGACAATTCGGACCGGACAATTCGGACCGGACAATTCGGAGAGGGCAATGCTTAGCAGTCAAAATTAGTGATGGAACTCAGATTTTCATACCCATCTCCATCACCCAAATAGACCTGCATAGGTTGACCGGATAGGCTACTGGTCATCAAAATAAATACTAGATCAACTTAGCACCCCACTGTCTATCAGTCTGCGTGTAAACTTATGTCTGTTTATTCGTACGTCTCTTTGCCCGTTTGTCTGTCTGTGTCAATACGTATGTCTGCCAATCCATTTGTGATCTACGTCAGCCCACTCACTTTGAACATGTTTTGGAAGCCATAGGATGCGGCGTTTTGACCTTTTGAATCTTTCATATTTATGACAATAAGTAAGTCCAAAATGGCTTCAATGCAATACTATAGGTTATATCTGTTCTCGTGATATTTACATGAATCGACATGATCTGTTCTCATAAATAAATTTGTGTTAACCTGATCTCATAATATTATTGGGACCTGTAAAAATCTGATCTATAAGTAAAAGCGGTGTAAATCTAGTTTAAAGCAGAAGTCCTATCACTTACCAGGTACTGTTAGATAATCGAAGACAATCAGCGAATGATTACACTTTTTTATTGAAAGTAGCATGACTAATAATGTGAATCCAGACTGTCAGGTATACAAAGTCAGAGATCACTTAGCTGAAAAATTTCTCAGAGCTAGGCGACCTAGGCCTACGTACTTAAGTAGCAGTAAAATATAATAACATTTTAACTAATAATCTGAAACCCTACAAATCATGTCTTTTAGGATTTCATGCTTTTTATATGCACTCCGAATTGTCTTGGTCCGAATTGTCCGGATCCGAATTGTCCGTATCCGAATTGTCCGTCTCCGAATTGTCCGGTCCGAATTGTCCGTCTCCGAATTGTCCGGGTCCGAATTGTCCGGGTCCGAATTGTCCGCTCCGAATTGTCCGCTCCGAATTGTCCGCTCCAAATTTTCCGTCTCCGAATTGTCCGGTCCGAATTGTCCGTCTCCGAATTGTCCGGTCCGAATTGTCCGGCGACGAATTGTCCGGCGACGAATTGTCCGGACACCCTAAGGCAAGACAGGTCTTAACGAGAGTAAGATAAATTTAATGTAGACATCTCACAGTGTTATTGCCTCGAAGACTTGTCATCATCAGTCATCTCTAAGTGCACTTTAGTTCACACGCTGTAGTCTACTGAACCATAATTATATCGTTTGCTGTTATGTGATAATCATTCATATCATCGCTGATACGGGCCGTCCATAAAGTACGTCACGCTCCAGGGGGGGAGGGGGTGTAAGAAAGTGTGACAGTTTGTGACAGGGGGAGGGGTCAGGCCATGTGTGACGTCACACACTTATTTTTTAAATTTTATTATTTTACGTCATTCATTATAATATATGATACCATTGAAGCCATTGTATTATCTAATAAATACTCACTTTCATTGGTCATCGTATATTAAAACAAAATTACACCACGCTTAAAGTGGAAATTTTATATTTTATTACAGTTTAATAGTGAAGTGTGTTTCAGATTAAATTTTAATGAGGTGCTAATTTTAAAAAAAAATGTTCGAAAGTGTGACGTACTTTAGGGGGGGTCCGAGATTTGTGACAGGTTGTGACAGGTGGGGAGGGGTTAAAATGGTCAAAAATAGCATGACGTACTTTATGGACGGCCCCTACTTGATATTATCATCACAAGACTTGACAAAATTAATATAATAATTATGTGCAAATGCTGATCAAGGAATAGGCATACACGTAGGCTAAGTGCTGATTAATAATTACAGGATCATTGTAGATAAGTCTAAGCAAGGCATGTCTTAACGAGAATAAGATAAATGCAGACATCTCACAGTTTTATTATCTCAAAAGTCTTGTCATCATCAGTCATCTCTAAGTGCACTTCACATCAGTTCACACGTTTAGGAAGGATACTATTCTGATCCATAATTATATCGTTTGCTGCTATGTGATATACATGTAATTCATATCATTGCTGATAATGTGATATAAAAAAAACTTTGCTATGTGAAGTTGATCAGGGTCGGATACAAAAATTTTCGAAGGGGCGCAGGCCAAACTTTCAAAGGTATGATCGATATACCTGAGGTGCCAGAGGAGTGGTTATCTTTAAGTACAGCTAGACTACCATTTATCATTTCTTTCGTCTCAAGTTATTCAGGATAAGTTCTTGATTTATTTTAAACCTGCCAGAGGCTAGTGCTATGTTTAAGTACAGCTATTGTAAATTTCTTTTGTGTCAAGTGATTCTTGAAGACTTGCAAACTTGTTGGACATGTGATCTGTAGTTCCCGGTTTGCTAATATAGGCATACAGCATCGTAAATTAAAACGCGGGTCAATCATAAATCAAAAATCGTGTGATTATATAAATGATGTTCTGACAGATCCTGATAAAATTTCGCAGCTAATTTTGAATAGGCCTTTCAGGTTATTCTTACAAACTTAGATTGTGAAGCTGCTAGACTATAGGCCTACTTCTGTTTATCATGAAGACCGTATACAGTTCGGGGAAGATGGTGTCGTATCTTCTCGTTGTTCCTTTCTGGGTGACAATCGTATTCGGGTCCGATAAGATCGAACATCCATCAGGAGCAGAGGAAGGGGTAAGAAACTAATGATTAGCAAATCTAACCACAGCAGCGCATCGAAATAGATTTCTTAATCACTGGAAATTAATTGTCATCCTTGTTTGCAACTTCCATGATCTCGGTGTTAACTGCACAAATCATCTTCCTATTGCTCTCCAAGTCGTAACCAGACAGCTGCTAGTGAGTTTGGAGGTCAGGTAAACTGTGAAAAGTAAATTCATAGCTGAAACAAAAAGGGTAAAGAGCAGAACGGACAGATACTAAACGAGAAATTCATCATATAGGTCTTACGACAGAAAAATATTATTTGTAGACTTCAAATTTATATAGCGCTACTCCAGAGCCAAGAGCAGAGCGGTTATATATAGATCGGAAAAGCACGTCCGAAATAGGCTACTATCAAGTCTGTGGCAATGTAGCAAAATCTCTAATTTGGTTTTAATTTAATCCACATATCAGCAAATATGAGCGCAAATGTTTGTAGGCCTGATTTCATTAATCGTTATCTGTGGCAAGACGCATCTTCCAATATAATACTCAATTCATCTGGCTAAGCGGGCCGCCAATAACTTTCGAAGATTAGTCTAGAAGCCGTTGCTTCTGAGTTCCGGCAGTTTTCGTTTTCTACCCGTGTTTGCGATCTTGGCGCGATCCTAGAGCAGGAGTCTACCTTTGCACAGACCATTCACCAGATCTGCCCTGACTGTTTTGAAATTATCAGCTGCGCCAGATCTCGCTCCATTGTCTTCAATGCTACCACTACTCTAATCCCTTCCTTGTTGCCATCCACTTTAATTTCTGTTGCGTTATCTCCGCTGGCTTCCCTCTGGGCGTGGTTTTAGCGTGTCCTCCGTAGTCCGTAGCCTACATTCGCATGCCTTACTGATCGAATTCCAAAGTTTGGTCATGTCACCGATCATATGCGGGATGCCCTGCATTGTCTCCCTATCCCGCTGCGGATTATACACCGGGTCTTTGCTTTTGTGCGTCGGTGACTTCTAGATGCTGCTCCTATCTATTTCCAAGAGCTCGTCACCCTTCTCTAGTTGCACACAGGCGTCGTGCAGCCTAGGGTTTGCTCAGATGCGCTTCATTGAAGCCTTAAAACCGTATTTTTTAGCCGTGGTTGGGTTGGAAGTGTTCATGGGTAGCAACTTGACGGGGTGCTATATAATTAAATCTATACAGTGAAAGAATGAAGCGATGCCGTTTCAACAAGCCGTTTCTATTCTGGGCCCATTCCTATATAATGTGCACCCTATCGCTCTTTTTCATATAGGCCCTAATATTGTAAGAGATTCCCGCGGTCTCTTTAATCTATTGGGACTGATTAACCGAAGATAAAACGTAGGCTTACGCCTCATCCTCCAGAAACGCATTAATTTTTAAGCCAAATATTGTCGCTATTTATAAAAAGTTAAAAACTGAAACATGTTTTATGTTATGCCTACTTAAGTCATGCGAGCATTATATTGAATACAATTTACATTGTATTAACAGAGTACCAGCCAAGTTGATTTGATCAGTCTGCAGCAGCAAGTAAATGCCTTATGGACTCATTTAGCAACATTGGAAACTACTGGTTAGACGACTAATATCAATTATTGATAATTCATCGTAGCCAAGTGTCTTGAAATATATCTGTATGTTTTGCTAATTGACAAGTGCTTATTTGATTTTAGCTCTCAGACAATTTGATCTATTTTATGCCATGAGGATTCGTATGCTAATGGTGTTTTGGGGGAGTTTCTGACTTCCCATCAGTCAGTGGGTCCCTGGACATGGAAAATCATTGAGGTGCTTGTGGACTATGAGGCCACGAATGACGATACTGCCAAATCCAATATGGCAACCGCCGGAAAACGTTTTTTAAATTTCTCACAGTATTTTGCAAATGTGATACCTCTAATGCAGAGGTTCTCAACCGGTGTGTCGCGACACACTAATGTGTCGCCAATAGACCGGCGGTATGTCGCGTAAAAATGGTGTGTCGTTGGTGTGTCGCGAAGAATTGCCGTTTCGCTAATTTTCACAACATAGGCCTACACCCGTCGTCCTTGCATTGCACTGACTTACCTACTTTAAGTTTAGCAGGCGTAGGCTGTGAGAATTCGTAGCACTCTAGGACCGAGTCTATATCTATTCCATTTTATTGCAATCTGGAGCGATAGTGTTTAGTTTCGACAGTGTTTAGGCTAACTGTCTTTTCTCCATGTTTTCATACTTTGCCTTGTACTACTAGGATAGTTTGGATTATATGGATTTTTTAAATCTAAATTTTCTATTTTGCTATCTTATTGTGTTCATTCGTTAGTCTCGTTAATGGGTAAGTCTCCAATCTTAAAGTGTTCAGAGACCTTTGGCTAAGTTGCTACGCAACTGTGTGTAGGCTAAGCTCCCAATAGTGCACTCACAAACCTGTCAATCGCCGGGCGTCTCCCTATCCAAAGAAAATCCAGGACCAAAAATCCCAAATAATTAGTGCCTAACGCAGAGTCATAAAACGAAGCAGAATCATAAATTTGGATCGTTGGAATTTAGAATTTTAGAATCGTTAGAAACAGGGCCAGATTAAGAAATGTGGTGCCCTGTTCGGAAGTTTTTTGCCGATTTTCGGCCGAAAAATCTTATGACCTTTTTTATATTTTTTAGTTAGTCATTTGGTCAAAATTTATACAGATTTTTCACTGCAGAAATAGCTGACGACCTTTTTTAGTCGTTTGGTCGAAATTTCCAATTTTTCTCTAAAAATATTTCCCCCACATGTGTGAGGTCCCCTAAAGTGTTCGGCCGAACATGTTGAACATGCTTTAATCCGACCCTGTTTAGAAACTAAAAAGCGTTCAGTGTCAACATGTTCGTCCATTAGAAATTTTAAATAGATAGGCCAAGGCTATTTTTAGCTTTAACATAATTTATTCTTATTTTAATTTTAAAGATACTGACATAATGACCATTGCATGGAGTGTCGCCAAATTTGGTTGCTAGTTTACGTGTGTCGCGCGCGGAAACAGGTTGAGAACCTCTGCTCTAATTTTATTGATTCCATTACGCGGAATTCATTTCTGATATTGTTCTTGTCACGCGGATAAAAAGCTTAAAATGTCATAGTTAAGGCCATTTTCTTGCATCAATGATGTCGATTATAACTTGACAGAATATTATGTAGGCCTACGCACTGTAAACTTTTGTGTGTAGCTACTCCTCACTGTCACCACACACACATACACACAAAAACTCAAACACTTACACTCACACAGTGTCACGACAACTGCTTTACAAACAACTGGTCTAACGACAAAATAGAAGCCGGATTAATGAAAAAGCACTTGAAAAAACGAAACTGGATGAAGGCTCTTTTACGGGTGAAATGGAGGCTGGCTTGATGAAACACGCTTAAGAAATGGAAGATGGATGAAAGTATTTTATAACTGAAATTGAAGTCGGATAAAAGAAAAGGCGCTTCTTAAAAAAAGGAAGCTAAATGAAGGTACTTTTCAGGTGAAATGGAGGCTGGATTGATCAAAAACGCTTAGGAAATAGAAGCTGGATGAAGGTATTTTTATACCTGAAATAGAAGCTGGATTAATTAAAAACGCTTAAGAAATGAGAGCGGGATGAAGGTATTTTTAGATCTGAAATAGAAGCTGGATGCATGTTGAAATACATGAATGAAAATCTTCAATCCAGCTTTCATTTCAGCTAGAAAACCATTAAACTTTTGTATTGGTCTTTCCATTGGACACGTGTTGTACTCCAAGGAAATGTTAGAGGCACACAGGAACAAGGACATAGCTAAGGATTAGAATGGGGACAACAGGCAGATACTATCTCACAATTATTTTGTCTCGGGGTGTCCATTGTTGGAAGGTTATCTTCCAACTCCAACCAGCAAGTCGCTTCTTGCTGGGGAGATGGAGCCTAGATTGAACATCGTCCAATGGCGTCAGCAGTCTTATCTTACTATTCGTGTTGTGGTAGATTTCGTGTAGGCTATAAGATGTGACTGATGCCACTCACACAATCCCCAATTATAGATCATGTCATCGACGCGGTCATAACTTCAGCTTCATCCCTGTGCAAAAATAAAGCGAAGTTCGTCCGCCTAGTACTCGACTCCTAGCCTATAAGGAGATGTCCCTCAAGGAAGAGTATCGTTGGCGACGTGCTGACTCAACATTAGGCATCGCAATCATTGGCATGAACAGATACAAACTCAACGCTGAACCTTAAAACGTCCAGTTATTATCATGGAAAACTGGAAAAGTAGGCCTACAAGAAAGTTTTTGTTGAAACCTTGGGGCCATTGGGACCTCGGGGTCCCTGGACTTTGTCCAGCTACGTTAATTAAGGTTGATTGGCTCTGAATACGTAAACAGGTTGAAGCACATTTCCGCGCAGGCCTAATATGGTTAAATTGCCGTTTCTTAAATATAAGTTTCCTCCTTTATTTTCGAATGTGTACA
Source organism: Lumbricus terrestris (assembly GCA_949752735.1). Taxonomy (NCBI): domain Eukaryota; kingdom Metazoa; phylum Annelida; class Clitellata; order Crassiclitellata; family Lumbricidae; genus Lumbricus; species Lumbricus terrestris. The sequence continues at coordinate 65,794,975 of OX457039.1, forward strand.
CTATATAGAATTGAGAAAGAGTTTATTCGGCGCGTTCGCTAACGTGTAATGGTCTACTGTAGACTGAGAGGGCCTACTTATGTCCGCGTCATCCGCAAAGTATTTCATGTAGGCCTATATAGGTATTGTGAGTCTACAAGGTAAGCATTGTGACTACTCCAGATTGCGATTAAATGGAATAGATAAATGAGTGCTACGAATTCTCACAGTCTACGACAGCCAAACTGCTTAAGTTAGCAAGTTCGTGAAATGCAAGAACACGACCGTCATGGGCGGAGTTTATCAGGGGCTAGGGGCTAAGCCCCCCCCCCAAATGATCCAGATTCAGTTTTTTACCGTGAAAAAATGGTATCATTTCCGGGCTTAGCTACCCCCTCCCCCAAGAACGCGCAGACTCAAAACGATGAAATTTCACTGTTTACGTTTTGAAAAGAAAAACAACCTTGATAGAAAGATAACAAATATCTGTATAGGCCTATGCGACCAGGGTTACACTCTCGTATCTACTGCGTCGAATCAATGATCAGCTTTCTCAGGACATACACTTTGCAAAGTTACATTGCAGTATCTCCATAATGACAACCTAATCCTGAAATACTCAGGACATTTGTCTTGTACAGTTACGATAACGTGCATTCTGTATGGGACAACCGATATAAAAAGTCTGGAAGCAGGGCATTCGACAAGTAGTTTTTGTTGAATATTTTAAAAACGAGCTGTCGCATCGCTTAGTTATTGAAACTGAAGGAGAAGAACATATCAGCCTCTACAGATCAAGTCTAAAATCTTTTTTTAAATGGAGATACGCGAAGATGATTCTGAGGCGACGATTAATTGCGAATGTGGTAAGCAGGCTAACGATGCAAGAAGATAATGTAGGCTAATGAAGGAAATGCGCAATTATAGATGTCTATTGTGCGACTTATAAGAAGACGCTGTAACGGCGAGCGACGTATTTGAACGCAGCGCTGTAATCGCAAACTATGTAAGAGGATGTTGTATTGTCAATAATTGATGTACAAATACGTTATAATTCAGTTCAGTACAATATTTTTAGGTGGCGCTGTTTACATCAGATGGGGTCGCACCGTATGTAATGCTGGATCCGACGTTGTTTACAGTGGAGTGGCTGGCGGATCATGGTGGGACAAGTATGGAGGAGCAAGCAACTACCTCTGTCTTACAAAGGATCCAATCTGGGCTGTTTACAACGAAAGCGCGACGAAACGTGCTAAACTCCATGGAGCGGAATATGAGTTTCCAACTTCGTTAGGGTTAGAAAACAACAATGGTCAACCTTTACATGACCACGACGTTCCGTGCGTTGTTTGCCAAAGCCAGACGAAGACTTCGGTCGTCATGATTCCCGCCAGAAATCAGTGCGATTGTGGATGGCACACAGAATACGCCGGATATCTCATGGGTGGAGATGACGAGCAGAAGGGGCGCACGGAGTTCATATGCATGGATGAAAGTCCGGAAGCAGGTCCAGGCGGAAACGTAAATCACAACGGAGCTCTGTTCTACAACGTGAAAGGTGTTTGTGGGGCTCTTCCGTGTCCTCCCTATGTTCCGGAGCGTGAAATAACCTGTGTCGTTTGCACAAACTAAACAGAATGCGGACACGTCATGTGCTCTATTATTGGAAATGGGTAGGATAGTTATTAAATGGAAGCATTAACTGTAGGCTAGATTTATATTAGACTTTAATTCAGGATTCAGAGGAAGGCAATCTAAATGAAGTTTCGTTTAATGCAAATCAATTGCTCATCAACAAGCCCCCTGGAAATTATATTAGCCTGCTATGAATTTTCAGACATTTTAGTTTTCACAATATTATTAAAACTAACCAGCACGCAATTGTAAGCTGGCTGCAATGATTGCGTTGAAGTGAAGACATTGATTCTGTATCCGCTTAATTAATAAACGATAGCGCAATGGATAACACGCTGGCGTAGAGTGCGAGAGGTAGCGAGTTCGAACCCCCGTTGGGCGGACATGCTTTGTAAGCTGCTATAATTAGCGCCTTGTAATTGCAGAGCTGTCTGTTCTGTTATTGTAGTTAAGTTTAATTAAGATTACAGCTTAACTTGTAAATGTAAAGCGCAGTGCGTCTTGCAGGCGTTTCATTAAAGAAAAGATTATTATGTATAATTGAACAGTGTACAGGGTGCGCCAAAAACTACCCCCTAGGTTTTTTGCCCACATCTTGACCAAAAGTAATAATTTCAAAATGACATTTTACGGGCGTATAGACAATTCATATTTACACATCGTGGCCATATTTCATCAAAATATCCCAAACATAACAAAAGTTATATCACTTTTAGTGAGGTCACCCTCCGTTTTTTGACGATTCAAAAACGTAACGCTACAATAAGTACGGTAGCAATAACGCGATTTTATCAAGTCATATCTCAAATAATTGTTATCAAATAGCCTTGATATTGATAGATGCTCATTATAATTAATATTTTAAAAATAAACAGGGTACCAGCGTAGCTGCAGCCACTGCGAAGTCACTTTACAATATGACAATCAAGTTGGTAAATAAGGAATCTGCCAGATTCATAATTTTGCTATTAACGCAATGAAATTCGAATTTCTAAAAAAATGAAAATGGCCAAGGTGTCAATGACAGACAGAATGTGTATTCAGATACATCTTAAGCAAAGTCCTGGAGATATAAGACTATGAGCTACGTTTACTCTGATAAACCGTGAGAGCGCAAACATTACGAGATTATGAGATTAAGAGATTTGCCGTAAATGCACGGAGATCGGCTCAATGTCGATTGTTCTGGTTTTATTCAGAATGCCAGTGGCCCCAAATCTCCGGATTTGAACCGGATAGATTGATAATCAATTGTGGAGAGCTATGCTGGACAAATATCACAATCTGCAACCAAAACCAAGAGCAGTAAGAGAATTGATGGGCGCATTGGATTTGATATGGGAAGATTTGCCTTTGAAACGCGTCAAGAACTTTGCAAAGAGACTCAAAAGAAGTGCTGGCACTGGCGGTGGGCACATTGAACACAAGTTGTGAGGCACTATCAAGTTCATTTCACAACAGTTATTTGAGATGTGACTTAATAAAATCGTGTGTTTGCTACTTTTTTTATTGCGTTACGTTTTTGAATCGTCAAAAGACGGTGGATGGCCTTACTAAAAGTGGTATAACTTTTGTTCTGTTTGAAATATTTTGATGAATTCTGGCCATCGTGTGTAAATATGAATTGTCTACAAGCCTGTAAAATTTCATTTGAAAATTCATACTTTTGGTCAAGATATTGGCAAAAACCAAGGGTTTTGTTTTGGCGCACCCTGTATAATGCCATGAATCATTGAATATCCTACACATGACACATTTGACATGCTTGAATATAGATCAGCGCCGAAATTATTAGGCGCGCTCAGCTCGTTTTTAAGTTTGTCGCTCAGCCACAGTTTGGCAAACTCTGAAACTCAGCTGCTCATTTCGTCGCCCAGTTACATTTTTTTCATTTCCACTCTTTGACTGAGCCGAAACCAAAGCCAATTCAGTCTAAGGAGCAGTCATAGTCGTCGGTTGAAAATGAGTCCAAGACATCGCCATTCATCGGTTCTGGGACTCTCATCGATATAATTTTCCTTCAACCCTCAGGACCCAAAAATAATGGACAATCTCTCGAAAGGAACTGTTGCAGCTCCTTACATACGTGCTGAAACCTTGTGCACATCTCAGAAACTGAATTGAAATGAATGGTTTGGACGGTATGCGAGGGCAGTTTAGTCGAATATAGGCCTATAGGGATAAGAGTTGTTCAAAACTAGAAGTGGTTTCTCAGTTTTTTCACAGACTACGGCAACCTAACCCCATATATAAATAAGATTTTAGCTGATGAATTGGCTTTCCAAACCCCAGAATATCAATAAAAAAATAACCGTTAAATTCGACTACACCGTCCTTTACTTCATTTTGCACACATATTGCAAGAATTTAGCATGCTCTGGCGGGCCACTTAAAATGACTCCGCGGACCGCACGTTGGACAGCACTGCCTTAATGAGTGTAGTTTTTCAGGCAAGCAATATAATGAGAGCGCAATTGGAAATGTACGTGGTAGACTATCCATCTGTTATTGTTATTAAAATGCTGATCTGGTTATAGGCCTAGATAATTAGATAAACTTAGTGGATAAAAACTGTACACTCTACTCTTTGAGAGATAAGCTTAGTCTCACGCCAGTGCCGATCACGTCTTGGCCACTCTGACTTTTTTGCTTCTTGCGTGCTAAGAATGCATAATTTATATGCTTCGAAACCCTTCTCAATTACATATTTTAGGACACACTGTGCCAGGAATTCCCCATAATTATGTTAGTTTAAAGGTGTGGGCTTTACTTCAAAACATACAGGCAGAACCGAGCAGGGCCTACTATCCCCCTTGTAAGCTGGAAGCAATCTCCCCTAACATAAACTTTTTGCCTATATTGTAAGCACCGAAGGCGCGAAGCTGCGAGTGCCGAAGGCACGAATCCCATAGCGACTAGGTTGTCTGAGGGAGCGTCGTAAGCCTCCCCGCGGGGTCTGAGGCGGAGCCCCGGAAACCAACGCATTTTTGGCCTTTGACATCGACTAGAGCGCACGTTTTAGGCTCTTGTTGTTTGCTAGCCGTTTAGTCACGAAAATTTCAAGAAGAAGTCGCTTTGCAGAGTCGCAGACTACTAGTATAACAAAGTCAAAGTTATAGGCCTATGTTAAAAGAAACAGGACCTGCTTTCGTCTTTGCCATGACAATTTGAAAGTTCTCCCTTTGATGGCGGGATGAGCGTTCAAGGGAATTCACGTCAATGTCGTCATGGTGGTACATAGGGAGATGGCGGGGGGGAGATGCCAAGAAGGAAATCTCTTATGCCCATTTATCATTAGTGGGGCATATAAATTCTTAAAGTCTTAAAATTTCCCTCCGGCACAAGTTGGATCAGGCTACTTACTTCCCCTCCCAGGTGGCAAGCCCTGGTGGGTGCGAATGTGATGGAAGTACAGAGACAAATTTAAGTCAAATTAAATGAAAATTTACCCTGTGTTATGAGGGGAGGGGATTGTTCTGGGAATTTACCAGTTGGAAGTCTATGGCAAATGCTGATGAATACCGGCGGCAAAATGTTAAGGGGAAATTTTCTATAGTCAACTTCATCATTGGGGGGGGAGAACTTCCCCCTGACCCAAATTGGACGCAGTCTGCTTCCATCCCCCATGGTGTAGTAGGCCCTGGAACCGAGGCTGAAACACGGGCTCATTTGTTTAGTAACGTCAGGTAAAAATGTATATTTGTTTGCTTGAAAATGAGAGAAATCTAGGTGACACTTCGCCCCCAGTTACATGCAGGACTTTACCTTAAAAATGAAAGTTGATTACCCGCTACAATCAGGGCTGTACTCAGAACTTTAGTGGTGAGTACCCGCTGTCGCCCGAAAAAATCGACCTTTTTGGTAAACGTTTTCTGACGACTTTTTTTAGCCATCGAAGTTTTTTGCCGTGATATTTCGCACGGAAAACTTTTAAAACAGCGTAAAACGCTCTAAAAGCTCTACTTCCATGATTTTCCCTCCGTGATTCGCGATTTCTGCTTGCGTGTACCCACTTGGTCTTACTGGGGTGGGTATACGCTGTATACCCGCGTGTACCCTCGTTTTTTGAGGTGAGTATACGCTGTCATTTTCCCGGAGGTGAGCATACGCCGTATACCCGCGTATACCCTTGAGTACAGCCTGCCTACAATTTCCTAGAACTGTGTGCAAGCAATTTTTCCCGTATTCTACACAAAAATATTTGTGAGGTGAGAGTAGGCTTACACGCTGTATAGCAGCGTATATTCTCGATTACGACTCTGGTTATATGTCAAAGTTTTGTTTGTTTAAATTTTAACCAAATATAACTGATCTGAACAGAAACACGTCAATGCCGTCATGAATGACCGAGCCCGCGCGACACAGTCTATAGAAATTCGTAAATGCATTCACGCTACGCATAATTTATTAAGAAAAGGTATGGGTTCTTTTTTATTCTTGGTAACTTGAATAAGCTGATCATCACATCTTCAATGATTTCTACTTTCATTCTAAGTGCAGAGTAGGCCTACCGCGTTTAGTTGCATATAGCATAGGTCTAAGTTCCTAATTATTGAGATCGTTATTGAGGTTATAAATTAATAATGATAATGTAATGTTTCCATGGTCACTTTTGAATACCGACTTTATATGAACGTGAAGTTTATAAGTATTGTGACTGTTTTGTTTTTCACTGCGCGTGTTTCGTTCCCGTATTTACGACATAGATAACATTAGGGCGCGTCTGATTGAAGAATGGCAGCTGTTTGACCACGTGATCGTCGACCAGACCATCCAACATTGGCGTCTACGTCTACGGTCGTGTGCGCGTAAACGAAGAGAACATTTTGAACGCCAGCTGTAGCAGAACTTCACTTTCTGTCAGCCTTTGCATGCTGGACATTTCCATTCTTCGTTGCTGCAGCTCAAACGCTCATAAATCTGGCAAACTGACGAACATTTCTAATCGGCGCAAGGATTTAGTGGTAATATGGCTACTATAATAAGCGATTTTAAGACGTCGAAATGCTAAAATGCTAAAAGTTTTTACCGAATTATGACACTTTCTGTTGAGGTCAACTTTTCATCGGGACACAGTGTAGGCCTACATGTAAATGATGAAAACGTTCAACATGAACGGTATTTTCATTTTTCAACAAAGGACAGAATATCTTCGTAGCAGACACGCATAGCCAAGCAATCAATCATCTGACATGACTAATTTCAAGTTGAGCGTTCTTTGCCTTTAATGGGTTGCAGTTTTTAACTACTAAATACTGCAGCACTCGAAACACACGGTAACATACATCTACTGGCACTCCTTCGATTGATGACTGAGCGGCTGTCGCCTGGAAGTAATTTTCTTTTGGATTTTGTAACAAAGTACTTCAAACACGAAAACAGTCTTAAATATAATTGTGAGGAAACTCTAAGTAGTTGTTGGTTGATTATCTAAATAAAAATATGTTATAGGCACCAGTATTTAAATCTGTAGGCTACTGTTCGGAGGCCATAATATGGGAGAAATGAAGTTTGGTGTCTCTCTTGTTAGCATGTCGATGGTTTCTCTGGCTCTGTAGGCTGGCATTGTTTTTTTAAAAAAGAAAATGGCCTTCTGGGGCTATAGGTCTACGATAACAGCAGTGGTGGCGCCAGAATTTCAGTTTTTGGGGTGGGGGCTGAAAATCCTCGCGGTGGAAAATGTTATTTTCATCCCGTTTTATTTTCATAAATCGGATGTCCTTGTTTAGGGGAGGCTTAGCCCCCTAATCCTCTGTCGCCGCCACTGGATAACAGGTAGAAAATGTTGTGGCAGCAGAACGTTGCGATAATAGACTCCGTTAATTTTTTTACTCCAGGACCACAGAAGACCAAATGGGAACGATCAAGCGTCGAAACCGCAACGAACACCATAACAGACTTGTTCCGCTCGTAAATGTAAATTTCGGCAGATGAAGTTGACAGATTCATATCTTTCTAACCGTTCAAATTTAAAACATAATGATTATGTTTAATTCTAATTATTATTAAGTAAGTAAGTAATGAATGAATGAATGAATGGATGGATGAATGGATGGATGAATGAATGAATGAATGTTGGAATCATATTGTTGGTTCAAATATCTAAATATTTTATTGAACCACGGTGTAGGCCTAATTGTAGCCTACACTTTATAGCGAGCCTCTTCAGCAAAAATCTCTGCAGCATAACTCCAAATCCTTTAATAGGAAGCTGATAGCTAGCAATAGTTGGTTGTGGGCCTAGTTATCTGGATTGTTTGTTGTTTGGATACTATAATCCCTAAGTATCAATGTGCACTGTCCAGTGACATCCAAAATGCTCACACTCTATCATACTTCAAAGTACTTATCAGTGTCCACACACTAAAAATATTTTTGTACCCGGTCAAGCTCCTCACAATCCGTTTATTTAACTAACATGGGTTCAATTCCAGCACTCAGCCACTCGCTTGAACAATGGGCCCTATCTAGCGAGACCAGATCCTTCAGGTACGCCCTTTGTTCCGATAATAAACTGTCTTATAAAGTATTATATTTAAGGGTCTTTTATATTATTTCTTCAATTGCTGTTTTGTATATACTGGGATCAATAAACGAATTGAATTGAACTGAAATGGCTAACCACCATTCTTCTCCGCCAAAATAAAAAGTTTTCAATGTCACTCATAGCCAACCTGAATGATGAAAAGGTTCACGCCTTTCATGGTACTTTTACCGAATATCTTCGTAGCAGATACCACGATTATCTGACATGATTACTTTCAATTGAACGCTCTCGGTCTTTAATTTGTTGCGATTTGTAATGACGACATCTAAATACTTGACGCGTAACACCGACTGACACTTCATCGATTAATGGCAGAGAGGCTGACGGCTGAATATCTGCGTCTAATGTAAGAACTGCTACACTAGTAGGATAGACGCATCTCTTAGTCTCGAGACAAAAAATATTGGTCTCGAGACCACAAGTCTTGGCCTTGAGACCAACAGTCTTGGTATTAAGACCTCAATTCTTGGTCTTGGTCTTGAGAACACAAGTCCTGGTATTGTTCTTGACATCAACAATCTACAAAATGTAGGTCTTGGTCTTGAGATTAAAAGTCTCGATAATTAATCCTGAGGCTCAAAGTCTTAGTCTTGTTCTTGAGGTTTCATATCTTGACAACTGGCTAATATTGTGAATTTAGGAAGGATTCTATTCTAGGTCAGGTTTTGAGAATGGGGCAACTAGGCCTTGCAGGTTATTCGAAGCCTGACGGAAGAACTCTTTAACAAAAGACAAGTTGGTAAGTGTGAAATAAGTTGAGAGAAAACACCAGATCTTCATAGTGGGTGAAAGTTTGTCATTAAACGCAGAATCAGGAGGTTCGAGTAGAGCAGCAGGTGATTCCGATCTAAATTATTCGTAATTCTAGCCATTTAATAGCCAACATTGTTAAAATTGTTTAGAAAAAAATGCAACACAGTTAAAATACAATACACAGTCGGATTCTACTATTCATTCATTCATTCATTCATTCAGACATTTATATAGCGCTCCTACAAGAAAAACTACTCAGAAGCGCTCCCAACTCCAGCGCGCACTATTATGATAGATTGTTCTGAAACGCATGCAGATAATCTGCTAAAGATTAAGACACGGAGAGGAGTCAAGAATGAGCCACTTTTGCAGACGAACCATTAGTCTTTATTTCTACTTCACATGTACCAACTGTTAATCAGGGAATACACGTAGGCCTAAGTGCTGATTAATAATCACGGGATCAGTGCAGGCATGTCTAAGCAAGACAGGTCTTAACGAGAGTAAGATAAATTTAATGTAGACATCAGATTCTCACAGTGTTATTGCCTCGAAGTCTTATCATCATCAGTCATCTCTAAGTGCACTTTAGTTCACACGCTGGACTGAACCATAATTATATCGTCTGCTGCTTTATATCATTCATATCATTGCTGATGATGTGATATAAAAAAAATTTGCTATGTGAAGTTGATCAGGGTCGGATACAGACATTTTCGAAGGGGCGCAGGCCAAAATGTTTGGTGAAGAAACAACCGAGTGTTGTTTCGTTTTTTTGTGTGTGGTTTTTTAGTCGTTTGGTCGAAATGCCTGGAAAATATATCAATTATCCCTGCCAAATTAACTGATGACGTTTTTTTAGTCATCAGTCATCTGGTAGATGTAATCTCTGCAAGCAATATACTATGGCTTCTCTTGTACTTTTCTCCCTCGCTGCATTGATTTAATGCTTGTTGAAACCAATGGGGGCCACGTCCTATGCACTTTTTAAATGAGGGGCCATGGCCGGATTGGGCCCCTGGATCCGCCCCTGAAGTTGATTATTAATCGTCATTCTTCGATGAGAAAATTGACAGAATGTGTTAGCTTCATATCCGCTGGAGATCGCAAAAATGAACCTACTGCAACAGTTAGCCTACTGGTCACACAATTTTGGGAACGTAACGAGAGTATCACATTAGGCCACTACCGATTATAAGTCGTTAAATGCTACCTTAGAAGTTAGAATTGCATAATAATTTTTTAATTGTTCAATGGTATACGAGTAGCCATCAACTTTACCCATGAACTTTAAAAAACCCATTGACAACGAACACTTCATCAGTTAAATTTAATGCTCAGAAGTATGTTACATAAAAAGGCCAATGGGAGTTCAAGCACAGGCTAAACTAAAATCTGACACTCGAAAGGGATGCAGATGATGATGTTGGGTTACCATATCAGCCGTCAGTGATGTACCTATCCATTGATATCGAACACGATCAAGTGGGTCGACATCGAGTAGGCTACATCGGCCCACAAGTTTAACAAGCTTAAAGCAAAATAGAACTTATTGCGCAACTAAACAGTGTTTGAAAATGGTTGCGAAATTAACAAACAGTGTACAAACATTTAGGAAGGCAAGCATTTTCTGCTCACGGTCATTATGATATAGTAATTATAAATTATTACCCGCTAAGCGGTTACGTGAATCCATCCACTTCGCTCTTAAAGTTCGAACCATGCGATTAGATAAGTAGCCTATGCCAAATGCGGTTTGACTCCAATTAATATTTAATTTAAATTTGAATTCATAATCTACTGTATATAATAATATATACACTATTGGACAAACTACAACTGCTCGTCTATAATTTTATATAGATAGGCTATATTTATAGGTGAGTGCCTTTGGGAGGCCTTCAATATTTATATTTAATACTTTGCGGAATGGGTGCCCGCACAGAGGGGGCAAGAAAGGTAAATCTCCACTGAAATATTCACACGTTCTTTTTATAACTGTAACTATTTTGATTTTAATACAATTCTTTGCACTAAAGCACTAGTGATACTAAAATTCTAAAGTACTAAAATACTTACATTTTAGCCTCTATGAAAAATACCCATGGTGGCAATTATGCTTCGTATTTTAAGGCTATGCTAAGTAATGTAAGCTTGACAATAATGTCATTTGAATCTCTTGCAAAGATATCGGTGGGCGCACAAGATTTGCAAGTGCGTTTTATGAACTGATTATTTCATTTGTTTTATTTCGCTACAACGGAAGTCGAAGCAGGCAGCATGAGAGTATATATATAATTATTTATATATATATATATGTTTTGCCATTTATGCTTGTATGGTTTTCATTTAGCCTACACACAGTTTGAGGTAAAAAGATATCTCACACCGTTCAAAGTTATGCTCGATATACCTGAGGTGCCACAGGGGTGGATACCACCACAAAATTAGGGACTTTATCATATCTGTCATTTATTTTGAAGATGTGAGTCAGGGGCGTAGTCAAGGGAGGTTTCGGAGGTTAAACCCCCACTGGCCCGGGGGAAAAGATTTTTTAAGTTATTAAAAAACCACTTAAATAAAAAAATTGCTTGTAGTAACAATTGCTTTTCTTACTTTATTCCTTTTGTTACTTTATTCCCTTTTTATTTACTGTAATACTGTTGGGTTGGTGTCAGAAAGGGCATCCGGCCAGGCCATAAAACCCCAACCCTCCCCCCATAAAAAATTTTCCTGGCTACGCCACTGATACCAGTTCAAGTACAAGAAACATACTGCAACTCTTGCTCCTGACTCTCGGGATCGAATTACATTACCTGAATACCCTTCATCACCCCCCCCCCCCCCCAATAATATTTTAAGTTAATAATATATTAAGGGCGGTTCTAGCTGCAGTCACATACATAGGCGAACTCTTAATAATACAGGTATATAAGTTAACTCAGATTAATGTTGGGGAGTGGCAATATTTCCCGAAAGAGATCGCTGATGTGTAGATATCAGGCACTGTCACTTTGTGGTACATTGGTACGACGCTGTAGAGCTCTACAAGTCTCTCAAGCTATGTGTCGCGCGAACTGGCAAGTGGTGAGAGAGCCAAAGGCAAGTCAGCATATGTAGTATGTCTTCTTCTTTAGGTTCTCTGCCCTTCGGCAGGTTCCAACCTCCAATGACGCCACTCCTCTATCGTCGTCATTTTCAGTGTTTCTTGGGAATTTAGATAGGTGGTTTCCCGTTGCTTCCTCTCGGTGTTTTTAACGAGACACCATCTCCGAGCGCGTCGATGTCCTTCATCGTCCGTCCTTCCGACTCCTTGTCTCTGGAGCGCGCATATAGGCTACCGGCGAGGGCTCGATCAGTCGTCCACCACGCACTCTGTTTCCAACAGGGGTACCGCGTGTAGGTGGCGTGGTGGACATTTGGACATGTAGTATGTACATTCTTTTAATTAGCAAAATCAAGTTGGCAAGCTCCGACCTGGTACATTGAGACAGACAAAAATTAAACGAAAAGAAAATAGGAGAACCACGGTGCTACAGGACTCAATTTTATCACACCAGAGAACAAGTCAGGATAGATTCGCACACAAGCCAGTGTTTAGCCTACATTTTGTTGCATCTGGGTTTCAAATTTGTTTGCTGCGAATTTCTGTGTAACTTTGACACCGCTAAAATTTGTCAAAGTGGATATCTATTAAAGTAGCCTAATGAATATTATCAACGCAATGTTTAAGCTGAGATAAATATTTTGCCATTTATCTTACAAGTAGGCTTAGACGTTGAGATCAATGTCGCATCGTTATCTTTAAGTAGCCGACAGCTAGACAACCATTTTTCATTTCTTTCGTCTCAAGTCATTCAGGATAAGTTCTTGATTTATTTTAAACCTGCCAGAGGCTATTGACATGTTTAACTACAGCTATTGTAAATTTCTTTCGTGTCAAGTGATTCTTGAAAACTTGCAAATTTGTTAGACAGTATGTGGTTAACGGGTTTGCTAATATAATGTTTATATAAATGATGCTCTGAGAGATCCTGATATAATTTCGCAGTTAATTTTGAATAGGTCATCTTTATAAACTGAGATTGTGAAGCTGCTGCTGGGCTACTTCTGTTTGTCATGAAGACCGTCTACAGTTCGTTGAAGATGGTGTCGTATCTTCTCGTTGTTCCTTTCCTTGTGGCTGCTGCATTCGGTTCCGATAAGATCGAACATCCATCAGGAGCAGAGGAAAGAGTAAGAAAATATTGATTAGCAAATCTAACCATAGCAACGCATCGTCCCATCCAATACTCAATTCATCTGGCTAAGCTCTCGCCAATAACTTTCGAAGATTAATCTAGAAGCCGTTGCTTCTGAGTTCCGGCAGTTTGCTTTTCTATCTCTGTTTGCGATCTTGGCGCTATCCTAGAGCAGGAGTCTACCTTTGCACAACACATTCACCAGATCTGCTCCGACTGTTTAAAAAAATATTATTATCAATTGCGCCAGATCTCGCTCTATTGCCTCCAATGCTATCACTACTTTAATCCCTTCCTTGCTGTCATCCACTTTAATTTCTGTTGCGTTATCTTCGCTGGCCCCCCATCTGGGCGTGGTTTTGTCGGGTCCTCCGTAGTCCGTACATTCGCATGCCTTACTGATCGAATCCCAAAGTGTGGTCATGCGGGATGCCCTGCATTGGCTCCCTATCCCGCTGCGGATTATACACCGGGTCTTTGCTTTTGTGTGTCGGTGACTCCTAGATGCTGCTCCTATCTATTTCCAAGAGCTCGTCACCCTTCTCTAGTTGTACACAGGCGTCGTGCAGCCTAGGGTTGCTCAGATGCGCTTCATTGAAGCCTTAAAACCGTCTGTTTTAGCCGTGGTTGAGTCTGAAGAGCTCGTGAGTAGCAACCTGAAGAGGCGCTCTATAATTAAATCTCCATAATGAATGAAGCGATAGGCCCTACCGTTTCAAAAAACCGTTTCCATTCTGGGCCCGTCCCTGGATCATGTGCACCATAGGCGGAGACTTGGTCTAGAAGTTGAGGGGCACGAACGAGCGGCCGAAGAACGACGATTGCCGAGGCGCGACATTTTGGGCGGACAGCTGACAACATTTTTCATTTTCATCGACTTTTTGTCATTCGGCCGAAATCTCCTGAAAACATAGCCTACCGTTTTTCATTTTAAAAAGCTGTTTAACCAAAGAAGACCTCAATGTCCTAACAAAGTGAAAAATTTACAATGCGATTTAGGAATATTTCTGAACTATAATTGGGGGACATCACGATGGACGGTCTCCACCACAATCATCGGGGGGACCGGCTCCCTTTCCCCATAAGTCTCCCGCCCACGATGTGCACCCTGCAGTTCGTTTTCGTGTATTTCATCTACTGGGAATGACCAACCGAAGAGAAGGCATAAGTTTACGCCTCATTCTCCAGAAACTCATTAATTTCTAAGCCGAATATTGTCGCTATTTCTAAAATCTGAAACATGTTTTTATGTTACTTTGGTTATGCGTGCATTATATTGAATACAATTTGCATTGCATTAACAGAGTACCAGCCAAGGTGATTTGATCAGTCTGCAGCAGCAAGTAAAAGCATTATGGACTCATATATCAACCTTGGAGACTACTGGTTAGACAACTAACATCAATTATTAATAATTCTTCGCAATAGCGTCTTGAAAAATATCTGTTTGTTATTGTATGCATTGCTGATTGACAGGTGCTTTTTTGGTTTTAGCTCTCAGACAATTTTATCAATTTCGTGGCATGAGGATTCGTATGCTAATGGTGTTTTGGGGAGTTTTTGACTTCCGATCAGTCAGTGGGTCCCTGGACATGGAAAATCATCGAGGCGCTTGTCGACCATGAGGCCACGGATGACGATATTGTCAAATACAATATGGCCGCCACCGATAAACTCATCTCTTTATTTCTTACAGTTTTTGCTAATGTAGGCTAATAACTCTAATGTTATTGATTCCAGTACGCAGAATTCATTTATGATACGTTATTGTTCTTGTCACGCGGAGGTCATCTTAAGCTTAAAAGATCATGATTACGGCCATTTTCTTGCATGATGCAATGATATCGATTATAACTTTACTGAATATGGTGTACGCATTGTAAACTTTTGTGTGTTGCTACCGTCACCGTCGCCACACACACGCACCTGAATGTCATGATCACTGTAGAATAGTCTGCAAACATCCTAAAAATAAGTAAGCGAAAAATGCAGTTATAAAGTTCCTAAAACGATGAGGTTAATGTTCTCATACGATTGAAAAAATTGTAATTTTGCAAAATTAACGCCCACCGAAACTTACGCTCATTACAAATACAACTTCAAGATTGTATTATAATAAATCGCCAAGTTACACAACGTGCTGAATAGTAGTCTTCCGTTTTCGCGTGCACGCCTGACGCCTGTAGGATAAATGCACTTGTTCCATCATAAGCCGATACAGCATACGACGCTCCTGTGTGACCGCTTTGAGAAACTTCGTCTAACACATTTTACTGTCTGGCCGTGAAGTTCTGGAATTTTTAAACTAGTTTGTGGATTACTACCAAAATAACGACTTTTAACTAAATATTCGTCTTTAATTTCATCTCATTCGGTGGCAGCTACTTTCATTATCGCCCAACGGTGTCGTTACTATGTTGAACTGCCACGCGCGGCAGTGGTTTTTAAGTCGATCAAAGCCCAATTTAGATAAGTTAGCATGATTTTGTCAAAAATTGCGCAAAAATCGCGCGCATTGCCAATTTTTGCGCTGTCGCGCGAAACCTGAAATTTTGCGCAGAATTTGCGCTGCGCAACATCGCAAATTTCTGGGCCCTAAATAGAGCAAAAGCTAACTAAAGGAATGAATACTATACATACATGCATAGGCTACATATATACATATAATGATAATTTCCGGCACATTAAATTTTGACGGCAAATGATATGGTATTATGCATTTGGGAAGAAAGAACCATTCAAACCAGACACGAAAATTAGACTACTGAAGGAAAATCAATACTCAAGAGTCACTTTAAACCACCAAAGATCAGTTTGTTTCCGTGATTTACACTTAGCAGCAATTTCACGTGCAATCTGTGAGACGCCAACACTGTCGGGGTAAGATGTGCAATGCAGGATTAAAACGCTCTTGACTCAGTCTTAATTGCTGAGAAGCTACGTTCTTGGTATGCTAATCTATGTTGAAACGGCTATTAGCAGCAGTCGGTGGCGAACGTTGGGAGCGTCCCAATCTTCTCGTCGACAGTTGGGGGACCGTCCCAAGCGTCTCAAAAGTTGGGGAACGCGTCCCGTGGGTACCATATGACGGTTGCGCCTATGGATGCAATGTCTGTTGGACAGCCGTTTATTAATATCTCTTGCGCATGCATGATGACCATAACCACGCTTTAGCTGCCGCCTAAGTAAGTGGTCTTATAGGTGTGTCTTGTGAATCGCACATACATGTCGCAAACTTGTACAAAGACGTGTCGTTATTAATCGCATCTTAGGGCTTAGGCGATTCTTAGCCTAAGATACCGTCATTAATTTGGCTCCAGTGCTTAATCTAGAGATTCTAACCCGTCTTCTGGGGGGCGGGGTGGAATCAAGGTTATTGGGAAGGAGACACTCGAGCGTCCGGATGATGGTAGTGAGACGCGCAGCGCCGAGAGGCGAGGGGATGTGCCCAAAATGGTCCTGAATTGCTCACAAGGACATAGGCTACTTCCATGGGCGCCCGCAGAAATTTTTGCAGGGGGGGGCGAAATTTTTAAGTTTGTCACTGTTAAATTTCCTAGTCGCAAGAACTGGAAAGTGAGAATATGGGTATTTTTCAAAGAGGTTTCTTAATGCATATTTATCGTGTGTAGGCCTATCATTTTCAATATGAATGTTTTCTTAGAGCGAAGAAATTTATTAAAAATCAAAAGTAGAATGTTAAAAAGTAGGTTTTTGAAGGGGCGCTATATAATGAATTAACGAATAAATGAACGAAAAACAGGTAACAGTTTTAAAGGGGCAAGTGCTCCATCAAGTTACTTCTATATTTTAATTGTAGTTTATAAACTTCTAAAGTGCCCCTCTGAAGTCAATTGAAGGGCACCAGCTTATTCAGAAGCGCTGCATCGAGTCATCAGGCTGTTCAAAGGATATGCAGTCAAGAAAGAGGTCCGAGTCCTGTATCCAGAGGGTCAGATGTTATTGCAGGTGTCGTTTAGGAAGGTGGAGGATCCCGAGGATAAGAAGAATGGGGTATCAACTCTTTTGAACAGAGGAGACGTTGGTTTTGGGAGAAAATCTCGAGGCGTGATAACCTGAGTCAATTATCCAAGTTTCTCTACAGCTTGACCTACCTAAATTCTGTACTATCTGGCAGAATGCAAAATGGACAAAATGCAGCTTGACTTAAAGCAGACTTGATTCTATATATATATATATATATATATAACGCTGGTGAATATGTAGATCTCCATTACTTAATTAATGGGCTGTTGATAAATTTCAAATTTTTACATTAGTGTAATTTATTGATAATTAATTTTTGCGTAGTTGTGAAAAACTGCATTAGCCTACAGTGAGATTCCAGACAAGTAGGCCATAATCGATAGGAATACTATTCGTATGGGCACCAACGGGAGGGTTTAAAAGTCGTTACCGTTTTCAGCAAGAGCTTGAAAAAATGCAAGGCAGAAAATTAAGAACTTCTTTATTTCTAAAGAGATTCATTACTTAAATTTCTGACTTTCACTGAAGTGTATCATTCGTAACATTAGTATTCGAATGGGAAAAATTTCTTAAACCCAAAAAGTAGTAGTTGGAAAAATAGGTTTCAATTTTCCAGGGGGGGGGGCAAGTGCCCCCTCTTGCCCCTATGTGCGGGCGCCCATGGCTACTTCGCAGAAATCATAACAACCCGTACACAAACCAAGAAAGAAAAAAATTGATGCGTAGAAGACTTCGCTTGAACTGTCGAATAGGTCCTACTTATACGCTTTGGCGTTGAGATAGGCCTATTGCAGCTGCGTAAGCTCACTAAGCCTCACTTAATAACGCGTATGTACAGTTATACAAAAGTTGCAGTTCTAAATAGATTCGTGCAGCTGTAGGCCTAGCAGCATTTTTATGTAGGCTAGTTAGAAACATGGGCGCCCGCATAAATTTTTGCAGGGGGAGGGCAAAATTTTTACAACAGACACGGTTAAATTTTTTAGTAGGAAGAGCTTGAAAAATGCAATGTTGGAAATTAAAAATACATGTATTTTTCAAAGAGGTTTCTTATGCACATTTCTCAGTTTCATTTTGTGTATAATTTTTAATATGAATAGTTTCCTTAGAAATTTGTTAAAAATCAAAAAGCAGATGTTAAAAAGCAGTTTCCTAAAGGTGCGGTAGATAAGTCCATAGAATGAACGAATGAATAAATGAACGTGAAAATAGGTATCAGCTACAAGGGGCAAGTGCTCCTCTATAGCCGCTTCAAAAGCGCCACTCGAAAGTCAATCGCACGGCACTAGTGTTTTCACATGTGCTGCACCGAGTCAGAAGCCTATTCTAAACAGTCGTCAGAAAGAGGTCCGAGTCTGGTAGCCAGAGGGCCAGAAAAACTGTTAATGAGGGTGCCATTTAGGATGGTGCACGGATGAGCCGAGGATCATATGAGTGAGTGCGTGTATCAATTCTTTTGAACAGATCGCTTTGCCAGGTTGGGTGTAAATCCCGAGGCGTGGTAACCAGAGACAAGTTTATCTACAGTTTGACCTCCTACTGGCAGCTTGCAAAATGGATAAAATGGAGCCTGACTTAAAGCAGACTTGGTTTATATAATTACAATGCTGGCGAATAATCAGATCTCCCTGATGTATTTTCAGTGTACTTTGAGAAATTTTTAATTTTTTGCATTTGTATTTAATTTTTTGCAGTTGTCATTATCTGCACTACGGCTGAATTCCACTCAAGTAGGCCATAATCGATAGGCCTGCTGTTTCCATGGGCGCCTGCAGGAGGGTTGAAAGCCAATGATGGTCATTGTTGCAGTTTTTAGAAAGAGCTTGAGCAATGAGCATGCAAGTCAGAAAGTTATAAGAGCATGTTTATTTCTATAGAGATCTCTAAATGTAGAATTCTGGCTTTCACGTTCTGTATCATTCCTATCATTGGGGCATTAAGACAAAGAAATTTGTTAAAACCCAAAAGTAGTAGCCTAGTTAAAACATAGGTGTAAATTTTTCAGGGGCAAGTGCCTCTCTGGGCCCCTTGCCCCTATGTGCGGGCGCACATGGTTAGAAATTTGTTTAAACCTCGCTTGAATTGTTCATTAATGTTCAGTGTCATCCGATTGTGAATAACTTGATAATGGATGATCATGATGGTAAGGGAGCGTAGTGCTAAAAGTTCTGTTACCACCCTCGCCATAAATTCTCTGTCTGTAATAAATGTCCGATGCCCTGGTTACTCGAACGTCTGCCCTGGCTATGACGGTAAAGTGGACCGTGTTTCTTTTGGAAAGAGACATATTTCAGGGGCGGTGATAATTAATTAAGTTTTCTTCAATTCAGTTCAGTAAAGCGAAAAAACTGCAATATTTTTAGGTGGCGTTGTTTACACCAGATGGGGTCGTACCGTATGTAGCACTGGATCCAACGTTGTTTACAGTGGATTGGCTGGCGGATCATGGTTTGACGAGTATGGCGGAGCAAGCAACTACCTCTGTCTTACAAAGGACCCAATCTGGGGAGTTTACAACGAAAGCGCGACGAAACGTTCTAGACTCTATGGAGCGGAATATGAATATCCAACGTCGTTTGGGTTAGACAATAACAATGGTCAACCTTTACACGACCACGACGTTCCATGCGTTGTTTGCCAAAGCCAGACGATGACTTCGGTCGTCATGATTCCCGGAAGAAATCAGTGTTACAGCGGATGGCACGCTGAATACGCAGGTTATCTCGTGGCTGAGGATGACGAGCACACGGCGCGTACGGAGTTCATATGCATGGATGGAAGTCCGGAAGCAGTTCCAGGTGGAAGCGCACATCAGGGCGGAGCTCTGTTCTTCCAGGTGGAAGGCGTCTGTGGGTCTCTTCCGTGTCCTCCTTATGCTCCGAATCGTGAAATAACCTGTGTCGTTTGCACAAAATAAATAGAATGCAAGCATTAACAGTAGATATGTATTAGACTTTAATTCAGGATTCAGATTATGTCAAACTAAATGAAGTTTTGTTTAATACGTATCAATTGCTCATCAATAAAACCGTTGGAAATGATAATTATTAGCCTGCAATGAATTTATTTTCAGACATTTAATTGTTCACAATATTATTAAAACTAGCCAGCATAATTATGATTGTCAGTTGGGTAGAATGATTGCGTTGAAGACATTGATTCTGTATTAATAAACGAAATTATATTTAAAACACTCTTATGCTAATACACACATTTTTTATGCTTCCCGCTTAAGGGGACATTGTGCAGAAATGGTTATTCGAGACTCAAATCTTTGGAATTAGGCTAATGGTTGAAATGCCTACTGCCATATTTCACGTCCAAATGCTCCTTGACACCTTAATGAATGTAGCTTTTCAGGCAAGGAGTATCATGTAAGTGTAATTGGAAATGAACAATCCAACTGTTAGTGTCATTAAAATGCAGGTCTGGTTATAAGAGACGTGCAGGCGTACTATGTAACACTCTACATTTTAAGAGATATGTCACGCCAGAACCGATCACGTCTTTGCCAACTAAAAATCCTACATTTGTGATGCTAAGTTCTAAGGCAGATATATCCCTCTTTTCTTCTATCCTCTGTGACTCCGGGCATGTCCTACATGATCTTCTTCCACCTGAAAGTGTAATTGGTTACTCCCTTAGACCCCGCTCACATAATCTTGTGATACAGCGATGTGATTCGTTGATTTATAAATGGATTTCTCACCAGAATGCTTTATAGTTAACTTGCTTGACGATGATAGTTTAGTAATTATATTATAGTAAACTTGTAGTTTTAATTTGTTGTTTTTATTACCTATTATTACTTCGATGTATTATAATGATGTTCTATTTTGCGTTTGCAAGTGGAGTAATAAATAATTAAAATAAAATACTTAATTACTTACTTTATTACTCCATTTTTACTTCTTGCGCACTCTGTATGTGTTATAATTAGGCTGCTTTGCTTCCAAACCTTCTCAATTTCCGATTTAGGCCTATCGATAATTATTATAATTGTGTTCGGTATTCCCCACGTGCCAGTTCAAAGGTGGGGGATTTATCTTAAAACATGCAGGCAGATCCCGGGCAGAAACGCTGACGTATGTGTTTAATTACGCCAAGTAATAATGTAGGCCTATATTCATTGTTTGGAAATGTTACAAATCCATGTGACTCACCGCACCCAGTTACATGCACACATTGCACAGTAGTGGCAAAATTAGAGGTGGGTACACGCTACAGTCGCTTAGGCCTGGCTGCAGGCCTTTTCCCCGTACAATAAGCTTATAGGTTACACACATATTTGTGAGGCATATAGGTCTACACGCTGTATAGCCGCGCATACCTTCAATTAGGCTATAGCCCTGGTTACATGTCATATCAAATCAAAATCAAATTAAATCAATCAATTTTATTGGTCCATTTGTAACAACAGCAAGCACACCAGATCAGAAACAAAAGTTACACAAAGCATCTCAAGTATCACCAAGTTGTTAGACATTGATCAATCCAATAATTTAATTAGTTAGCATAAATTATTCAGTCATATGGCCAATAATCTCCTAAGGAGTAGGCTAGGTAAGGATTGCTTAAACCTAGTGATTCTAAGGTTAAGTGATACCAATAAAGACCTGGAATGCGAGGTTATAAAAAAAACTCGTGCAATAGTGGACACAAATTTAATGGAGACACAGAAGGGAGGAAATTCCGCTAGTAGGGCCCCCAAACAAACTATTGAATAATTTGATAGATACGCACCACAATTTGATGAGAAACAACCAAAGCAACAGCAGACGAGTAGAGCTAATCACAGTTAGCATAACATCACAGCAAGGAGACAGGCACATCAATCACACTATACAGAGGGAGCACATTTGAATGAAGTTGAAAACGAATTTTAATATCAGTTATGGGCATCTATTAGCCATTTTCGTAGGTTTATTTTAAATAGGTTAATATTAGGAGAAGCTTTAAGGCTTTGTGGCAAACTATTCCATAGCAAAAGACCCCTACACCTCATAGAAAATTTACGGGAGTTTGTCAAAGCGCATTAAATAGAAACAAATGAAACTAATGCGAGCAGAACTACGTCATCAATGGCCGGTTTCGTGTGACAGAGTTGCCCTCTAAATCTTCCCCGGGGACTCTATTTCGAAATAGTCTGGCCAGAGGATAAGTTTTAGAATAAATATATCGCCTCCCGGAGACTATAATATGAAATAAAATCTCCGGGGAAGAGAAAATTTCATCTACAGCTGATATAAAGGGTAACGGCCCGCTATTCCGAGGGTCCACTATTCCGAAGGTCCACTATTCCGAATGTCCGCTATATTTTGTTCGTTATCCTTGGTGGTTAAGGTTACAGTGGGTTAGGGTTATGGTTGGGGTAGGGTGGGTTAGGGTTGGGTAGGTTAGGATTAAGTTTAGGGTTATGGTTAGGGTTAGGGTTGGGGAGGGCTCGGGTTCGGGTTATGGTCATGGTTGGGTGAGTTAGGGTTAGGTTTAGGGTTATGGTTAGGCTTGGGGTGGATTAGGGTTAGGCTTAGGGTTATGGTTGGGGTGAGTTAGGTTAGGGTTATAATTAGGTTTAGGGTTAGGTTTTGGGTTAGGGTTCGGAATAGTGGACCTTCGGAATAGTGGACCCTCGGAATAGTGGACCCAAACCGATATAAAGTGTTTCCGTTCAACGCAAAATAGGCTACAGTTACATAATGTTGATTAATGGCCAGGTTAAACCCTAGTTTCCGTTGCTAACTTGTGTAGATCTACACGCTCTATAACCGTGTATAGTTTTGTATACCTTCAATTATTAGGCCTATAGCCCTGGTTACATGTCAAAGCACATTAAATATAAGCAAATGAAACTAACAAGACTACGTCATCGATGGCCGGTTTCGTGTGACACAGTTGCCTCTAAATCTTCCCCCGGGGACTCCATTTCGAAATAGAGTCTGGCCAGCGGATAAGTTTCAGAATAAATATGCCCCCAGACTATAATGATTATCTGAAATAGAGTCTCCGTGGAGAAAATGTTTCATCTACTGGGGAAAATAGTTTTTCGCTCAATGCAAAATAAGCTACAGTCACATAATAATATTTATACGTGTTTTGTCTTGTCTGAAAACTTTGTTCCAGTACTAGCGGAGTAATTATACGAAAATCGACACAACAAATTTTCACAAAGTAGAAACTTTGGAAGAGTTGTTAGGTAGGCCTATACCACACTGACGAAAATACCAAAGTTCCCATAAATCGGTGCCGCGCTCGAGCCACCATCTTGGAAAATGGCGGCATAAATTTGGTTTTTGGGCGGTAAATCCAGAACCGTCCAGGAAACTAAGAAATATAGAAGGGCATAAATAATCCTCATCAAAAGACAAACAGGCCTACGTTTTCTGCCTAACATTTATATCTGGGTTTAAAAATAAAAATGTTACAATGATACCGGTAGCCTAATGTAGTCATCATCGTGCATTTCAATGTGACGTTCAGAGTTATATTGTTGGACGAACAAAATTAATAGGCCTCCTGCGCTGCGAAAGATAATTTTTTAATGTCTAATCAATGAAGAAAGTGACAAAGTCCCTGGAAAGCAAAGATGCGATCAAGCAGCAATCTTGGAAAGAGGGGCATGCCTAACAACTCTGTGAAGTTTCTACTTTCTGGTAATTCGTTGAGTCGATTGATTTTTTTGCAAAATTCCTCTACTATACAGAGTTACCGGGGAAACATAATTTTAGCCAGGGGATACTCTGATTCGGTGGAGACTTTATATCGAGACACCGGCAAAGCTGAGGTTCTGAATGAAGTCTTTAAAGCACCCGTTACTGGTAATACAAATGGATGCTGTGTAGACCGCAACAGGTGAAAAAACTCCTCAGGACGTGCCTGGCATTTTCGCAATAGGTCTACAGAACGAAGCTGTGAAGCTGTTTGGGAACGTCGCCGAAAGGAACCCGAATCATCGCATCCAGTTTAATATTTATCTGATTTAGCTTTGTTACAAACTATGATGAACCCGCTAGGATGGGGCAGCATGGAGGAGCCTCGCGAACGAAATGGCTCGAGCTACCATATTTTATAGAACCTCAGAGGGCAGTTATTTATTTATTTTTTTAATTTTTTCCTCAACCAAAACAACAAACAAACATGATACAATTATGGCATTGAACAATACATTAACATAATTTGGTGAAGAAGGGGAGACCCAGAAGGGATGGAAAATCCCGCTAATAGGGCCACCCATATTTCATGTAAAATATAAAAGAAAAACATGACGGAACATTCAATTGTAGGAATATAAAGATCATGAGGGAGAGAGAAAAAAATGATTAAGCAATCGACATTTCTGTATACAACGAGAAAAACAATGTCATGGAACATTAGCATTCTCAATGCATCGAATGATTTTGAGCATCGCCTCAGTTTTTCGGAAACATGTTCTGTAGCTTTAAGATTGTCTTAGAGGGTTACATCCACGACTTGCATTGATGTCACCCTCTCAACATTGCGCATACGATCAGGTGTTAGCCGCCGTCTGACTATGTGCGTTAGTTTTCTCGCCACCGTTCGGAATTAAGTCGCAGGTTGTTCTGTTCTACCCAGCGCTCAACAGTGTTGCTCAATACAGTTCTGAATAACTGCCCACTGTGCCCAGAACGCAATTAGCAGAAATTGTTACAAATGGTACATGTACACTACACAAACCGAACAAGAAATACCAAACTACCATTATTAGAAAGCCATGAACACTGTAGTAATGATGCTGTTTTACTTAGTAGGCCTATTCCAGGAACAAAACATTTCGACATTTCACAGTGTCAAATTTTAATTTTAAAAATTCTGAAGAAAAAAATAGTCATTTAGTTGTACAAAAAGGAGGATTTGTGAAAATGCTAGCAGTAAACAATATCTAAGTTTATATAAATAAAGAGAAGATTCTGTGTGTCTGTCTGTCCGTGATGCATTTCAACAGTTTTTTTTAGCTTTTCACTACAAACCTTCACTACTGTGTCCGTCTCGGCATGGGACACCGAGTGAAGGGGTTCGCGAATCTCTGCCCCCATGGGGTCAGGGTGGGGGCAAAACCCTCATTTCCGCTACCTTTTCAGTCGTTGCCATGCATATTTTCACGCTTATTCACCTGAAACGTTATAGCTAGACAGATTTTTACACGGGTCACCTCACCTCCACCCAACACACACCTCAGAGGCCGGGTGGGGCAGAGGGGAGGGGTTTGGGGTGTTGGGGTAGGGGAGGAAACTTTTCCGAAAACCCAAATTTCACAGGTGGCGTACCGGTGGAAGTTGAAGTGTGGTGGGGTGCTGTGGGGTGGGGTGGGGCTGGGGGAGGAAATTTTCCCGAATTTTACGTGTGGCGTACCGGTGTGGGTCGGAGGGCGGCGGGGTTGGGTGTGGTGTGGTGTGGTGGGGTGGGGTTGTGGCCGGGAGATGGTCGAATCCTAAATTTCCCGAGCAACGCCGGGTACCCCAGCTACCAGTGTATTATATGATAGCAACAGACATTATTAAAATAATAGAATTGCCCGTCTCTGAATTGTCCGGTCCGAATTGCAAAAATAAACACACGCGTAAGTGGCTTTTTAAAACTGTTATTTATCTGGGGATACGATAATTATGGGGATAGGCCTACTTTATTTCGTGACACCGACACAATTACGTTAATGGTAGAAAATTATTTTATTCTGAAATAACTAAAAACAACGCACTTTTCAGTTTATGCAAATATGCCCAGGCTTAACCATTATAATCTCTTCGCAAGCCTGTAAAAATTTCGCCCGCTGAATATTTATATTAGCATAAACTACATTGGCTGATTTTTCTGCAAACTATAGGCTACTATAGCCTAGATGTTAAATTATTTATTTTTTATAGCTTGTAGTATTGTACAATGTATTATATATCACTCCATTGTTGTTGATGACATTGATGTTGAATAATAATAATAATATTAAGACATTGCGATGGAAACTGCAGAATAGTGCAAATTAACGATTTGTCGTCCGAGAGTCTCGCATTATTTGCAGATGAGTCCCGCGACAGAACTGTCTGCAAAAAATCTGAGAACCACTACTCTGCGCAACTAAATCTGATCACGTTAGAGATCAAGTCAGAATAGAATCGAATAAAACCCAATGTTTACATTTTGTTCCATCTAGATATCGAACGGCTTTACTTCGCATTGCGGTGAAACTTTGATACCGTTAAAATTATTATTGAAGTATTATTATTGAATTATTATTATTAAAATTATTGTCGAAGTATTACAAAATTATAGCAGACCTAATAACGATGGTAAAATAATGAGTTATCTATAGACCTTATCAATGTTTAACCCAAAGAAAAAATTACGCGATTTATCTTGGGCTACATGGACGGACATCAATCAATCAATCAATCGTAATTTATATAGCGCCCCTTAAAGGTACCTACTCAGAGGCGCTCCCGACCGACATCAAGCGAAAAAACAGTCTTCAACAGTTTGTGAAATTGAGAACAGCTTGGGAGGTGTCGCATAGTCAAGGGAAGTCCATTCCAGGTTGTTGGACCAACCATAGAGAATGAACGCCTGTGCATTGTTGCAGAGCGAGTGAAAGGAACCATTAAGTCACCATGGACAGCAGAGCGCAGTGCGCGGCGGCCTATGCAAGTGGAAAGAGGGAGGCAAAGCTCACATGTGACGACCAATGTCATAATGTTATCTTTAAGTACAGCTACTGTAAATTTTTCTCGTGTCAAGTGATTCTTGAAAACTTGCCGATTTATTAGACAAGTGATCTGTTGTTTTCTGATAAGCTATAGGCCTATACGTTGTCATAAATTAGAACACGTGTCAATCAAAAATATTTAAATGATGTTCAGAAAGATGCTCATCTAATTGTGCAGTTAATTTTGAATCTGGTCTTTCAGGTCATCCTTACAATCTCCGGTTGTGAAGCTGTTGGTCTACTTCCATTCGTTATGATGGCCGTGTACAGTTCGGTGAAGTTGGTGTCGTCGCGGCAACTTCAGCTCCTTTTCGTTGTTCCTGTCCTTCTGGTCGTTGCATTCGGTTCCGATAAGATCGAACATCCACCAGGAACAGAGGAAAGAGTAAGAAAAATATTGATTAATAAACCTAACCAGAGCCACGCATTGTAATAATAGATCTGTTATTGGAAGAAAATTGATTGCCATGGCTATTTTCAACATCCATATTGTCTGTGTCAACTGCACAAAACATCTTCCAATGGCACATAAAAATCAAGTCGCAGCCAGGTAGCTACGGGTGAATAAGGGTGGACAAGTAGGCCCAAAGTGTGAAAAACCTGAAAGAAAACTTAGTTGAGACAAACCTGATAACGAGCAGAACGAACAGATTCTGTGAGAGAAATTCAGCATTTTGATCTTACGACAGAAAATACTAATCGTAGACCTCACATTTCTAAAGCGATTGTCTACTAGGGTGGATCGGAAAAATTTTTTCCATCGTATCAGCTATTAAGAGTGAGGAAAAGTTGCCTTTGGTATACATAAGTGACTGTGTAAAATTGTTTATCATTTGGAAAACATCTTGGGGCTCCCCAACGAGATCATAAATCGTATGTACTACAATGGCGAAAATTGCATGGTTCACAGGCAGTTTTTTTAGCAAATTTCTGTCTACTCCTTGTTGGGCCTATATTTGCATCATGTTACAGCTGCAATGATCATAATCTATTGCAATATGCTTCTATTGTATTGTATAGAGTTGTATTTGATCATTTATATAGCGCCTCTCTCAGCAAGAATCTTTGAGAAGCTCTTCCATGCATTGCAAGCAATCCCAAGAGAAAGACAAGATTTGAGTTGAGACAAAATAATATGAGGAAAAACTACCAGAGAAAGGCTGATTGAACTGATGGTGGAAGAGGTCAAGCCTAGCCTATCAGTGGATCGAAGAAGACATAGCAAAGTGGCAGAGAGGGCGATGTATGAGATAACAAAGATACCTCAGACCAAGACCTGATTGCACCTTAAAAACCAAAGTAATAATTAGTTTGATTTGGCTACGACTTTGTGCATTCTGCTCTGCTTTTAAATGTATGGAATGAGTGATGAATGTGAACTAAAATGCGCCGATGTCTTGGTGTCAGCATGTATCAGAGTAACAGTTGTACCGACATTTCTCTCACACCTAGAATGGCCACACCTCCCTCTGGCCAGAAACCAGAAACGAGGAAATATGAAAATGTATCCAGTCTTTCGCACACCACAGGAGCTATGCTACCAGCATACGACAATGTAGGCCTAATGATGCGTGTGCTACCGAGCTTTCGACTAAAATCAAGCGATAAGAATACCGTATAGCAGTCAACGGTTGGGAATATTAATTTTGATAGTAGTAGGGAGGCCTAACATAAAGTCGGACATCAGGTAAAGTCGGACAAAATTTTCGCCGACCTGCCACGCAGAAGAGACTTCGATCACCAGGTGGCTGTATCATAGATTGTTTTTACAGAGGGTCCATCTAATGATTAAAACTTCCTAACCTTCAAGGGATCGTTGCCTAAATTTTAAGATGTCGATTATTTTCGATGCATGTCGATTTCTAGAGTTTTACAGGTTGACATAGTGAAACCCCTCTTTCACTGCTAAGGGTTTATGACAAATTTAATTGCTGAAGAGGAAGAGTTTCGATTTTTTGCATATTGATTACAGTACAATATATGTTTTGCGCACCTTGTTTGAGCCATATTGAATTAGTTTCATGGTTGAAACTGCAGTTGTTTGCTGTCCGACTTTGCCGGACAGGCTCTTGTCAAAGTCGGACACAACTAGTAAAGCCCTGCTGTGATGTGTCCGACTTTGACAAAACTGCGTTCACGATAATGCTTCATAGGCAAACCAAGGCTTGCATTTGGCAAAAAGGTTTCAAAAGAATAAAGAGAGACATCAAAGGCCAAAGGAAACTGTTTTATGTTTTATGTGTAGCATTATGCCTAGAGTGTAGGACATTTCCCCCCTGGACAAAACCCCCCCGGACAAAACCCCCCCGGACAATTCCCCCCCCCCAGGGTAGGACAATTCCCCCCTCCTGTCGAACATATTGCGTGTAAGTGGTATTACTATAAAACGGCGGTTCTAAGTGTCATAAGTTGGATTGATGAAAAGATATCTTGCTAGTTAGAAGCCGGATTGATGCAAAATAATTTTTACTGAAATGGAAGCTGGATTGATGAAAATATTCTTGCTTAAATTGGAGCTGGATTGATG
Organism: Lumbricus terrestris; assembly: GCA_949752735.1. Lineage (NCBI taxonomy): Eukaryota > Metazoa > Annelida > Clitellata > Crassiclitellata > Lumbricidae > Lumbricus > Lumbricus terrestris. The sequence goes on from OX457039.1 coordinate 65,824,356, forward strand.
AAAATATTCTTGCCTAATTGGAAGCTGGATTGATGAAAATCGTCTTGCTTAAATTGGAGCTGGATTGATGAAAATATTCTTGCTTGAATGGAAGCTGGATTGATGAAAATATTCTTGCTTAAATGGAAGCTGGATTGATGAAAGTATTCTTGCTTGAATGGAAGCTGGATCGATGAAAATATTCTTGCTTAAATTGGAGCTGGATTGATGAAAATAACTGTTATTTAAATAGAAGTTGGATTAAACGCATTTTTGACTAAATGGAAGCAAAGGGGGGAATTGTCCGGGGGGTTAATGTCCTAGGCTAAATCAGGGGGGGAATTGTCCGGGGGGGTTATTGTCCTGGGGGGTTTGTCCGGGGGGGGTTTTGTCCAGGGGGAAATGTCCGCGCCCCTTATGCCTAGGTTATTATATAGGCTATGGCAATGCTAACGACCTTCATGATTATTGTAGAAAAATAAGTGTAGTTCAAACGTTGACATAATGTGGAGTTGTGCAATGAAGACTCTACTACGGGGTCCAAAGAAAGACTAAAGGGGTTGAATCCCCGCATTTCAACTCCCACAGCACTTTTCACTCAGCCAGCGGTGCAATTAAAAAGGTCGTTGCCACAGATGGTCTGCAAAAAGTGTGCAGAAGAATAGCCTATGCACTATGGTGTCTCTGATGATTATTTTTTACTTGTTGGGAATGTTTCAAATAATTATTAGAAAAGTTCTTGTTCTTTTCGAATTTTTAATGGATCTAGATTAGGGTGGTTCCATCGACAATGGCAACTTTCGAAGTTGCTTCTTCTTTATTCTCCAACCCACCATTTGGTGACACGACTTATAGAGACTCTTTATCCAAAATATTTTCAGATTCCAAACGTATTTAGGACTGGCGCGAACCAATTGAAGTTTAGATGCTTGAGCATAAATTATTCCGGCAATTTCTTACTAATGAATAATGAACTATTTTGCTACTTACTTTTTAGTATAGAATTTGTCTTGGTCAGTAAATCAATCAGTCAATCAATTATTCAATCAATCAGAATTTATATATCGCCCCTTCAGGATGCCTACTCAGAGGCGCTCCCGGCCAAGATCAAGCGAAAAACAATCTTCGACCGTTTTTAAAACTGAAAACAGTTTGAAAGGTGTCGAATAATCAAGCTCCAGGTTGTTGTACCAACCACAGAGAAGGAATGGCTCTGCATTGTCAAAGTAAGAGTGAAAGTAAGCATTGAGTCACCACTGACAGCAGAGTGCAGTGCGAGGAGGCCTATGCAAGTGAAAAGTGGAAGGCAGAGAAGGACAAGATAAGATGGTGTCTACCCTGATAAACATCGCCACGCAAAAGATGCAGTTCTGAATTAAATGTGCTGCGGGAAAGGAAAGGCTAAACAGTAAAGTACCAAGTCAAGCTGCTACTCCAAGTTGCTTAGTTGGTAATGCCGCCAAATTTTTAAGACTTCCGAAAATGGCGTGTGCTCATTGTCGGAAAGAGAATTAGGTTGAGAGCTCCTAAGTTTAGCTTGCTGCCACAACAATTCTGAAATCATGTTGGAGAAGGTCTTAGGTCTTTATGATACATCCAGGTTTTTCCAATATGGAGCAATCAAGTCGCTTTAAAGATTTCCGGCCCATTATATATCAGGCCACCTTTTCCACACCCACAGAGGATGAACAGATGACGACCAGGTCCCATGGAAGGACGAAGTTATTGAGTTTGCGGTGATGGTTAGCCTACTGATGAACTTCTTGAGCTATCTGCCTTTTTTCTCGGTGACATTCCACCACATCGAATATGTTTCCGCTATCCAGCAGCTGTGCGTCGGGCTTTATGATGGCCAGAGTCATTTGCACATTTAGAATGTGGATGTTCCTCTCACAATATGAGCCTTGACACGGTCTGCTGCCAGTATCAACGAAATCACGGAAGTCTCGTGTCTTTCGTGTGGCGAACAAGTCTGGAAGTATCTGAAGGAAGTTTCACTCTTTGTGACTCACATAATATTATTATACCAAGTAGGCATACTGTTTCCAGAGCGCAGCGTCAACAGTTTCTCCCAAAGTGACACGAATTTGCTATCAATGCGACCCACCGAAAAGAACAGGGAGGTTTCCACAAACACGTTTAGTTTTCACTTCTAGGACTTGTCTGAGTTGCTGGTTGGGCTTGCGTTTTCTGACGATCATTTTTAAGTGGATGAGAAGAGACTCATGGCAATGGCCCTAAACGCCAACCAAGACGGCAACGATCTAGTTGGTAAAAATCGAATGACTGACAAATTCATCAGAAATCTTCATATTCTCGGCTACATTTTCATGACATTGTTGTCTTCCAATTTTTGCAGTCAATGTCTTAAAACTATTAAAAATTTACTCATTCCGACATGACTGTAGTAACATTATTTAGAAAATTAATTAAATTGCATACCTCAGAATTTGTGGTTGACGAGTATGCATTTATTACTAACATTGCCGTGTGCCGATGTCTTGATAAGTTTGATGAAAACCATTAGGAAATTATGAAAATTTCGTCAGTTCCGCGCCAGTCCTAAATATTAATATTTTCTTATAATTTTTTTCACTGTGACCTACTAACACCTGGCGTCAGCAAATGGTGGGTTGTAGAACAAATTTAAACCACTTTCATTTTTTAGAACCACCCTAATCTAGATTCATAGGTTTTCGTATGCTTAAGTAGTCGAGTTTTATATACGCCAAGGCCTAGTCTATTTGCCTGCTTTGCAATTAGGTGTTTTATGCTAGTCTGATGCTAGGCCCCTGAGATCTTTTCAATAAATGTAGGCAAGTATAATGACATCTGATTGATTTTACTTCAGCTATTTTCAATGTTCAATGTTATCTCACAGTTAAATTTGGCACAAATCTTGATGAAAATCGTTCAGTTTATCGATTGTCCGACTTTATGGTTCAGTTTATCGATTGTCCGACTTTAGCTAAATAAGGTCGAATCAGCAAATTATTGTCCAGGTTTACCAACCAAGGTGTCCAGCTTTACCCGAAAAACCGAAAAGTCAAATTTCGTCAGCTCGCTGTACATGGCACACTCCTGATCGAATTCATATACAATTGGCCAGGTTTAACTGAATGTATTAGTTGAATGAGATGATAAGCTATACAATAAACTTTACATCATCTAAATGTGACGCTCCGTTACGGAGTAACCTCGGTCAGAACAAAAGGGTGTCCGACTTATATGATACGACCCTATTCAGCCAAAGGTGAACAGATCTGGGTAAAAGGTTAAATGCTACCTGTGTCACATGTTTGAGTTCTGCAGTTCATTCGTGCTTACTATGACAAGTAGGCCTACAAGAGGCTTTGTAAATTATAATAACAGATTCTTGCGGCATACATCGGGGAGGTGTACCAACAGAGGTGGTTCAGTATCAGAGCTAAGCCAGGATGAAAAGATGGCGCAATTTATACATTTGCTTCTTTTCATCCAGCTTTTCCAGTTACCGGTAGGCCTACCTTACAATCGCTACAAAAACATATTACTGAGCTTGCAATACAATCTATAATGCCCATTTTGTTCATCTGGAAAATCTACTTCTTTCCATTATTACAGTCAGCGTGAACATAGAGTTTGTTGCATTCTTAAGGTATGGTCATCAACTTGATTCATTAATCTGCAGGGCGATAATAATATTCGAATTAGGTATAAGCTAATTACCAGAAGTGAGGTATGACGCACCTGAGATCTACCACTTGATCGACTGGCAATTCTCTTACTGCTGTAAGCATCTGAATGATTAATGACTCCCGATCTCACCTCTAATCACGTAAAGATCCTGCTCGTAGCCACTATGTCTCAACATAGCTTAGCTCATAGGTGGACCAACTGTGACTTCATCGATAGCATGATACTGGAGAGGATTGCATCTACATCTCTTCGCTGCTGAGAGACCTTTCTCATTATTTTCACAAGCATGTTATGCTGAGAACACTTCTGAACAGCTCTTCTGTGAGAAGCGCTTTACAAATGGCCAGGATATCATAAGATTACAGGTAGATTAGATTATTTGTGACCAGCTGTCCCATGGTTGACTTTCCTACATGTATTATGCAAGTTACCTCATAATAGGCCTACGTGTGAAAGGCTAGCTGTTTCCAGCTAGTTAGAAATTGTCATCAGCGGTTTTATTGTGGCAAAATCGTTACATGGCTTTATCGCATTAGGGCATTTTATCGATCAATAGTGCCAACATTTGAGAAAATTGATTTCTAGTCGTGTCTTGTAGCCTAAACGTTGTTGCAAATATACATTGCCTACATGTTATATGCACAATAGTTATGCACAAACATGTATTCAATGATTTTTATACGTCATTTGTAATGCAAGACGTTGCCACGTGTGATGATTCACGATTATCCATAAGATTTCCAATGCCCTTATACTGTACCTCATAGAGCAAAACTTCAAAGTTTTCGGGGAGCCTCAAGATGTTCCACAATAATTACCAAATAATTACTGTGTGCTTCTTATACCAAAAGGCAACTTTCCCTCACTCTTAATAGTACTTGTCGAAGAAAAAATATTTAACTCTAAGACTTGCCTTTTCATTCTTCACTGAATAGTGAATACTCACTATTCACTAATTATGATTAACCGAAGAGAAGACAATCATGCGTCCTCCATAGACGCTTTATTTCTAATAGGCCTAACTAAAACCCATGTCACAGGTTACATATGCCATTCGTGTATTCCATTGAATAAGCTTACAATTTATAATGTATTAACAGTGCGTCAGCTATGATGATTTCATCAGTCTGCAGCAAGAAGTAAAAGCCTTACGGACTCAAAGAGCAACCTTCGAATGGACCGGTTAGACAACTAATATCAATTATTAATAAATTATTCAAAAACTGTCTTGAAAATATTTTTGTGCTGATGACAAGTGCTCGAATTATGGTTTATTTAGTTTTAGTTCTCAGATAAATTTTGGTTTTTATCTTAGTTCTCCATTATGACTATTACTTGCACTGCTGCTAAAAACGATGGTGACGATAGCCTACCATAAGATGCCTTTGTCCGATTGAAAGCAGGCTCACATTTCCAGAGAATTTAGCATGTTTCACCCCACCCGGTTGGTTTCACAGTTTAATTTTTTTCTTTAATGGGATAAGTTAAGTGCACGTCTGTGTGCAAGAGTAGCGTGTAAGCAACCATAGCCTATTGCTTTTGGTTCCATGACACTTAATCCCGGCGCACTTAATCCCGCGACAGTTAGTACCGGTCAGTTAATCCCGCGACACTTAATCCCGCGACCAATTAATCCCGCGACAATTAATCCCGCTGACTTTCAATCTCGCCACAGTTGATCCCACCGGCATATTATCACAAGACGTTTAATACCGGGTCACTCAATACCACGACAGTAAAATAGCAATCCTAACCCTCGGGCTACCAAGGGAGTGGTATAACCCCCCCCCCCCCGGTTTTTCCATCTAAAACTTTTTTCGTATGAGGTACCAGGGGTGTGGATAGCACCCATAGATTTTCTAGTTTATCTTTTCCGTCAATTAATACGAAGAGACACAAATAATTATACCATTCTATAATAGCGGGAATTACGAAGCATCACAGTTTGTTTTCCTTTGCAACTATAGGCGAAATTCGCCTCCGTGTCACTGACAGTTTGCCTTATCATAAACATTCCATAGTCGCTTTAAAATCCTTTATAATGATTGTGCATGTATGTTTATATATCGTTTATCCGCTGTAAGTACAGATGTACAACAACAAAACCCGAACACAGAGGTAGGCCTAAGCGCTGGTATACAATAGGCGACATTATCAACGCGCCTGATTTTAATCCAATCGGTTTTGGGCGCGCGGTTTTGATCAGATACCAGCCAGCGTGTATGGTTTTCAATCAATCAATCAATCGTAATTTATATAGCGCCCTTCAAGGTACCTACTCAGAGGCGCTCCCGGCCGAGATCATTATTATAATTATTCGTTTAATGGTAACAAAAACTGGTAGACACACCGCTATCAGGTAGAAAAGCAGTTTATCAAATACAATATAGAATGTCTTTAGCCTTGTCTGTTGGATTTGTCTTGGGATGAGAGCACAAAATGACGGAAATTACAAAAAGAATGATTCTATGTTTATATAAGCTACTAGGCCAATGAGACTAGACAATTTATCATCATTAATGAGCATTGAGCATAGGGTGCGTTTAGATGCCTTTAGGTGTCCTGCGTATTTCACACCGGGACGGGCTCAAACAGTGTCCGCTCTAAGACATAGGCCTAGGCCTATAGAATAGATTAAGGCACAACTGCTTGGGGCTCAAAATGTTCTTAATTACGACGACGTAATAGTTTTTAGCTTTAATGAATTTTCCTATAGTTTATGGCACAAATTATGTGTTCGAGTGTTGCGTTTTCTGTTCACAGAGTTACACCGCATGGTTTGAATACAGAACCTACAATAATTATTATGGCTAGCCGAGGTTTTAGGCCTACTTCAGTAGAATCATGTCTTTGGGCACGGTAGGCCATATAACGTTTTGGCGCCGTCGTTTCGGCGCTGGTATCGCATGACATAAACTCCCTTCTAAATGTCTCCCATGGAGGCTTTGTTTCGAAACAGTCTCCCCGTTCAGCATGAAATGGACTACAGTGGGAAACAATTTATAGATGAGCAGGTTGAACCGTTAGTTTACGTTGTTAAATTATTTGCACGAGAATATAAATCTATACTTTTAGACTACATCAGAAAAATTCTTCCAATGCAGGCCACAGCCATGGGAAGACTCTGTTTGTGGGGAGACTTTGAAACGGGGGTAGGCTCTATATCGCGACAACGGCTGTTTTTCTTGCTCAAGGTCGGCACACAGTTCTACGACTTATTTTTTATCAATCCAACTTCTTTTAAAATAATAATGATATAATTATCATCAAGGCAAGTCCGATTTAATGAATAATCTTTATCAATCCCACTTTCATTTAAGGTGAAATAATTTTCAGCAATCCAACTTCAATTTATCTGACGACATTTTAATTAATTCATCTTCCATTTATAGATGAATTTTTTCGGTCAAACCAACTTCTATTTGGACCGATAGGAATGCCACCCATCCGGCTTCAATTGGGTTTCATCCAGCTTCCTTTGGCAGGAACAGTTATTTCCTCAAATCAAGCATCAACTTTCACCAAGAATTAGTTTTATCAATCCAGCTTTCATTTAGGCAAACATTTATTTTCGTAAATAAATCCCGGCGCCAAAACGTCCGGCGACAAAACGTCCGGCGACAAAACGTCCGGCGACAAAACGTCCGGCGACAAAACGTCCGGCGACAAAACGTTCTGTATCGCTTTGGGCCTTGGTGACGGTAAAAAGAGCCATGTTTGGTTTTGGGAGAGACAGATCTCATGGACGGTGCAAATCAATTAGGTTTCTCTTCAATTCAGTTCAGTAAATCGAAAACAATGCAATGTATTTTAGGTGGCGTTGTCTACACCAGGTGGGGTCGTACCGTATGCAACACTGGATCCGACGCTGTTTACGATGGAGTGGCTGGCGGATCTTGGTATGACGTGTATGGCGGAGGAAGCAACTACCTCTGTCTTCCAAAAGATCCAATCTGGGGAGCTTACAACGAAAGCGCCACAAAATATTCTAAACTCTACGGATCAGAATATCAATCACCAACTTCCCTTGATTTTGGAAATAACAATGGTCAATCTTTACATGACCACGACGTTCCATGCGTTGTTTGCCAAAGCCTGACGAAGACTTCGGTCGTCATGATTCCCGCAAGAAATCAGTGTTACAACGGATGGCACGCTGAATACGTCGGATATCTCATGTCGGCGCATTCCGAAGAAAATGGGCGGACGGAGTTCATATGCATGGATGGAAGTCCGGAAGCAGTTCCAGGCGGAGAATTAAATCAGAACGGAGCTCTGTTCTACCATGTAGAAGGCGTCTGTGGGTCTCTTCCGTGTCCTCCTTATGTTCCGGAGCGTGAAATAACTTGTGTCGTTTGCACAAAGTAATCAGAAAGTGGACACGTCATGTGCTCTGATTAATGGAAACGCGTAGAATAGTTTATAAAAAAGTAGCCTTGGCCTAAACATTATCTGTACCGGTAGACATGTATTAGACTTTAATTGAGGACTCAAGGGACGGCAGTCCAAATGATTTTTTACCAATACAAACCCACATAAACAAAACGCTGGAAATGATATTACCCTGCAGTTAATTTAAAGACATTTTCTGTTTTTCATAGTTGTTTTAAATTATGTGTAACCTGCATAAGATTGCAAGCTGGCTGCAATGACTGCGTTGAAGTGAAGACATTGATTCTGCTCCGCTTTAAAATTAAAAAACGAAATCGTATTTCAAACACTCGTATGTTAATGCGAACATTTTATAACGCTTCCCTCTTATAAGGCGCCATTGCCTAGATATGGCTATTCGAGACATAGATCTTTGGGGTAAGCTATGGCTATAATTATACCCATTAGGCTACGTAATTAGTTCACGCCCACATGCCCTTTGTCCTTGACGCCTTAGTCAATGCAGATTTTCAGGCAAGGAATAGGTCTAAGATGAAAGTGCATTTGGAAATTAAGTTTGTATATATCTGTTATTGAACCCAACCTAAAAACATGTATGGTCAATGGTCATAGAAGGAGTGGATCAGCTAGTGGTGAAAATATAGCCTGCCTGTAGGCCTACACTCTACACGCTAAGACATAGGCTATAGTGTCACACCAGAGCCGATGATCTATTAATCACTAAATTTTGCTTACTTCTGGCGACCTATCGTCCTATGAATGTAATGCTACAATTCCTATGCTTCGATTAGGCTACCCTCAATTGCCGATTTACCCATTCTCGGAATTCCCAGATGCCAGTTGGAAAGAAAGTGTGGGCTTTATTTCAAAACATGCAGGCAGAACCCAGGCTGAAACACGGGCGCATTCGCTTAATTGCGCAGGTGACAATATATAATTCGCTTCGTAATCGCAATCACAACAGTGGCGGCGCCAGGATTTCAGTTTCGGGGGGCTGAAGCCTCGACCGAAATCTCGCGAAAATTTTCCGTTTTCGCCGCCAAAATTTCTGACGACCTTTTTTTTTTAGTCATCGACCGAAATCTCGCGAAACTTTTCCGTTTTCGCCGCCAAAATTTCTGACGACCTTTTTTTTTTTAGTCGTCAGCCCAAAATCTTGGATATTTCACTGTACAAAATTTCGAATGGCCCTTTTTAGGGGGCTGAGCCTCTTGTAGGGGAGCTTAGCCCCCAGCCCTCCCATAGCGCCGCCACTGAATCACAATCTCCAGATTTCTACAAGACCCGCAAAAGCGAAGTCGCGGCAACCAGCTTAATAGCTTATTTACAGACGCGTTTACTTAAATGAGACAAATCCAAATGACTCACCGCACCCATCGAAAAAGCGCTTCTTTCGTTCTCTGTCTTCATCAGGTATGTTCAACGACGCCACCCATCTATAATTTTATTCTGTGCGTTTCTCTTCATTCTAGCCTACTGTAGTCTTCCTTCGCTATCGTCCAGTTCAGAAGCATCGTTCGAATGACGAAAGCCTCTAGGTCTATATTAGGCCAATATTATTGTTATATTATTATTATTATTATTATTATTATTATTATTATTATTATTATTATTATTATTATTATTATTATTATTATTATAAATACTATTGTTATTCGACAAAATCTGGTTTGACAAAAGAACCGCGGAAGGCCACGGCATTAAAGTGCTGGACGGTAATCGACAAGCGCTGGAAGAGATAGCAAGTTTCTCTAGAGTCTCCAGAAACTTGAGAAAGGCGTCTTCCTAGGTCTTTTACAAAATCAAGACCGTCTTCGTTGATGGGACCCAGGGTCTCGACGGCCAGCGGCACAAATAAGTGGGTTTTCGACAGTTCACTGTACTTCGAATTCTTTCTGGTGGCTGCCATCTCAGCCACCGCTCCAGCTGCAACCGACGTTGAATTAAGGTAGGAAGGGGCCACGGTGTCAGTCACTGTGACGTCCCAAACGAGACTACGGCCTCCGCGCCAAGGAACTAGAGTCGACCCATTGGGACGCTTTCCGTCCGACCTCATCAAACCGGTTGGCTCTTTGATGTTGGGAACGCCTGCACGAGTGAGGCCACTATTATTATTATTATTATTATTTTATTATTATTATTATTATTATTATTTTTTTTTTTTAAATTTATTTATTTTATTTTTTTTATTTATTTATTTTTTTTTGCCCTGAGGTACTTCGTTCCCCCAGGGACTTACGAGTTTATAAAAGCAATGCATCTGGAACGATTACATCTCATCCATATCGGGCGTGGGTCTGATGAAGGTGCTCCTAAAAGCTACGGCGTTATGACACAATCATTTATTATTATTATTATTATTATTATTATTTTATGACACAATCATTATTGAAAGACCAATCAAGATTAAAAACCATACTAAAATCAATTATTATTATTATTATTATTATTATTATAATTATTATTATTATTATTATTATTATTATTATTATTATTCCCGTACCCAAAAAGTTGATGTGCGCCAAGTGACATTGAAATGTGACTCTGAGTCGCGGATAATCAACCGCATGAAGATTCGGTCAGATAACAATGCATTGGAAAGTCAAAAAGAAATAGTGATTTTTGAGCCGGTTTTCGATGGAAGTGAATTTCAATTACGAGGTCTAAGCGAAAGTCGATCCCATTTCCTGACGTAGAATCATGAAATGCACACTATCCCAGAGTTGTTCCGGATAGGGTCTTATCTAAAACTTTATAATTGGTGATCGCAGGCATAGAAGAGGAATGCAAGGAGTTAGTGGTGACTGAAGATAGAGAGGTGAATGGATGCTGAGGTCAAACAGGCCAATTTAAATTTTATCCTGAATTCAACAGGATGCAAATGCAATTATGGGAGCAAGACCGAAGAGCATATGCTACAGTGAGATGTAACTTAATATAATATTACACAAGAATTATAATTGAAATATTCCTATTCATATAGAGAGTCAATCCACAGCTAAGTTTCCAGAATTCTTTACGGCCAGCACATTTCGATATCTATGCGCGAGAGCCGCAGCAGCGAGAAGAGAGTCTATCAATAAATCTATCAATCTATGATCTATCTATCAATCAATCATTCTATCTATCAATTAATCAATCAATCTATCAATCAATCAATCTTTATTGGTTGACCATCGCGATCACAATAGCCTACAAGCACGCGATTAACAAATTCGCATGAAGGTCATCATTCTTTCAATCAATAGGTAAACTCAAAGCAACATAAGCTTATGGTTCCGCAAGACAGACCTTACCTTAGGCCTTAGTCTTTCCCATGCAGGACTACATACACACATCCGCATATATATTTATCATAATTATATGTGTCTGTGTATGTATATATATAGATATATATATATATATGAGCCATATCTTCATTATCTTAGTCCCTCTCGTGCAGGGCTGCACATCGGGCAACGCAGCTTCTCCAGTTTCCTCTGTCCATCGTCACCTCTAAGCGTCCTCCCACGTCATCTCCATACACTGTATATTATCCTCTCGTATGGTCTTCTTCCAATTCTCCCTTGGACTCCCTCTCCACGCATCCATTCGGGAATTGATTTCTTTGACTGATTGGCTCTCCCATATCTTCGTCCATCCGTATCATGTGTTCCATCCAGTTCTTTCGCTTTTTCCTTATGATATTCTCCAGTTTCTCTTGACCCGTTCTTTCTAAACAGGGTTGCCCTATTTTCCTACAATAGTCATTAATCAATTATTATACATGTACATTGTCACCATTTTATAATAGGCCTACGTCTTCAGACAGTCATAATAATTATTATGAATAATATATATATATATATATATTGTCAGCAGTTGATTTACTGGGAGCTTCAGGTTCCTCGCCAGATTGACGAAAGCACACTAAACGTAAACAATCACGGAGTACCTCGGGTAGTCGATGAGGCACCTGACTATAAGTCCACATCGGACGACCCACTTAATTGTCAGATATTATTTCTAATTCGAGGTTACCGACAGTATTACTAATAAGGGAATATAATACGTCAGTGCTGATTAATAATCATGGGATCTACGTAGATAAGTCTAACAATGGCATGTCTTTGTTGCATCTTCCTGCTTCTATTAGCATATCGAGAATAAGATTAAAAAAATCATGTGAAACCCCGTAGTACAATTACCTCAACAGCTTCGTCATCACATGCAGTTGTCTCAAGTGTTCTAATCTAAAGTGCACTTCAGTCGATGCATTGGGTTGAGCCATAATACACTGTGTCCGGATGAAAAGTAGAACATAAAAAGTGTCATAACTCGGTCAAAACGTTTAAAATAATTATTTTGGAAATTTTAAATACAGCAACAGCGGCCATATTGACACGAGATCCTAAAGCCGATTAGATATATTCGTGAGTTTGTCAAATTTATGAGCGTTTGAGATGCAGCACCGAAAAAATGGACCTTCCAAGATTCAAAAGCTGATAGGAAGCACATTCAGGTATTATAGCCTAATGGTGTTCAAAATGTCCTTTTTGTTCACGAACACACAACCGTAGTCGTAGTAGTGTAGTAGGCTACTGTCCCGGGAGACACTCGGCTTCATATATACCCGCAACCTATAGCAGTCCAGACCTCGATCCGGGTACATGTAACCTACAGGAGGAGCGCGTTTTTTCGTTCCCGTAGGCCTATTCATGACATCGATAATCGTAGGTCGCGTCTGATTGAAGAGTGGCAGCTGTCTGACCAGATGATCATCGACCGGACCATCAATCAGTAGCGGAACACAAGAAAATAAGACTTAATTATTTATTTATGACCTGCGACTATGTATATAATTTCAACTTACAGGATTACAGCTTGATCCAATTGGAAATATCGCGTTCCAGTGTCTTGTCAATGGCAATTGCATTGATTTTCTTCATTATAGACCCCATCTCAGATTTCAAGAGCATTGAGCTACCTCTAAACGTTCATACATGTAGATTACAATTTTGATGCAATGTTCACTAAGACAAAAGGAACACAATTATCTACTACACAGTCAGTCAATTAGGAAAAATAATTTTTCTCCCATTGTGACATGATTCATCCTAACCCATACCCAACCCAACCAAACCTTAGCCCACCCCACTCCACCTCCATTCCACCCCACCCCACCCGCCCCACCTCACCCCACCCAACCCCACCTTCTGGAATAAATTTTGGTTTTTCCTTCCATCCACCGTTCAACATCTTCTAACACTTGCCCTACCCCGGTCCCAAACCATACCCCACTCCATCAAACTCCACTCCTTCCCCACCACGCCCCGCCGCCCCACCTCACCCACCCAACCCCATCTCTGGAGTAAATTTTGATTTTTAGTTACACCCACCATCTAATGTCGCCCCACACTTATCCCACCCCTGTTCCACTCCATACCTAACTCTAACAAACCCAGCCACTACCCCAACTCGGCCCCACCACGCCCTACCAAACTCCACCGAACTGGAGCAAATTGTGGTTTTTCCACCCTATTCCGCTGTCCAACCCTGATTCAGATCCGCCTAGACCCCGCCTCCACATGCCTTCACGCCACCCCATTGCTATCCAATCCCTAACTAGCCATAACCAGCCCCCAATTCTCTAGGTATATTTCTGTTTTTCCTCTTTTCCGCCCTAACACCCAAACCCACCCCACTCCACTGCCCACATCATCCACCCACTCCACCACGCCCCACCACTCCCCACCATGCCCAACCAAACCCCACATCACCCCCAACCCGTCCTTAACCAACACCCACCTTCTATGGCAAATATTGATGTTCGCCTTACCCCGCCGTCCAACCCTGACTCCACCCACCCCACCCCCCATTGCCCTCACTCCGTCCCCTACCACACCCCGACCCTCCGTTACCATCCAATTTCTAACCAGCCGAACCCAGCCCCCCAGTGGCTGCGGTAGATTTCGGTTTTCGCCCTCTCAGCTCGGCCCAACTCTATGCTTGGTTCGTCGTATTGTATGGTACGAGTTATCTCGTACCTGGCGGTGAACGTGTTAAAATCGTACTGTTGTGGACATGTATTAATAACTACAGGTAGTACAGGTAGGCCTATTAAGGGTCATTTGGAAGAATAATTGCCATCGTGAAAAATTGCCACGGGATTAACTCTCGCGGGATTCATTGTCGTCGGGATTAAGTTAGATGTCCGGAATTAACTGTCGCGGTATTAGGCTAAGTGTCGTGCTATACAGAGATCAAGTCAAGATAGATTCCGACATAAACCAATGTTTAACTTTGACACCGCTATAATTAATATTTTGTCAACGTAGGCCCTATAAGAAAAGTATAGTAATAACGGCAGTGAAGCACGCCTATAGGCCTATTATGAGTTAGGGCTACGCCATGTTTAACTCGAAGACACATTTCTCGATTTATCTTACATAGACATGTGAATAGCAATGTCATATTCAATCATAGGCGTAATTTTCTTTTGTGACGCGATGGTTTCCTGTCAACAACACCTATAAAATAGGTAGTGATTGTCACCACCACTTTGTGTTCATGAAAAGAGAAATATTTTTAATATGATAGCTTTTGGCTATTCAGCGTATAGGCTAGTAACAGTGGCGTAGACAAGGGGTTTAGGGGTTAACACACCCGCCCATTGGCTTAGGACAAGTTTTTTAAAAGGTTATTTTATCCACTTAGCCTAATTAAGAAAAACAAAAAAGAAGTTTGGAGTAACATTGTTTGCCTTGATTTATTCTCTTTGTTACTGTATTTCCTTTTTATTTACTGTTATATATCTATACTGCTGGGTTAGTGTCAGGAAGGGCATCCGGCCAGGCCATAACCCCCATCGTAAATTCCTGGCTACGCCACTGGTTAGTATTTATGCTTTGTTAAAATGGCAATGGCGGCAGAGTTCATAGGGGTTTCTACAATCCACAGTGTGTGTTCACTGTCCACTGTAGGCTTCACTCTCATTTACAGTGGTCCTTACGTAGGCTATGTCTGTTTTTCTGTAATTAGGTGAAGTCATCAACTTTGTTGCAGTCCGAACTTGACACTACAAAATCGAGGTTTTAAAACGGATCAGATTATCACATTGTGAACAGCGCTGTTCGACTTTACCGGTAATCTAAAGTGGCGGGTAAAGCATGCTAAATTGAGTGTTGCCACTGAGGTTTAATAAATAAACCCATATTTCCATCTGAAAAGAAACCCAGAATAATTCACAGACTATTAATATATATTCTAGTCAATTTTAGACCCTTCTGTTCAAATAAACTTGGATTTCGCTTGTTCGAGTGAGGGTTAGCAAAATGTTCGTCAAATGATCGAATCAAATGTAGTTACAACTTAAAAAAACTGTCGATTGTCAAGTTGTCAGACTATTATAATTATAAACAATAAGCCAGCTAAATCGATTATGCCATGTGCGCATGCGAAGCGGGTCGGTCGAGCCTACAGGAATTGCAAACACACAGAACGCGTGGGTTAAGTTTACGAAGTTTTGAAGTTGTCCGAAGTTTTTGGTAAAAATTTCTTAATGCATCAACAATCCAACGTTTTGATTTACCTAGAACATATACTCTACAACAACTCTAGACCACTTCCTGATTAGTTGACCTGACCTAGGCCTATATGCATTATGCAATTAGGCTAATGCAATTATACATGTTAGAGATGTCGATAGGCCTACCGCTCGACAAGGATGAGTGACTTTACCTATAATCATTTTGATAACATTGAGATGTCGAAACGGCTTATTCCTTTGCAGAGCTATTCTTTTGCGTCACCAGGTTATACATTATTTGTGAATTCTCAATGTGAGATATTGAGTGTGGAGTTTAAAATTAAAATTGGTGGAACAAAAACTATGTAGCACATACAACCAGTAGCCTATACATTGAATTTAACAGAATATTCATGTATTGTAAATACAAATGGTAAACTAACTAAAATAAACCCGACTTTTGCCCAACGCCCCCCAGAAACCTAGACGAAGGTAAAAAAAAACTCAGATCTAGTGGGGAAAAACCAAGCTGTGGAGACTAAATTTGTATTTGAGAGAAGGGATTGGCGTGGAGGAATGCGAAGGAATGTAGCAGATGATTAGCGACCCCGGCTATCTGGGTAAAGTTACGCCCGTGATGGTTATATTTTAGCTTTAGGTACAGGTACTGTAAAAGTCTTCTGTCTCAAGTGGTTTAGTATAACTTCCTGAATTTTTTAATCTGCCGCATTGCTATCTTTAAATAGGCCTACAGCTATTGTAAAATTTCTTTCGTGTGAAACGATTCTTGAAACTTGCGGATTTATTATACAAGTGATCTGTTGTTCACTGATGTTCACTGGTTTTTCTAATAATGTATAGCCTGCAGCGTAATTATTATTAGAACTCGCCGGGTCAATCATGAATCATAGACTATATCGTATGATTATATAAACAATGCTCTGAAAGATGCTGATCTAATTCTGCAGTTAATTTTGAATCTGGTCTTTCAGGTCATTCTTACAAACGCCGGTGGGAAGTTGCTAGACTATACTTCCATTTATCATGAAGACCCACTACAATTCGGTGAAGTTGATGTCGTACCGGCAACTTAATTGCCTTCTTGTTGTTCCTTTCCTTGTGGCTGCTGCATTCGGTTCCGATAAGATCGAACATTCATCAGGAACAGAGGAAGGGGTAAGAAAATATTGATCAATATTGCAAACTTAACCATAGCAACGCATCGAAATAGATTTTCTTATTGTATGGAAATTAAATACCGGTATTATTTTTGTCATCTTTATTTGCAACTTTCATAGATACGGTTCAGTGTTCATTCAATGACGAACGATGGTTCTGCTTTAGGTATAACCCATCTTCATTTCAACTGAAACATTCGCCCATAATATTAGAGAGGAAACCTGGGAACCAACTTTATCTTGCTTTCCTTCACTCGAACATAGACCAACAATAATTATTAGTATGGATCCATTGTATAATAGTAGTCTGGAGATGTTTTCGTCCAGTTAATAGCGAGTTCTAACATAGGCGCTGCCTGGTCCGAGTTGCGTAAGGACAGGACGCCAAGATTAAAGTACATTGAAGCATGTCAGTAAAGAGAGTTTAATACCGATCTGTGAACCATTACGATCCCTAATGGGATTCTCTTCTCAACGGTGTCTTCCATGATCCTGAACCAGAGCCCTGCGCCGACATGAGAGTGTCGGCGGCGGCGCGCCGGTCATTTTTTGTCGGCGGCGGCGGCGCGCCGACAAACAAAAATCGGTGGCGGCGGCGCCCTCAAAATGTCGGCGTCGGCGGCGCAGCGCGGCGTCGTGAAATTACTGCTCCAGCGTCGCATACTTATTTTGAATGTTGTTACACAAGAACCCTATATTATCAAGATAAGCGTGTTCAGTCATTATTTTGTCGATTATCTTGTCTTAAGTCAATATTGATTAGAAACAATTATTCTCTAAATTAACGTTTTATTACAAAATTCTGCAAAGGCTTGATAAAAAACCCATGACAACGTTTTAAAATTCAGGCCTTCAGCTTACGTAACCTACTAATAGATATTAAAGAACTGTTTGCGCAGTGGCGGCGCTACCTGCCTATTTTACTTTTGACCTACCTTATGATACTCCAAAAATAAATTGTTTTTTTTTAAATATATTTTTTACATTTAATTTCTTTCACCTGCCGAATGAGGCCCATTTTCTTGACCCAATCTGTTTAAATTGCATAGCTGCACGCATACATACATACATAGTACATACATACACACATGCATGCATACATATACATGCATACACACATACATACATACATACATACATACATACATACATACATACATACATACATACAAACATACATACATACATACATACATACATACATACATACACACATACATACATACATACATACATACATACATACATACATACATACATACATACATACATACATACATACATACATGTTGTGTTTGCGTAGAAATATTTGTCTGCCACAAAATGGGAATTATCGTGAATGAATACATGTAATCTCGTCAAAAGATGGGGTGCTTGCAGTTTTTTAATTTTACCTTATCAAAGCCCACTGATCAGAATTCACCATCTTTCCTGATTTATCGTTCAATAGTACAAAGGACTTCCACGCGAAGCTCTTAGCGTCTTCTTTAAACCCACCGATTTACCATACACAAGTCTTTCGATCTAAACAAGCCAGGTAATAATAAGTTACACTTGTTTTATAGGAAAAATGTCTTTCTTTTCCCAATCGGATCCCAATTGTGAGATGCTGCTAAAATTGCTGACAAAATAGGATGTATTGACCAAATGCCTAACATTGCTCCATTGTGCATTTGGACAGGCCTATTAATTTTCGAAAGCTTAATTACCAATTTCACATAGGTCACGTACAGCGTGGGAGTTTGATACTGGTTGGAAAATTTGGAATTAGGTCATAACTGGCCGGTAATGGAAAATCACAAACCTGCAGAAGCGACCAATCACCTACATAAATATTATTGCAGAGCGCCACATCTTTGCAAGTGATAGTAACGTGTATCGTAATACTAGAGGCCAGATGGCTCTGTTCCATCCTAGCGTACGGTCGGACTATCAGGCAAGAAGGCACACACGGCATAATAATTCACTGCCGACCTCGAGTTCTTCTTACCATCGTTGCTGCCGTAATTCAAACCGAACCACAAAATCAACAAATGCTTAAACGTTGAGCGCACTGTTCCAAAAGTCAAAACGAATAGGCAACATCATAGGTTTCATAGCATTGACGCAAATCGCCAGGAAAATCAAAGTAGATAAGAAAAAGAATCTATTTCGCACTGACGCAACAATTTTTTTCACGAAATCATGCAAGAGTTGAAAAATGCAACAAAAAGAAATAAACGAGTCAACGTGGCATCGGCGGCGCGCCGACAAATTTTCGGCGGCGGCGGCGCCGGCGCGCCGACCCAAAAAAATTGGCGGCGGCGGCGCCCAAGACTTGTCGGCGGCGGCGGCGCGGCGCGGCGCGGCGCGGCGCGGCCGGCGCAGGGCTCTGTCCTGAACACGACAGGCGTCATTCTGTGGCGCTGTCGTTGGTGGACACCGGATACTCCGGTATATCCGGTACGTATATCCACCCGGGACGGTGCATCAGCAATATGGACTGCTCACAGTTTGATCCTGAAGACATTCATCACCAAGTCATATTTGTTTTGTAAAATGGGAGGATGTTTGTTTTGGTACTCGATGCAGAGACACAGCTCGACATTCCACTGAATACATGGGTCATCCACGTTGTCACTCCATCGCATGTTAGCAACTCACTGAATGTCCAATAATAATGATTAACGGAAGAGAAGGCATGCACCTCGTCCTCCTTAAAGGCCTTAATTTTTGAGCCAAATAGTGTCGTTATTTCTAAAGCTAAAAACACAATCATGTTACGGTTTACGTAAGCCGTACGTGTATTAAATTGATTACAATTTATAATGTGTTAACAGATCACCAGCCAAGATGGTATCGTCAATCTGCAGCATCAAGTACAATCCTTATGGGCTCGTATAGCAACCTTGAACACTAATGGTTAGACAACTAATATCAATTATTATTAGTAAATTATCATAAAACTGTTTTGAACATAATTATTGTTTTGCTACTGTGTGCTTTACTGATTGACAAGACTTAGTGCTCGTACTTGATTTATTTGGCTTTAGTTCTCAGACAACTTTTGATTCTTATTTTTGTTCTCCAAATGATCATTGCTTTCACTGCTGTTCATGAGTCAAGATCAGAATTTTTAGACTTACGTTTCACGGTTTCACATCGTGTTTGGTGTCAAAGTTCTATCTTTCGTCAGATACATTAATTTTAGTGGACTTCTCTTTGCAAAAGTAGCCATATTGCTTTTATTTTTCCAGCAAGCACTGTAGGTTTTACAAGAAAAATCCCCGACTGGGCTATCTTACTTTCTATCTCTCGTAACTCTCATCTCAACCCGAGTTTTCCCACATGATCACATACCTGGATCGCGTCATTACTTCTCGGTATCTGGAGTACGGATGACTCCTGCTTCACCTTCTAACACTCACAATATTCTATTTGTAAACTTGCAATATTTCTTACAAGTTCTTGAAGAAATTTGCTAATAAACTGACATCTGATTGGTAAAACAATAATCTGCTCAGTCTTATTAAAGGAATCCGCAAACCAATATAGCCTACATGCTCTCCAAAGTCTACCTTGCTGTCGGTAGGTCTATAAGACAGAATGCATGGACGGCGAGAACGGTTCTTGAGTTCCATCAAACATTGATGCTGTTTTGAATTGTCTTAAAATTAACCAATGGAAAACCTTATCTTCCACGAATCTGAACACCTCTGTAAGATGGCAGAAAATTGCATGCATTCTCTCCAGCCTGCCCTATCGAGGACTTCAGGATTTCTTCTGTTCCATTTCCCAAACTGTATGTGCTTTTAGGTCCTGGTTGTTTATCGCTCGAAACCGCGCAGATTAAATCGTGAAAATAACAGACTACTCAAAACAAACAATCGCTCTCCTTGTTGTCATAACAGTTTCATTAATTTTAATTTCGCATAGCCTAGTTGAATTTTTTTTAAAGACTTCAAAAGTTCCATCAAGTGTCTTTAAAGGTTCTGCCAATTGTCTTTCAAAGTTCAACACCTATTTCAAAAGTTTAATATAAAACTCTCCACAAGCTGACCACCAGTAGCAGTGGCTCTTTGTCGTCCGTTCTTCCAATTTTAAAAATATATAATTTCCCTATTTTCGTGTGATTATGGCACTTGAAAGTAAATAAAGTGAAAACAGTGCAAATTTTTTTAGGTGGCGCTGTTTACACCAGATGGGGTCGTACCGTTTGTAACAATGGATCCGACGTTGTTTACAATGGAGTGGCAGGCGGATCATGGTATGGTGTGTATGGCGGAGGAAGCAACTACCTCTGCCTTCCATTAGATCCGTTCTGGGGAGCTTACAACGCAGGCGTGGATAAGAAGTCTAAGCTTTTCGGAGCGGAATATCAAGAACCAACATCGTTTGGGTTAGAAAATAACGATGGTCAATCCTTATACCAGCACGACGTTCCATGCGCTGTTTGCCAAAGCCAGATGAAAACTTCGGTCGTCATGATTCCCGCCAGAAATGAGTGTTACAACGGATGGCACGCTGAATACGCCGGTTATCTCATGTCAGCGAGTTCCGAAGCACATGGGCGGACGGAGTTCATATGCGTGGATGGAAGTCCGGAAGCAGTTCCAGGCGGAGAATTAAATCAGAACGGAGCTCTGCTATGGAACGTGGAAGGCGTCTGTGGGTCTCTTCCGTGTCCTCCCTATGTTCCGAATCGTGAACTAACTTGTGTTGTTTGCACAAAGTAGGTTAGGCCTAATTAGTATGTGGACACGTCATGTGCTTTGATCAATGGAAAAGCGTTGGATAGTATTAACAGTAGACATTTATTAGACATTAATTTAGGATTCAAAAGACGGCAGTCTAAGCGAAAGTTTGCTTAATACAAATCAAGGGCTCATCATTTAGCCCGTCTGGAATTGATATTAGTCAATTTACCGACATTCAAGTTTTTCATAATTATTTTAAAACTAACCAGCACACAATTGTTGTAAGCTGGCTGCAATGATTGCTTGAAGTGAAGACATTGATTCTGTATCCTCTTAAAATTAATAAACAAACCATATCTAAAACACTTTTACGTGAATGCACACATAACGCCTCCCACTTAAGGCGCCATTGTACAGAAATGGTTTTCTTTGGAATGAGTCATGGCTGAAATGCCCACTGCCATATTTCACGTCCAAATGCTCCTTGACACCTTAATGAATTCAATGTCGATTTTCAGGCATTGAATAGGCCTATAAGGCTATAATAAAAGTGCAATTGGAAATGAAGTGTGCCGTCTGTTATCTATATAAATAAAAATGTAAAAAGTTACAGTTTGTTACCTCGGGGCTTGGAAAGTTGTTGACCGATTGTTTTGAAAATTTTCGCAAACCGTTCCATTCGAACATACGCGGGTTTTTTTATGCCTTTTGGGGAAAAGCGCAATCTTTTCGACCAAAAAACACAACTTTTAATTCCACTTTCACGCGTCCGTCCATTTGCATTCTAATGAGGCCGCGCCGTCCATTTGCATTCCAATGAGGCCGTGCATACCGTCGCGTTTTCTGTAGCGCATTTATATGTAGGCCCTAACTGTCGTTTTTCAAATTTTCACACAACGTTCGAACGGACGGGTTTTATATGCTTTTTGGAAAAAACACAACGCGTGTATGCGGATGTTTTTTTTATTCGCGCGTGCGACCAAAAAACACAATTTTTAATTCCACTTTCACGCGTCCGTCCATTTGCATTCCAATGAGGCCGCGCCGTCCATTTGCATTCCAATGAGGCCGTGCATACCGTAGCTGTAGGGAACGGAGGAGTGAGGGAGGAAGGGCCGTACGTGTGCTTTGCACGCACTGCTCACATGGTAGCTACGCCACTGCTGTAGAATAGGTCTGCTAGGCCTACACATGAACGATTTAGCACACGAGAGTCCAGCATTGAGTCCCGAAACAGAACTTTGTATTGCAAAGTGTGCTGCTGTCTGCTAAAACTCTGAGAACTTAAGTTCTACGTAGGCCTAACTAAATCTGATCACCTCATGGACTTATAGTCAGAATCGTGCCATGGGCGCCGCACACAGGGGCAAGAGGGGGCACTTGCCCCCCTGGAAAATTGACGCCTATTTTTTAAACTACTACTTTGGGGTTTTTAAAAATTTCTTCGCGATACTGATGAAGAACAAAGTGAAACTAAAATATCCACGTTTAGAAACCTCAATAAAATTGCCTTGCTTTTAATATTCTGTCTTGCTTTTTTCAAGCTAGGACTAACCACGACCATTGAGTTCCACCTAAAACTGACGTCTCGCCTCTCCAAAGGAATTCGTGCCGCTACTCATCTGATCCTCCGATCTCCCACCTTCCAATCCTAACTGACACCCACCTTAACAGCTACTCTGCCTCCTCCGCTCTTCTGACAACCGGACTCGGACTTCCTTCTGGCTATACTGTTTGAACAGTCCTTTGACTTAATAAATAAGCTGGTGCTTGCGATTGACTTTCGAGGTCTGCTTTAGAAGTTTAGAAATTACGATTATCAATAATCGACCTCAAAATAATATTAGACATCATGAACGGCATATTAATTGAAATCAGAAGAATTGCATTGATGTCGACCTGAGGACAGCCCTTAATTTATTGGTTGCGATTTCATCTGATGACAACTCGTTTGAGTGTTCCCAAAATACGTTGTGGAAACTTTCATGTCTCGCCAGTCACAATGTTTCAAATGACCTTATGTCTCGCCAGTCACATGATAAATCTAAAAGTGACCATAGAGGGAGCATGAATGGCTGAATGAAAAATAGGTGCCCTACAGTTTTCAGGGGCGATTGGACTTATTATACCCCTTCAGGAACCTACATTTTAACTACTACTCTTAGATTTTTTAAATTTCTTCGCACTAAAGAAACTATTTATACAAAAAATTATAACGCGAAAATGAGAAATATAGACCAAAAAAGCTCTATAAAAATACCCAAGCATGCTTTTAATTTCCTGCTTTTCCTCTTGCTATAACCAATTTTAGCTGTGACCATTGTGTTATGCCCTCTCCTGCAAACATTTCTGCGGGCGTCCATGAATCGTACAGAAGCCAATGTTTACGCTTGGTTGCATCTGGATGTCTAACTGCTTTACTTCGCATTTCAGGCTAACTTTTGTACCGCTAAAATTTGTCAGAGTATTTAAAAAATCATTACAATTGAGATCTAGTAAAGTAGACAATCTTGAGTTATCTACGCAATTTTTGACTCAATGAAAGATTTCGTGATTTAGGCTACCTAACATGGACATGTAGGCTAAGCCTAAAGAGAAAAGAGCAATGTCATATTGTCATCTTTAAGTAAGCCTACAGATGGGCCATTAAAGATTTTTTCAGTCTCAAGTGGTTCAGGATAACTTCTTGATTGTGTTGCACCTGACACATTGTTGTCTCTAATTTTAAGTAGCCTACAGTCATTCTTGAAAACTTGTTCACGGTTTTGATAATATATATACAGCTAGCGTCACAAATTAGAACATGGACCAATCATAAATCATAAATCGCATGATTATATAAGCGATGCCCTGAAAGATGCTCATCTACTTTTGCAGTTAATTTTGAATCTGATCTTTCAGGTCATCCTTACAATCTCCGGTTGTGAAGCTACTGGTCTACTTCCATTCGTCATGAAGACCGTCTACAGTTCGATGAATTTGGTGTCGTATCTTCTCGTTGTTCCTTTCCTTTTGGCCACTGCATTCGGTTCCAATAAGATCGAACATCCGTCAGGAACAGAAGAAAGAGTAAGAAACTATTTATTAGTAAACATAACCTGAGCAACGCATAGAAATACATGTAGGTTTCTTTTTATTATTGGCATCTTTATTTGCAACTTCCATATTGTCGGTATCAACTGCGCAATCATCTGGAGCTCCAAAATCAAGTTGCAGTCAGATGGTTACTGTTGAGTAGGCCTATACGCTAAAGGTGCATGGACGAGTAAACTGTGTAAAGTAGGACTAGGCCTACATAGTTTAGACAAACTGACACATAGCAGAACGAACAGATACTGGAAGAGAAATTCAGCATTTGGGTCTTACGACAGAAAATACTAATCGTAAAATTCACATTTATATGGCGCTACTCCATAGCTTAGAGCAGAGCGCGCAGTTGTTCATGAGCGGTTTACGTAATTAGGCTATAACCTATCGAAAAGGTTCGTCCGAAAATACTGAGTTGAACGTCAAGTCAGTGCGACAAATGCATTAGGTCTAGGGCTGCCAACCGTCCCGGATTCGCCGGGACAGTCCCGGAATCGGCCCGGTGCGTCCCGCGTCCCGGACGGATCTCAAATTGTCCCGGAATTTGTTGTAGAGATTCATTTCACATAAAGTTCTTATTTTGCACACTATAACTCGGCAAGTCGCACGATTTTTTTAGTTCTGCGACCAATTAGACCTAACGTTGTTGGTTGGCCATTGAATGTTGGACATCGATAGATTAAAATCTACAAAACATCTTACAAACCACTGACACGCAATCGCATATTGTGTCCTATGTAGGCCCCCTGTCAGTCCGTTCTAATGTTGTTTGAGAGATGACATACTGATTTCTGCAACTTTGTGCCTCGACCCCAAGATAGTGTTTTGGAACTACTTAAAACTTGGCAGACTAGGGCCTATGAGCTTAAGATAAGTTCTACTAGCGATCGAAAAAAAACTTATTATGTAATAAATGGAGTAGTACCAGCGCTGGTAATCGAGTAATCTGCATGCATGGCATATAAGTGTGCAAGGCTATAGGCTATAGCTGTCATACTGTCTCATGCTGATAAGTCTGATTATAGGTTTACCTTTGCTCATGCTGATAAGTCTGATTGCTCTGGCAGGTCTAGATAACTGCATATTAAAGAGCTGTCTTCTTGAAGTTGCTTCTAATCTTAAATTTAGGCCAATTGTCTTTTGGCAATTTATCTGCAGAATTATTAAAGACTTTTTTGTAGATTGTAGGCTAGATTATATAGGCTAGGGTGACACGAACGTTCGTTCACCGTTTTTAAAATGCGTTATCTCAGTAACGGCTTCATATTTCTCTATAATATTTTGTCATTGTATACATCATTCAAATGAAAGATACTGGTACAAATTTGATTATGATCCGGTCCGTTTTCGCCTACGTCTGTGTAGGCCTATGTCCTATATAGATAACAACAGTGTCTTGTCACGCTTGTATACGAGGCTAGGCGTAGGCTATACACAGTTTCTTTATAGTGTTAATTTGATGAACGCAGTTTTTCCCGCAAAAACTGGTCGTCTTTACATTTTCTTATAAACAGCCTAATGGTGAAAACGGACCGGATCATAATCAAATTTGTACCAGTATCTTTCATTTGACTGATGTATACACTGACAGAATATTATAAATAAATATTAAGCCGTTACTGAGATAACGCATTTTGAAAACGGTGAACGAACTTTCGTGTCACCCTATATATAGGGCTGACAAAAGATTTGTTACATTATGCGTTTATGTGGACAGTGTAAATTTTAAATGTCATATCGAGTGACTGTGGCCCGGAATGGCAAACTAAAAAGTTGGCAGCCCTATAGACCTAATGCAAATGTGTTCACAAAACTACATAAAGTAGTGAAGTAAGGCAAGTGTGTTCACAGAAACTACATCTGTCACAAAATAATGTGAATTGCTAATTAGGCTAGATTAATAATTCAACAATCTCTTTGGACCCCTGGAGGTCGTGGGCCCGTGTGCTTTGCACGCACTGCACACATGGTAGCTACGCCACTGCGGTAGAATAGGTTGCATTACTTCGACTAGGCCTACACTTGAACGATTTAGCACACGAGAGTCCAGCATTGAGTCCCGAAACAGAACTTTGTATTGTAAGGTGTGCTGCTGTCTGATAAAACTCTGAGAACCTAAGTTCCACGTAACTAAATCTTATCACGTCATAGATCTAGTCAGGATCGTACCATGGGCGCCCGCACACAGGGGCAAGAGGGGCACCTGCTCCCTGGAAAAATTACACCAAATTTTTTAAACTACTAATTCTGTTTTTTTTCTCGCGATACTGATGATGAACAAAGTGAAACTAAAATATCCAGGTTTAGAAACCTCAATAAAAATTAATAGCCATGCTTTTAATATTCTGTCTTGCTTTTTCAAGCTAGGACTAACCACAACCATTGAGTTCCACCTAAAACTGAAGTCTCGCCTGTTCAAAAGAATTCATACCGCTACTCATCTGATCTCCGATCTCCCACTTTTTAATCCTAACTGACACCCACCTTAACAGCTACTCTGCCCCCCTCCGACCCTCTGTCAACCGGACTCGGACTTCCTTCTGGCTATACTGTTTGAACAGTCCTTTGACTTGATGGATAAGCTGGTGCTTGCGATTGACTTTCGAGGTCTGCTTTAGAAGTTTAGAAATTACGATTATCCATAATCGACCTCAAAATAATATCACGCATCATGAACCGCATAATTGAAATCAGATAATTGCATCGATGTAGATGTCGACCTGAGGACAGCCTTTAATTTATTGGTTGCGATTTCATCTGGTGACAACTCGTTTGAGTGCTCCCAAAATACGTTGTGGAAACTTTCATGTCTCGCCAGTCACAATGTTTCATACGACTTTATGTCTCGCCAGTCACAATGTTTCAAATGACTTTATGTCTCGCCAGTCACAATGTTTCAAATGACTTTATGTCTCGCCAGTCACAATGTTTCAAATGACTTTATGTCTCGCCAGTCACAATGTTTCATATGACTTTATGTCTCGCCAGTCACAATGTTTCATATGACTTTATGTCTCGCCAGTCACAATGTTTCATATGACTTTATGTCTCGCCAGTCACAATGTTTCAAATGACTTCATGTCTCGCCAGTCACAATGTTTCAAATGACTTTATGTCTCGCCAGTCACAATGTTTCAAATGACTTTATGTCTCGCCAGTCACAATGTTTCATATGACTTTATGTCTCGCCAGTCACAATGTTTCATATGACTTTATGTCTCGCCAGTCACAATGTTTCATATGACTTTATGTCTCGCCAGTCACAATGTTTCATATGACTTTATGTCTCGCCAGTCACAATGTTTCATATGACTTTATGTCTCGCCAGTCACAATGTTTCATATGACTTTATGTCTGTCTCGTCAGTCACATGATAAATCCAGAAGTAATTATAGAGGGAGCTATTGAATGGCTGAATGAAAAAATTAATAAGTGCCCTGCAGTTTTCAGGGGCGACTGGACTTATTATACCCCTTCAAGAACCTACATTTTAACTCTTAGATTTAAAAAAAATTCACACTAAAGAAACTATTTATACCAAAAATTATAACGTGAAAATTAGAAATATAGACCCAAAAAATCTCCAAAAATATACCCACGCATATTCCTAATTTTCTGCTTTGCGTCTTCAATCTCCTGCTATAACCAATTTTAGCCTTGATCATTGTGTTACGCAATCTCCTGCAAACATTTCTGCGGGCGCCCATGAATCGTACAGAAGCCAATGTTTACGCTTGGTTGCATCTGGATGTCTAACTGCTTTACTTGGCATTTCAGGCTAACTTTTGTACCGCTAAAATTTGCCAGAGTATTAAAAAATCATTACAATTGAGATAGTAAAGTAGACAATCTTGAGTTATCTACGCAATTTTTGACTCAATGAAAGATTTCGTGATTTAGGATACCTAACATGGACATGTAGGCTAAGCCTACAGAGAAAAGAGCAATGTCATATTGTCATCTTTAAGTAGGCCTACAGATGGGCCATTAAAGATTTTTTCAGTCTCAAGTGGTTCAGGATAACTTCTTGATTGTGTTGCACCTGACACAGTGTTGTCTCTAATTTTAAGTACAGCCATTCTTGAAAACTTGTTCACGGTTTTGATAATATATATATACAGCTAGCGTCACAAATTAGAACACAGGTCAATCATAGGCTAAATCATAAATCGCATGACTATATATAATTATATAAGCGATGCCCTGAAAGATGCTCATCCACTTTTGCAGTTAATTTTGAATCTGGTCTTTCAGGTCATCCTTACTAACTACGGTTGCGAAGCTGCTGGTCTACTTCCATTCGTCATGAAGGCCGTCTACAGTTCGGTGAAGTTGGTGTCGTGTCTTCTCGTTGTTCCTTTCCTTGTGGCCGTTGCATTCGGTTCCGATAAGATCGAACATCCATCAGGAACAGAAGAAAGAGTAAGAAACTATTTATTAGTAAACATAACCTGAGCAGCGCATAGAAATACATGTAGGTTTCTTTTATTATTGGCATCTTTATTTGCAACTTCCATATTGTCAGTATCAACTGCGCAATCATCTGGAGCTCCAAAATCAAGTTGCAGTCAGATGGTTACTGTTGAGTATTTGTACCAGTATCTTTCATTTGACTGATGTATACACTGACAGAATATTATAAATAAATATTAAGCCGTTACTGAGATAACGCATTTTGAAAACGGTGAACGAACTTTCGTGTCACCCTATAGGCGTATATTGGGCTGAAAAAGATTTGTTACATTATGCTTTTATGTCGACAGTGTAAATTTTAAATGTCATATCGAGTGACTGTGGGCGTCCCGGAATGGCAAACTAAAAAGTTGGCAGCCCTAATTAGGTATAATGTTAGTTTGGTAAAATCCAGATTTCAGGAAATACGCGCGTAGATCTTTGTAATTTCATTCTGCATCAACAAATCATGATAGGCCAATAATTGGTGTCCGAGCACTTTAAAACGTTCTTATGAGATCTCAGATTTTGTGCGGCAATGAACTATGATAATTAATTTGACTGACGGAAGACATGCTCTAGGAGTCTAGGGAATGAAACGCGGAAGCTGAGTGGCCACACGTGTCAGAGGGTGCGATAGAGAAGCTAGGAGACAGGACATGGGAATGAGACTAAAGCGAGAAGCGAGGCTGTTTGACAGGTGGAGGTCGAAGGAATTGGGAAGAAAGAAGCAAATAGCCGAGGAGGTTAGAACATGGTAGGAGAAGTTTGGGAAAAGATCGGAGGCAGTGCGCAAAAGGAGTTGGTCAGAGGAGAAACGAAACCTACGCTCTGACAATATTCTGTTTGTCGTTGTTGTAAACACTTCATTATGTGCATAATAATATTACAAGAAAACCATCAAAGAAATCTCAATGTCTCCGTTTGATTAATCATAACCAACGTGCTAAGCTGCAACTAAAGTCCTGCGAAGTCTGCTCGCCAGCATGGGCGGAGACCTAGAGGGGGGGGACAGGGTGGACGGTCTCCCCAATGGAGGTGTTAAGGGGACGGCCCATGCATTTGTCCCCCCCCCAATCGTTGAGCGTCACGACTAAAAAAAAGGTTATCAACTTTTTGGCCGCGAAAATAGAAAATTTCGTCGAGATTTAGCCGGATGACTAAAAAAAGTTCGTGAGAAATTTTGGCCGATAAAAGATGGAAATTTGTCGGCGACACTCAGAGCCGTTCGTCCGTCACAAAATCTCGCGTCTTTCCGTCCCCCCACTCCCCCCAAAGTCTCCGCCCAGGTCTCCGCCCATGCTCGCCAGCAAGTATTTCATCACCAGTATACAGCGCACTTGCCCAGTTATCTACATCGGTAAGAGCGCTGGCCGCGCGTCTGCACGCGACTTTGTAAGAGAGCGTGCGGACCGCGGTTCACTTCCCGAAGGAGGCTATTTCAGAGATTCAAAATCTCGGGCTAGCACGGTCCTACACTGGGACCTAAATGGCGTGGCGTCCATTCAAACGGGCGAGCGGTGGCGAAGAATCTCACCCGATCAAATACATTGAAAAATGAACAGTGTCGAGGCCATATATACGACCGCTATATAAAATCCGATAACATTTCTTGTAGTAGTCTTACAATACAACAGAACTTCATTCAGTACAATCGTCATATGAAACATTGTGTCCAAAACGTATTATGGGATCACCCAAACGAGTTGTCACCAGATGAAATCGCGACAAAAAAGCAAAATTAATGCTGCCCTCAGGTCGATATCTAGGCTACATGTAGCCTATGCAATTCTTCTGATTTCAATTTTGCCGCTCATCATGTTTAATATGTTTTGAGGTCGATTATTGATAGGCCTATACTCAGGATGTGATGTCACTCGACTCCCTTTGTCTCATCTGTCATACGGTCCTCTTAATTCTTGAGCTGAGAATGACACCAGCATCTCCTGAATTTAAGCAACTCCATCCTTATTGAACGGTTCATATGCACTGGACGACCTGTGGTCTCTTCATTCTTCATTGCATAATTTAATAATAATTGACCGAGAAGACGACAAAATACTGCTCATCTTCTTAATCGTTATTTGCCGGACCAAATTTTAAGCATTGTGCATTTCTAGAAAACACATATTTTACTACATTATAGGCTATATGAATAATACAATTTGAAATATATATTAACAGAACATCGGAGAAACAGATTTCAACCGACTGAAGAGGGAAATTCTCGAGACTCTGCGGACCGAAAGATCACCAGTGGTAACAAATGGTTAAAAACTAATATCAACTACTAGGCTATTAGAATAAAATATAATAGAGACATCAGGAAAAATAATGTATTCTCATTCTTCATGGCAAATTTAACAATGATTTTCCGAAAAGACGAAAAATGTTCATCCTCGAAACTTCTAATTTTTGAGACCAAATTTCATCTGATTTTGTAAAAAGCCAAAATCCTTATTTTAGGCTAGGTTACATAATGCTACATGAATTCTCGAAACTTTCTATTTGACCACATTTTGTTTTAATTTTTAGAAAACGCATATTTTAGGCTACATGATATAGGCCTATTAAAAGGCTCAAAGGATATAATTTGAAATATATTAACAGAACCTCGGAGAAACGGATTTCAACCGACTGAAGATTGAAATTCTCGAAACGCTACGGACCGAAAGATCGACCATGGAAACTAATAGTCAGAAAAACTATTTTCAATTATCTATATAAATAAAGAGAAGATTCTGTGTGTCTGTTTGTTCGGGATGCATTTCCACAGTTTTTTTTTACTTTTCACTCCAAACCTTCACTACTGTGTAGGTCTAGGCATGAGACACAAAGTCGAGGGGTTGGCGATTCTCTACCACCATGGGGGGTCAGGGTGGGGGCGAAACTCCCAATTTTTTCTCAAAAAAGCAGCTATTGATATGATTTTTTACCTAGATAGAGGGCCATCAGAACCACCCGGATCACTGGTTGGTGAATCTCTACCACCATGAGGGCCAGGGTGGGGGGCGTAAACACTAATTTTCTCTATAAATTTTCATTCGCTTGCCATAGTTTCGCAGCTAGACAGATTTTTGCACGGGCCACCTCGCCTCCACCCAGCACACACCTCGGTCCGCAGAGGCCGGGTGGGGCAGGGGTTGGGGTGGGCGGGGTGGTGGGGGCGGTGGAAGATACAATTTTCCAGAAAACCCTATTTTCACGGGTGGCGTACTGGTGAAGGTCGTAGTGTGGTGGGGTGGTGGATGGTGGGGTGGGGTGAAGCGAGGTGCGGGGTGGGAGTGGGAGAAGGTGGGGGTGATGGGTGGGGTGATGGGTGGGGTGAGGGGGGTGGGAGAATTTTCACGAAAATCATAATTTCACGGGTGGCGTGCTGGTGCAAGTCGGTGTGGTGCGGTGGGTGGGAAGAGGGTGGGGTGGGGGAGGGGTGGGTGGGGAGGGGTGAGTGGGGGAGGGGTGAGTGGTGGGAGGGGTGGGTGAGGGTGAGGGAATTTTCCTGAAACCCTAATTTCACGGGTGGCAGTGCTGGTGGAGGTCGGAGTGTGATGGGGTGGGAAGAAGGGGTGGGGGAGAGGTGGGGGAGGGGAATTGTCCCAAACCCAAATTTCACGGGTGGCGTACCAGTGGAGGTTGGAGTGTGGTGGGGTGTTGTGGGGTGGGGTTGGGTGTGGTGTGGTTGTGGCCGGGAGCGGGTCGAATCCTAAATTTTCCGGGCAACGCCGGGCACCCCAGCTAGTTCCAATATAAAAGAACCGTCATAAAAATATCTTGCTGATATTATGCAGTCGTGTAACTCTATAAATGTATACGGCCTTGTTAAGTGACAAGTACGTGTACCTTTATGTGGATTGTATTAACATAGGTGCTTGTGCAATGAATTTATATATACACCGCGGGCTCTGTAAAGCGAGGTCAGAACATAAGGAAAGGACATTATTAAGAATGAGAAAGGCAACAGAGCAGACATAATGGATGATGACGACGACGACGACGACGACGACGACGACGACGACGACGATGACGATGATGACGATGATGATGATGATGATGATGATGATGATGATGATGATGATGATGATGATGATGATGATGATGATGATGATGATGATGATGATGATGATGATGATGATGATGATGATGATGATGATGATGATCCCATAAGCGCTTGCGAATTGAGGCTAAACGACGAGGCAGTCCGCATTGCAACTGGTCTGCGCCCGTGGGAGCCGTTATGCGCTCCTCAACTATGTAGACCATGAATGAATGTTTTGTCCTAGAACCGAATGAATGACTTAATCAACATAACCTCTTGCCTCCCATGCTATGCGAGCCCATCTGTATGCTGATGATGTGAAAGGCTACCAGCACTGCTGTGCCTCTCAGTCTGTTGCGACTGTCCGGCCTATGTGCTTTGCCATGGAAGCCTTGGGTACTTGGATGTCGCCCAATCGATTCCGCCTCAACTCTTTAAAAACTCAATTTATTTGGCTTATTACCCGCCAGCAGCCGACAAAGCTAGATATGACAACCATTGCTGATGCCTTTCCTGAATTTGTCTTCTCAATCAGATTCCGTGACCTTGGTGTCACTCTGGACCAAGAGCTCACTTTGGCTCCACACATTCACTCACTCAGCCGTGACTGTTATTATCAACTGCGTCAACTACGCACTGTTGCTCGCTCGCTTACTCCTACTGCTGCTGCGACCCTTGACCGTTCTTTTGTTACCATCAGACTTGACTACTGCTCTCTATACTGGTCTACCAATTGCCCCTCTGAGTTGCCTTGATCGCGTCCTGCGCTATATAACCCGCCTTATTGGCCGCATGTCAAATTCAG
Organism: Lumbricus terrestris; assembly: GCA_949752735.1. Lineage (NCBI taxonomy): Eukaryota > Metazoa > Annelida > Clitellata > Crassiclitellata > Lumbricidae > Lumbricus > Lumbricus terrestris. Next base: position 65,858,146 of record OX457039.1, read on the forward strand.
CGACATCTCCAGCTAAATGCCTGACGTTCTCCACTGGCTTCTACTCAAGCAGCGAATTGAGTATAGGATCTCTACTCTAGTCTGGTGCTGCATGCTAGACCTTGCTTCTGCCTACCTTTGTGAGCTCTGTAGCCGTATACTCTTAGTTCTCACCATATCCGCTCCCTTTGTTCGACTGAACAAAGTCTGCTCTCAGTCCCTTTGCTCGAACTTCCACTATGCAGAGCCGTGCTTTCTCGGTGGTAGGACCCTCAAACTGGAATGGTTTTCCTCTGACCCTCCGCTCTCTTTGTAAACATCCTTCTCAGGGTTCCTTTCTCATAGTTTTATTTGGCCGCGCTGAGGTCGGGAGCGCCTCTGAGTAGCCTTTGAAGAGGCGCTATATAATTGCATCTAATGAATGAGTGAATGAGTATGTCCCTGTTGAGTGACGGTCCAAGAGGACGGTTCCCATGGGATATCATGCAGCCTTGGACCGACCTGTACCGTGACCCTCGAAATTAGACGGACGTGGCTGTGCTGCCTGACATGCTTTGCTAAATGAAACCATGACGTGGCCTTACCAAAGCTGGCTCGCAACCATAAAGGAACCTGTTGAACTCGCCAGGTCTGATGGGAAGCGTCCCGATGGTGTGGCGCACATTCCATGGGTAACGGGCAAGTGTCTTGCCTGTGACGCCACTGTTATCAACACACTGGCAGAACTTAATCACGACAGATCAGCTGGGGTTGAGTATGCTGCTGCTGCTGTAATCACGTCAGATAGAAAGACATAAAAAAATGCAATGTCATTTTGACTTCGTATTGCTTTGTGCCCTTGGCCTCTGATACTCTGGGTCCAATGAAATAAATTAATATTGCCCCACACCGATCAATCTCGTCGGTTACCGGTTTTCACAAATGCCAGAAGACAGCAGAGGGACAACTTTTCTGTTTCAGCACCACTACATTGTTATTCAGCGCTTCAACGCAATCGCTTTCTGCAGCATTTTTTCCATCTGCGAAAACTAACCATTCCAGAATATCGCTCCCTAAATCCCCTAATTTTTTATAAATCCTGAGGGATCATTGATACCACGGGGTTTAAAAATATTAATTAGTAACTCCTATAGCGTCGTTGCTTAATGAACAACGTATCAACTCAAGTCAAAGACCGCCAGGTTCTTTATATAATTATAAGAAACTACAGTTATGGCTAACCGAAGTTTTTATGCGGTAGAACCATGTTCGTGTCATGTCTTTGAGCGCAGATAACGGTAAAGAGGTCCAGGTTCGGTTTGCAGATAGATCTCAGAGACGGCGCTAATCAATTATGTGTTTTTTTTCAATTCAGTTAAGTAAATCAGAACACTGCAATCTTTTTAGGTGGCGGGGTTTACACCAGATGGGGTCGTACCGTATGTAATAATGGATCCGACGTTGTTTACGATGGAGTGGCTGGCGGATCATCGTTTGACGTGTATGGCGGAGCAAGCAACTACCTCTGTCTTCCAAAGGATCCACTCTGGGGGATATACGACGAAAGCGTGGATAAGATGTCTAAGTTCTATGGAGCGGAATATGAATTGCCAACTTCGTTTGGATTAGAAAATAACAATGGTCAACCTTTACATGACCACGACGTTCCATGCGTTGTTTGCCACAGCCAGACGAAGATTTCAGTCGTCATGATTCCCGCCAGAAATCAGTGTTACAGCGGATGGCACGCTGAATACACCGGTTATCTCATGTCAGCGAATTCAGCAGCAAATGGGCGTACGGAGTTCGTATGCATGGATGGAAGTCCGGAAGCAGTTCCAGGCGGAGACGAAGCTCAAAACGGAGCTCTGTTCTACAACGTGGAAGGCGTCTGTGGGGCTCTTCCGTGTCCTCCTTATGTTCCGAATCGTGAAATAACATGTGTCGTTTGCTCAAAGTAATCAGAGTGTGCATGATGAATGAAAATGCGTAAGGCGGTTATCGAATTCAAACATTAGCAGTTAGACATATGTTATACTTTAATTCAAGATTCCAAAGACGGCAGTCTAAATGAAATTTTCTTAATGGAAATCAACGGTTCATCTACTAGCCCATCTGGAAAGATATTAGCCTGCAGTTAATTTTCAGACATTTTGGTTTTTCATATTATTGTTTTGATGATTTTCCAACAGACGTGGCTGGAAATCCGATGATCCGATAAGATAAATGTAAGAGAGTCGGCCGATACGTCAACCCTGTGCTTAGGTCATAAAGATTTGTGAGGGAAACAAGCGAACGTCCGGTATACGCGATCGCCGAGAGGTTTCGGGAGAGGATGTTCCGTTTGAATGATTTGAGTTTCCACGTTGCAATGGCAGCTTTTGAACCTGTAAAAATCTGTAAATTCTTATAAAAATAGCTCTACTATTTCGGTGGGAATACGATTGGCCTAAGACGTCAATGTTTGTTTGTTTGTATGTGCACTTGTTATAGCGCCCCTTCAAGCTCTCTACTCAGAGGCGCTCCCGACTGCAGAGCGGACACTGCATCGGAGTTTCACGCCGAAGCGCTTATCAATTGCGAGTGAAGGACTTGACCAAGGTCCCTACGCGGCGACTTGAAGTGGATTCGAACCTCGAACCTTCCGACTTCAAGGCAACGACGCCACCACCTCACCACCGCGCCCCATTGTATATTTACAATAGCCTAATGGCAATTTCTTTTGGAGTTTCCACATTACAATGACTATTTTTTGAGCTGTCATCTAAACACATTTACTCCATTTTTCAGTACCAACGAAAAGAGATGTTCAGATTTCAAAATATATAATTGTAGCCTACATACAGTAGGCTACAATAATACAGTAGGCCTCTATAGGCCACCGAGTGGTACTCGGTGGCCTATCGGTGACGCGCTTGCTCACGGCATGGGCATGATCTGCCACGTGGGTATTGGTCCCCAGTGTGGGTACAAGAACAAAAACCGCCTTTGTATGGAGACATAATTATATAGGCCTATAAGAGCACGACGTCAATTATTCCGGTTTTAGTTTTTTCGAGCATAAGCAAAATCTTTGCCCGCCACCCATGGGCGGAGACTTAGCGGGGACAGGGAAGGACGGTCCTCTCAATTAATGTGGTATGCAATCAGTTGGAGAAAACATCAGAACTTCATAGTAGGTGACAGTTTGTCATTAAAGACAGAATCGGGAAGTCGGAGTTGAGCGAGCAGCAGGTAATTTCATTCTAGATTGTTCGTAATAATTATTCTAACCATTTAGGCAAATAGAAAACATTGTTAATCTTGATTAGGAAAAACGTGCGGCAAAGTAAGAATACAGTCGGATTCTCCTATTATGAGTCTCATTCTGTTATTACGATAGATTGGTCTGGAGAGCAGAAAATTATCTGTAAACGTCTAAAATACAGAGAGAAGTCAAGGGTGAACCGCTTTTACGGATGACCCATTTGTTATAATTTCTAGGCCTACTTCAAGTTTGACAACTGCTGATAAGAGAACACACGCAAGTGATTATAGGCCTATATAATGTTGAGATCATTGTAGATAAGTCTACGCACGGCATATCTTAACGAGAACAAGATAAATGTATGCATATCATGGTGTTATTGTCTCGAAGGTTTTTCTAGAGATAGAAACGGTTCCTCAGGACGTGATTGACAGTTTGCATTAGAGCAAAAAACATCCAGCATCACCTCCAACAGATACCTTCTCCATGCTTGGTAAAACGTCGCTGAAACGAACCCGAATCGTTGCATCCGGTTCAATTAGATCTATTATTCGCTCTGATTTGCCTTGTCACCACCCAATGTGAAACCCACCATGCTTGGGCAGCATAGGCTTAGAAGATCCCTTGCGACAGAAGTGTCTGGAGCTACCGTACCTCTTGCAGAGCCTCTGAGGGCAGTACAGGGACCCTTGGCATTCAATGCATAGAGCGGTCTTGAGCATCCCCTCAGCAGTTCAGAAACATGTTCTGTAGCTCCAAGATTGTCTCGGAGGTTTGCGCCAGGATTCGCACTGATGTCACCCACTCAACATTGATGATCCGATCAAACCTCGCAAAGTAATAAATTTAAAATTCTTCATTTAGCGACGATTGAATAAAATGTGCTACATAGTTTTGAGCATGCATTGATGTGTTTTTATAACTTAACTTTTCTTTATGTTCACTGTATTTTTAAAGTTTGCTTTTGCTGTTTTGGTTGTTGCATTCCTGCAGATTAAGAATGGACACCATATTCAAGCATTGTTTGAAAACATATTGCAGCTTGTTACATAAATGTTTGAACAGACACTGTCAAATTAATATCTGATGAATCAAGGGTGACCTTGCTTAGCGGAACCTTATGTTCCTTTGGGTTTACCCATTGACGCCAATGTAGGCTACCGTACATGACTGTATAATCTGCTGTTTGTATGTGTCATGGTGATCAATAAAAGTTTTGATTGATTGATTGAATAACTACCAAACTGACAAAATTGGAAAGCCATGTAGCAATTATGCTATTTCGTTCAGTGTTCCATGAACAAAACATTTTTGAAGTTCTGCATTTTTAAAACATAAAGGTATCACGGGAGATAACAATGGCCATTTAGCTGTGAAAATCGCATGTGTAAATACTTACAGTAAATAATACTCATTATAATATGATAGCATCATATAGTATAATAACATCATAGACCTCTTGTCTAGTCTCCGACCTTGCAGCCCATCGAGCTCTTCGCTCTGCGGCAACGGGGGAGTTTTTGGTTCCTCGAAATCGCAATTCTATGAGGCAGCGCCGAGCCTTTTCTATTGTGGGTCTCGCCATCTGGAATGGCGTCGCTCTAACCTTGCGACTTATGCCTAGGTTAAATTCACCTGCTTTCAATAAGTCGCTCAAGTCCAACTTTTTAGCTGTGGCTAGGCTGGAGCGCCTCTGAGTTGGTTACTTGAAGAGGCGCTATATAAATTCTCTAAATGAATGAATAACATCACTATAATCATATAATAGTAGGCTAAATAATACCACGGTATGGGACTATTCCAGCAGTTGATGCACTACAACAAGGCAAACAGCAGCTCATTATATTTATTATCATTATTTTGTTCAGGTCCGAACTATGCGCGCCAGAACTTTCTCCTAAGTGCCCGTCTCGGAATTCTCCGCTCCTGTTTGTCCTGTCGAATTGTCCGGTCCCAAATGTCCGGTTCCGAATTATCCGGGAAACCCCTTCTCCCATAATATAAGTACCGTACTTCAGTCAAATTAGTGGCGTAACCAGGAATTTATGATGGGGGTGGGTTTGGGGGTATCATGGTCTGGACGGATGCCCTTTCTGACACCAACCCAGCAGTATTACAGTAAATGAAATTGGAATAAAGTAACAAAGGGAATAAAGTAAGAAAAACAATTGTTACTACAAACAATTTTTTTTTCTTATTTAAGTGGGTAAATAACCTTTTAAAACTTTTCCTAAGTCAATGGGGGTTTAACCCCTGAAACCCCCTTGTCTATGCCACTGAGTTAAATGCTTCTAAAGATAGAGACCAATCACACGACGTCACAATAAATTTAGATTAAGGACTGCATCGCATTCTTGACGTTAAGAACGGTGATCATCTTTGACATCTAGTCTACTAATTAATTACTTGTTAGTAGATTATGGGTCATTTAGGTCATTTGTTCTAATTATGGTTTTCAATTGAATTCAGTTTCCGTTTAATCAGCACTTCAGGCTGGCAAAACGCAGCCTGTAAATATAACTAATTTTGCAAAGGTCTTATGTATAGCCTAAGTTCAGTTTATAAGTAACATAAATAAATATTGGGTTTTAATTAATAGTAGGCATAATTGATATGATTTTTGTAGGTTTTGCTAGGTTAAAAATGTTTTCGAACAATCAATCGTAATTTATATAGCGCCCCTTCAAGGTACCTACTCAGAGGCGCTCCCGGCCGAAATCAAGCGAAAAAAACAGTCTTCAACAGTTTGTGAAATTGAGAAGAGCTTGGGAGGTGCCGCATAGTCAAGGGAACTCCATTCCATGTTGTTGAACCAACCACAGAGAATGAACGCCTCTGCATTGTTACAGAGCGAGTGAAAGGAACCATTAAGTCACCATGGACAGCAGAGCGCAGTGCGCGGCGGCCTATGCAAGTGGAAAGAGGGAGGCAAAGCTCACACAGATAAGAGGGTGCCCATCCTGATAAGCATCGCCACACCAAAGATGCAATCCTAAATGAGATGCGCTGCGGGAAAGGAAGCCAGTGCAAGACCTCACGCATATATTGGGATACACCGTCGTACTTGGTGAACCCCCCGATAAGTCGTGCAGCAGCACGGTGGACCCTCTTCAACCTCTCAATTCGAACCCGCGGGAGACCAGCAAAGATGGAGGCGCAGTAGTCGAGGCGGCTCAGCACAAATGCATGGACAAGAGAAGCTGCAGCTTTTGAAGTCAGAGAGCGAGCAATAACCCTGAGCTGCCACAATTGGCAGTATAAGCTGCGGCACACCTGATCTATATGAGATGCAAGGGTGAGTTCAGAGTCCAGGAGCACTCCAAGGTCACGTACCACCAAAGAAAAAGTCATAGATGGGAATTGAGAAGATAGAACGCTCAGGTCGAGCTTAGCCAGCTGTTGCCTAGTCCCCAACAGTACTCTAGAGATAATGTTGAATTATCTTTTTCCGGAAAAGAGAAGCCATGAGTCCAACGCGAAGCTCACGACCAGAGGAAAGGCGTGGCGGAGGGAATAATCAATCTTTAGTGATGGCCTCTTCATAAAAATCTCTGCAGAGGTACTACAACAGTACTATTGATAGGAAGTCTATAGTTAACGATAGCCTATATATAATTTTGCTGCTGGAGATTTTTAATTTAAGATATTTTAGTGTAAACTGTTGAATAGGACTACAATGCCTACACGTTAACGATTTATCACACGAAAGTACAGCACTGAGTCCCGCGACAGAACTTTGTGTTGTAAAGTGTGCTGAGCTGTCAACTAAAACTCTGAGAACCACAGTTCTACGCAAATATATCTGATAACATCAGAGATCGAGTCAGAATAGAATCGTACAAAAGTCAATGTTTACGTTTGGTTGCATCTTGATTTCTAACTGCTTTAGGGCCTACTCCGCATTTCAGGCTAACTTTCGTACCGACAATAAAATTTGTAAAAGTATTACAAAAAGTTGGAATTTTGATTGTAAAATATCTTGAGTTAAGCTTATCTACGCAATTTTTAACTCAATTAAAGATTTCGCGATTTACCTTACAGGCTTACATGGACATGTAGCCTAAGCCTAGAGAGCAATGTCATATTGCTATCTATAAGTGCAGATAAAATTATTGTAAATTTCTTCCGTCTCAAGTGATTCAGGATAACTTCTCGATTTTGTTGCACTTGACACATTGTTATCTCTAATTTTAAATAGCCTACAGCTATTGTAAATGTCTTTCTTGTCAAGTGATTCATGAGAACTTGTTAGACGTGTGATCTGTTATCCACGGGTTTGCTAATTAGGCCTATATCGTCAAAAATTAGAACACGGGTCAATCATTAATCATTAATCGTATGATTATATAAATTATGCTCTGAAATATTCTGATCTAATTCTGCAGTTAAGTTTTATTCTGGTTGTTTTCAGGCCATCCTTACAAACTCCGGTTGTGAAGCTGCTAGACTGCTTCCATTCGTCATGAAGTCCGTCTACAGTTCGATGAAGTTGGTGTCGTATCTTCTCGTTGTTTCTTTCCTTGTGGCCTTTGCATTCGGGTCCGATAAGATCGAGCATTCATCAGGAACAAAAGAAGGGGTAAGAAAAATTTAATATTGATTAGTAAACATGATCTGATCGCTACATCATCAGAGGAACTCCAGGAGCTCGTCAATCGGGTCGATTCCGCTGCCAATGAGTACGGTTTAATCATCAAGATTTCTGTCGCAGGCGGTGTAGGCTACTCAAACAGGTGGATAGCTTCACATATATGGGCAGCAAAATTTCTAGCGACGCTAAGTGTTCAGACGATGTAAAAGTTCAGACTGGCTATGGGTATGGCAGTCATGGTGAAGCTTACGAAGGTCTGGAAAAATAAATCCATTAGTAGGCTACCCAAACCAAGCTTCGCTTGATGAAATCCTTGGTCTGGTCAGTCGCAACCTATGGTTGTGAATCATGGGTGCTCAAAAAAGCAGAGGAACAGCAGTTCCAAAGTTTCGAGAACAAATGCATCCGTAAGCTTTTGCGCATTTCTTGGATACTCAAGCTTACTACAGAGCAAGTCTATCGGCGTGCCGGAGCTTCACCGGAGCTCTTGAGTTCCATCAAGGCTCGTAAACTCTCCTATTTCGGTCATATCATCAGGCTCCCTCAGGATTGCGTGGAAAAAGTCATCATGCTGGGTCACGTGGAGGGATATCGACGCAAGGGCAGACCGCGTATTAGCTGAATTGACAATGTTCTCTCTTGGTCTCACCTGTCCGGATCCCATCTCCTCGCCGCTGCACGCGATAGACAGCAGTGGAGAGCTATAGTCCATGCATGTGGCCAACCGTCGCGCAGCGACGTCGGTGATTGACATGACATGACAAACATAATCTGAGCAACGCAAAGAAGTAGAGTTCTTTTTAATATTATTGTCATCTTTATTTGCAACTTCCATTGCCTAATGTCGGTATCAACTGTACAAGCATCTGGAGCTCCAAAATCAAGTTGCAGTGAGATGGCTAGTGGCCACTGGTGAGTAATGGTGGACACGTGAACTGTGCAAAGTAGGCCTACATAGTTTAGACAAAATGACACATAGCAGAACGAACAGATACTGGAAGAGAAATTTATCATTTAGGTCTTACGACCGAAAAATACCAATCGTAGACTTCACATTTATATGGCACTACTCCAAAGCTAAGAGCAGAGCGCGCACTTGTTCATGAGCGGTTTTAGAGATAGGCTATCGAAAATACTCGTCTGAAAATACTGAGTTGAACTTCAAGTCTGTGGCAATAAATTTGCGACAAATGCATTAATGTTAGTTTGGTCTAATCCAGATTTAAGGAAATACGCGCGTAGATCTTTGTAATTTTATTCTGCATGATGCATCATCAAATCAGAATGATAGGACAATAATTGGTGCCCGAGTACTTTAAAACGTTCTTATCAGATCTCAGATTATATACATGTATATGTGCCGCAATGAACTATGATAATTAACTAATCAATTTCACTGACGGAGACATGCCTTAAGGCAAGGACGGATCCAGGGGGCCAATCCGCCCATGGCCCACCATTTAGAAATTTCTTTATTTTTGACCAGCTGTTTTGGCTCGGAAAGCAGACGTGCCCCCCCCCATGAGTAGCTCCGTAGGCCCTCCCCACGTCCACTAGGTCCGTATATACACGAGGGCCCTTACGACTAAAAAAGGTCATCAACTATTTCGGCGAATGAAATGCTATTTTCTCTTGGGAATTGGAGACAAATGACTTTAAAAAGGTCAGACGAAAATTTGTCCCTATACAAAGACCGAAAATTTTGGCCCCTTTGAAAATTTCTGTATGCGCCCTTCCTTAAAGGAATGAAACGCGGAGGCTGAGTGACCACGCGTGTCAGAGGGTGCGGTAGAGAAGCTAGGAGACAGGACATGGCAATGAGACTGAAGAGAGGAGTGAGGCTATGGTGAAAAGGCTGATTGACAGGTGGAGGTCGAAGAGAATTAGCAGAGGGCAGCTTGCAAGAAGCAGATAGCCGAGAAGGTTGGAACAGGTCAGAGAAGTTTGGAAAAAGGTTGGAGGAGTTCGCAAAAGGAGTTGGCCAGAGGAGAAACAAAACCTACGCTCGGAAAATACGCTGTTCGTCGTTGTTGTAAACACCTCATTATGTGCATAATAATATTACGAGAAACAACCAAAGATTTGTTTCAATGTCTCCGTTTGATTAACCATCACCCACGTGCTAAGCTGCAACTAAAGTCCTCCGAAGAGTTAGCCTGCTTCTCGCCAGCAAATACTTCAACACCAGTACAGCGTTCTGGCCCAGTTAGCTACATCGGTAAGAGCGCTGGCCGCGCGTCTGTACGCGACTATGAAAGAGCGTGCTGGCCGCGGTTCGCTTCCTGATGGTGGCTATTTCAGAGATTCAAAATCTCGGGCTAGCACGGTCCGTCCACCGGGACATAAAATAATGGCGTGGCGCCCATTCAAACGGCGAGCGGTGGTAAAGGATCTAACCCGATCAAATTCATTGAAAAATGAACACGGTCGAGGTCATAGACGGCCGCTATATAAAATCCGATTACTTTTCTTGTAGTAGTCCTACAATACAACAGAACTTCAGTCAGTACAATCTTCATATGAAACATTGTGACTGGCGAGACATAAAAATTTTCCAAAACGTATTTTGGGATCATCGAAACGAGTTCTCAGCAGATGAAATCGCATTTAAAAAAAATAAATGCTGCCCTCCGGACGACACTTATGCAATTCTTCTGATTTCAATTTTTCCGTTTATGATGTGTATATTTTGATGTCAATTATTCGATAATCGGGAAGTGATGCCACTCGGTTCCCTTTGTCTGATCTATCGTACGGTTCTCTTAATTCTTGAGCTGAGAATGACACCAGCATCTCTTCAATTTAAGCAACTCTGTCCATATTGAAGCAGCACGGTTCATATGCACTGGACGACCTATGACCTCTTCATTCTTCATTGCATGTTTAATAATACTTGACCGAGAAGACCACAAAATACTGCTCATCCTCGAAACCTTTATTTTTTACCAAAATTTGTCTGAATTTTTAGAAAACGCATATTTTAGGTTAGGCCTACATATTATAAGCTCAATGAATACAATTGGAAATATATTAACAGAACATCGGAGAAACGGATTTCAACAGAATGAAGAGGGAAATTCTCGAAACGCTACGGACCGAAATTTCGACCATGGAGACTAATGGTTAGAAAACTAATTATTCCAATATAATAGAACCGCCATAAAAATATTGTGCTAATGGCATGCAGTCTTGCAACTCTACAAATGTATGGGCCCTGTTCAGTGACAAGACTAGTAGCCTACGTGTATGTAGATTGTGTTTACATAGATGTTAGCACAATGTGTGCAATGAAGCAACGAATTTATATATACACCGCAGTCTCTGTAGCCTATAGAGAATGTAGCCGCTGTAGCGGTGTCAGAACATAAAGAAAGGACCTTATATTAAGAGCTTTCCATGTATTGTAAACCTAATTCTACTCTGTTTTGACCAGGTAATGCGTACAGATTTTGTAAATACCCTTACTCTTGCAATAACTGATAGCAACTGGATTCAAACCACTCTGCATGTCAGGAATTGAACTCTTGGGATCCGTCGTGTGTCCTCGCTGGCATTACCCGCCTTCTTGGCATCCGCCGCAGAAACAGCGTCTTTAAACAGCATCAACCCCCCCATCTTGCATCTTGTCCAACTGTGATGTGCCCCAGGACCTCTCTCTGGTAATGGCCAAAGAGCAATGGGCAACCGAATCAGGTACTCCGCTCCCTGAAGAATCCCTCTCCGATAAGCAGTGGGCCAGGGATCAGTCTCTCATTCATAAGGATGGATGGATCCAGATTTGACGAGTGCCTAACACTGCCTATGACAACAGAGGTCGTTGCCCTCGAAAAAGTGACCTAAAAGCTTTAAAGGCTTCAGAAACATCTGAATACCACCAGGCCAGGTTGAGAGCAGTGGCCTTACCACATGTGGGTGATTGGTTTCTGGCGTTCCCAGAAAGCGTTTGCAGATTGAGTCTAAAACGACGAGGCAGTCCGCATTGTAACTGGCCTGCGCCTAGGAGCCGTTCTATGCGCTTTTCATGTATGTCGTAATCGTAATCTCCAGATTTCTAAAGCGCAACTCGAAAGCCCAGCGCGGGGCACCGGCTTAATCACGAGCGCTGCGTGGAGTCAAAATGGTTGTCCGTAAGAGTAATCCATGGTGGTCCGGGTCGAGTTACCGTAGGATCAGAGGGGTGGAACAGCTACTAAGGCGGGTGTCGTCTGTGCCGGGGATTGGAGGGTGGGGGATCAGATGAGACAGGGTAAGAGTTCTTGAAAAGGAGCTCTTAAGTTTCGAATGAAAAGCCCGAGGTGTGATGGATAGAGGATCAAGAGGAGGGTGATGGTGTGTGGTTAGTAATGATGGCGGAAGAACTGAAAAAATCGGAATTCACGAAGTAGATCATTCCAAAGACGTGGTGCTGAATTTTATATTTATCGGTTGGAGAACTTGAGATGACTTGTCACCGGCAGGAGAGAGAGAGAGAGAGAGAGAGAGAGAGAGAGAGAGAGAGGGGGGGGTGAGATGACTTGTCACCGGCAGGAGAGAGAGAGAGACAGAGACAGAGAGAGAGACAGAGACAGAGAGAGAGAGAGAGAGAGAGAAAGAGAGAGAGAGAGAGAGAGATAGAGAGAGAGAGAGAGAGAGAGAGAGAGAGAGAGAGAGAGAGAGAGAGAGAGAGAGAGAGAGAGAGAGAGAGAGAGAGAGAGAGAGTAAGAGTAAGACAGGCGGATGATCGGGTAGGACGGGTTGGCTGGATGGTGAACATTGAAAAGTTCGCGAAGATATCTTGTCGGGGAGCATTGTAAGGAGTTGTAGGCTATGGAACGAACTTTGAAGTGGATTCGCTCTGGGATTTTCAACCAGTGAAGAGACTTGAAGATGGGGGTGATGTGATAATGTCTGGGTGTTCTGGTGACGGCTCTAGCAAGAGAATTTTGCATGAGCTGGAGGCGATTAAGTTGAGTGCAATCAAGGTTTAAGAACGGGAAATTGCATTAGTCAAGCTTTGAGTGGACGATGGACGTCGCAATGGTGGAAGCAGTTGTGAAATCAAGCATAGGTCGGATGCGGCGGAGGTCACGGATGTGCATGAAGCAGGAACGCGATAGGTTGGAGATGTGGTTAGAGATGGAGAGATGTGAATCAAACATCACACCAAGATTGCGGACAGCAGCATCAGAAGTAAAGGCAAGAGATGAAGAGAGGAGGACATTTTGAGCATCTTATTTAATTAAATAATCAAGCCATACTGTTGGAATCTTATTGTTAGTTCAATTCTCTATACATCTGGAAAATTTTAGAATGGTTAATTATCAGGCCATAAAGATAATGAAAACAGTTTGACTTCCATTTTATTGAATCAAGCAGAAATCTGATTGTAAACTGAAATCTCGGAATATGAAGTTGAAAGCTTCGTATCTTTTTATAAGGGCTGTTGTTGGGGAAAAAAATTTAATCGAAATTAATCGCGCGATTATTTTTTTTTCGCAATTAACTGCAAATTAATCGCAATACATTTCTTTCAAATATGCTAATCTTACTATTTTCTAAGGACCCCTGAAGCTTCAAATTTTAATGACGGAATGCTTTCTTTCTATTGCAAACATATTTAATAACCTTTGGCTTAGGCTTATTTAATTTCTGCATTTAGTTTATTGAAAAGTTTTGAAACACTGTTCAAATCAGTCAACTGCTCAAAATCCGTTAATTTTTTCATTGAGCCACCTTTAATTAAAATGACACAGTCCTAAATGTGAAATTAGACAGCCAGCAGACAACTTTCTGACTAACAAGATTGATTATTTATTCAGCCAATTGTATAGGCAGAACAGTTTATTTACAATGGACGGTTCAAGGGATGCTCTTATTAATTAACAATAGTAGGTCTACTATTGAACCTCATTATTTAGTCACAATTTTTCACAAGAGATTGTGGTTCTTGCAAAACGTCGTCTCAGTTGTCCTGTAAGCATTTATCATTTGAAACCTGAAATCCATTGGTCTTGCCATCTCATGTAATGTAGTGTAACAGTAATGTAAATCTTCGAGAATTTCTCAGCGCCCACAAAAGCCACGTCGGGGAGACCAGCTTATTCACCGGCGCTATATCAAATCAAGTCCGCAATAGCCAGAGCTGCCGTTTTCGTTCCGGTGCCAGGTCAAAATCCGGGGAGGTCAAGCCGAGGAGACAGCGTGGTGCTACGGTGGTTGTCGGTGATGGTGGTGGTTGGGTGATGGAACCTGATTGGAATCTGGATAGGATAGGTTGAAGAGTTCGATTTTCAGTCGTGAATGGAATGCAGCAGAGGAGAGTGCAAGCGGAGGAGAGGTTGAATTTGGAGGTGAGACTGCAGGAGAGATAGGAGGGTGAGCGAACAGGCGGAGGTATGTTGGGAGTCCGTTCCAAAGAGCTGGTGCAGCATAGACTCTCATGTAGTTCAACCAACGTAGTCTGACGAGGTGAGGAAAGGAAACGACATTAGTTGACGATGCGATGAGGCCGATGTCGACGACTCATCGTTGGCGTTTAACGCATGTTTTGGTTCGCATGCAGGCGATAATTGAACAAAGAATTGCTACCGTACGAAAATACTCAAACTCTTTGTTGGAATATTCGCCAAAGAATGTATCACTAGCTTTAAGTAAGAGCCTACCGTTTAAAACAAGTTTTTCTGCCTCTGATTCCATTTTAATCAGATATAATTAACGCGTACGATTAATGCGTTAAAAATTTTAATCGCAATTTTTTTTAACGCGTTAATCGCACGTGTTAACGCGATTAAATCAACAGCCCTACTTTTTATCCGTTCAACCTTATCTCATGAAATTTTGGAATCGTATTTTTGGTCCAATTCTCTAAATATTTGGAAACATTTAGCGTTATAGATCTATGTGATCAGGAATTGGAGATATTTGAAAAATAGTGTGGCTTGTCATGTCATGTCAAGTCAATCACCGACGTCGCTGCGCGACGGTTGGCCACATGCATGGACTATAGCTCTACACTGCTGCCTAGTGATAGGAGATATTTGAAAAATAGTTTGGCTTACTTTTTTGAATCACGGTGTAGTTATGACTAACCGAAGTTTTAATGCGGTAGAACCGTGTGCGTGTCATGTCTTTGGGCGCTGATAACGGTAAAGAGGTCCAGGTTCGGTTTGCAGATAGATCTCAGAGACGGTGCTATTCAATTATGTGGTTTTTTTCAATTCAGTTAAGTAAGTCAGAACACTGCAATCATTTTAGGTGGCGGGATTTACATCAGATGGGGTCGTACCGTTTGCAATAATGGATCCGATGTTGTTTACGATGGAGTGGCTGGCGGATCATCGTATGGCGTGTTCGGCGGAGCAAGCAACTACCTCTGTCTTCCGAAGGATCCGATTTGGGGGATATACAGTGAAAGTGTGGATAAGGGGTCTAAGCTCTTTGGAGCGGAATATGAATCACCAACGTCGTTTGGGTTAGAAAATAACAATGGTCAACCTTTACAAGACCACGACGTTCCATGCGTTGTTTGCCACAGCCAGACGAAGACTTCAGTCGTCATGATTCCCGCCAGAAATGAGTGCTACAGCGGATGGCACGCTGAATACACTGGTTATCTCATGTCAGCACATTCCAATAATAATGGACGTACGGAATTCGTATGCATGGATGGAAGTCCGGAAGCAGTTCCAGGCGGAAACCCAAATGAGAACGACGGAACTTCGTTCTACAACGTGGAAGGCGTCTGTGGGGCTCTTCCGTGTCCTCCTTATGTTCCGGATCGTGAAATAACTTGTGTCGTTTGCACAAAATAATCAGAGTGTGAATAGCCTACACCTGCTCTGAGTAATTAAATTGCATTGGACGGTTATTGAATTCAAACATTAACAGTTAGACATATGTTAGACTTTAATTCAGGATACAAAAGTCGGCAAAGAAAACAAATTACATTGTGTTTTGTGGTATAAGGAAAAAGGCACCTCTTAAAACTCTTGAGATTAAAATGGATGATATAAACTTAGATAATGTTCCGTCTGCTAAATTTTTGGGAGTAATAATTGATAAAAATCTTAGATGGGCGGATCATATACGCGTTGTAGAAAATAAAATTGCCAAATCTATAGGGATACTTTATAAGTTGAATAAAATACTTAAAAAATCAGTATTATTACTTTTATACTCCAGTTTAATTTTACCATATTTGCAGTACTGCACACTGGTGTGGGCTGGAGGCTATGTATCTAAGTTGAAAAAAGTGTCGATTTTACAGAAACGAGCATTAAGGGGTATCAGTGGTGTTGATAGACTACACAGATCTTCTGTCTTATTTAAGCAGTATGGATTACTAAAGCTTTCTGATATTTATCACATGCAATTGATTGTTTTCATGTATCGTCATCGTCATGGAATGCTTCCTAAGCGTTTTAATGCCTGCTTTAGTACCAAGGAACAACTGCATCAGTATGAAACTCGCTCAAGGACCGATTATCAGTCTTTTGTCTGTAGGTCAAATACCCGTCTACATTCAGCATTGGTATATGGCCCGAAGCTTTGGAACTCGTTACCTCCTAAATTTAAGTCTATTGACTCGCTAGCTACATTTACTAAAAGCTATAAACAGTTCTTGTTATCCTGCTACTAATTAAGTTTTTGTTTTATTTTTTATTTTTATTGTTTTGTTCTGTTTTCTTTTCTTTTTTCTGTTTCGCCAATTATATAATAAATAGGTATATGATAAATATGAATGATGTCTTCAGTAGGAATATGACACAAGTTATAGTATTAAATACTTGTCATTGACGGTTAAAAAAAAAATTATGTATATTCTTTACATTAATGTAAGGTGGACTCGTTAAGCTCACTTGAGCTTTTTTCCCCTTCCAGACAGAATGTGGGATAAATTGAATAATTTTCTTTTTTGCAATGATGTGTAATATTATGTATTGTGTGAAATAAATGAACTTGAACTTGAACTTGCAGTCTAAATGAAATTCTGTTTCATAGAAATCAACGGTTCATCCACTAGCCCATCCGGAAATGATATTAGCCTGCAGTTAATTTTAAGACATTTCGGTTTTTCATATTATTGTTTTGATGATTTTCCAAAAGACGTGGCTGGAAATCCGATGATCCGACAAGATAAATGTAAGAGAGTCGGCCGATACGTCAACCCTGTGCTTAGGTCATAAAGATTTGTGAGGGGAACAAGCGAGCGTCCGGTAGACGATCGCCGAGAGGTTTCGGGAGAGGATGTTCCGTTTTAATGATTTTAGTTTCCACATTGCAATGGCAGCATTCTTCTTCTTCTTTTCTCTCCTCCGTCCGGTCGCGCCGATGATGAGGCCCTTACATGACGTCTTCACCCTGGGTGTAGTTATCATCCTTGTTCTCCTCCGTCCAGTCGCGCCGACGATGAGTCCTTTACATGACGTTAATCGTCATATAAAAGTTTCTTGGTCCTTTTACCAGGTGGTGACCATTCCTCTCCTGGTAGGGCAAGGAGGCCGTTGGGTCCTATTGGACCTCTTCCGCCCTTAGGTGTCCTTCCAGCACCTGCCTC
The DNA here is from genome assembly GCA_949752735.1 of Lumbricus terrestris. NCBI lineage: Eukaryota > Metazoa > Annelida > Clitellata > Crassiclitellata > Lumbricidae > Lumbricus > Lumbricus terrestris. Next base: position 65,875,477 of record OX457039.1, read on the forward strand.
CTGCGTTGGCCAGTTGTTTCAGGGTTCTTGGTGAGCCTGTCCACCTCGCGTGACGCCCTAGGAGGTCCTTCGGTCGAGGCCTTCTCCCCTGATGGCATAGCCTCACCAAGCATTCCCCTACTTGGCTGTTCACCCTCCCACCGCTCTGAGGTGCAGGTCGGACTTTGGGGTGGGGGGGCAATGGCAGCATATGAACCTGTAAAAAGTGTAAAATCTTATAAAAATAGCTTTACTATTTTGGTGCAGATACGAGTGGCCTAAGACTTTAATATGCATATTTACAATAATAGCAATTTCTTTTAAAGTTTCCACATTCCAATGACTATTTTTTTCAACTATCATCTTAGCAAATTACTCCATTTTTCAGTACCAACGAAAAGAGATGTTAAGATTTCAATAAATATAATTGTAGGCTTCAATTATGCAGTAGGCTGCTCCTCCCACTGCTAAATTCTCCCCTACACCTATCAATGACATAGGCCTACTGCTATTTTTAAGTAGGCTACCGGTATGCCTACAGATACTTCAAATATCTTCCGTCTCAAGTGGTTCAAGATAACTTCTTGATTTTGTTGCATCTGTCACTCTGCTATCTGTAAGTAGGCCTACACCTATTGTAAATTTCTTTCGTGTCATGTGATTCTTGAAAACTTGACGATTGCCTATATATGTTACTCACGGGTTTGCTAAAAATATAGCGTCATGAATAATTAATAGAAAACGGGTCGATCATAAATCATATGATTATGTAAATGATGCTCTGAAAGATGCTGGTCTAGTTTTTCAGTTAATTTTGAATCTGATCTTTTGAGTTCGTCCTTACAAACTCCGGCTACGAATCTAGACTATCTTCATTTAATATGAAGGCTGCATGTAGTTCGGTGAAGTTGGTGTCGTATCTTCTCGTTGTTCCTTTCCTTGTGGCCATTGCATTCGGTTCCGATAAGTTCGAGCATCCATCAGGAACAGAGAAAAGAGTAAGAAATACTGATTAGTAAACATAGCCTATAACCATGATAGCAACGCATCGAAATAAATTTCTTATTGGATGGAAATTGATACTGGTGTCATCTTTATTTTCAACTTCCATAAAATCAAATCGCAGTAAGATGGCTACTGGTGAGTAATGGTGTACAAGTAAACTGTGGAAAGTAGCCTACTTAGTTTAGACAAACATGACACCGAGCAGACAAAAAACAGCGTCCTCGATGAAAGCAATCGTTCAGAATTGCATAGACCCCTATCATATTCACGACATGGAAAAGAACGTGGCTAAACACATCCCCCATAAAAAGTATAACTGAATTCGAAACCATTCAAAGAATTTAAAAACCAGATATTTTTTCTATTAAATAGTTTGCCTTTCCAAACAAATTTGTTTTATATTATTTGATTAAATGAATGTGTGTTAAGTTATTCTCATTGGAATGATTCTCATCGCTATGTTTACCCCAAGGTCTTCAGTTGAGATTGGGATTCCGCCAAAGAATCTGACGATGCGAAGGGTTCCGTGGCCAAAACGTTTGGGAAGGCTGGTATAGGCTGTTCCCAGTTTTTTTAATGCAAAGTCTCGCCAGCCAAAATTGTCCATGAATCTTGGTTTTTGGCAGCACAGTAACTCCATTTTCATCGTAAAAATGCTATTGTGGTGGTGTGAATGATACAGCCACCACATTGAAATAATTATCTCCACGTGAATAGCATCGTATGCTAAACTTAGGCCTGAGACTTCGGATTCTGTGAGGGATCCCTAAACATCATCTTAAGAAACCGAAAATTTTGCACAATTTATCACCTCCATAAGAAACGTTGATAGGTGAGACCTAAGATTTTCGAAAAAATGTTTTGGCCACACCCAAACGAGTAGCCACTAGATGACACTGCGACCAACAAAATCAAGGCTGCCCTTGAGGGCCAAGGTCGACATACATGTAGTTGTTCCTTCTGTTAAAAATAACCAAACGCCTTGCATTGCGCATTGACCACCTACCTAGGCTACGGTACCTAAGACCTGCAAGCATGAATATTTGTATGCGTTACTTATGTTCTGAGTAAGCGAACTAGATATTTGCACACATCAATTCGATCGATGGATTGTGTCGAAAATGAATTGTTTGCCTTCATGCTGAAGTCAGTATTAAGGAACCACAACCGATAATAATCACTGCGATGTTGCCAATTTTCTTTCACAGTACCAACGCAGTCGCGATGATTCAGCATTTAGGCTAATTTCAATAACGGTTGTTCGGAATGCTCTTAATAGTGTGAATCCAAAGCAAGTTGTAACTTTGACAAGACAATATGGGCTAGCAAAGCAAATACAGTGGCACTGGTTTGGAGTAGCCTTTTATGGGAACAAGCATTTTTTAATCATGATGGGTGGTTTGCATATTGAAATGGCTGCTCTCAAGATGCTAGGCAACTGGTTGGATGGTTCAGGTTGAGTTGGATGTTTAGTGAATGCTGGGATTGCGACACCTGGTCACGAGAACTTTTCCCGCCAAATATGACCAGAACTTTGTCTCTAGAGTTCTTTTCAAGCATATTACTAAAGCATAGTCTAACTTTTGATTCAATTCAATTCCAAAACTGATATATTGTTCCCTGTAATATTATCATTTCAATGTAATTAATCTTTTGTCTGTCTCAATGTAGCCTACCAGGTTGCGGTTTGCCAGCCTGTTATTGCTCATTAAGCGAATGTACATAGGCCTACATGATGCATTCATTGGTGCATCACGTGTTAAAAGAAGTCTTATGCGCACACAGTTACCGGTACAACTGCTGCGCTATGCATTCGCCAGGAACATAATAGGACCTATATACATGTAGGTGACTCTTCTGTTTTGAATTATGTTGTTCATCATTTTGACCAGAACTTTGTCTCTAGAGTTCTTTTCAAGCATATTACTAAAGCATAGTCTAACTTTTGATTCAATTCAATGATGGGTGGTTTGCATATTGAAATGGCTGCTCTCAAGATGCTAGGCAACTGGTTGGATGGTTCAGGTTGAGTTGGATGTTTAGTGAATGCTGGGATTGCGACACCTGGTCACGAGAACTTTTCCCGCCAAATATGACCAGAACTTTGTCTCTAGAGTTCTTTTCAAGCATATTACTAAAGCATAGTCTAACTTTTGATTCAATTCAATTCCAAAACTGATATATTGTTCCCTGTAATATTATCATTTCAATGTAATTAATCTTTTGTCTGTCTCAATGTAGCCTACCAGGTTGCGGTTTGCCAGCCTGTTATTGCTCATTAAGCGAATGTACATAGGCCTACATGATGCATTCATTGGTGCATCACGTGTTAAAAGAAGTCTTATGCGCACACAGTTACCGGTACAACTGCTGCGCTATGCATTCGCCAGGAACATAATAGGACCTATATACATGTAGGTGACTCTTCTGTTTTGAATTATGTTGTTCATCATTTTGTGTGGTCGATTATTGATACCGGTACTCCGGAAATGATGTAGCCCTTTGTCGTCTCATCTCATAATTGTTAGAAAACGCATCTTTAGGCTTCACGGGCTACATGAATACAATTGTATTTTTGTATTTTTGGGATCAATAAACAAGTTGAAGTTGATTTGAAATATTTTAACAGAACATCGGAGAGACAGATTTCAACCGACTGAAGAGGGAAATTCTCGAAACGCTACGGACCGAAAGATCGACCATGGAGACTAATGGTTAGAAAACTTATTTCAATTATTCCAATATAAAAGAACCGTCATAAAAATGGTTTGTTAATTCTGTGCAGTCTTGTTACTCTACAAATACTTGCCTTGTTGATTGACAAGTACGGATAGGCAGGGGCGGATACAGAGCTTTTAGAATGGGGGCAAAAATGTTCGGTCTTGGGACAGGGAAAAAATTTCGTCTTTGGTCACCGAAAAATTTGATGACCTTTTATTTTTTTGTCATTTGTCGAATTCCCAGGAAAAGATACGGTAAGCTTACTTGTTTTTTTATCCGACCACCAATTAAGATACCAAGAACTAACGTTGCCGCGAAGAACCAAAGATACCATTTTATACGCCAAAATAGTTTATGACCTTTCTTTAGTCATTTAGTCGAAATCTCGTGCAAAAAGATACCATTACCCATGAAAACCGTACCATTTTACCCTAAAAAATAAGTGGTGACCTTTTTAAAGTCGTACAGTCTTGTTAAACTCCTGTACAAACCTCGTGGGGTCTACGAAACTATTCATGGTGGAGGTGGCACGTCAACTTTCCGAGCCAGAATGTCTTGTCTTGTCGTCAACCTTCCTCGATCCGAGGGTTGGTCGCATCATGGACGAGCTTCCTCCATCTCTTCCTGTCCCTTGTGTCCACCAGAGTCTGCCCGAGAGTTGATCCCATGATCCGATGTTGACAAGCCAGCCCATCCTCGGCCTCCCTCGTGTTCTTGCTCCCGGTACATTTCCCTGTATGATCTCTTTTTCCAGACAATCTCCGCTTTTTCTCATCCTATGTCCAAAGTATGTGAGTTTCCGTCTTTTAATTGAATCAAGAAGACTTCTCTCCACTCCCATTGTCTCCAGCACCCATTTGTTCGTTTTTCTTTCCATCCATGACACTCTCAAGATTTGTCTTAGGCCTTTCATCTCAAAAGTCTCTATTCTTTCCTCCTCTCTCTTCTTGATCGTCCAGCTCTCGCAACCATAAGTGGCCACTGGCCAAACAAGGGACCAGAATAGCTGGTCAAAAATAAAGAAATTTCTGAATGGGGGCCATGGCCGGATTTGCCCCCCCCCCCCCACTGGATCCGCCCCGCGGGTAGGTCTGTTTGGATTAAGCCTATATTTACATAGATACTAGTGCGATGTGTGTGATGAAACACTGAATCTATATGCACCGCAGGCTCTAGCGAAGTCAGAGCGTACGGAAAGGACCTTGTTAAGAACGGGTAAGGCAACGGAGCAGTCGTAATTAATAACAACAACAACGACAACAATAATAATCAAGATAATCATAATAGTTACTTCTATAACGCCGGTGTTTAATGCACAAGGTAGAACCTATCAACCCAAGGCGCACCAACGTCAGTACACAGAAGCTACAATAATTATGCATATAGGGTTAACCAAGGTTTTAATCCGGTGGAACCATGTGTGGTGTGTCATGTCTTTTGTTCTGATAACGGTAAACTGGTTCAAGTTCGATTTGGAGAAACATATCTTAGAGACGGTACATATCAATTACGGTAAGTTTTCTTCAATTTAGTTTAGTAAAGCGAAGAGATTGCAATTTTTAGGTGGCGCTGTTTACATCAGATGGGGTCGAACCGTATGCAATAATGGATCCGACGTTGTTTACAGTGGAGTGGCTGGCGGATCATGGTATGACGTGTATGGCGGAGGAAGCAACTACCTCTGCCTTCCAAAGGATCCAATCTGGGGAGATTACTTCGTAAAATTTGAAAAGTACGCTAAGCTCTACGGATCGGAATATATACGGCCAACAACGCTTGGGTTAGAAAATAACAATAACCAACCGTTAGATCAGCTCAATGTCCCATGCGTTGTTTGTCAAAGCCAGACGAAGACTTCAGTCGTCATGATTCCCGCCAGAAATCAGTGCTACAACGGATGGCACGCTGAATACACTGGATATCTCATGGGTGGAGATGTCGAGCACAAAGGGCGGACGGAGTTCATATGCATGGATGGAAGTCCGGAATCAGATAAATCCGGATGGAGATATTATTACGGAGCCTTGTTCTATCAGGTGGAAGGCGTCTGTGGATCTCTTCCATGTCCTCCTTACTTTTCAGGTCGTGAAATAACATGCGCTGTCTGCACAAAGTGATCAGGATGCTGATACGTCGTGTGCTCTGATCAATGGAAATGCGTAGGATTGTTATTGAAAGCAAACATTCAGTGGCGGCGCTAGGGGGGCTGGGGGGCTAAGCCCCCTACAAGAGGCTCAGCCCCCCCTAAAAAAAATGACCATCTGAATTATTTGACATTGAAATATCCACGATTTTGGACGACGACTAAAAAAAAAAAAGAAAGAAAGGTCGTCAGAAATTTTGGCGGCGAACATAGAAAAAATTTTCATGAGATTTTGGTCGATGACTGAAAAAAAAAAGGTCGTCAGAAATTTTGGCGGCGAACATGGAAAACATTTCATGAGATTTTGGTCGATAACTAAAAAAAAGAAAGTCAGAAATTTTGGCGGCGAAAATGGAAAATTTGGCCGCGGGCTTCAGCCCCTCCAAAACTGAAATCCTGGCGCCGGCACTGCAAACATTATCCTAACAGTGGATAGGGTTAGGGTTAGGGTTAGGTTTAGGGTTATGGTTAGGGTTAGGGTACTAGACTTTAAATCAGGATTCAAAGGAAGGATGACTTGTCTTAGAAATGAAATTATTATGTTTGATACAAATCAACGGCTCATCGACTAGACAATCCGAAAAATTAATGATATCAGCCTGCAGCTAATTCCTAGACAATTTAGTCTTTCCTTATTGTTCTAAAAACAATCAGCAGCTAATAATTATTCTAAGCAGGCTGCAATGAATGCGTTGAAGTGAAAACAATAATTCTGCATTTGATTAATAAAACGAAATCAAAACCAATCACGAGGTAAACGCGCGTCATTATGATATTATAGTCTATTCAAATTATTGACTTCAACGGACGACACTTGATGGTAACAATTGATTTTTCCGAAAATTTATTAGTTAAATAGTAGTTATAGTAGCTTAGATGCTGGTTTGGTGATTAATTATAATGGCGCGACCTTCACTTTCTTCAGTGCTTTTTCAAGAGACAACTCTACATCGGTGCTCAAACTCGTCTGAAATTGGAACTCACAGTTAACGATGATCATCTGTGGCTAGCCTAGTTAACTGGAAATATGTCTAGACAGCATGCAAAACTTCTCAAAAGCACACCTGGATATTCAGATGATGAAGTAGTCTAAAAAGAACGATGTCTACACGAACAAATAAATTGCAAGGTCGCATGAATGTATGTATGTGCAGTGCACTTGCTATAATTATGTGTGTGCACTTGCTATAATTATGTGTGGCACTTGCTATAATTATGTGTGTGCACTTGCTATAATTATAGCGCTCCTTCAAGATTTCTACTCAGAAGCGCTCCCGACACAGCACGGAAACTTAATCGGAGTTTCACGTCCAAGCGCATGAGCAATAATTGTGAGTGCAGGACATGTTCAAGGTCCCTACGAGTCGGATTGAGGTGATTCGAACCTGCAACCCTCCGACTGCAAGGCAACAAACATACCCACTACACCACCGCGCCTCAAAAAGCATCTACATGTATAGGCCTATTGCTCTATAGTCCATACGCTTAATAGAGCCATAGAATTCTCTACCGTCACTGATTTCATGGCACAGTACTCTAAGGATATGTATAATTATGAATTTTATGATAATTATATGCAAAGGCGGACTAAGGCACGTTCAGCATGTTCGGCCAAAAGTGGCCTCCACTCTTTAGCGCCCGCCGCCCATGCAATGTAAAAAAGTGAATATTTTAGAATTATTATTAATTTTATTGTCTGTTAGCCAAATTGAGCAAACAATTCAGAAAAAATTATTCAAATCTGCTCATTTTAGTAGACACCAATTTCACTCTAGATTCTAGAAATGCATTGTCGGTATCATCACTACATGTACAGGGTGCGCCAAAAAAAGACCCCTCTAGTTTTTTCCCCAATATCTTGGCCAAAAGTAAGAATTTCCAAATGAAATTTTACAGTCTTAAAGACAATTCAAATTCAATATCATGCCAGTTTTAAACTCTATCAATGTAGGCTAAGGTAGATGAACAGTTGCCTGTCAACTGCAATCAAACTATTGCACATTATATAGGCTACAGGAGAAGAAGGGCAGTCCCTTTCGCTAACATTGAGTCAGTCATTATTATGAAGTGTTAGCGACTTTGTTTTCTTAGACTCGGCATATGAGGGCGGGAGGTTAGTCCTCTGCCTCACCGTCTCATCTTCTCACCAACAGTGTACGGTCAGTGTACTCACCACAGCTGAGTTGGGGGAGCAGATGGGGCAGAAATCTCAACACAAAATTTATGCATTGATGAGGATTTGAACACTTAACCTCTCGCTTGACAGTCCAGCGCACTAACCTTTAGACTACCTCGCATCTCAGATAGGCTACAGGATGTTCCGTTTGTCAGTTTACTCTTGCAGAGACTTTTAAACACCTTAACATTTCAAGAAGAATTATTAATGACGTAGTTTCATATAAACGAATTTGTTTCCTATGTAGACTCAAGTAGGCTTACACTTCGCTATAGTCTATGCCATGGACCCATGGTCCAAGGTCTAACATTGAATTATGTTTGTAAGTAGGCCTATAGATCACACCAGGGGCACGGGAATAAAATTTAATAGGTCTACGGGGATTTCTGTAACCGGAGAATGATCGGAAAATGTGAACTGTCAGCTTGAAGGTGAACAGATAGTCTCAACTAGTTTTTGCTACATAGGAGTCTATGTGTGATTCATTAATCTGGTTCAAGTGAGGGTTTATGGCGAACCAAGTCGTTTTCGGCCATACTTATGGTGTCAATCATTGCACTTCGCCGAGACAGGCATGCTTCATAGACCTTATCTTATCTTATCTGACAATTTATAAAGCGCTTCTCGCAGCAACAGCCTTTCAGAAGCGCTCCCAGTGCTGTGAAAGCGTTGGGCATCGTTGGGCAAATTATAATCAAGCTCAAGATCTCATTATAAAAGCTTAATTTTGAAATGCTCGGTTCTTTCATTACGCCAGTTATTTCAAATAGGCCTAAATCTATTCTTTATGAAGTAGCACTCAATAATTATTATGAGCTAAGTATAGGCTATATAGGGCCTAAGCAACATGGATTATTTTTGAACGGAAGTGATAGATTTTTCTACGACCGTATTGCATAGCCTATAGACTCTGCTCATATGCAAGGAATGTAGCAGTTGAGAATTGAGATTCTTCATCACGGCTCTGTCAGTCTGAATGGGTGCTATACGCCACTATACCGCCTCATGCAGACTCTGTGGACCTCAGCTTGATTCGCTATGCCAGGGCTAAAAGTCTAATGCTGGGTGTAACCTAAAGCCTGATTCGTCAAAAGACATGAGGGATTTTCCATACGAAATTTCTGTAATCTTAGAATTAGGCCTATCTGGAAAAACACAAGTCTGTCAGGTTGTAAGTAAAGATAAACTGTTTCCTACTAAGCCCACAACTACGTGATAAGAAAATCTAGTCCAAGGGAACGTGTATTACGCATTCCTCTTTAGCCTACATGCAAGACACTATAGACGTCGGGTAGACATGTTGGCTTTTTAATTGCTCATCATTGAGACATTGACACTCGCTGCAAAGGCTAGCATCCAGCACAAGTCTCGGCGCGTAGCCTATTAGGCCTGAAATCTTATAGGCCTACTAAAACAAAACAAAAAACTGACTCGGGTTCCATCTCGGACGACCTGTACTAACAGTTTCTAAGAATGCGCCCTTGCAAGAAGCTTGCGAAACTTAATACGATGTAAATAACAGACAACTTCCTCTTCTTCGTCGGTTAATGCCTCGTATCGTCAGCTATAAAAGCTTTAACATGTCATGTGCATCTCAGAGAATCTCTTCGTTTAGGCCGTTGGGTTAGCTTACAGGGAGAATCTTTGTCAAAAGCAAAGTAAAATTAACATTTTCTAAGATGTTATTCTTGCGGCGTGCTGTTTCAAACCTTCGGGAAAATTTCCAGGCAAACCGACATCATCTGAAATACCTGATATTCGTTCCGCTGCTGGTGGCAGCTACTCTCGCATCCTACAAGATTGGACAGTCTTCATCGGCAGCAAAAGTAGGAAAACTCAAAATATAATACACTGAGTGTGATAGGCCTAGGTTCTTGACACTTTCACCGAACGAATGGTGTTCTAAAAGTTAATAAATTAATACTTTGCATTCATTCTTTAGAAGGTAATAGGTTACTGAACCTCATAAACAAGTCAAGTTTAAAAAAATTAATGGTTCGTCGTTCTTCCTTCGCGTGTCCTTCCATTCATCGACATCTCCCACCCCCTCCCACCCCCCACCCTCCCCCAGGTAGAGTACGTCTGTTCTGGTCGGCGGTGGTCTTGTCACTGGCGTCGCTTTGGCTACCATCCGTGAACACCAGAGGACACCAGTGACTGAAACGATGGCGTGGATGGTCGCATACAAGAAGGATGGTCGGATATACTTGACACTAAGATAAGATGAATGCGCATGAATAGATGGTGAAACGACGTTTTGATAGGCCTATAATATGATATTAAAAGCAAATTGATTAAATTATGAATTGAAAATTGTGAAGAATAAAAAAATTCGCTATAAAACACTATTTTGATCTAGTGGACAATAGACACGTCGACGGATTATCAAGTCGAAAACATAACAGTATCATCAGGCTCTTTAGACATTAATATTTTAGCTAGCATAGTAGGCTACTCTCTAAAAGAATACGCATATAGGCCTAATGATATTCTTGATTTCTACCTGGGTCTGGCGACCCCAGATGTAGACGATCTTTGCAGTCTACTTGGACCAGCTTTGTTATTCCGCCTCAAGTTTGACTGGCCGCAGAAACTTTCGTTCTGCATCTCGAGGTGAACATTCTGCTCCCCTTTGTGTGCACTTCTTATACGCAACGGCATCCCTTTTCAGTGGTTTGTCGTGGAGTAACATTCCTTCTTAACTGTAGGGCCTACGTTGTTTTATACCGCCATAGGACATCTGCATACAATTTATGCGACGTCTGAAAGCTGTTTTTATCGCCGGAGTTGGGCTAGGAGCGCCTCCAAGTAGTTATCTAGAAAGGTGCTATACATGCATAATATGTCTTCTAAATTAAAGTTTTTCACAGTACCCTAACGAAAATCTCTTCAACCATTTCGTTCATGCATAATTATAACGTGACATATTTTCCTCTGTTTATATAGAAAGGTGAAGCAGAAGCTGTCGTAATCAGACACAGAAGAGAAGTTGGCGATTCCGGATGGAACAAGAGTCAAAACACACGATCAACCGGTTAGACAAAATGATACTTATTAGATTCTATATAATTACACAAAACTATAGATGAGACTAATCGCAAATTATATGTTAAATCTGTGCACGTCTTCCATTAACCCCTTTGGCGGCAACCCCGATTATAGTCGTCCTTAAAATAAAAAGATGTTGAAATTCACAAGCGCTTTATTCTCTATTATAGGCTAAGCATGTTTTCTGTGGGCGTTTCCAATATTATAAGCTGGAATTCCTCACTATGCAAAGACGGACAATTCATCTGCCATCCTAGGCTACCTATTATTTATGGTCGCGTTGTATTGCATCGTATAACTTACTAATGCTGACTAATTTCGATTACGAACACATAATATTAATATGTCTTCGTAATCGTTATTATGATTGTACTAACTAGGCCTACATGTAGGCCTACTTCCATCTAAACTCTGCTCGTATAAAAATTCTGGTCTTTCAGGTTCCAAGTAGCATAACGTCTGATTTACCAATAATATTGCTTCAAATTCATAATGCGTTCGTTGAAACATCCTTTTTACTTTTATCAATAGGCGGCGCTGTATACACTCGCTGGGGTCGAACTGAGTGTCCCTTCGGATCCACAGCTGTCTACAGCGGAGTGGCGGGTGGATCTTTCTATGAGAGCACCGGAGGAGGTAGCAACTACCTCTGTCTACCACTCGATCCAATCTGGGGAGCGTACAACGAATCGTATCCAAAGCATTCCAAGATTCACGGAGCTGAATATCAAAATCCTCTCTTAGGATTCAATCTGGAGAATGTTGGGTTTCGCCCTCTACACGACAACAATGTTCCTTGCGTCGTCTGTCGCAGTGAGACGAGGACGTCCGTTGTTATGATTCCAGCCAGAAACCTCTGCTACAACGGTTGGCAGGCAGAATACAGCGGATACCTGATGTCTGGAGAGTCCAGTCACAAAGGACGAACGGAATTCATTTGCATGGATGGAAGTCCTGAAGCCGACTCTGCCGGATATCGCAACGAAAATGGAGTTCTCTTCTATCAAGTGGAAGGCACCTGCGGCTCTCTTCCGTGTCCACCTTACGTTCAGGGCAGAGAACTTACATGTGTCGTGTGCGGAAAATAGATATTCATAGACATAGCCTACCTTCACTACCATAAACAATCTCTATTGACTAACATTTTCAGACTACATCAGAAAACTATGCCTATATGCGTTTTCGTTATTTAACCTTTTGCTCTGCAGTCCTGCACGATTTAACTTAGCACTGAAATAATTATTATGCTCACTGACAATTAAATCGTTAGGAAATATAATTTTAAACCATTTTAAAACATTTTTACGTAACATCTCTGGACTTCGATTTTTTTATAGCAGATGACTTGACCTTTTCTGTGTATAGGCCTATATCAAATACCTATCTTGCCAAAGACTTTCGTGACAGGGGAGAAGGTCAACGTTCGGATTGATAGATAGACGGATAGAAAGATGGATGGATGAATCATGGGCGCCCGCACATAGGAGCAAGGGGGCGCTTGCCCCCTTGAAAATTGACATCTATGTTTTTTAACTACTACTTTTGGGTTTTTAACAAATTTCTTTGCATTAATGCACCAATGATACGAATGATACAGATAGTGAAAGTCAGAAATCTACGTTTAGAGATCTCTATAGAAATAGGCATGCTCTTATAACTTTCTGCCTTGCATGTTCAAGCTGTTTCTAAAAACTGTAACAATGGCCATTGGCTTTCAACCCTCCTGCGGGCGTCCATGCAAACATCAGGCCTGTCTATTATGGCCTACTTGAGCGGGGTCCAGCTGTAGTGCAAATAATCACAACTGCAAGAAATAGGCCTACTAATGCAAAAATTAGAAATTTCTCAAAGTACACTAAAATTACATCAGGGAGATTTGCTTATTCACCAGCATTGTAATTATATAAACCAAGTCTGCTATAAGCCAGCAAGGGCGTAACTTTCCTCCAGAAAGTGGTGGTGACTATTTGTCTGCTCACTAAATGTTCCTTCCCTTCTCTCTACCCTCGCCTTCCGCTATGATGAACTCTCTCTCCCCAAATCGAATTGAGTTTTCTTTGTCCGTCACTTTCGGTCACTCGCAAAGTCGCACTCGAACAGTAGGCTAAGCTACAAGCCGCTACAGTCGTGCTTTAATTTTTCTGTTATGAATATGATAATAATTATGAACTTTTACAGAAACTCGATTTCAACCTACAACAAAATGGACTACACTTCGTCCAATTATAAAACCAAACTTTAAAAAAGATCAGGGCCGTAAATCTGTTTGGAACTGTGGGGCGGGAAAATTTACCACCCCCGCTAAAGGTGGAGGCTATTGGACCTATGCTTCCGTTAAGAAGTCGTCTGTAGGACATATATAGGGCATACTGAGGTCGGTTACTCTAGGTGGCTGAGAAGGACTCTACGGTGTCACAAGTCTCACAGCAACTGGTCCAACGACGACTGGTCCCCAGACAACTGGTCCAACGACAACTCGTCCACGAAATATTGGTCCATCGACAAATGGTTAGCGACAAAATGTTCACTGGGATTTTTTAGTCGATGGTTTTGGCAGATGAAATAAAAGCTGAACTGATGAAAAAACGTTTGAGAAATGGAAGCTGGATGAGGGTTCTTTTACAAGTGAAATAGAAGCTGGTCATGAACAGAAGGCTTGGGAAATAGAAGCTGGATGAAAGTTCTTTTACATGCGAAATAGGAGCTGGATTGATGAAAAACGTTTAAGAAATGGAAGCCGGATCAAAGTGCTTTTAGATCTGAAATAGAAGCTGGATGCTTGTTGAAGTAGGCCTACAGGAATGAAAAATTATCAATCCAGCTTCCAATTGGGCTACAAAACCACGAAAATCCTTTCATAAATCCAGCTTCTATTTCATAAATGAAGAGCCTTCATCCACCTTCCATTTCTCAAGCGCTTTCTCATTAATCCGGCTTCTATTTCGGTGGACGAGTTGTCGTTGCACCAGTTGTCGGTGGACCAGTTGTCGTGGAACCTGAGGTTGATGTGGCACGTTGTTCGCGTGGACGAGAATCGAAGAGCCAAACAGGCGATGTCCTGGAATGCTGGAAGTAGAAGCAGGAGATGACGACCGCGAGAGAACTGTTATAGGGCACCATCAAAGGTCAATTGAGCGTCTGGAGATGTCATATAGTAGGGAGACTGAAGAACTGGCGATGGACAGGGACGAATGGAGGAAGTGCGTTGCCCGATGTGCAGACCTGCACGGGAAGGACTAAGTGACAAAGTAACCACTGCTTCGTATAGGTGCAGACTGCAAGAAGCAACAATAATAATAGGTTAATGCCAGTAGTGCTAAGAATGTGACAATTGCCATTCGCCAATAATCAAGCGATCGAGGTTAAGGCCAATGATAAACTGTAAAATTCAGTCAAATCGTGCGCAGTAGGCCTATAGCCTAGGCAGTCCTATCAAGTAGCCTATCAACTTTGAGGCGATGTTTCTTTCTATTCTTATTCGTCTCTATTTCTCTATCTATTTCCTATACTCTGCCTCTTGATTTTTAGAATGAAAAGGCCTGTAGCCTTAGCGGAAGACAGCCAAGTGCTTCCATGCGAAAAATTATTTTTTGCAGGACCAAAAAGTGGTGGTGAATTTCACCACCACTTTTAAAAGTGGTGGTGACTGGACACCACCGTCACAATAGAAAGTTACGCCTATGTAAGCCAGGCTCCATTTTGTCCATTTTGCAAGCTGCCAGTACAAAATCCAGGGAGGAAGGGAGGTCAAACTCTAGATAAACTTGGATAAAGAACTCTGGTTATCACGCCACGGGATTTACACCCAAAACCAGTAAAGAGATCTGTTGAAAAGAATTGATACCACACTTATCTGATCCTCGGATCCTCTACCTTCCTAAATGACACCCGCATTGACAGTTACTCTGGCCCTCTGGCTACCAGACTCGAACCTGTTTCTGACTGCTCTTTGGAATAGGCTTCTGACTTGATGCAGCACATGTGAAAAGCTGGTGCCCTGCAATTGGCTTTCGAGTGGTGCTTTAGAAGCAGCTAGAGGAGCACTTGCCTCTTGAAAATTTGACACCTATTTTTCGTTCATTTATTCATTCGTTCATTCTATGAACTTTTATAGCGCACCTTTAGGAAACTACTTGTTGACATCTACTTTTCGATTTTTAACAAATTTCTAAGGAAACTATTCATATTAAAAATTATGCACAAAATGAATCTGAGAAATTTCCATAAGAAACCTCTTTGAAAAATACCCGTTTTCATAATTTCCAGCTTTGCATTTTTCAAGCTCTTGCTACTAAACAATTTAACCGTGACTATCGTAAAAATGTGGCCCCCTGCAAAAATTTCTGCGGGCGCCCATGGGATGAATAATGGATGGATGGATGAATGATTGGATGGATATTAAATTGTAGTGGTCAGTTAAGAACCTAAATCACCTTGTCCATTAACGGAAATGCAGAGAATTGTTCCAAGGTTTTAAATAGTATCATATTAGTGAGAATCAGCCACTATAGTGACTGTGGACGTCATTATTATGCAAATTATCGTCATGAAGAGTTAGTGCGTTTCTTGCTATAGCCGTCATTGTTACGTTGGCCTATAATAGACGTCATGAAAATAGGCCTACTCGTGAATTTTCTACAATGTCAATGTTGTTGACGTCATTACTGCACAAATCGTCATCGTGAAAAGTGATAACGTTTGTAGCTATGCCCGTCATTAATATTAATTAAGAGGTGATAAGTATTCATGACGTCTGCGATTGAGCCGGGTCACGTGTTCGAGCAGTTGACGACGGGACCTCATCAGGATGAATGATTGGTTGAAGTAGTTGGCAAACCACGTGTCACTTTCGTCATCAGATGCATAATGAGCTGCCTGCAAACGTACATGTAAGTGAGTGAGTGAGTGAGTGAGTGAGTGAATGAGTGAGTGAGTGAGTGAGTGAGTGAGTGAGTGAGTGAGTGAGTAATTAAGCATGTACAACGCACTGCGGAAATGTAGGACTTCGGATAAGGCAACAGCAGCAGCAACAACAACAACAAATACAACAACAACACCAACAACAACAACAACAGCAACAACAACAAATACAACGACACGATGCATGTGTATAAAAAGTATGTTTGTCTCTAGGTGTAGGCCTATACGTAGGCCAATGTAGGCCTAAATTAAAAAGCAGTTAAAATTCAAATTACGAGTAGGCCTACCAGTACTGTTGCGAATAGCTCATATAATAGGCTACTACTCTAAATATTGATTATAGTAATATTTAGAGTTGAAATCCAACGATAACGAATATAAAGAGCCCTAAAACGATTTACCTAGTTGAGAAGATCAGAAGTTCCTTTGTTTGATACTGCAACCGTATAGGCTACATTAGGGTTATCTCTGAATGGCAGAAATATGCTGTGGAGAAAGTGGACTTTGACCGTCAGCCTGCCTCACTCAGTCCACTTCGAGCTCCTGAGCTGCGTCCGTCTGTAGCCGTCAAGCTAATTAACCTTGCTCTGGTCACTGCAGCTATGGAGCCTCAGTGGCGCCTAAGTTTCGCCTAAGAGATAAGATTATATTTTTGAAAATTGCCATGGTCATCCGTGCCATTCATCATCAGAGGCCGACGTGCCACAAGTGGGGGTATCCTATATCGATAAGGCGATTTCGAAAGGGCGACCATCAAAAGAGCGACTTCAAAAGGGCGCCGATTTTAAAGGCGACTGATCAAAAGAGCGACCATCAAAAGGGCGACCGATCTAAAGGGCGACCATCAAAACGGCGACCTATTGGCTGAAATCGGTCGGTGAAAGACGGTAGATCTAAGAAAAATACGCAAACAGGCTGTTTGTTTACTCTTTTTGGGCAATCTAAAGGGTCAACATCGAACGAACCATATGAATTATTATTAAATATATATAGGTATTCGTTTAATTCGTGAAAAACGTCCAGGTTGACACACCGCAGCCTGGTTACATGGTGACATCAAGAGAGACAAATATCATAAAATGAAATTAAAACGTCTTACTAAAAAGATCATTGTTAATGAGATTGAATGATTTAATGGTTGTAAGCGTTCTTGTAGAGGACTCTGGAAATAAAGTTTACGTTGTCCTTGTGCGGGAGCTGGAAATTATGACGTCGGGGTCGAAGGTTGTAAACCGTACTGGTCATTTGGGGAATGAATTATTTATTTTGAAAATTTTATTATGTATTAAATTATATTAAATAAAAAAACACACAAAATAAATTAAACGTAACGAAAGTCTCTGCAAACTTCTCTACATTAATTTTTAAGGAAAATGAACTCTAACTATAGTAGATGTAATGAAAGTCTCTGCAAAAGTCTCTGCATTAGTTTTACATGATAATTGTTCATTTATATATAGAGGTCTACTCGTAGCGTAGGCCTGAATAAACCTTTTTCGTATTTTTCTTACATGTAGGTCGACCGCTTTAATTGAACTAAAGAGTAAATACCGACCACTGACCATTCATAGTAGTTATGACAGATAGGCCTACCATAGGCATAGGCTGCCTAATCCTCAGTCGGTATTTCTCTTACATAATTATACCGTCTTTCATCGACCTTTTTCACTGAACCACTGAGAACGTTCGATGTTGACCCTTTAGATTGCCAAAAAAATTGTAAGTTTGCGTATTTTTCTTAGATCTACCGTCTTTCACCGACCGATTTCAGCCAATAGGTCGCCGTTTTGATGGTCGCCCTTTAGATCGGTCGCCCTTTTGATGGTCGCTCTTTTGATCAGTCGCCTTTAAAATCGGCGCCCTTTTGAAGTCGCTCTTTTGATGGTCGCCCTTTCGAAATCGCTTTATCGATAGTGAACCCACAAGTGGCACGCGTGCCGCAGGTTGGCCACCACTGCCAGTGGTATCGTGGGATGCGGATGTACGGCTGTAGGCACCACACCCGCTGAATCCCTTCTTCCCTGAGGCGGTGGCAGAGGAAGGGGCGGAAGGGGTGGGAGGGGTGGTGGGGGTTGCGCGTGGAAAGGTCAGGTGAGCGCAGGTGTTATTGGCTGCGGAGTCGTTCAGGTGTTTTGAGGAAAAGATGGCGACAGGAACGACGACGACGACGACGATGATTTCAACCGAACGTTCATCGTTCTACTTGTTAATAGCGTAAGATACATCCCAGGTAGCACACAAACGTTAATAAAACGTTGATAGATGGTTTGCGGACTCGTTCGTGTAACGTTTGCTTAAAACGTTCAAAAAACGTTATTTTGGCCGTTCTTCTGACGTGTATAAAACGATTACAACAAACGTTGAAAAAACGTTAATTCGATGTTAAAATAGCGTTTATATAACGTTGATGAAACGATTTTTTAACGCTAGGTTAACGTTTGATAAAAACGTTCAGAAAGCGTTATTTTGGCCGTTCTTCTGACGTTTATAAAACGAGTACAATTAACGTTTAAAAAACGTTAATTCTACGATAATATAACGTTTTTATAAGGTTGATGCAACGATTTTTTAACGCTAGGTTAACGTTTGATCAAAACGTTCATAAAGCGTTTTTTTGGCCGTTCTTCTGACGTTTATAAAACGAGTACAATTAACGTTTAAAAAACGTTAATTCTACGATAATATAACGTTTTTATAAGGTTGATGCAACGATTTTTTAACGCTAGGTTAACGTTTGATCAAAACGTTCATAAAGCGTTATTTTGGCCGTTCTTCTGACGTTTATAAAACGAGTACAATTAACGTTTAAAAAACGTTAATTCTACGATAATATAACGTTTATATAAGGTTGATGCAACGATTTTTTAACGCTAGTTTAACGTTTGATCAAAACGTTTATAAAGCGTTATTTTGGCCGTTCTTCTGACGTTTATAAAACGAGTACAATTAACGTTTAAAAAACGTTAATTCTATAATAATATAACGTTTATATAAGGTTGATGCAACGATGTTTTAACGCTAGTTTAACGTTTGATCAAAACGTTCATAAAGCGTTATTTTGGCCGTTCTTCTGACGTTTATAAAACGAGTACAACTAATGTTAAAAAAGTCAATTCGATGATAATAAAACGTTTATACAATGTGGAAGGCAACGATTCTTTCACATTAAGTTAACGTTTGATCAAAACGTTTATTAAATGATTATTCACAATAAAGGCAGAAAGTGCAAAACAAGTAGTAGGCCTAATCTTTACTACCGTGAAATAAACGTTCACACACACACGTAAAAACTATGCACAAAAAGTAAAGATCAGAACAAGACACCTAAAAACATCTTGTCACTATATCTGAAGCCATGCATGGCAAGTCTTTTTAAACACAGAACTTTGTAGAAAATCTGCAATAGATATTTACTACGGTGAGATAAGATAAATGTCCACCCTTTTAAACCATACGTATAAAAGTAAAAAGCACAACTGATCTGAAGTAGCAATGGCAAGTCCTTTTAAACATAGTCGTTGTAGAAATCTGCAATAAAATCTTTATACTACTGTGAGATACATATCCACACTTTAAAACCATACGTACAACATGTCATCAAAAACATCTTATCACCAAATCTGAGGCAGCAATGGCAAGTTGCTACAGTTAATTCTTCCAACCCTTGGACTGTATATTTAGGACAATGTGAAACAGCCTACTCATTTCCTTTGTGATTTTACATGCATACAAAAAGACATATACAGACACACATGCAAGCATACATACAATTATGCACACATATGTACATACAGGACTTACAGGTCTGCAGTCATACATATACACAAACAATAATACATCCATGCACATACATTCAGTCATTCATACATACACACATGCCTAGATACATACATTCAGTCATTCATACATACACACATGCATAGATACATACATGCATTCACATATGCAAATATATATATACAAACATGCATACAATATAAATGCAAATACGGTATATACATAAATATAATTATATGCATACAAACATACATATATGTACACTTACATGCAAACATACATATTACAAACACATGCATACAATAAAAATCCATACAAGCATGCATATAAGCATAGCCTACATACATACGTACATATTTTCCTGCATACATAAGCATACATGTACATACGTTGTGTCAGGTGTATGCATACAATGTTTACAGGTATACAACATACATTAATTCATACGTATATGCATTCATACAAATATACTGGTCCTGAGGTTTTATTTTTTATGACTTTAGCAATAAAGCTCGAAATCGACCTGTGGCTAGAAGCAATGGATCCGGGAACTTTGTAGAAATTTGCAATTAATCAGTACTGGGTAACATGACGCGAGACAGACTCAGACAGAGAGTGGCGTCGGACTCCTACGGTCACTGTGCCTAGAGATATTGATGATGATGATGACAGTACTGTGAGATAGACATCCACATTTTAAAACTATACTTGCAAAAGTAAAGAGCACAAAAGTTATATATATTTTCGGAATGAATGAATGAATGAATGACACCAAAAATATTTTGTCACTATATCTGAAGTAGACGAGGCAATTCGTTTAAACACCGAAATTTGTAGAAATATGCATTTAGTCTTTACTATCGTGAGACAAACACCCACACTTTAAAACGATACATATATACGCCTACGAACAATAAAAACCTCACAACGTGTCAGTTTGTGAATTGATTTAGATTGTGTGATGCCTGTAGAATGACATTGATTTCCGCTCGTATCCTGCAGTCGTCATCACGCTCAGTGGTAAATTTCATCCAGTCTTTGATTCGACCATTTGCGTCAGATGCATTTGACGAGATCGGTTTCATTCGTAGCCTACACCTCCTGTGGCAAGACATAATAAATGCACAATTACAAAGCAAAATTTACACATGAGGCTAAAATGCATTGTAATTTGCAGTTGTAGCAAATTAGACCACTTAAACTCAGAAATAATCAGAAATAATGGTTTAAACTCTAAAGTATCGATTTCTTTACAATCATGGAAAAGAGAAGCAGGGTGGTTTTTATCAAATGTATCATGTGAATAATGATCATATTCGATCCGAATATACATATATAGGCCTATTACTAAATATGCTATTATGAAAAGGACTAAATTTAAAATAATAATAATTTGCATTTTATAAGCAGTAAATTAAAGTTATATCAGCAAGTTTCAGGATTTGTTAACCATTAGACAGACACTTTATTATGATATTAATTTATTGATCAGGTCTACTTGAACGTTTTGTTCAGTCAGAGAGCGGTCTCTTGGAAGGTAGGAGATTGGAAGGATTTTGTTAGAGAATTTTAATAGAATAGATAAGCTTGTTACATATGTGTGCATGTGTGTGCTCGTGTGTGTGTGTGTGGTGTGTGTGTGCTCGTGTGTGTGTGTGGTGTGTGTGTGCTTGTGTGTGTGTGCTCGTGTGTGTGTGTGGTGTGTGTGTGTGGTGTGTGTGCTTGTGTGTGTGCTCGTGTGTGTGTATGTATGTATGTATGTATGTATGTATGCGCACTTGTTATAGCGCCCCTTCAAGCTCTCTACTCAGAGGCGCTCCCGACTGCAGAGCGGACACTGCATCGGAGTTTCACGCCGAAGCGCTGAGCAATTGCGAGTGAAGGACTTGCCCAAGGTCCCTACGCGACGACGTGAGGTGGATTCGAACCTCGAACCTTCCGGCTTCAAGGCGGCGACGCCACCACTACACCACCGCGCCCCACATGTGTGGTGTGTGTGTGTGGTGTGTGTGCTTGTGCGTGTGCTTGTGTGGGTGTGTGTGTGTGGTGCGTGTGTGATGTGTGTGTGTATGCGTGTGTGTGTGTGTGTGCGTGTGTGTGTGTGTGTGTGTGTGTGCGAGGATACATATATGCTCCTCGCCGATCGTCCGAAGGATGTCTGTTTGTGGTCTCCCATAAATCTTGTTCCCAGAAGTTGGAGTAGAGTAGGCCTACATATCACATAGTAAAATGACTAAATCAGTAGCTGACTGCCAGTAATTTTCAAACTTACTGATAACTACAGAAGTCAAAGACATTCCTAAAATGCCATTTCCGATCACGCTCTTTGCAGTTTCACGCACAATCATGTTCGTTAGGGAGATGTTTTAGACGTCGTCTGGTGCGGTCTCTGGCAGACGTCCGACAAACAGCTAGAGCTGCTGTTGTGCATCTAAGTAAAATTAAAATAGTAGTAAACAGAGCATCCAGATGCAAGAGAAGTGCTTAGTGTTAGAGTTATAACAAAGGGAGCACTTGCTGTAGTTTAATTTATGTCAAGTTCTCATAACTAATATGCTGTAGCAGGAATGGGTACCATTTAACATGTGGTAGAACAGAGGAGGTTAGAAAAAACAGAACTGTGAGCGGTACATATAGAATTTAGCAGTTAGAGCTGTGTGTGTGTGTGTGTGTGTGTGTGTGTCTGTCTGTCTGTGTCTGTGTGTGCAACTACCATGTCTATACGATATGCATGCCATATTCTGTAGATTCCAGGTGACTTATTGTCTTTCTTCCATATGGAACTTATATCAATCAATCAATCAATCAACCAATCAAACAATCAGAATTTACATAATAATTTACATGATTTAGTGATTTCCTATATTGCAGATTGCTAATGAGAGACATGAAACGTCAAACAATGCTTGTATTTTGCAGTACATTCCTGCAACATCATAGCATTTTCTACTAGGCCTATGCATTGTTTAGACATTTAAGTAAAATTTCCGTACAATTTTTCAAGTAGGGCTTAATGAGTCCAAACTATATATATATATATATATATATATATATATAATTATGCTCTCATCCATATACTGAGACTTATAGTAAGACTTTGAGTTTCCTGTAAATAATCACACCAGACAGTCGATTGTAAACATAACAAGTAAGCCCTAGTAAAAATTTAATGAGTTAGGCCTATTCATCTTTCACAGATAGAATTAATAATGAGCGGTTAGGCCTACATCACTAATGTTGCATGTGTTGAAAGCAAAATATGTGACCCAGACCAATAAACCAGGTAGATCATAATTATTTTAGCAACTGGTTTACTAAAGTGAAGAATAATTAACGCATAGGCCTGCACAAAAACTTTTTAAAAACAACTGAGGAGAAATTTATTTGTTGGCCCATAAATCTGACTTTGGAGGAATATGCTACTCAGAACAGTAGGCTATTTTGTAGCTCACCTGAATTTCATTGCCAAAGTATCGGAGTAGCAGAACGAAGCAAGGAAGTTTAGAGGAATGTGGAGAAGCTATGTATACAGTGTCTCTTTGTCTAGGGCTGACATTCCCCCGCGCACTCTAGTATACAGACGCTGCATGCTACCCGTGGTTCGAATGATCGCTCTCTGCCGCTGCAACCGGTAACCGATCGCAGGACCGTTGCTAATTAATGGCTTTGCCGGACACCCCCGACTGTCGTTAACCTAATGACCACCACCATGACCCCATATGACACCGGCCTCCGGGAGATAATTTAATTTAATGTAATTACAAACAACCTGCTAAGACGCAGCCTTTACCCGTGGCACCGCCATCAATGGGTGAGCAGATACAGTGTAGATACACGTACAACCCGATATGTCTTCAGAGAGACGTCGTAAGAAGGAAGATGAGAAGAGAAGGGATGAATGGAAGGGGTGAATGGAAGGGAAGAAACGAATGAGAGAATAAAAGAAAGGACGACTCAAGGTAGCAATGCTACATTACACTGTAATAGGCCAAGACTTTAAGCACTGCCCGTGGAGGAACGAAGATTCGATGCAGCGTCGAAGTATAAGTGTAAAAAGCACCTATTAACTTTGTATTTCAGACTTGCCTATGCTATAGACCTATGTGAAATCCACGCCTGCCACATATTGCGTATACACTGATCGGATAGATGGGGTGGGGAATATGGTTGAAAGATAGACCTGACAAACTTACTCAAACAATATTAATATTATGTAAAAAAAAGATAATAACATGAATAAAACTAATAATTATAGTCCTAATTCTTCTCATCCAGTACTTGGCCTGTATATTTCACCTATAATAATATTGTTGAAATGATTTTGGAACATTAGAATAATGTCTGTACACCCAGTCTGAGTCACAGGCCTGAACGTTACCACATCGTTACGGAATATATAATTATAGGCCTATAGTAACAATCTTTATCTATGACGCGAGGAACTTGATTTTATGACTCAATCCATCTGTCAATCTGCCGTCTATTTGCCTGTCTGTCGATCTCTCCGTCTATCTGCCTGTCTTTCTGAATCCCTCGCGTCCATCCGTCCATCTATCCATCGATCCATCCATCCTTCCATCCATCCATCGATCCATCCATCCTTCCATCGGTGCATCTATCCATGTATCCATCCACCCACCCACCCACCCACCCACCCACCCACCCACCCATACACACATACATACATACATACATACATACATACATACATACATACATACATACATACATACATACATACATGCATACATACATACATACATACATACATACATACATACATACATACATACATACATACATACATACATACATACATACTTACATACATACATACATACATACATACATACATACATACATACATACATACATACATACATACATACATACATACATACATCGATCTATCCATCCTTCCATCCGTGCATCTACCCATGCATCCACCCATCCACCCATCCAGCCATACATACTTACATCCATACATCCATCCATCCATCCATATATCCTTCCATCCAAAGAAAGAATGGACTAGAGTGGTGACAGCATTATACGTTGGTGAACGAGCAATTCTGTGAAGTTGACGCAGTTGATAGCAAAGTCTCGAGCAAGTCGATGAATGAGAGAAGCAAACGTGAGCTCCTGGTCCAAGAGGACACCAAGGTCACGGACCGTTTTGAGAAGGTATAACTGGAGAATTCAGTCACAAGTGCAGCAAAGTCAAGTTTAGCAAGTTGCTTGCGATTGCCTCCTATAATAGCATGCAGATACATATAGTCTTACCTGGATTTAGGCGCAATCGGTTAGACGACATCCATGTTTCTAGGGCATATACATTATATAATACATCTATACGCCCATCCATCCATTCCATCCGTCCATCCATACATCCGTCTACCCATCAATACACCGATCCATCCATACATATATACATCCGTCCGTCCATCCATCCATCAATCTATCCTTACATCTATCCATCCATACATCCATTCATCCATCCATCCTTCCATCCCTCCATCCATACTTCCATGCATCCATACATATATACATCCATCCATCCTTCCGTTCATCCATCCATCTATCCACCTGTAAATAGATCCATCCATACATCCATGCATTCAGGCATCCATCTATCCATCCATGCATCGATTCCCATCCATCCATCTTTCCATCCATTAATCCATCCATCCATCTATCCATCCATACATATCCATCCATACATACATCCATCTATACTTACATACATACACGCAGACATACATTCATACATACCTACATACCTACATACCTACATACATACATACATACATGTATACATACATACATACATACATACATACATACATACATACATACATACATACACCCATACATACATACATACATACATACATGCATACATACATACATACATACATACATACATACATACATACATACATACATACATACATACATACATACATACATACATACATACATACATACATACATGCATACATGCTTACATGCTTACATACTTATGTTATGTTCTAAGGCCCTCTTTACTTCTATCCTTTGTGACCCCGGTCATGTCCTCCATTATAAAATAAACCAAGATATTGTTTAAACGTTTCTGGAACATTGGAATAATGTTTGTAGCCTAACAATATATGCAGACGTTAACACAACGTCATGTAAACGACTGAATGTTGGATGTCAAACAAATTGTCTAAATATTAAGATGGACTCCATAAAGGATTCATTTTGAATTCGACTGGCCTACAAGACACAGTTGATATTGATTGAAACAATCCCTCTAGCCGAAACGTATCTGGAACACCAGAATAATGTTTGCAGCCTAGTGTTATAGACAAAATGTTCTCATGACGTTATGTAAACGTGTGGAAGTTGGATAGAGTAATGGATAACACGCTGGCATAGAGAGCAAGAGGTAACGAGTTCGAGCCCCCATTGAGAGAACATGCTTTATATAGGCTGCTAAAATTAGCGCCGATTATTGAAGGCTGTAGGCTATGTTTTTATAGTGTAGTTAAGATTTGCGTATTCTGTTATCTGCATTCTTTTGAATTGTCCCTTTAAAGGGTAGAGGCAATATTATGTTTTCCTACTGGTCGATGTACTTATAAGGCACTGGAGACGTTCCCGCAAGCATATTATTATGTTTTAATTCACCAGGTGTCACTATGGAATGCATGTATGTATGTACGTGTGTATGTATGTACGTATGTACCTGTATATATGTATGTATGTAAACTATGTATGTATGTACGTATGTACCTGTATGTATGTATAATATGGTGCATGTATGAATGTATGTATGTGTGTATGCATGCATGTATGTATGCATGTATGTAAGTATGCGTGTATGTATGCATGTATATAGGTAGGTATGTATGTATGCACCATATATACATATAATTATACATACATACATACCATACATACGGGGAGGTACATCGTCTCGCGACGTTCACGCAAATGGTGGATGCGATCTTCTACTTTCTTGTGGATTGTGCCAATTCCCTCGTACTGTACAACCACATGTAGGCCTGCCACTTTGTACGAAACCGTACTCTATAATTTCCTATTGTTTTTAGTAATGTTTCTTACATGATTGACAACAACACTGCTTTTTGGTTTCACTTGTTTCTAATTCGTTCATTTGGGCTTAGTGGGCAGTGGCGACAATGTTGCCACTACAAGTTTCGACTTCATGGGCAGTGGCGACAATGTTGCCACTACAAGTTTCGGCTTCATGGGTATAGGACACAATATTGCCATTTTTTAAAAGTCAACTTTTCCACATGACGAATATATTCCCTCTATATGGTTAATTAGCAGATAAATAATATGTAATTATTATTGTTTTAACTGTTCAGGGCCATATTATGCCCTTTAAAGAGTTAAACTGCATAAGTGTAGGCTATAGACTGTAAACGGTTTCGTTCTCTCAACCGGATTGTTTAATAAATGAAAATTGTTATCTAATCAATTGCCTTAATGTAACTGGGATTCCATAAACGACCAATTATGTGTTCAATTGGTACAAGACGCAGTGCATATGTGTCGAAACAATCCGTCTTTATAGACAATTGGCCAACATTCTGCCGAAACGTTTCTGGAACATTGGAATAACGTTTGTAGCCTAACGTTGTATACAAACGTTTCTTCAACGTTGCGAAAACGTCGAAAAGTTGGATATCTAATAAATTGTCTTAATACAAGAGGGATTCCATAAACGACCAATTATGTGTTCAATTGGTACAAGACGCAGTGCATATGTGTCGAAACAATCCGTCTTTATAGACTATTGACCAACATCCTGCTGAAACGTTTCTGGAACATTGGAATAACGTTTGTAACCTAACGTTGTATACAAACGTTTCTTCAACGTTGCTAAAACGTCTAAAAGTTGGATATCTAATAAATTGTCTTATTACAAGAGGGATTCCATAAACGACCAATTATGTGTTCAATTGGTACAAGACGCAGTGCATATGTGTCGAAACAATCCGTCTTTATAGACAATTGGCCAACATCCTGCTGAAACGCTTCTGGAACATTGGAATAACGTTTGTAGTCTAACGTTGTATACAAACGTTTGTTCAACGTTGCTAAAACGTCTAAAAGTTGGATACCTAATAAATTGTCTTAATATAAGAGGGATTCCATAAACGACCAATTATGTGTTCAATTGGTACAAGACGCAGTGCATATCTGTCGAAACAATCCGTCTTTATAGACAATTGACCAACATCCTGCTGAAACGTTTCTGGAACATTGGAATAACGTTTGTAGCCTAACGTTGTATACAAACGTTTCTTCAACGTTGCTAAAACGTCGAAAAGTTGGATATCTAATAAATTGTCTTAATACAAGAGGGATTCCATAAACGACCAATTATGTGTTCAATTGGTACAAGACGTAGTGCATATGTGTCGAAACAATCCGTCTTTATAGACAATTGGCCAACATTCTGCCGAAACGTTTCTGGAACATTGGAATAACGTTTGTAGCCTAACGTTGTATACAAACGTTTCTTCAACGTTGCGAAAACGTCTAAAAGTTGGATATCTAATAAATTGTCTTAATACAAGAGGGATTCCATAAACGACCAATTATGTGTTCAATTGGTACAAGACGCAGTGCATATGTGTCGAAACAATCCGTCTTTATAGACTATTGACCAACATCCTGCTGAAACGTTTCTGGAACATTGGAATAACGTTTGTAACCTAACGTTGTATACAAACGTTTCTGCAACATTGCGAAAACGTCTAAAAGTTGGATATCTAATAAATTGTCTTATTACAAGAGGGATTCCATAAACGACCAATTATGTGTTCAATTGGTACAAGACGCAGTGCATATGTGTCGAAACAATCCGTCTTTATAGACAATTGGCCAACATCCTGCTGAAACGCTTCTGGAACATTGGAATAACGTTTGTAGCCTAACGTTGTATACAAACGTTTCTTCAACGTTGCTAAAACGTCTAAAAGTTGGATACCTAATAAATTGTCTTAATATAAGAGGGATTCCATAAACGACCAATTATGTGTTCAATTGGTACAAGACGCAGTGCATATGTGTCGAGACAATCCGTCTTTATAGACAATTGGCCAACATCCTGCTGAAACGCTTCTGGAACATTGGAATAACGTTTGTAGCCTAACGTTGTATACAAACGTTTGTTCAACGTTACGGAAACGTCTGCAAGTTCGGTATCTGAAATATTGTGTTAATATTGCAAGGGCCTCTGTTTAGGTGCTCTCCATGTTTATCTGCTTCATCGCATTTGATATACGCTCAAGAAATTCGTCTTTTTGGCTGAAGTGAAAATCTGCTGAAACGTGGCAGGAACGTTACCGAAACGTTTGTTACTCCGTGCTAAAATAAAATGATTTAATGCCAATAGGTCATTTATTTTAACGTAGCTATTTTTATCTTAAATAGAATGCGTCCAATCTGAGTGCAAATAAAACGTCTGTATCGTCAAGTAAAATTTTGATCAAACGTTATCCCAACGATAGGGAAAGGTTTGTAACATTACCGCTTTCTTGATAGCGTTTCTTCAACGTTATCGTGACGTTTGGAATGTAACGTAAACCATTATTCAACGTTTCTAACTAAAAGTAAACGTTTAAAAAACGTTTGCGTGCTGCCTGGGATTGGATGATAAGCATCGAAGGAGGATGTTGAGCCTTGAATGATGGCCTCAATGTGTATGCGTATGCGTGTGCGTCTGCACGGTGTATGTAGGTGTGAGTGCGTTTGTGTGTGTGACTCTAGGTGTATTTATGTGTAGGCTTATAACCCGTGCATGTGTATACAGGCCGCTGTATAGGCCTACGTATATTATGTAATGTAAGGAAGTGCGCGCATGCGTACGTATCCATGGATTTATTTATTTATTTCTCCATTTCTATAGCGCCCCTTCAAGCTAAACGAATGTATGCATATTGCATGTGTTTAATATGTACATTCATTCATTCATTCATTCGGACAAACATAGACTATGATATGAGCAGAAGTAACATCTTACAAGACGAAGAATTATCTATTCAAATTATTTCATTCCATTCTATTCTGCATCTAATTTCGTTCTGTAATGTATTACATTAGAATACCAGCAATGCAATAGTAATGATGGATAGATATTAATAACACTGGAGCTCGTATTTATATCCGTCAGTTAAGTTAGTCAGGTTTGTAGCCTACTCATCTCTTGTGTGTTTTTTCTATAATAGTTATGCCAAAACACTAACATAGACTATGATATGAGCAGAAGTAACATCTTACAAGACGAAGAATTATCTATTCAAATTATTTTATTCCATTCTATTCTGCATCTAATTTCGTTCTGTAATGTATTACATTAGAATACCAGCAATGCAATAGTAATGATGGATAGATATTAATAACACTGGAGCTCGTATTTATATCCGTCAGTTAAGTTAGTCAGGTTTGTAGCCTACTCATCTCTTGTGTGTTTTTTCTATAATAGTTATGCCAAACGCATTAGTACTTTAATTTAACTTGTGTTTTACCATGTTCTGTACAATTATGTTTATTGTGGGAACAATACATAATTTTGAATTTTTGAATTTGAATTTGAATAATAATTATGTTGATTATCGTTAACACTAAAGTTGGTGTTCCCTTATGTTTTGCTCACTCAAAACAGACTTCCTGTCGTCTTTAGTTTTTAAAAAATCCCAAACTAAACAGGATCCTTCCTCTTATGGGACGTCGTTGAGTCGTTGACTCTCTAATGGGCTGTTGTTCTCAATAACACAATGAGACATTATATGCTGTGTTTTCTACTTGATATTTTTTGCTTCACATTCCTTAGATTTCTTAAAATTTGCTTTACTGCAGAACAGAGTGAGCATGCATGTATGAACCTTGTTATCATATTACTTGGTCAAACATGCATTATATTGTACAGGGTAGGTAAAAAAACCATAGGTTTTTGACAATATCTTGACCAAAAGTAAGAATTTCGAAATGAAATTTTACAGTCTTAAAGAGAATTCATATTTACACATGACGACCAGATTTCATCAAAATATTTCAATTGCAACAAAAGTTACACCACTTTTAGTGAGACCACCCACCGTTTTTTGACGATTCAAAAACGTAACGCAGCAAAAAGTGACAAAAAACGATTTTATTAAGTCACATCTCAAAAAACTGTTGTGAAATTAACTTGTTGGTGTTTTACAACTCGTGTTATTATCTCAACATAACATACACATTATAGACCTATACAATTATACAATAATTATGCAATTTATGGGCCTACATGTATAGTATATACTTTTGAGCGCCTCTGAGTAGTTTTTCTTGAAGAAGCGCTATATAACTGTCCGAATGAATGAATGAATGAATGTACATATTAAACACATGCAATATGCATACATTCGTTTAGCTTGAAGGGGCGCTATAGAAATGGAGAAATAAATAAATAAATCCATGGATACGTACGCATGCGCGCACTTCCTTACATTACATAATATACGTAGGCCTATACAGCGGCCTGTATACACATGCACGGGTTATAAGCCTACACATAAATACACCTAGAGTCACACACACAAACGCACTCACACCTACATACACCGTGCAGACGCACACGCATACGCATACACATTGAGGCCATCATTCAAGGCTCAACATCCTCCTTCGATGCTTATCATCCAATGTATCTTACGCTATTAACAAGTAGAACGATGAACGTTCGGTTGAAATCATCGTCGTCGTCGTCGTCGTTCCTGTCGCCATCTTTTCCTCAAAACACCTGAACGACTCCGCAGCCAATAACACCTGCGCTCACCTGACCTTTCCACGCGCAACCCCCACCACCCCTCCCACCCCTTCCGCCCCTTCCTCTGCCACCGCCTCAGGGAAGAAGGGATTCAGCGGGTGTGGTGCCTACAGCCGTACATCCGCATCCCACGATACCACTGGCAGTGGTGGCCAACCTGCGGCACGCGTGCCACTTGTGGGTTCACTATCGATAAAGCGATTTCGAAAGGGCGACCATCAAAAGAGCGACTTCAAAAGGGCGCCGATTTTAAAGGCGACTGATCAAAAGAGCGACCATCAAAAGGGCGACCGATCTAAAGGGCGACCATCAAAACGGCGACCTATTGGCTGAAATCGGTCGGTGAAAGACGGTAGATCTAAGAAAAATACGCAAACTTACAATTTTTTTGGCAATCTAAAGGGTCAACATCGAACGTTCTCAGTGGTTCAGTGAAAAAGGTCGATGAAAGACGGTATAATTATGTAAGAGAAATACCGACTGAGGATTAGGCAGCCTATGCCTATGGTAGGCCTATCTGTCATAACTACTATGAATGGTCAGTGGTCGGTATTTACTCTTTAGTTCAATTAAAGCGGTCGACCTACATGTAAGAAAAATACGAAAAAGGTTTATTCAGGCCTACGCTACGAGTAGACCTCTATATATAAATGAACAATTATCATGTAAAACTAATGCAGAGACTTTTGCAGAGACTTTCATTACATCTACTATAGTTAGAGTTCATTTTCCTTAAAAATTAATGTAGAGAAGTTTGCAGAGACTTTCGTTACGTTTAATTTATTTTGTGTGTTTTTTTATTTAATATAATTTAATACATAATAAAATTTTCAAAATAAATAATTCATTCCCCAAATGACCAGTACGGTTTACAACCTTCGACCCCGACGTCATAATTTCCAGCTCCCGCACAAGGACAACGTAAACTTTATTTCCAGAGTCCTCTACAAGAACGCTTACAACCATTAAATCATTCAATCTCATTAACAATGATCTTTTTAGTAAGACGTTTTAATTTCATTTTATGATATTTGTCTCTCTTGATGTCACCATGTAACCAGGCTGCGGTGTGTCAACCTGGACGTTTTTCACGAATTAAACGAATACCTATATATATTTAATAATAATTCATATGGTTCGTTCGATGTTGACCCTTTAGATTGCCCAAAAAGAGTAAACAAACAGCCTGTTTGCGTATTTTTCTTAGATCTACCGTCTTTCACCGACCGATTTCAGCCAATAGGTCGCCGTTTTGATGGTCGCCCTTTAGATCGGTCGCCCTTTTGATGGTCGCTCTTTTGATCAGTCGCCTTTAAAATCGGCTCCCTTTTGAAGTCGCTCTTTCGATGGTCGCCCTTTCGAAATCGCCTTATCGATATAGGATACCCCCACTTGTGGCACGTCGGCCTCTGATGATGAATGGCACGGATGACCATGGCAATTTTCAAAAATATAATCTTATCTCTTAGGCGAAACTTAGGCGCCACTGAGGCTCCATAGCTGCAGTGACCAGAGCAAGGTTAATTAGCTTGACGGCTACAGACGGACGCAGCTCAGGAGCTCGAAGTGGACTGAGTGAGGCAGGCTGACGGTCAAAGTCCACTTTCTCCACAGCATATTTCTGCCATTCAGAGATAACCCTAATGTAGCCTATACGGTTGCAGTATCAAACAAAGGAACTTCTGATCTTCTCAACTAGGTAAATCGTTTTAGGGCTCTTTATATTCGTTATCGTTGGATTTCAACTCTAAATATTACTATAATCAATATTTAGAGTAGTAGCCTATTATATGAGCTATTCGCAACAGTACTGGTAGGCCTACTCGTAATTTGAATTTTAACTGCTTTTTAATTTAGGCCTACATTGGCCTACGTATAGGCCTACACCTAGAGACAAACATACTTTTTATACACATGCATCGTGTCGTTGTATTTGTTGTTGTTGCTGTTGTTGTTGTTGGTGTTGTTGTTGTATTTGTTGTTGTTGTTGCTGCTGCTGTTGCCTTATCCGAAGTCCTACATTTCCGCAGTGCGTTGCACATGCTTAATTACTCACTCACTCACTCACTCACTCACTCACTCACTCATTCACTCACTCACTCACTCACTCACTTACATGTACGTTTGCAGGCAGCTCATTATGCATCTGATGACGAAAGTGACACGTGGTTTGCCAACTACTTCAACCAATCATTCATCCTGATGAGGTCCCGTCGTCAACTGCTCGAACACGTGACCCGGCTCAATCGCAGACGTCATGAATACTTATCACCTCTTAATTAATATTAATGACGGGCATAGCTACAAACGTTATCACTTTTCACGATGACGATTTGTGCAGTAATGACGTCAACAACATTGACATTGTAGAAAATTCACGAGTAGGCCTATTTTCATGACGTCTATTATAGGCCAACGTAACAATGACGGCTATAGCAAGAAACGCACTAACTCTTCATGACGATAATTTGCATAATAATGACGTCCACAGTCACTATAGTGGCTGATTCTCACTAATATGATACTATTTAAAACCTTGGAACAATTCTCTGCATTTCCGTTAATGGACAAGGTGATTTAGGTTCTTAACTGACCACTACAATTTAATATCCATCCAATCATTCATCCATCCATCCATTATTCATCCCATGGGCGCCCGCAGAAATTTTTGCAGGGGGCCACATTTTTACGATAGTCACGGTTAAATTGTTTAGTAGCAAGAGCTTGAAAAATGCAAAGCTGGAAATTAAGAATACGAGTATTTTTCAAAGAGGTTTCATATGGAAATTTCTCAGATTCATTTTGTGTATAATTTTTAATATGAATAGTTTCCTTAGAAATTAGTTAAAAATCGAAAAGTAGATGTCAGCAAGTAGTTGCCTAAAGGTGCGCTATATAAGTTCATAGAATGAACGAATGAATAAATGAACGAAAAATAGGTGTCAATTTTCAAAAGGCAAGTGCTCCTCTGGCTGCTTCTAAAGCACCACTCGAAAGCCAATTGCAGGGCACCAGCTTTCACATGTGCTGCATCAAGTCAGAAGTCAATTCCAAAAAGCAGTCAGAAACAGGTTCGAGTCTGGTAGCCAGAGGGCCAGAGTAACTGTCAATGCGGGTGTCGTTTGGGAAGGTAGAGGATCCGAGGATCAGATAGGTGTGGTATCAATTCTTTTGAACAGAGTTAACGAGTTAAGTATGTCTATGATTCATAGACATACTTAACTCGTTCCAACTAACTTTATATTGATTCTTAACCGATCATGTTTTTATAGCCTAAGTACCATACCAATTACCATTTGAAGTACCATACCTAACGGATTGTTATCTCACCTTCACCTCAATGTGCAGTGTTGTGCACCAAGCAACCACAGGGTTTTCTTTCTGAGTTCTTCAGCAGGTCATAGGTCATTGCCGAGCTTGGATAGGTCAATGGGGTCATGGCATTTAAAAGACAACATTATCACAAGACAGGAGGAAGAAGAAGAAGAAGAAGAAGAAGAAGAAGAAGAATGTTGACGCGATGACGTCAACAACAGTCATCGATGTTTAGACAACCACTCCACCCGTCCATTCGTCCAACTTCCAATCAGACAGACAAACAGACAGACAGACAGACAGACTCAGTCTGACAGTTGGATTATTCGTTTCTCTGTCCGCCCGTCTGTCAATAAGTCTGTCCATCTGTCAGCTTGTCTGTCTGTTTGCCGACTGCCCGTCTGCCCGTCTTTCAGTGTGTCTATCCGCCCGTTCGCCTCTCTGTCCATCCTTCTGTCTGTCTGTTTCAGTGGTGTAGTGGGGCGGGGACGCGGGGGGACGCCGTCCCCCCCCTTTTTTGCAAAATTCTTGCAAGATTGCACTTTTTGCTACAGTTTCTACTTCAATTTCCATGGCGTCCCCCCCACTTCAATTTCCAGGCGTCCCCCCACTTCATTTTTAGGACTACACCACTGGTCTGTTTGCAGATAGATTATTGGCATATACAATTATACATACACGTCTGGGCGCTGTCCTGTTAGCTGCTATGATAGGCTGGTGGAGATACGATATAAAACCACCCACAACTTCACAAGTCGTCTAGCATTTTAGGCTACTTCCTCTTATACCAGTCTTCCTCTTCGTCCTCTTTCTCCTATTTTTAGCCTTCTCTTTTTTCCATATTGTCTTCCTCCTCTCCCTTTCCTCTTCCTCTCCTCTTCCTATCGATCTTGCTCTTTCTTTTTCCTATTCTACCTCCTCTTACTCTTTCCTCATTTTCCTCCTTCCTCCTCATCTACCGCCATTATCCCTATCTCTCTCTCTCTCTCTAACGCTCCCTTCTCACAAAATAATCCCCCATCTGATTGATCCATCCCATCTCCGTAACCTTCTCTCCACTTCGATTCCATCCAACATCCATGGCAGCATCCAACACAGGGGTCCAACTGTCTGAACCATCGATTTTAACCCATTGAACCGAGTCTTCCCTTACGCAGTCCTCCTGTCCAAGGATTTGGTTTTGACTAAGCGCTAGTAAGTGAGGTCGATCTCGCACCCTAGATTGTTTTTGTCAGGGCGCTCTATGTATATGGAGATTGGATTCATTCTTGCTTTGCTTTCTTCTTCCATTTTGCAGTTGGGAGGAAAACGCAGAGCGACATAATTTATAAGCGCTGTCTGTCTCACTCGGCTTCTATAATGTATACATTGCATTTGACCATGAATAATTATCATCGTTGTCATCATCTTCTTCTGTAGTAACTTCTTGTTGCCGGTGTCTATGCAGAGCACCGGTGTCTTCAAGAAAACCAATCCGTGTAGTCAGG
Organism: Lumbricus terrestris; assembly: GCA_949752735.1. Taxonomy (NCBI): domain Eukaryota; kingdom Metazoa; phylum Annelida; class Clitellata; order Crassiclitellata; family Lumbricidae; genus Lumbricus; species Lumbricus terrestris. Next base: position 65,911,881 of record OX457039.1, read on the forward strand.
TGAATACTTAGAAAATTCCAGGTGAAAGACAGGTAATTATAAGTGAAGAAATTTTGATCAAGCGTTTAGAAGAATAGGCAGTAAAGTCGTGGGCTGAGACTTTTTACAAGTCCCTTCTTTAGCCATGGAAGTGGACAAAAAGATACTCATAAAAAAGGCGAAGACTAGTTTTGGGTCGGAAAACTATAAAAATTTGCTTCTGCTTTCTGTTACAAATGAAAGCACTTAAGAATTCATCGCAGATTAAACATTCTGCTAACCGTAAATGGATAACTGGTTAGTTATCGATTTTCGGCAATATCCAACTCATTGGAGCATGGCAAATTCATTGCAAGTATATGATGTTTTAACCTGCTCTTCCTTCATTAGTAACAAGGACAGCATTCTACCTGACTAAATTTTCTGTGATTTCCTAATTATTAAAAAGTTGCTATGAGACAATAAAGACCATCAGTGCCAGATAGTCAACAACGGACAAGAATGCCTTTGCCTACTGTGTGGCTGGATTTGATTTGTAAGATATCCGCAATTACCTGGTGAGTAGACTTGTATAGTTTTTCCATACACCGCAAAAGCATGGATCCTCTCTGTGATTTGCTAAAAGATTTTCAGCGTCCTTGAATGATGGCTGATCGAAAGAGACACATTTGTGGCGCCACACAACAAAACCAGCATTAAGGTATTTTTAAACATAATTATTACGTTTGATGCATCATTTCATCAAAATTACACTTAATTCCAACCGAAGATATAGCCTAAGGAAAAAAGTGTTTTTATTAAATTAATTAATTAATTTATTTTATTTTAAAAAATATGCATATCAAGAGCATTAAAAAATAATAGCTTAGCAACTTCTCCTTTGAAAAAGTTTTCAAATTTTAGATAAAATTTTGTAAAAAAAATTAAAAATCACAAAATACTATTTCCCTAATATCTCTGATGTGTAATTTCCGACTTAATGCTGGCTTTGGTGCGTGGCGCTACATTTGTATTACACCCAAACCATAATTTTCACATTTACAGCGCAGCATGAGCACAGTTATGCACTTACGAGGTCTCTCTCGCCATTAGACAAATTACGTCGTTTAGAATTGATTAGCTTTACTGCGTTAGAACAATGACGAAAGTAAAAATAAGTTTAGCGTAATAATAACTAACGACGTCATTATTATATTCCAGATTGTAGCCAAACAGTATAGTCATGTCATGTCATGTCATAACGCCGACGTCGCTTCGCGACGGTTGGCTGCATGATCGGACCAATGTACACCAGCAAGATCTGTCCTTTACAGTCCTCAATAGCACCGCTCCCGATAGACCGGTCCACAACGTGATGTTATCGAGCCAGCATATTCTAGGTCTACCGCAGCTACGAACACCTTCCACCAGTCCCGTCATGACACTATTTTCAATATTGTCCTGCTGTCGCAGGATATGACCTAAGTATCGTAATTTCCTAGTTTTGACATGGTCTAACAACTCGCATTTTGTCCCTGCTAATTTGTAAACTCGTTCATTAGTCAACATTTCTGTCCATGAAATACGTAGTAGTTTCCTAATGCATTTGTTTTCGAAAGCCTGTATAATTCTTTCCTCCTCCTTCTTTAAAGTCCACGTCTCACAACCGTATGTTGCCACTGGCCACACTAAGGCCCTCATCAGTCGTATTTTTTTCTTGGAGCTGATCGCCTTGTTCTTCCATACCTTTGTCAACTTAATCATGACTGATGTACTCATGGCTAACCTTGTGTGTTTCTAAGTTCTACAGGTCTAAAATATAAGGAAATTCCAACAAACTGCATGAGTAAGTGTACTGACCATGATTCCGAAAATGGCTTCGCCATATATGCAGCTGGAAGATGTGCTGTGCAATTTGTGTGTTTATTTCTTTTCAAATTAACGCCCATTCAATTGCTTTAAAATACACGCTGCGTCTGGTTCTTGCATGGCCGCGCTTCCGGTAGCGGCCTGCACTCGTTTAAGAGGAAATTTTCTTGAGTTTTCAGCCGTTTTGACCTGCCTAATTATAACCTTGACCTGCCTTATGACCAGCCAATTTTAAAAAAGTTTGTATATCTTCTTTATATTTAATTTCTTAGACCTACTATATAACTTCCATGACCCTGGCATTACCTGCTGAAATCACATAGGTGGCACTGTCACTGCATTGCCCCGGCATTAAATCTTTTAGATAGTCCTTAGCTGACGAGCAAAATGAACATTTCCATCGTAAGTTTAGTGAACTGACTGCTATAGAACACAATGTATTATACTTAATTATTACTTAAGTGATCCGTTTAGTCAGCTGCCCACAATAACTATGTAGTGGTGTAAATGATTGCGGGCCTTCTTCGAATAGCTGTTAAGACAAAAATACACCTGAAATTAAGTCTTGCTGTCTCTCAAACTTAACTAATTTTAATAAAAATTACAGACAATTTCAAGAACTTTCATTATTAGTATCGTTACTCCAAGGTTTAACGTCGTCGAATCATCTCGAATGACATAAAAGGCCGTTGACGACAATTCAAAGAATATAGGCTATGTACAGTTAAATTAATTCATACGTACGAAACACACTATACGAAATAATAAGTGTACGAAATAAACTGTCATATGATGGTCATAACCTTAAAATGTCGTTAGATGCAAATGTTTAACAAACAAAATGATTAAAGTCAATAACGTTGATAATTATGTAATTATATATTATGCAAATTTGGCAATGGTCTGCATCAAGTGCCATATTATAGGAAATGTTAAGAAATTCTTCACAACCGTTCTTCATATTTAAACATTTGCTTCTTCATCTAGTTATGCAAAGAAAATCAATTTTTAAACAAATTGACTAAAGAAGTTTCAATTCAGGATCTATATTTTACACCATGTGTCTTTGTTCTATATTGAAAAATTGCAATTATGATAAAATAAAACAGCTTGCAACAATAGAAGAAATCTCAAACCAAACAATGAACCAATCATCAATAAGGCTCTTTAGAAGCTCAATATGAATTGACATATACGTTTTCTGTGAAAGTAACAAGTGTTCAAAAGATGTCAAAATGAGAATGAACACTAAGATCACACTCATAGCATAATCATTACTAACTATTGCACAACAATGTATTGATGGTGAAGAATCAGTCAGCAGAATACGATACCAGCAGCAATGACAAGTCGTTTTATCTTATTATCTCTGCTGTTTTTCTTCATACTGGGTAGTTCCATAAACAGTGCCCCCACCATCCACGTGTCATACTCAAAACCCTCTCAAGCCGTGTTTTAGCTTCACTTCCCATCGTGGTTCCAATAAAATTCAGAACCAAAACTTAAAATATGAAATAAATAACCCACCAGTATGAGAATTGTAGAAAAATAACTGAGGAGTTCAGACGTCGACTTATGTAACCCATGTTCTTCACCCTTGTGCCTTGATACATGTACAGAATTTAAGGATTTGTGTCAAGGCCAATATACGTTTTCGGTTAGCCTTCCCATGTTGAGTTGCATTGGCTGATTCAATGCAATGATCCAACTAAGACCATGACGTCGCTTCTGGCGGAAACCTTCATGGGCATTCAACGGTGGACTCCCTCAAGCAATACGTCTGTTGCCTCGATGACGGCTAACTGCAGTTGGCTGAACTTAAATGGTTGAACCATTGTGGTAGATACAACTTACACCATTGCCTTTGTGTTTGCAAGATAGTGTTCCACTGAGTTGCTGCATGTTGTGATGCAGTTCAGGCAACGCCAGACAGTCTGCAGGACATGAAACGAGCACAGTCTTCAGTTGCTTTCAGGCGCGTCTCCTCCGTCTGTTGTTGTTGTTGTCTGTTTGGGCGAGCGGTTGACTTGCCCGTCTGCCACGCGCTGCCACCGCTTCAGGGTTCGTCGTATGTCCGCTTTCATTCCACGTCGTCCGTTGTTTTCATTTTCTTTATTTCGTTGGGTTCCTGCCTTCAGCAGCACGAAGGCAGGGCCGGGTGTTGTTGTTGTAAACGTCGTTGTTGTCTGTTGTTGTAACGTTGTTCGCCGTTGTTGTTGTAGGCGCTGTTCATACTGGTCCGTTGACACACCTTCCGACGTTCACGGCACCGTCGTTCGGTTGTCTCACGAACCTCTTCAGCTGTTGTTGTCGCTGTCGTCGAGAGTTGTTCGGCACTCCATTCAGAGGGTCATCACTTCTCCGTCCGGTTGCACGAATTTCTCTCCGTTGTAGTTGGCGTTGTTGAGGGTTGGTCGGCGTCCTTTGGGCTGGTTCGCGGGCCCCGTCGTCCGGTTGCACGACGCTCCTCTTCTTTGCTGTTGACCTTTGTTGTTCGAAGGTTGTGCGACACTCCTTCCAGCAGGGTCACCACTCTGTCCGGTTGCACGGCTTCCTTCCGTTGTTGTTGACTTTCTTTCTTTTGACGGTCGGTTGGTCGGCTGGCACGTAGACGGGGACCGGTCGCTTCGTGTTCGCCTTCCTTCCGCCGTTCGTCGCCCCTGCGTACTTGGTCACCGACTCCCGCCCCTCTGCTGACGAGAGCCGGCTGAAGCTCCCCCGCCACGGCAAGGCGTATGCATCGGACATCTACACCGCCGGCTGGCATCTGGAACTACCACCCGATGGCGCTCCGGTGGAGTCTGTCATCCTGATGATTTCATGAGGCAGGAAATACTATCTCGAGGCCTGAAAGAAAGTGAAATTGTAACATAATACAACACCACAGGAAATGAACTGAAACAGACGGAAACTTTTAAATATCTTGGTTCGACAATGATTGCTCAGGGGGGGTTGTATATAAAACAATGGTCAGACCTGTGATGATCGATGGGGCAAAGGACTGGACGATGACGAGATGGGGAAGCAATGACAAGATGGGGAGGGATTACTCGAGAGGACGGAGATGAGAATGTTACGGTGGATACTAGGAATTTCACTCAGGGCAGATACAGGAACGAAGACATCCGAAAGAAGCTCGGAGTAGCTTGTATAACTGGCAAGATACGAGAGGCAAGGTCGAGATGGTACGGTCATATGATGAGAAGAGCTGCATTAAAAGAATCATGAAGGCGGATGTCTATGGACGATGCAGTCGGGGACGACAAAAGAAGAGATGGGAGGATGCGATACAGGAGGACATGAGACACCTCAAGCTGAAAAATGAAGACACTGAAGACAGGAAAGTGGAAGAGGAGGATCCTCCGTAGAGAGGGATTAATTCAAGACTGAAGGAAAAGAAGACATACGCTCATTCATGACATAATTCAGCATTGATTCCACATCTTTAAAGATATCTAAAAGCCATTTAGATCATTGTAATTTTATTGTTAATGGCATAAAACCTTCTTGAGCTGCATAGAGTTCAGAACTCTAGCTACTGCTGTAATTAAGTATTGTATGTTCAAATATAACTCATGTGCATCAGGGCCCTGTTTAACAAGAACTTCAAATTTGGATTCATATTTTATACAACTGTGTACTCTATCCACAGTATCCAGTCACAATATTGTGAAGAATTCCCCACGACACCTAACCTGGATCATGTCAGTGCAATCCCTTGCAGGTTGACTGCAGACATGGGTTTCCTTGCCAAGAGGTTAATGGTATCTGCATTAGAAGTTAGTAAAGTTCTGCAACTAACTACATTGCAACATAAGATACAGCTCATCTGGAGTTTAAGTATCTATGAATTTGCTGATTAAAATGTGCAAAGAATTGTGTTAACCTGAAGTACAGCAGTACCAGTCCGTGGTCCAAGGTCTCCATTCATCGCACCATCAGTGAACAGTGCTGTATCTTGGGTTGACTGACCCATCAGTCTGCAGCACCTCACTCACGTCGCCCCCAGTTCAAGTACACTCGTGTGGTACGTTGTCGCTTCCGATACACCCATGCCATTGGCAAAATATGCCTCAAACAGCAGACGACATTCGATGGTTGGAAGAAGATGGAGCAGTGCTGCTGCGGTGTTCGACGAGTGATAGTGCAGATTCATAATCTCGATGACTGCTGGCAAAACATCCTGCAACAGAACCAGATAACCTTCTGATTACGTTGGGGCTGCAATGTATAATAATTAATCAGACCAGCACTTTTCTTACCATTTCGAGATGGGTCAGGGTATAATATTACAAGCTTCGACACTGATCATTAGTATCTACAGCATTTCAAGTAAAAACGAAGACAAAATATCGAGAAAATTCTGCTATTCCAGTAAGGTTTCATCGGAGGAGTGAGCACTCATCTGACGTCATCCGGCACAAAGCCTTACAGATAGATTAGAAAAAATCCAGTCTTAATAATAACTGCTAGATAAAATATTATTTTTTAAATATAAGAATCATACTGAAACGTGTCATAAATGGAAAAAAGCAGCAATCGAAATATGCTTCCATTTTCCAGGGGGGGAAGTAGCCCCCCCCTGCCCCTACATGCGGGCGCCCATATGTAGGTGTTATTTTGAAACCAGAGACTTTACGTTTTGAATTTACCAAGTGAGACACTAGTTTGAAGTTTTCTTAAACCCGTTTTAGATTTAGACCAGCAATTATAATGATGCCAAGATAACCATAGCAAGTACATGTATAATGCGTTGCACTCAAAAGATTGGATGATGATTTTGTTGAATTTCGAACCTGAATTAAAGTTGGTATCCAATTCGTTAATGGAATTCGTGTTAAAATGAATGGAACAGTTTTCATGCGCATAGGCGGAGACCTGCGCCGAGAATTGGGGGGGACGGAAAGACGCGAGATTTTCCGAAAATTTCTGACGACCGGCGAAATCTCGGGAAATTTTCTATTTTCGCCGCCAAAAAAGTTGATGACCTTTTTTTTTTTTTTTTTTTTTTTTTTTTTTAGTCATCCGGCCAAATCTCGCCCAAATCCCGAAGAAATTTTCTATTTTCGCTGCCCAAACAAGTCTTGACGCTCAAACATTGGGGGGGACAAATGCATGGGCCGTCCCCCCCAACACTTTTATTGGGGGGACCGTCCCCCCCTGTCCCCCCCTAGGTCTCCGCCACTGTTCATGCGTATCAATACAGAGACAGCCAGATATGTTCACATTTGAGAAACAATTATTGACGTTCTGTATAATATTATTATGTGACTTTAGTTGTGCAACACTGACAACGGATATTATTAAGCACTGTTGTAGTGATGACGCTATATAAATTGCCATAACTACTTAGTATTTCAAGAAGATAAAGCCTTGTAAAGAGAAGGCTATGGTGTGGTCTGATTTCAAGCGTTTTCAATTCATTGTATTATATTCCTTTTGTAATTTGGCAGCGTCTGACCGACAATATAATACAATATAATGCATATAATACACTGGCCAATTATTTGTAAATAACTCCGCCACTGGTTGCACACTGCCAGTGCCAGTCCCGAGCCTGGATAAAGGAGGATGGCGTCGCTAATGGTCTTTGTTACCATACAGTGACGTTAAACTGCAAATACATACATAATATTTGTAAATGTCGACAGTATTTTCACTACAACTTAGTAGGCAATGATTCTATTTTTGATTGATTTTGTGTTATATAATTATATTTTTGCAAACGATCGCAGTAAATGAACGTATTATTGTTTTATTGCTGTTTGACGACACTTATCTTATATTGTGTGGTAACGTTTTTCATTCTACATTGTAAATGAACCGCATAAAGTCTGATTATTTTCTTGTGATTACGTCTGAAATCGACTGCAATAGGTGACTAAAAATCCAAAATGACGATCCAGTCAGACTAATTTTTTATTTCTAATCGAAAATAAATCAAACCAATGGAAAACAATGATGCAAAGTCTGTGAAATTGAAGGTGAAACCTACCCGAGCGTGATATAGCGTCAACATCCTTCCACTGTTGTTGGCAAGATAGAAGGGCAACTTAGGTCAACTGAGTTTGGTTATCGCGAGGCAATCAACAGCACAGAGGCAATTCTGGCAAGACCTTCTTCATGTTCTTCATCGTCATCATCATCATCCATCATCATCGCCATTATCAGTAACAACTGAAACAACAACATCATCACATGATTAGTGGCAACCAAAACGTAATCATCACCAACAGTAAGCCAACCATCAACAACAAGTTCCAACTTTAGCATCAATAACAACAAAGACAATAAAATTATACAAAAACTATATTCACTGTTCCAATAGAACTTCACTATTGCTGCTCAGAGAACTACTACAACTACTACTACCGCAACTACAACTGCCGCAACTACTACTCCTGCAACTACTACTAATAACAATAATTTATTATTAATCATTATGATTTATGATGATAATAATAATAATCATAATACTAGTAGTAATAACAATGGCTTTTAATTATCATTAATTATAATTATCATTCAGCGATTCAAAGTTGTTGTTTGCGTCAGCACGTTTGACTCCCCATAATTTGATGAAACGTAGCAGCAGTGCCAGACGGTAATAACTGTATCTGGACTACTGAGAGATTAAAAATACCTTGGATCAAAAATAATGATATTCCTGCCTCATAATATTAGTTGATATCTTGAAGGAGCACTGTATAAATATATATGTACATAGAAATCGCAACGATGAGAGACCGATGACAGAATAATATTTCTATCCATAATTTCATTACTCTGAGGAACTAAAACCTCATTAAAAACCTCATTAAAAACCACATTACCTGATAAGGTAACAAAAATAATAATAGAATTATTCATCTACGGACAGATGAATGAGGTTCAGCCTCATCTGAATCTCATCTGATTCAACCACGACCTCTCCAGTGTAGAAGAACCCCCCCCATGGGCCTCGACGACAGGTCTGGCCAACCTTTGAGTCAGACCTTCTTCACCTGATCATCATGGACGGTCTGGTTGATTTGTCACTTCTTCCAGAGCTACCTTGGTTCCAAGAAATACAGGACGGTTCCAGAGCGGAGTAGACACGGAGTCACTTGAGCCGTGGAATGGGAAGAAGACTCTGGAAAGGTGGCAGCGAGTTGGAGATGAAGGACAGGAACTTCAACCAGAGGCGACTTTCTGGCATTTCTCAAGAAGATGTTCTTCGCTTGATTGCATCCAAGAAACGTTGTGGCTTCAATGACCTAAAACACAAATCGACCGATAATCAAATCAATGATTTCCTGTTGAACTCTAGAGTAGGTCAGGGTAGATTTAAGGTTCTAGAGGATACTACTATCATTATTTTTATTATTATCATTATTATTATTATTATTATTATTATTATTATTATTTTTTTTTTTTTTTTTTTTGTTGGAGATGAAGGACAGGAACTTCAACCAGAGGCGACTTTCTGGCATTTCTCAAGAAGATGTTCTTCGCTTGATTGCATCCAAGAAACGTTGTGGCTTATTATTATTATTATAATCGTCATTATCATCAGGGCTGTTTTTAAGGAATTTTTTAGAACTGCACAACCCCTTCTTTTTTTTCCCATCCTCCATGGTAAATTACCTCCAATCAGAAGACACTGACCTTTTTTTACTAGTTTCAACTGTACGGAAGTGCTTTTACAACTGCACAAATCCTTGTAGAACTGCACATTTTGTGTAAAACTACACGCTAAAAAAACTGATTATCATTATCATTATTATTATCATTATTATCATTATCCCTTTAATATCTTCAACAAACAACATCATTGACATTCATTCAATCAGAGCATTTATATAGCGCCCCTTCAAGAAGCTACTTAGAGGCGCTCCCAGTTCAACCACAAACAAATCAAAGATATTTGAGAAACTTGTAGAACCCAGCCAGATGGACATGAAGTACAATTAAAGATAGAAGCAGTAGGCCTAGCTATTGTTCTAAATGATGATAAAAGTGCCAACAATTAAGACTCCCTTGAGGTTTGGCTCAGCTAAAGCGCCTCGAATGTGAATAATAATAATAATAATAATAATAATAATAATAATAATAATAATAATAATAATAATAAATGCTAATAACAAAAATAATGACTTACTTGACTTATGGCCGTCAGGCGATGCTGTCAGAACGCGTCAGCCGCTTTCCCATGGTAGCTCTCCACTTTTGTCTATCCTGCGCCACAAAAATAATAATACTTATAGTAAATAATAATAATACTTATAATAATAGCAATGATAATGATAATGATAATAATAATTTCAGGAGGAGGAGCAGAAGGAGGAGCAGCAGGAGCAGAAGGAGGACGAGGAGGAGCAAGAGGAGCAGGACGAGGAGGACAAAGAGGAGGACGACAAGGCGGAGGAGCAGGAACAGGAGGAGGAGCAGAAGAAGCAGGAGGAGGGGGAAGAGGAGGAGGAGGGGAAGAGGATGAGGAGGACTAGGAGGAGGTCACTTACTCTTCGGGTTACACGTCGTGTGCACTCTTATCAAATGGCAGAAAACGCCCAATATTATAAACACATTTCAATTAATCGACTGCCGTAATTTGAACTATGACCCGGCATCGCATTGAATATGAGACGGATGCTTTGGTTCGGCAACCATTCTACGTGCGAGAACTCTGTTGCTTCACAGGATCGATCCAAAGCCATCGACCACTGCGTTAATCTGAACAGAAAGGAATGGTGCTCTTCGTTCCATTCGCACAAACTTCAACCGTGCAGAATAAAGTCTTTTCTGTGGTGGACCCAGTGTTGCCTGGAATGGACTTTTCCACAGGAGCTTTACACCTGGCAATGCTTAATATATCCCCTGCTTTGGGAGGGAGAATTCAGGTTTGGGGGGGGCGGCCATTTTGGACGGGCGTCAACCGACGACTCAGTCAGACATCGACAACACCGCAAATTTTCTGACGACTTTTTTGGTCTTTTCACCCAAAAATTCCTCCGAGAACCATGTGGTACGTTATGTACCTTACAAATTTCTCTGAGTGGGTGGGAAGGAAAATATAGCATATATAAATTTTCTTGGTAGGACCTACGTATGTACATGAGAATAACACCTTCCGATTTTTTCGGGGAGGGTCTTCTCATCCTTTGGGCAGGGTTTAAAGTGGGCTGGAACGCGTGGGAACGGCTCTCGAAATTCTTGGCTTGCGTTCCCACTGCTCATCAGGATGGAACTCTAAAACACATGCATTTCAATAACATTCTTCATCAGCGTTCCCACTGCTCTCATCCAGCGTTCCCACTGCTCACCCAAACCACTTTAACCACTGCCCTCGGGGATCTTCACCCCAGAAACATCTAGAATAAACACTGTGCGTGTGCTTCCTTGGGCTCTTACTGGAATGCTTTTTTTTATTAAACTCAAAACTTTGCCTTTATGCCGTGCTAGGGTCGGGAGCGCTTCTGAGTAGACCCTTGACAAAAAGCTGTATAAATTCTGCACTGAACGAACGAATGAATGAATGAATGAATGAATGAATGAATGAATGATTCTAACCTGGCGCTATAGAAGCCGCCGAACCTTTGGCCAGTCTATATTTAGTACTGTTAAGAAAGACCTAAATTGTGACGAGAACAGAGGTCACCATAGCAACGGCAACAGACCGCCTGACGTCATCCATATCCGCTGCATCTGATTGGCTGACCAATGGCGTCTCTTCTCGTCGCTTGAAGGTCTTAAATAACGGGTCGTTGGTCCTTCGCCGGAACGCGGAACGGACCAAGTCGTCAAAGACCATCGAGAAACAACATCGGACGCAACAACTGGAACGATGGTCCTGGACGAGGAAGAAGTAAGTAGCTCAATACTTTTTCTCATAGGCGTAGATCTTAATAAGCAGGCGACCGACGATAGCAGCGATAGGAAAGCAGGCGAAGATAAGATAAGAATATTCTTTAATACACCAATTTAAATTGCTATCCGCATTTTCGTCGGTCTATTCTGACTTTACATGTGTTGTGATTACTTTTACTCCGCAGGGGTGCATCGAGGTCGCGGAGGACGAGGAGAGGGACGAGGCCGCCGCCGCCTGCCGGAGCCGCAGCAGACGAGCGAGAGGACGCTCGACCGGAGCCGCAGCGGGGACGTCGAGGTCGCGACGAAGGCGTCGCCGTGGCGGTCGGAGAGGAGGCAGGCGACGACGAAGGTCCGCCCGAGGTCGAAGGCGCCGTCGCAGCCGGAAGGTCGGCTGCACGCGAAGGAGATGCTACTTCTACTCGTAGGCCGGTCGGTCGGTCGGTCGGAGGGATGGACTGTCGAGGGGGTCGGCGACTAGCCGGTCTCGGCTCGACCGGGAGGAGGAGTAGGAAGCGAGGGAGAAACTGAAGGACTTGGATAGGCTCGAAAATCGATAGAAAACACGCGAAAATCTGAGTAGAAGAAAACGTTTAAGAGCATCGGTTTGTGTTGGCGAATAAAAGATGTGTTCTGTGGAAGAAAAATGCTTTGAGTTTCATTCTAGATATAGGCTGCTGCAGGCATGTAATGTAACGTAACAGACAAATATTTATATAGCGCAATTCAAGGCAAATCGCCTTAGAAGGTAGAGTAAGTTAAATAAATAAGCTTAGCTCGTCTATGGCCAGCTAAATGGTCGAATAGATGGGAAAAGTCCCCACTGAGAATCCCTTGCAAACACATAAAACCCACTCAACAAAAAGGAAGCAGAGATTAGTTATAACTTCAGAAGAAATGCATAGAATTCATTTACTAGTTTGGCCAATAACTCATAGCATCAGACCCTTAGACCATCTTTTGTTAGGTTCCACAGCTCCATGAAAACGGCATTAGACAATAATCATTATCATAGCTTAAAGAAGGTTAAGAAAGATGACATTGATAAAAGCTGTGACATCAAACACACATACACACACACATCGATAGAGATGCTTCCAAAAGACCAATGCTAGAGAAAAGCTATGCCTCCAGGCCTTCACTCCCTTGTAACTACAATCCTGTAGGCTAAACATGGGCTCTCTGCTTCCATTGCTGACTCTCCTAATCTTAGTGAATTTTTATTTTGCCAAACCAGCGCATGCCCAATGTCCATACGTCAAGTTACTTCCAAGGCGTGACCTCGGAATGCCCACACCGAAGACTCTCCTACCCGTAGTATTGACCTTGACCTAGTCACTCTGTTAAGGTCATGCGGGTTCAATGTCATGACACACGGGTTCATCCAGGTTAGTGGTCACCCGTATCTAATGTCACCCGCGGGTCTAACGTTTCCATGGTCTATGGTAAGCCGCGTGACCCGGGTCATTGGACACCCGCGTCTAAGGTCTGCCGGGGAGGGGGGAGGTGCTAAAGGTAACCCTGGTCTAAGTTTTCCCAGTTCAAAGGTCACCCTGGCGGCGACCGGCTGAGCTGAAAGTGAGCCGGGTCTGTCCGGGTCTGAGAGACTGAGACCCGGCATTCATTTTGAGCATTTGTTTAGACACTGCTCGCTAACGTCCTTTGACCTCTAACAGATCATAATAATTATTGATGAATGATTGTGATGACTAAAACGCACATTTAACTGCATGATTGTGTCAACAACAGTTACTATAGCCTACAACGAAGCTGTGCGTCAACATATGGACGTTGCTGCAGGAGGAGGGACAAACACACACATATAGGATCAAATTTCTAGCAAGAGATTAGAAATGAAAAGCTGGAAATAAAGTAGGTAAATTCTCATGATTTGTCTACATACAAATTCCTCAGTTTCATTTTGTATATCATTGGTTTCAGCGCCTTAGAGCGAGGAAATTTGATAATTTTACAGAAAAGCAGTAGGTAAAAAAGAGGTGCATATTTACAGGGACGGGGCAAGTGGCCCCTCACCCTATATGCTGTTTAGTAAGTATGATTTGCTAACTGTTGAACGCTGATTTCCGTTTTGGACCAAGAACTTACTTTTACGTGGCATATCAACCTCCTACCAGTGGCGGCGCCAGGGGGGGCTAAGACCCCCTAAAAAGGCCATCCGGGGCTAAGCCCCTAAAAACTTAAATACATCCATGAGATTTCGACCAAATGACTAAAAAAGTCGTCAGAATTTTTGGCAGATGAAAATGGAAATTTCCTCCGCGAGGATTCAGCCCCTAAACTGAAATCCTGGCGCCGCCACTGCCTGCTATGCCGCAGTTGCTATACCAATTGCACCAGCGTAGAGTGGTGCTCCGCTCCTTAACCTTCAATGCTGTCTTAACCGCCAATCCACTCTTTTGTTGTGTCTCGTCTGGACTACTGCAGCGTTCTCTATGTGGGTCTTCCGGTGAATCGGGTTGGGTGCTTGGATCGGGTCTTGCGCTCTGTGGCACGCCTTGTTGGTCGCATCCCAAGAGTCGGCCATGTCATTGACTATATGCGAGACGTCTTGTATTGTCTCCCTTTCTCACAAAGGATCACTTACCCGATATCTTCCTTGGTTTGACGCTGTCTCGCGGGTGTGGCCTCTGTCTACTTGCATGAGCTCTGTTGATCCACCCTAAGCGTCCAGCGCCGTGGCTCTCTCCGCTCTTGTAAACAGGCTGAGTTTCTTGTCCCCCGGTCACGCACTTCTATGATGCAGTGCCGTGCCTTTCTGTCGCTGGCCCTGCAACCTGGAATGGGCTCCCTGTGGAACTACGTCTAATGCCTAGAGTCTTTGAGACTACGTTCTACTATGCTCTTAACCCATTACTGCATGACTTTTCAAAATTGTGCCAAATTTGGAAATTCAGTGCCTTATGGTACTTGTACAAGATATATGAAAGGCTTTTGCTAAAAAAATGAACGTTTTGTAATTTTTGCATGTTTTAAAACGCGTCCCATATATGGGACGCTATGCACGAATGGCTACATGAAATCATATATGGGCGAATCACTCAGAAACGTTTATGATTACTGCATAAACAGTATAATAGTGATTAGAGTACGCAGATTAACTGTAACTGTTATTACTGGATAAGTCAACAGCAATTTTTATCAAAATTATTGCAGGTTATCTGCAGAGTTATCTGCATAATAACATAATTACAAAGAAAATGACTTCAAAATACAGCACTGTAAGTAATGAACATTATAAAACAAAGTAATACTGCATGCTATCTATAAACGCTATAGTAGGACAAACAAAATGATCCATGGACTAGTCTTTAACTCTTTGTCAATATGAGTGTCATGTCATGACATTCTTGATGCGCAATGCTACTTTGAGTGAAAGTCAGCGAAACAGCGATCGTGAACGGCAACGGTGCACTTCTCGCAGACGGTCTTTGCCTTCATACCGCAGTGGGCACATCTGCGCTGAGTGGCAATTCGTTGGATGAGATGGTTATGTCCATCAAATCTAGCCTCAGCTGGTACTCGTTCATCCAGAGCGCGACTTCGTCCAACCGGGCGACCAATGGTCGACCGTGACTTGTACTTCATCACATATGCATGTACGACTGATCTTCGGAACTGCAGAAGCGACATTGGTTGTGCATCAGAGGCAGGAGTTTGCCGGTAAATAAGCCATGAGTTCTGCACTGCCACATCCACTTGGTAAGCAAACAACTGCCACCACCATTTCTTGCATCTGATGCCTATCCGGTACTGCTGTATGTTCTGATCCATGCGATCAGTCCCTCCCATTCCGTAATTGTACTTGGCGATCAGACATGGCTGTGCTACTGATATTTCACACTTCTTCGCAACTGACCAACGCTTAGCCTGTGCAATTGGTTCAACACCAAAAGTGTTGGATGCAATGTTGACAACGCTATTGTCCTGCCATCTGACTACGATAGTTCCGGAAGTCACATCCGTGCGGAAGTCGTAGGAACCACGATCAACCTTCTTCATTAGAGCAGCATCTTTCAATGGGCACTTCTCAATTCGGTTTGAGCGCACGGTTCCAACTGCTGCAATGTTGTCACGTCTCAATTGGTCCAGTAATTTCAGCGACGTAAAGTAGTTGTCGATGTACAGGCAGTAGTTGAGCTTCGGCAATTTATTGAGTAAATAACGGACAACAGATCCACCAAGCCCCAACTGAGGATCCATATATGGACCTTTACCCTGGTATGGGTCACACTGTACAAGGTACCCGAGACGCGTGTTGAGGCACCAAACTTTGTAGCCGAACCGTATCGGTTTTCCTCTGATAAACTGCTTGGCAGAATGTCTGCCGTAATATGGAATCATTGATTCGTCAACATCGACATGCTGCTCAACTGGAAAGCACTGGAGGAAGCGCTTATTCATCATGTCATACAATGGCCGGACCTTCGACAGCTTGTCACCAGCAGGCAGAGACAGATTGTCCGCAAAGTGCAGATAGCGAAGTATCTCTTCAAATCGGTTCAAAGACATGATTGACGACACAGCTGCATTTGATACATCATCTGCCTGTTCCCAGTACATGCGTCGCGAAGGAAGTGGTGCATACCCGGATATCAATAATATTGCCAGCATACCCCGCACTTCAGCTGATGTTACCTCGAAGTTTGCTTTGCCCTTCTGAGCAGCATACAGGTTCGACATATTGACAGTATGTTCAACTACTGCGTCATCCCAAAAGCAGTCGAAAATGTAGCATGGAGTCATGTCTTTCTGTAAAAAATCTGGCTTAGTGCCATTCCATTCTGGCTGTACAGATGTGACATCCTTTCTTGCCCATTTTCTTTCCACTGGATGATCAGCTACAGGACAAGCTGCTGCATCTTCTGTGTTTTCTGCAATATTGCTGTCCAATGTGTCTTGTGTTTCTGGCCGTAGTTTTGATTTTTTCTTTGGTCGGACAGCTTGAACGGAGGTCGGATGTTGGCTAGCAGGTGCTTCAGTTTTGCGCTGCACAGATCGTTGACGTTTACCGGTACTGCATCGCTTGCGAGCAGTATCATCAACTGCAGTTCCTGAGTTATCAACTTCCCTGCTGGCACCTTCTTCATAACCAATTTCTTCATCACCATCGCCACGATGTACAACCATGTACGCATCGGCCTGCAAAACGTTGCGCGGCAAATTGTCAACTAGTCCGCCACCATCTTCCGCACCGCTATCTTGATCACTGTTGTCACAGTCAGTAGGAGGATCGATGTAGATATCAGCACTCATGAACTCTTCATCGTTTTCAAGCATAGAAACAACCTCGTGAACGGTGTATCTATAAACATGCAACAACAGAACAACAAAAGTTCATGTAGCCTTTCATGCATAGCGTCCCATATATGGGACGTCAAGAACGCGGACCAGTACCAGTAAATACAAACATCAGAAACTTAAATTATTCAATATATATGCAGAAAACACATGTAAGAAAGCGAATGTCAAAAGAAAAAAATGAATTTAAAAATGTACATACCTCTTTGAACGCGGCATAATAGAGTGTAAATTATCGATAACCTGTTTACAGTTTGCAACAACAAAACACATCAACTTTATCAGTTTCCGGTTTACTGGACGAGTCCATTGTGTAGGGGTGTGTAATAAGAGTTTGGCGATATAACAAAAGTGACGAAATTTCAACAGTTAGCAGTTTGTTAGGTTGTTTAATAGGGCGTCCCATATATGGGACGCTATGCGTTAATGGGTTAAGACTGTTTTCCCGGGAGCGCTTCTGAGTAGTTACTCTTAAAGAGGCGCTATATAAATGTCTGAAATGAATGAATGGATGAACAAAGATGATTAGAGTCACCCTTCTCCTTTACCCAGACTTGGGACTGGCACCTCCAGCGTAGGGACATTGGTTGTGTAAATGGTGCTTAGCGAATGTAGTTTTATTGCCATCACATAATTAACACCCAGTCAACCGAGTAGTATTGCCCAACTTTCCATACGTGTCTATATTTTGCCACCCCCCCCAACCCCCCCAACTGATCAGCGTTTAAATTTCATCTTCAAGTCTGACCTTCGACCTCGATTCAAGTCTGACCTTTCGACCTCGATTGATGACAATTAAAAGTAAAAATGGTCAAGCTATGCATAATTAAAAGTCAGGACCATTAACCGTTACCAATGGCAACTAGTGAAGGACCACAGAACTACAATATTATTGCGTCTGTCCTTTGTAAGACGTCATTTTCGCTCAGCCAATGGCGTGCAATATCGGTCCTTTCGACGCTATATCAGTCGAAGGGTCGGACCCATATCGATCCTTCGCTCTACGAAACGTCATCAAAGAAGGACGAAAAATCAAAAGGTAATTACATAAAAGCGAAAATTAGAATAAATCATGCGAATTAATCATAGGTATAATTTATTAATCTAGATAAAGTATTTCGTTAAAAGACTCACTTACGAAAGGCAGCGTCGTCAACAAACGTAGTCAGCCATTTTTGTTTCGTCATAATGGCCATTCCAGAGTAGTTTACAGCGTTCGTTTTTCTAGCGCAATTTGAAATATCTGCATGGTTAGTTCTTATAGCGCAATTATCTAATGCGGTATTCGGGTTTTGCGTTGCAGATGGCTGACGAAGACGACTCGCTGTCGATGGCTGCGGACGAGGAGCAGGGACGGTCGAGGAGCAGGCGACGCAGCGCCAGCAGAGGGAGCTCCAGCAGACGACGGCGAGGATCCAGTCGACGAGGGGGTTCTCGCTCCCGTCGCAGGACCGGGTGTCGCCGACGAAGCCGACGACGCCGAAGCGGTCGTCGACGACGAGTCCGCCGGGCGTATACGGTGCTGTACGGGCGTCGGCATAAGAGGCGACCGAAGCACCGCTGCTACGCCAAGACATAGGCGTAGGCCGGTCTGGGTCGACCGACCGAGCGGGCGGGAAGGCAGGCAGGCAGAGACGCTGCTCCTGACGGGAGGGAGGCCGCTCGACGAACTGTAATAAGGAAATAGTGGACGATAAAAATAGTAACGGAATATTCTGATAATAAACGTGTTAACTGATGAATCGGTGGTCTTTGTTTTCATTGTTAGGACTAGTATAGATAGGAGATAGGAGGTCTAGGGACTAGGCTGACCTGAAGAAAACTGTCGATTTCACATGCAGCGCCTCACCAGTCTCCTTAGAGTCAAACTCTATGAAATATTTCTATAGCGCCTCTTCAAAGATTCTTTGGAGGCTGAGCCTAAAAGACGCTTCTATAGCGCCGCCTCTCCGTAGACAGATAGACTAAATAAAGCACACGGGAAAACTTAACAGAAACAGTAATATTGCTAGAGCTGTAGGCTAAGTAGATCCCACACTATGGCAGAATTTGTTTCAAGGTGTCTCTTCCTTAAGTGCCTTCCCCCCCAAACCAACTAAGCTATGAGTGCACTCACCGTCCGTGGGAGATGAGACGGCGAGGGAGAGGGCTGGCCACTACCCCCAACCTCGCAACCCCCCCCCCCCCCGACCTCATGCATGCCTGGCCTGCCTCCTCGTGCAATTGAAAAACACAATGGAACTCCAATTGATAAAGCCACTAAACATGAGTGCACAATATAACTTAATGATTTTTCTAGCGCTCGTATCATGTGACAACTGCCAATAATAATGTTCTTACCAACCAACTAAATTGAAGAGTCTGTGCTCAATAAAACTGTGGAGGTTTCATGGTCTTAGCATTCATGTCCTTAGCATTGATGATTTTCTGTGGACCTATTCCAGCGTTTCTCGACCTGTGGGTCGCGACACCACGGGGGTCGCCTGATGATTTGCCTATAGACCCTTCAGAGATTTTTAAAAGATGCTATCTGCTAGCCTACACGATAGCAGATTAAAATAAATTTTTACTTTTACTTTTATGTGGCGACCTCTTGGTAAAATTTCCAGAGTTGTGACGACCTCCATCAATTTCTCACACAATAAATGCCAGTAGCAGTAATTATCAATACCCATATCATAGGCTACATGTACATGTGTATGTTTGGTTAACTTCATTGGCATCCTTTCCGTCGTGCTCTCATACAATTCTGAACTTCGTTTCTGAGTTACGAGGCGCAGAGGTCCCTGCTCCGAATTATCGGACTGACGTCATGCGTAGGGGTCCATGGGCGGAGACCTAGGGGGACAGAGGGGACGGTCCCCTCCCAATGGAGTCGTTGGGGGTACGGCCCATGCATTTGCCCCCCCCTTAATCGTTGAGCGTCACGACTAAAAAAAGGTCATCAACTTTTTTGGCGGCGAAAATAGAAAATTAAAAAATTTCCTCGAGATTTCCCCGGTCGTCAGAAATTTTATCCGGCAAAAGATGGACATTTTTCGGCGACACTCAGAGCCATTCGTCTGTCAAAAAATCTCGCGTCTTTCCGTCCCCCCAAAATCTCCGCCCAGGTCTCCGCCTATGTAGGGGCCTATTATAGACTCAGCTTGCTTTCAACGTCCAATTCGTTCATCCAACAGGTTTGACCTCTTGGTTTCTGGCTCTAAAACTGCTATGCATGGTTCAGTCTCGATCGATCATTGACTCAATTGAGGAGCACTTTTCACAGGGCCTAAAGCGTGCCTGGACGGTCATGGACGGCGTCCATGCACTCGTTTTAAAATCTGAACGCCGTACAGCCACTTATTGGCGAGCACAGACTGGAGAGTTAAGAGGCGTCCAGGCACTTCTTTTGGAGAGGCAAAGGGCATCCAGGCACTTCTTTTGGAGAGGTAAGGGGCGTCCATGGCAGGCACTAATTTTTCCACACTTTAGTCACTGACTTTTCCAAAACTCACTAGGTCCATTTTTAACACCTCACACCCAATGGAACTGATTTAGCTCATTGGCTCAGTTTCGATCATTTGCTCAATTGGTCTTTCTCTTTGGAATGCGTTTTCTCCTTCTGTTCGCTCTATCATTTTTCTGGCAGTCTCTCTTCTTCCTTAATTCTTCTCAAAACCTGCTTCATCTCACCGTTCCTTGCACCCTGGGAGCGCTCAGTGGCGGCACCATGATTTCAGTTTGGGGGGGGCTGAACTCCCGCGGAAAATTTTCCATATCCAGCCGCCAAAATTTCTGACGACTTTTTTAGTCATTCGGCCGAATCTCCTGCAAATGGTTTTCAGTTTTTTGGGGGCTGAGCAAGGAGATTTTCATTTTTACATGTGAAAAAATGGATGGCCTTTTGGGGGGCTTAGCCCCAGCTGCCCCCTAACCCCTTAGCGCCGCTACTGGTAGGGCTTTTGAGCGGTTCTCCCTACAAGAGGCCGCTTCATAAATGCTTAGAAAATATAAAATAAAAAAGTGGGATATGAATGGTCGTGGATATGAAGCGTGACCAGCTTATCTCCCGTACAATAATTATCTCGTCATAAGACGCTCAAAAATGGTCGAATCTGACCCTTATGGGACTGACCTTCGTCGATATGAAGCGGTCGACCATTTCTCAATCTTGACCCGAAACCGATTATGCCATGGTTGATTATGACGTCATTTACTGTCTGTTACATGATCCAACTGCATAGCTGCGCTCAGGGATGGACAGTAATTTAATTTTTGAGAAATCTGAATTACGTAATTTAAATTACAATTGCAATTGGTAATTTCTAATTAATTTGCTGATCTGCATCATAGTTATTTGTAATTTGTAATTCAGTTACATTTCTTCCTGTAATTTGTAATTTCAATTAAGCTTACATCCCTCAAAATCAAATTACTTTGAATGTAGGCTAACTATGTCAAAATTCTCAGTAAAATCATGCGATCCTTGCAACAATGACTCGTCAAGATTTTAAGTTACGTTGGCTACCAGCACAGGTAGTTTGCATTCAGACCAAACTAAGACAATACACGAGTTGCTAATAACAGCATCCGAAAAATGCCATCAGTAACGAGCAAAATACTGTGCCATCACATCGTAGTGGTCAATGGTCATAAAGAAAGGGAAGCAGACCAGGAATTTTATGGTGTTAGCGTGCAGCATGCTGTGAACACATGCAACGTCGAATAGTAATATCACGCAGTAGACTATAATAGAGAAGATGACAGAAAGGAACTTGTAATTCTTCAAAGCTATCCAATAATACTGTTAAGGAATAATTATTTATCGAATTTAAAGTTACAGCGCCTTCTGCATAAATAGAGATCGAGTGTTTTTAGCTTTAGGCCTACAGGCATGACTGCAAGGGCAGCAACATACGATATCGGATAACATGTTTGAACAGTTGCTGCTTCTTGAAGAAAATTAAATAGACAATTTTCTTATAGAATAAATAAATAACACACATAGACAGAAGGGAAAATGCGATTCTAGTCTGAGTTTTTTTTATTCCAATGATGTATGTAGGTTCCAAAGTAATTTGTAATTGATGTAATTTAAATTGCGTAATTTGTTATTAGCTGCTGTGCATCAAAGTAATTTGCAATAATTTGTAATTCAATCCAATTTTCTCCAGTAATTGGTAATTTGTAACTTAATTACAAGTCACTGTGCAATTTGCCCGTCCCCGACTGCACTTTAGTTTACCTGAAATTACGCATCGTAAAGCGTTCTTGTTTAAAACGTTTTACCATTAAGCCGTCCACTACTCGGCCAGTGGGACAATTCGGTCACGTGGCCTTGGACTCATGGACTAGGGCAGTGTCTTTATAGGAGGAAGGAGTGGGTTCAGAGCACGCCCTGGTCCAGCAACGCGAATTAAATATTGGATTACTCAACACATAAGCGCAGAAAAGCAGCTACGCATCCCCCGCGAAAAATTCCTAAGACCATACGTCATAAAGAGTTAAGCGTCACCAAGAGCGCCGACCAATGAATCTGTCGGAAGGTGGCCTTGACCTTCATATATACCAGTGAGGGTCGGACCCATCCAGTTCCAAGGTCCAGAAGGAGGCGGCAGACGTACGAAGGAGAAGCGACCGACCAACCGACCCGAGGAGGAGGAGGAGGAAGAAGACCTTCGACAGTAGTCAACGGTAAGCATCTCCAACAAACCTTCTAGGCTGATAGATAGATAGATAGGCCTCTGAACTAGCAGCGCTAGATAAACATCGAAACGTTTTAGGCTTTAGCATCAGCTAGCATAGTCTCCATTGAATACTGGCGCAACATAGGAGTTCGAAGTCGCCCTCATCACTGCCTCAAAATTTAACACAGGTAGGCAAAGCAATGATGATGATGATGATGATGATGGCTATTCTTTCTGTAGAGTAATGATGGTGATAATCAGTTCTTCTTGTGTTTGTCTCCACAGAAGAAGACCGGTCGTCGGTGAAGCAGTCATGGGTCGCAGGAGTGCATCGCAGCAGGACAGCGGGGTCGAGCGGGACGACGACGGCGACGACAACATGGAGATGGAGACGAGGGAGGAGACGGCCAGGTCGCGCAGTCGTCGCCGGTCGGCGGCCAGCGGAGGAAGGTCGATGTCTCGACGGCGAAGGAGTCGACGGCGACGTCGCGGGTCGCGGAGGAGGCGCGGCGGGCGGATGCACACACGAGTGCCCTACTCGGACTTCTACCGGAGGGGTAGGAGGAGGCGTATCCGCCGCAAGACCTGCTACAACTCGTAGTTGGTTGCGACGGCCATCCGACCGACCGACCGACCGGATGGCGGCCGGGGACGACGAGGAGGAGGAGGAGGGATGCTGGACGAAAGGGACTGAATAGAAATAAAAATCGAAAAACGGACGATAAAATAATTGTGGCTGACTATTGAAAAGAGGAAAAAGAGGAACTGTTGTTGGAGATTGGTTAATAAATGGTTAACTGGATTTCATGTCTCTTCTATGAGTTTCTTGTAGGCTAGAGCACACACACACACACAGGTAGGCCTAGGCAGTTGATGGTGTTAGAAAACCATCTCGAGATAGGTCTTAGTGTTTTATTTGAC
>OX457039.1:65940462-65995462 GCA_949752735.1 Lumbricus terrestris
CTCTGTCTCTCTCTCTGTCTCTCTCTCTGTCTCTCTGTCTCTCTCTCTCCGTCTCTCTCTCTTCGGTTAACAGAGGGTAAGCAGTTTAACCAATCGATTTTAATGAACTCAGAGGAGTGTTAGTAATTGTAATTGTAATTGTAATTGAACATTTATATAGCACCGCTCACAGATTCAGTGGCGCTCCCGACCCAAGCTAGTGCTCCCGCTAACAAATAGTATAGTCTTCAGGCGTTTACGAAACAGGGGAAGAGAAAGGTAGTGCTCTATGGCCATATGTGGTCCGACATGGTCGAGTCCCCTAGACAGGGTTCAGTGGGTCAGGTCACTAGGTCAGTGGGTATGCGGGTAAAGGGTCACCAGGTCACTAGGTCAGTGGGTCAGTGAGTCAGTGAGTGTAGGAGTCAACAGGTCACTTGGTCCGTGGGTATGCGGGTCAGAGGTCACTAGGTCAGCGGTCTGTTGGTCAAGGGTCATTAGATAACTAGGTCACTAGGTGAGTGGGTATGTAGCATAGGTAAGTAGGTCACTAGGTCAGTGGGTCTGGGTCAGGGGTCATTAGGTCATTAGATTACTGGGTCAGTGGGTCAGTGGGTCATTGGGTAAGTACATATAGAGGGCCATGTCATATACCCCCGTCTAATGCTGGTCATCAAGAGGTACGCTGTAACCTATAGTAGTAGATAGCATAGACTGGACTCTCAGTCGAGGTCACGAGTTCACGATACCCTCCCTCCAGCCGCGCCCCTTACCCCCAGCTCAGTCATAATGAATACACTGACCGTAGGAGACGGTTGATTGAAGGATCAGACGGCAAAGGTGGGGAATGGCCACACGAACTCAACATACGCCGAGACTGAGAAAACGAAGTCACTATACGGGACTCCCTTTGTTCTTCTGTCGCAAGTCTCAATGCCATTGTCTTTCACCGACGCCGACGACGGTCGTCAGAGTCGCATTCACGCGGAGGAGCCTTCTGCTCCCTCGAACTCACAATCGGTGGAATTCAAACGACGCGTGTCACCGAATAGTCTCACGCATATAAATGGTGCATAGCAGACAAGGAATCGGACTTTCATCGTCCCTCCGGCGCTATAGAAGTTGGTCGACGATGGTCTTGACCAATTGATCATTATAATGGTCTTGACCATTTTAATTGATGATCATTGAGACGTGTTTCGACCATCGATATCGGTCGCCATGACGACGGTGTTACGAAAGTCCATAGTGACGTCATGCAATTGTTGCTTGGATTATGAGACAAGGAGCAAGACAGAGACAGAGATAGAGAAACAGAGGAACAGAGAGACAGAGAGACAGTCGAATGGACAGACGGATGGCCAGGCAGGTAGTGCGAAGATTTGAGTAAGCACTATTTCTAGACGATTTTAATTTATAATTATATACGGGCGGTTAGAGAAAAAGAGGTATTCATAAAAACCGAGCAGAAATAATTTAATCGAAGCGCAAGATATAAATTTATTTAGCACCTATGGAACTGCTGAAAGAGGATTAGACTTGTCTCTACGTGTGAGTATCGGTGATGTGTAGGCTATTGTCTATGAATAATTACAGCATTATTCAATTCATTCCACGGAAGGCTCAAAAGCCTTAACAGTTAAACGGATAGGCCTTTATTATTATCTGCAAATATAAATTCGATATCACAGAAAAGACGATTGAGGGTATTTGAAATGACGTGCCTGTGAAGGATAGATGGGGGTCACAACGAGGGAAAGGATAAGGAACACGGAAATACGCAGCAGACTGAAAATACAGCGAGACATTGTGGACAGGATAGGCTACAGATCAGAAGAATGCGATACTTCGGCATGGGCGGAGACCTAGGGGGGACAGAGGGGACGGTCCCACCCAATGGATCGAGGTGTTGAGGGGACGGCCCATGCATTTGTCCCCCCAATCGTTGAGCGTCACGACTGAAAAAGTCATCAACTTTTTTGGCGGAAAAGATGAAAAATTTTCGGCGGCACCCAGAGTCCGTCAAAAAACCTCGCGTCTTTCCGTACCCCCCAAATCTCCGCCCAGGTCTCCGCCTATGTACTTCGGACATGTCACCAGAATGCAGAGCGGAAGATACCCAAAGGTGGCACTGCAAGGGTATGTGCATGGAAAGAGGAGAAGAGGCAGTCCCCGGAAGCGATGGATGGATATGGTGGAAGAGGACTGCCTGAGGATGGGATTAATCGTGGGAGAGGCGACGGGGAGAGCACAAGACAGGGGCGACTGGAGGCTGTCCATGGGGGAGCGGCTGATGCGGGCGAAAGCCTCGCCTTGGCCATAAGTCAACTAAGTCAAGTTTATAAATTAGTCATCATTACGCAAATTTGCAAATATATATAAATATCAAAATTATATAAAATTACAGATTTACTCTACTTTATTATTTTCTTCTGAGTGATATATTGCAGTATTTCTCGAAGCTCCCATTGTGCGTTTGCAAAATGGAGCAATAAAGGCCATGCTTACTTGCTTACTTACTTAGATATACGTAATTAGCATATGATTAGCATGCGGCCGTTGCTAAGTGACGGTCATTGTTATAATGACGTCACAGAGGGTTTAGAGCCTGGCCAATGGGAGAGTCGGACGCGTCTTTGGAGTTGGTAAAAGGAGAGCGGTTCGACCCGGTCAGCGGTCCAGTCCTTCGGAGTCCGGAGACTGGGAGATCGAAACATCATGGATCCGGACAACCAAGAGGAAGATCAGGTGAGCAGACGGGAAGGGGAAAAACGAACAATTATAATATTACATAGCATTTATCTAGAGCCTTTCTAGCATCTCAAGCAGGCCTCGTAGGACCCGGGTTAGACCGGTCAGCTTGCTTGCACAGGCTGACCTCTGACCCAGGTTCTATGAGGTTTTACAGGCGCTAGGCAAAATACACAGATACGTGCTAAGTTTAAGCGGTCAGATATGCGCTAGAAAATCAATCGAATTTCACTCGTACTCATTAAATTCATGTTAATTGATGTAAATTTACAGTGAATTAATCGTATTGTTCGTCGTTATCTTCCAGGTCGACTCTGCGAGGGAGAGGAGCCGCAGTCGGCGTCGGTCGACCACCCGAGGCGGAGGTCGGTCGAGGAGCCGCGGCCGCCGCAGGTCCTCCCGCCGGGCATCGCGCTCGCGAAGGCGCCGCGGAGGAAGGCGAAGGAGAGGGAGGAGCGGAGGAAGGTCGAGGAGAAGGAGGTACCCGCGCAGGAGGAAGCGTCGACGCCGGTGCTTCGTCTGGGTCTACCCCTGAGGACGACGACGACGACGACGAGGACGGCGGCGGTGGAGAGGGAGCTTGGACCCTGCAGAGGGAGGAACAACGGACGAAGGGAGAGAAGACGGTTTATGAGTGGTCGCTAGGAGGTGTGTCTGTTAGCGGGAAGAACTTTGACGATGAAGCGGTGATGGTTTTGAGGTGATGAAATATGATGGTGAAAAATTACATCTGGTCTTGTGTTATTCATTCTAGGCGACTAGCAGATAGATAGGTGCTTAGTTAGGCCTAGGTGGATAGGTAGGGAAACTGCTAGCGCAGGAACTTAGCCTACAGCCGGGCAACGCTTTCCAACAAGAGGGAAATAATAAGCGATAAGGGTTCAGAGGTCAAATCAAGGTCAGAGTTCAATATAAATCAAGTCAATAGCAGTAGAGCGAATCCCGGCTTTAGGCTAAGTCCAGTCAAACAAAAACCATCGACGTATAGTCAACAGATAGGCCTAGTCCACATATAGTCCACAGATAGGCCTAGAAACATAGAAGTCGAATAGGTCACAACTCTAGACTTAGACTAGAAAATGGCGACAACACTTAACATCAAACTAACCATAACCTTAGACCACGTGCTTAGAGCTCAAACAGAGGTCAGAATTTAGTTTAGTTTCAACGCATCTGCTGAGAAAAACGGTTTAATGTGGAGGCCTACGTGAAACTTCAAGTGGACATGCAGGCAAATTACTTAACCGAATTCAACGATTTACTGAAGGACGAAAAGAGGCTTAAACTGAATGCGCTATATAAAAAATCATTTACACACAGCATTCATACTTTCAAGGATTCCAGACGAAGTCGATATAGGTGGTTGCAAACATAAATATTTACTCCTACAGGACATGACACAGGTCAAAGGTCAATATGAATGAGGTCAAAGGTCAATATGAATGAGGTCAGTGTTCATTAAAAGTTTGATGATTAAATCAGGTGAGGCAAAGTTTGACGGAATCAACAAGTCTAGTATTCCCCTCTGGTCGGGGGAAATGCTTGGCAGGGATGCCACGTGTACTATCGTACATAGGCCTACTTGTGCCGTCTCGTACATAACCCACCCGAACGGTTTGGTAGGACCTGCATCAGTGCAGGCGTCCATCCTCAAAAAAATACGGAGGTCTGCCCGCCTCGTACATCTTTCAGCCGGTGGCCATAGAGACATTGGTCCTACTCAACCCGTCGGCCACAGACTTCATAAATGAAATTGGCAGCCACATCTCTTCTTGGACAGACGTGAGCCAAGCTTTCTTTTCCAACGTCTGTCCATCTGTACCCAACGCTAGAACCTGCTTGCTTTCAAAGGTACTTTTGCCTCACACCCTGACTGCAACCAAGAAGAATCGAGTCTTCTCTGTGATTGAACCAGTCTTCTGGAATGGTCTTCCTTCAGACTCAGAGCTACGCCTTCAATCTGGGACATGACAGAATCCGTCCTCACTAAACTTGGCGCGCTGGAGTCGGGAGCGCCTCTGAGCAGCTTCCTTGAAGGGGACGCTATATAAGTATCCGAATGAATGAATGAATGAAGGAGAAAATGTATGAATGAATGAATGAATGAATGAATGAATGAATGAATGAATGAGAAAATGTATGAATGAATGAATGAATGCGATCTTAATGACAATATAATTGATAACTATGACTACAATAACCGGAGAAGAGCGACCGAGGGTCTTCATCCGAAGCGAAACTTGGAAGATAAAACAAGAGTTCGTTTTCGCGGCACTCTGTCAAGAAAGCGCCACGGCACACACACACACACACACACACACACACACACACGCACGCACGCACGCACGCACGCACGCACGCACGCACGCACGCACGCACGCACGCACGCACGCAGGCACGCACACATACATATGCTTGCATGCATACATACATACATACATAATATAGACGAAATAAGTAAAAAAATTCAAGGAGCATAGGCATTATCAAGAGAGTCTCTTACTTGCTTCCCTCTCATGTGCTTATAAATCTATATTTCACCCTAGTCTATCCATACCTTACTTACTCTAATTTAATTTGGACTTCAACCTATGATACCCATCTCCATGTTTTAAGGACCTTGCAAAAAAGCCATATGAGTTATCACTAAATCCACTGTTAACTGTCATACTGGTCCCCTATTTGCTGAGCATAAACTCCTAAATATTAAGCAGATTAGATTTGAACAGACATCTCAATTTATGTATCAATACGTCAATAACCTCCTCCCTTCTTCCTTTGCATCTTACTTCTCTCCTGCATTGCATCCTGGACTCACTAGAGGTAATAGAGACTTCAGTATTATTTTTGCAAAAACAAATGTTCGGAAACTTTCCATTAAATTCCAAGGCCCTGTCATTTGGAATAAAATTCCGATTCACATTCGTAAGGCTACTAACTTAACTCGCTTTAAACACCTGTTACGTGTGTATACATTATGTAATGTCTTCTGTTAATAGCATGAGGGATTACCCATGCTAATGCTGATTTATTTGATTGTTTGATTGCTTTTGCTTTTATTTTATTCTTTCTCTGAGTTTTTCATGTAGTCTTAACTACATTAGTTTTTTTTATAATATTTTTTCTTTCCCTAGTTAAGTAATATCCCTGCATTCCAATACTCCCTTCAGCTTTCACTTTCTCACTTCACTTTGTTAATTAGTCCCCTGCTTAGCGGGACTTGTCCCTTTTGGTGTGCCTATTTGCTCCCTCACTCTTATAAAGCCTATTCACTTTGAGTATTTTTTTATTGCGAATTATGTCTATACTTTGTTAAACATACATGTACAATTGTTGGGATCAATAAAAATATGTCTATGTCTATACATACATACATACATACATACATACATACATGCACATTCACATTCGTAAGGCTACTAACACATTATACATACATGTATACATACATACAAACATGCTTGCATGCATGCATACATACATACATACATACATACATACATACATACATACATACATACATACATACATACATACATGTATAGGCCTACATACAAACATGCTTGCATGCATACATACAAACATGTTTGCTTGCATGCATACATACATACATATATACATACATACATGCATGCATACATACATGTATACATACATACAAACATGCTTGCATGCATACATACATGCATACATACATACTGTATGTATGTATGCATGCATGCATATATACATGCATACATACATACATACATACATACATACATGCATACATACATGCATACATACATGTATACATACAATGTCATACATACAAACATGCTTGCATGCATACATACATACATACATACATACATGTACACATACATACAAACATGCTTGCATGCATACATACATACATGTACACATACATACAAACATGCTTGCATGCATACACACAAACATGTTTGCTTGCATGCATACATACATACACGTATAGTATTTGTATACATACATACAAACATGATTGCATGCATACATACACACATACATACATGTATACATGTATACAAACATACTTGCATGCATACATGCATACATACATATATACATATACATGCATGCATACATACATAGGCCTACACACTCGCATACATTATAGTTATACATGTACACTATGGCTAGCTTCCAGACCATGTGGATTATGACAGAACAGTTGTATACCGAGGTAAATAGAAAAGACAATACCAGATACACATTATTATAGTAAGGCCTAAACATTGATGTAGGCCTTACACTGTAGTGTAGGGCCTACATCAATGCTTAGGCCTTCCTATTTTAGACAAGACAGTGTAGGGCCTAAACTGTCTTGTCTAAAATCAGCTCAATCCATTATTACACTTGCCAATAGGCCTAAGTCGCCTAAAGCGTATTATAACTGCTGTTATAGGCTATATTATGTAAAAATTATGCTTGGTGGTGGTAGCCTATATTGGAATCTTTTCCGTGATGTATTTACTCTTTTATACAGAACTGCAATTAAGTTCTCGCGTTTGATAATAATAATTCCATCCTAATGCATTCGCGTTTCATAAATTTCACGCACTGAACGATCGCCAAAATGGCTATAGGGTCTATGGCCCTACATCTAGAAGTTTTAGTTTAGGACTTTTCTGGGGTGCAGGTGTTTCTAATCGTCGCCCTATGTCAGTTTGTTTGTATTGTTTGTATGTGCACTTGTCATAGCGCCCCTTCAATCTCTCGCTACTCAGAGGTGCTCCCAATGCAGAGCGGACACTGCATTGGAGTTTCACGCCGAAGCGCTGAGCAATTGTGAGTGAAGGACTTGCCCAAGGTCCTTACGCGGCGAGGTGGATTCGAACCTCGAACCTTCCGGCTTCAAGGCAATGACGCCACCACTAGGCCTACACCACCGCGCCAGTGGGCCTAAGTGCCGCCTAAATCTACTAGGCCTAATCATTGCTGTATTTGTCGTTTGTTGATTTTTTGCACACACACACACAAACTGAATGGACTTGAAGTTGATTGTTTGTGGCGAATTGCAGTGTTTACGTGTTGTACACTGTATAATGTTATAGCCTACAGCATTGACCAAATTGATAGAACTCTTTCGCAACTGACCAATAATTTCTTTTGTTGCTTTGCCATTCTATAGTGTGGTATATAGTTTTTTAAGTATTGTATATTGTAGTATGTTATAGTTTATTATAGTATTGTATAGTATGGTAAAGTATGGTATATTATAGCATGGTGTAATATAGTATGGTCTATAGTGTGGTATAGTATGGTAGGAATGGTCTGGTCCTGCATAGTATTCTATAGCCTTACCATACTATACCATATGCCACACCATACTAGTATACCATACAATGGCATACCATATCATAATATACTATGCTATACAGTATACTATACAAAGTAATGCTGTACTATAGCCTATAATATAGGGTCTAGCCGCCTATCTCTTCACGTTTGGGATTGCCAAGGGGTTTGACCCTCCCCACGTTTCTCTTACAACCCAATAATAAAGTCTTCATTGCACACTCCAACTAGCCCAGGATTAAGAAATGTGGAGCACTGGGGCCCTGTTCGGAAAATTTTGGGGGATCTTCGGCCAAAAAATCTGATGACCTTTTTTAGTCGTTTGATCGAAATTTCCTCAGAATATAAAAATTGTTTCTTAAAAAAAATTTCGCGCATGTGTGGGACCCCTAAATTGTGTGGGGGGCCCTGTTCGGCCGAACATGTTGAACACACATGCATTAATCCAGCTCTTAACTAGGCTACATATAAATCAACGTCTGACCAACAGTTATTTTTAACTCTGCCACTGGTTGCACTCTGCCAGTGTCAGTCCCAAGCCTTGATTGAGGAGGAGGGTGACACAACCATAATCATCTTTTATATATGGCAATATCGTTAAACAGTAACAAGCTAGCATTTATTTTTCTATGATTTTCATACTGTATCTCTTACATCAGCGTTTCTCAACCCGTGGGCCAAAAGTGGTCCACCAGGCCTAAACAATGGCCCTCATTTCTCAAATAATTAACAACCATAATTACCTGAAAAAATTGACAATTTGGCCAGGATAAAACACCTAATTATTTTCTATTACAAATTATTTTATTTTGACGTCTATAACTAACATGAAACATTCTATTCTGAATCAGTTATAAAATTTTATACGCTTTTAATTAATTTTTTTTAGCTTTGTGGCCCCTAATGTCCTTCAACTAGGAAAAAGCGGCCCTCGTGTTCTCCAACTTCGAAAAAGTGGCCCTAAAGTAAAAAAAGGTTGGGAACCACCGTCTTACATTATATGAGAGCCTACACGTTTCGGAATGCATTGCATTGCATAAGTCTACTTCAGACTTTAGTACAGATCACTGCGACCAGGTAAACACATAGTCCAAGACTTAAGAGAGTTATGCTTCACCCATAATCTGGTGTTGATATGGAAATGTTGCAAATCATTACACCACCATCAAGTTTCTGAACAACATAGCGGCCTAAAATTAGCTTAGGAGTAGCGCTATTTATTATTATTTATTATTATTATGGATTTACAATTCAATATAATTATAATTATCATAGTCTTAACAGATGAACTGCCTAGCCTATAGCCTGTTAATTTACCCGCGTATCCAACTGCAGTGGGTATGCATGTATGCATGAATGTATGTGTGTAGGTATGTATGTGTGCATGCATGTATGTAAATATGCAAGTATGTATGTACAATTGTAATAATACACACATGCATACATAAATAGATACATGCATGCATAGTTGCATACATGCATGTATATATGTATGTATGCATGTATGTATGTATGTATGTATGTATGAACACTTGTCATAGCGTCCCTTCAATATTACTACTCAGATGTGCTCCCGACTAGCCTATTGCAGGGTAAGAATTGTCACGGGGATCAGCCGTCTTTATTAGGATGCCATAGTAAAGTCTTCGTCAAGCATCTCAACTTCACATAAATCAATGCTTGACATTCCAGTGATTTGCCACCAATCTCACACTGGCCAACAGTTATTGCATGAGTCAGGTCCTACATCTATCTGCCAATGGCATAACTAACAAGATGGCGACTGAGGGACAAAATTTGACAGAATCTGAAACTAGACTTCCCACTTCGCTCTCAGCCAAACAACCAACAACAGTTTGCACAATGAAAGTTATTATAAATTCATTGAAATTCAAGTTACAGCAAAGATTACATGAAAGTTTCCTATGCTTCAAGTGAATCGGGTAAATCGAGAGAATTCAAGGAGAATATAAACAGATCGGTTTGACATGGAGAAACCTGTCCGTAAAAGTGACGAGAGCAAAAGGCACGGCAACATTCTGCGGCAACATTCTGCGAGAAGTTAGTTTGCAGCCTAAATAAAAGAACTGGGAACCCCCAAAAAACAAAAAAGCAGCAGATACTAAAAGTCGCGGAAATAAAGATAAAAAACCGGTAGAAGCTAGAATACATGTGGGATCACGAGGCTATTTTTGGTGAAACAAGGAAGCATCAGAGTTGTTGTGTATGACGAAATCGTTCGACACGATTAGCACATTCGGGTGAAGGTGTAGCGCTCGCAGACCTCCTTGAAAGCCGCGATGTCGGAGATCTGATGAAGAGGTGAATTAACTCTTGTTGCAGTCACCTTGCTTTGCCCTTTCAACTCCACGGGCTTCTCTCCGTTTGGTTGCGGCTGGGCATGCCCGTTCACCTATAACGCAACAGACACCAATGCTGAAATCCTTTGCAGTTTTTATTTATTTCTCGCATCTGCTATAGCGCATTTCAAGCTCTCTACTCAGAGGCGCTCCCGACTACAACGCGGACACTGAACCATGTTTACACTGAATCTAAGACCTGTCAGCTTCACGCCAAAGCGCACGAGCAATTGCGAGTGAACGACTTGCTTCAGGGTCATTACGCGAAGGCTTAAGGTGGATTCGAACCTGGAACCATCCGGCTCCTAGGCACCGAACCACCACCACCACACGACCCCACCCCACAAATTTATCAGTAATAGGCAGTAATTTATCTGCTACGAAGGAACATTCTTCAATCCATATCCGATTTAGTTTAACGAGAACTGGGCCTATCGTAAAATGATGAACATGGAAGTCCTGAGGAGACGAATGTCAGAACATCAAAGTAGGCAGAGCCGTCCCATATCAAATGTGCTGTTCATATTATATTACGCATGCAAGGTCACCAGACTCGGGCGTTTTGCACACGGTGCGTACAGGACGGGGGGGGCTCGACAAAATGTACATACGCAAAACTAAATGTCTAATAATTGACCCTAATTATAATTCTGTAACATCCCTAATTGGCCGTACGCATGCGGGGGCGATGGGGGGGAAGGCGAGTCCATAAAATGAACGAGTTGGACGAAAGCTGGTGGTCGAAAATACGATTTCTTTGTGTACGTAATAAATATATGGATGACCCTAAGCTAACCCACGAGGCAGCCATTGGTATGAAAATGTTAACAACTCCCTTTTCTCGGCCTCAGCATATGAGGAGGACGTGTGGCCAGTCCTCTCCCTCACCGCCTCATCTTCCCATGGGCAGTGTACGATCGGTGTCCTCATTACTTGTTTGTATGTGTATATCGCCCACCCACCCCTTCCAGCTCACTACTCAGAGGCGCTCCCGACTGCAGCGCAAGCACTGCATCGGAGTTTCACGCCGAAGCGCCGAGCAATTGCTCGAAAAGCGCTGAAGTTAACCAAGGAACGAGGAAAGAAATACCCCCACTTTCTAGACCAAAGTTCTGGCCCCTCCTTAAACAGTACCTTCACAGTACCTCACAATGGAACAGTAACAAAGCAATCTAACGTTTCTAGGAGATGCTTTCAACCAGAATCATTTAGCAAGACACGCTGGAACTCTCTCTTGCACGACAACGACAATTACCTGCACGCTCAGCTTTCTGCGATTTCGATTCGGGAGAAGTTTTTCCTTGCTCCAGTTCTTGAACTCCGTCATTGTGATTGTCTTCAGCTCCTCAATCTGAAGAACAATTGAAGTTGCAATTGTAATTGCAGTCGCAGTTGTAATTGCAATCGCATCTGTCATTTCACTTGCAGTTGCAGTCATTGCAATCATAGCCTAAATCGTAGAATTGTTAAATCCTGCCTATTTGCTTCATCGTTCAGTTTTCTGACTTCTTGCAGGTTCAAACATTCAATGGTGCCAATCTTCTTGATGGTGGGTGTGGGTGACTCCCCATTCCACACCCTACCATCTTCTCGATGGTAGGGTGTGGAATGGGGAGCCAAGGGCATGCCTAGGAACCTCGGCTGCCCAAATGCTTACAACGTCACCTTTGTGTGGTCTCCAAACCCACACCAGCACTCGAAAAAATACACCAGCAGCTGCCGAAGATGAGACAAAAATTCTAGCCATACTGTGTTTCTGCTTCCAGAATGAACCAATGACAAACTCATACCTTTTATTTCTCATATAAATCTTATAATCAAGGCGTCATCTTATAATAATCTTATAATCAAGGTGTCATCTTATAAATAATCTTATAATCAAGGTGTCATCTTATAATAATCTTATAATCAAGGTGTCATCTTATAATAATCTTATAATCAAAGTGTCATCTTATAAATAATCTTATAATCAAGGTGTCATCCCCTGTTTAAAACTATGTCAGGAATGCCAGGTTCAGCAGATTCGAAATGCTATGTCCAGTGTCTCTTGCACGGTTGCAAGGAGGTTTCTAAAGTCTAGTGAGTCTGTGATTACCACATAGACTTGTCAGCTTACCCCTCCTTCCCCTCCCCCGTCGGATAATGTGCTGTACCGCTTAACGTGAAGTGATACTATGACTCCCAAAACTATTAACATTATATGTCTCATACGCAAAAAAACTGTTTAGGAACGTTAGCAAGAAAAGCGCTAAATGTTCGTTTTTACATACGGATGCAATGTCAATTAAGTCTGAAAGGTCAGAAAGTAGATACTGAACAGCTTCACTTTGACGTCAGAAAGTAGATACTGAACAGCTTCACTTTGACGTCAGAAAGTAGATACTGAACAGCTTTGCTTTGAGGACAGAAATTAGATACCGGGTATTGAACAGCTTCAGTTTGAGGTCAGAAAGTAGATATTGAACAGCCTCAGTTTGAGGTCAGAAAGTAGGTACAAATACAGCACTGTTGCTGCCTTTTGTTAAACTGACTAATCATGATATACGCACCTCCTGATCATGACGCCTAAACAGATATGTCTGACGGATGATTTCGGCCCAATGTCGGTTAACTTCATCGCTTAGGTTCGTGTCATCACAGCTCTTCAGCTTAATCGTAGACGACACCTGTAACGTAAAGCAGAGAATGTAGTGTAATACGCAGTCAATGCGGGTGCGGTAGTGTAGTGGCAGGTTCGGTGCCTTAATTGGAGCCGGAGGGTTCCAGGTTCGAATCCACCTCAAGCAGCCGCGTATGGACCTTGAGCAAGTCCTTCAACTGCAATTGCACTCATCCATCCGATTACATGTATTAAAGTAATTTGTGCTGAAATTCCTTATACAAAGTCAGTTGGATAGATCAGAGGTTCTCAACCTTTTTTCACGCGTTGAGAACCTCTGTGGTAGATGATAAAACAAACGAAGAGATGCTACAAAAGTGTAACTAAAGAAATATCTCTGATGGCAACAGTGAGAGAGAGAGACAGAGAGAGACACAGAGAGACAGAGAGAGACAGAGAACGTGGGCTGGCCACTTACTGAGAGGAGACTCCCTTCTTCTGAGAACTATAACGGCGGGACAACAAGAACGAGAGAACCAAGGTGGAAAGTGTTTAATCTAGTCCCCCTGCTTTTGGGGGGAATTTAGGTTTCTGTAAATTTTTATGACAACCTTTTTCTTAGTCATTCACCAAAATTTCCTCCCAGAAGCTTGTATGTTACCTGTGCGAAAAACGCAAGTTATGACCTTTTTTGAACTTCACAGTTGAATTCTTCTACAGACGGGAAAAATTTGGATTTTTCACTGGGGGTTGTGGGGGATGGGTAGAATTCTTGAAGGGGCACTATAACAAGCGCTCATATATACATACATACATACATACATACATACATATATACCCACAAACGCACAAGCACACACATACATACAGTTGCTAAGCTTGGGGACGTTGCAACGGTGAAAACTACTCACAAATACGGCAAATTCATCCTCCGTCATTGCCTGGTTGAACGTTGTGTCATAGTACTTAAGGAACTGTTCCATCATGTGATCAAGATACTCAATCCTAAACAGTTCCAAAACAATACGTAATCTCACGGCTCACATTACTCGAGTCTAAAAAATTGAATACACAGTGAATTAGATACGCTACAATACAACTGTATTTTATACTACCTCCCCTTTGTAAGTTCATAAGTGCATACAAGATCACTTGTGTGGCGTAGTGGTGTAGTGGGTACTACACCAGTTGCAGTCGGAGGGTTGCAGGTTCGAGAAAACCTCAAGCCGCCTCGTACGGATGACCCTGAGCAAGTAATTCACTCGCAATTGCTCACGTACATCAGCCAGAAACCCTGACGCAGTGTCCGTGCTGTAGAGAGGAGCGTTATCTTCTGCTTCCTCTACTTCAATTAACGTGCCGGTTAATTTATTGCAGGCATTTTTTTCTAGCCTTATGTTGGATCTGACCTTTTTTCTGAAGACTCAGAGTGGCACCCCTGACTCGCGCCACGACATCATAACTCTGGAAAGAATCGTCAACGACGAATTAAACATTCCATTCCACCCAGATTGCTAAACGAGTCACCAAACTCAATGAAATTCTAAGAACGTAAGCAGACATTGCGCAGGGAAATCGGGACGAGCGCCTGGTTTCATCAGTGTCCAACGCACAACGTCATAAAGTCTGTGGAAAGAAGCGCAGATGACTTACGTGAACCTTGAGGCCTGACTGCAAAGCTTCATCGTGAACCCGACGACGCCGAAGGTGCTCCTGTGGTCGACCTGCACATGGTAGCCCAACTCCTGCTGCGACCGCAGCCGGTTGAAGGATGGCTCTTCCATATTCATCTAAATTGAAACACGCTGATCATCATCATCAGGGTGACACAGCAAGGAAATGGTACATGTCATAACTCTGCCTTTCAGTTCTAACAATAGCAATAACAATATAATAATAACAATAACACGTTGAGTGATGAAGGCATGACCTTTATTTTATCTTCGGGACAAAGCCTCAGCGCCATGTCTGGAGATGCACGCGAGACCTCTTACTTATTCCAGCGTCTTGCTCTTACAATCCAGCGATTTAATGCGGTGGCATTCCGCGGCTCTTTTCCTGCACTTGATTTCAACGACGACTAGGTGCCGTTCCAGATGTTTTTATTTTAGTAATTAGGGTGTAAGTCCCTGAGGGATCACATAAACTTAGAGGCAAAAAAATAACAATAATAATATTATTGGCTGTCTCGAGGATCTCTGAAAATTTACGTGAAACATGATATATCTGTTCCAGGGTATCTCAGTCCCGATCCAATGCTTCAACGCAGTTGCCTACCATGGTGCCTTGTCTGGATTGTCCGGGGCCATGGTCCGGCCGCCCTAAGAAAACTGAAATTGATTTGTGAAAACCACATCGGAAAAACTAAAACTTACATTCCGAAATAGCATGGAGGCTAACCCCTATGCATAATAACAATAATAATAATTTTCGTTTATTATAATAATTAAATAGTAATCAAAGAATCTATATAAATTTACAATCTGTGCTACCCATAGATATATCTATGATGCTACCACACTTAATTTTATATTATGTAATTTTTATAGAGCTTTAAATTAATAAATATTTGGTTTATTTACTATTCCAGCTGTGCAGACTCCTAAACTGAAGAAACTTAACCATATGCTTGTAAATATGGCTAATCAAAACCATTGTCAACAACAATAATAATAATAACAATGATGATTTCTATGGAGGCATGGAGGTTGCTGTGTAGTAGGGAATTTGACCAGGTCATTCATGCACAATCTGCTCTGCACAATCAATGACCAGCAAAGTTCTGTGCAATTCTGAGCTTTGGAGGAGGCAGTAAAATCAAAGGAGCGGAAGAAACAGTAATAGACAAGATCAGGAAACGAAGACTCGCATGGTTTGGCCACGTGAAAAGAATGGGCAAAGAAAGACTACCAAGTGCGACTTTGTATTTCTGTATTGAGCGTGTAATCAAGTTTTTTGAATTATACACTGGTCTTCAATGTAGGTTACTATGTGTTATAACAGTCGTAAATTTAGTACTTGTACTAAAACTGTATGCTATCAAGTAATTTTAGTTAGTATTAACACTGAGTAAACCAATTCCGGTATTGAGTTTCGATCTATTAAATTTTTCTCTGATTTACCGGTAATTGTTTAGGTTCGTTCTTAGATAAAACAGACTGTGATGAGTTGTACCTTGATGAGTTGCCCTTGATGAGTTGCCCTTGATGAGTAGTCCCTTGATGAGTAGTCCCTAGATCAATTGACCTACGATCAGTAATCCTAGAACCGGTACGGAATGGGCTTCCACTGTCTATAGGCTACGCCTCATGCCTAGTAATTTTCTCAGATGCATTTTATTGCAGCCTCGAAACAGTATTCGTCAGCTGAGATTGGGTCATGAGCGCTCCTGAGTAGTAGCCTTAAAGGGGTGCTATATAATCTCCGTAATGAATGAATGAATGAATGAATGAACGAATGAATGAGTGAATGAACGAATGAATGAGTGAATGAATGAATGAACAAATGAATGAACGAATGAATGACTTACGACAACCAGCTCGTTGAGCATCTGGCAATGAAGGTCAACGTCACCAAACTGGTAATGGTTGGTGAGAACGGTGTTTTCGTCGCATCGATTCAGATTCATCATCTGATATGCGGAGCAGCCGTCTGGGAGCTTTGTGACTTGCGTCTGGTGACAAAAAAAATCAAGAACATGGAAATGTTTTCAGTTTCTACTGAAATGCGCACAAAATACGTCGACCATCAACAACATTGAAACTGTCGAAATGTAGGCAAAAGTTTCTGCAAACGAAAAGCACTGAACAGTTAACTACGCGTAATTTTTGCTTCCTTCTGCGTGCACTTGCTATAGCAGCCCTATATGGGGAAACAGATACCACTGACCATTCATATTCCGTCTTGTTACTATTCAGCTGAATACTGAATAGCCATTTGACCCGCTATTCGACCCCCGAAGTGAATGATCTCAGCTATGCACTATCAAAAGCATCAGTAATCAGTGGGTGTCCATCCACATTTGTGGGGCATGGTGGTGTAGTCAGTATGCTCGTTGCCTTGCAGCTGAAGGATTTCATGTTCGAATCCACCTCAAGTCGCCGCACAGAGGCGAGTCCTTCACTCGCAATTGCTCAGCGCTTTCGGCGTGAAACTCCGATACAGTGTCCGCGCTGTAGTAGGGAGCGCCACTGAGTACAAAATTTTGAAGGGGTGCTATAACAAGTGCACATACAAACATAGAATTCCATCTGAAATCAATTGCTTGCTTGACTTACCTCGGCCAGAGCGTCCGGATCAACGGCAGGCGTAATGTTCAATCGATCGATTAGGTAATCCTCCAGAGCCAGAGCTTCCTAAATCCAGAACACAGGAAGGTGCTTTCATCATCATAGTCATCTCCAAAACAATCAATCAATTGGTATTAAATATTTTGCTTAATTCGACAAAACTAGTTGTCATCGACATCATTAGAAACTAGAAAGCATTCAGTGTCAACATCTTCGTTCACTAAATTTTTTTAAAATTTAAAATATACAAGCTTGCTTAAGTTTAACATATTTGAATCTTAGTGATATTGACATAGTGACGATTGCATGGTGTGTCGCCAAATTTCGTTGTAAGTTTAGGTGCGTTGTGCGCGGAAAAAGGTTGAGAACCTCTGACGGTGCATCAAGTTATCTGAACTCACCTCATTGAAACTTCACATAATAATAATAATTTTAAAAAAAATAATAATAAGCCGTTCCAGATATTTCTACCTTGTTAATTAGTGTGCAAGTCCCTGAGGGGGATCACATGTACCTCGGAGCATTTAAATAATAATAATAATAATAAATTTTAATAAAAATAATAATAATAATAATAATTGAATGACTGCGTTACCTAACGCTGAAAATGATCATTTCCATTAGTCTGAAAATAACTGAAAATAAATGTCAATTTTTTTTTAAAGAAATAAATGTGCTATAATAATAAAAAATAATCAACTATAATAATGCGCTATGGATTAAAACACAATAATAATAATAATAATAATAATATGCTGTTCCAGATATTTCTACCTTGTTAATTAGTGTGCAAGTCCCTGAGGGATCACATGTACCATGGAGCATTTAAATAACAATAATAATAATAATAATAATAACAATAATAATAACAAAGACAGCTATAGACTGCTGAAACAACATAAATGCTGCATATCAGTGGCGCTCCAAATAGGAAACTCGTTGTCTGTTTTGGACACCACGAAACTGATCCGTCAAGACATCGAGAGGTCTAGGATGATTTTCACTCATCTGTGAATGAGTTTGTCAGTTTCTGAAGTAACAATAATAATAATAATAATAATAATAAATAATAATAATAATAATAGTAATAATAATAATATTTGATGTCGTTGGTCTACTACACCGTTTTTTGTTTATCTGCCAGGATATCCCAGTATGCATCACTTAATACCAATGAGCATAAGTTCCTTACTTCACCCGTTACGTTGCCTTGGATGAGTCCCTCCACGAACATGCCTTGGTAGAACTGGTCGGCAAAAGCCATCAGATCGTCGAGACTTATGTTAGCCAGGCACTCGCGCTTCTGCACCATCGGACAGTACTTTGTGAGCAGCAGAGATCGCTTCAATTCTCTGCAAAAAGAAGAGTAACTTCAAGTTTTCGTCCGATTCGCTTTTCATTTACCAACATCATCACCATCCCACAAAAACAGGAGGTACTACAACTGTTGGACGAGGCAAGAGATTAAAAAAATGGCTAAAACGAGACAAAGGAAATGGATTGGACGTATAATATTTTGAGAGGAGACTTCCGTCTGAGAGATATCGTCGAAGGAAGACTGAAATGAAGAGGAAAAAGAGGACGATAAAGACAGATGCTGTTGGTTTGGATGATGATGGAAGAAGACTACAGGAAACCGAATGAGAAGGGTCAACATTGGGAGGCGCGGTACCGTTGGATGTTTGAACCTGACCCTGGGGGCAGAGGGAACTTGAAGAAGGGCCCAGCACAGCATAATATACAACATATGATCGTTTAGAAAACCATTTTAAATCATATTAACTAAATAATTAGTTCATTCATTCATTAAGGA
Organism: Lumbricus terrestris; assembly: GCA_949752735.1. NCBI lineage: Eukaryota > Metazoa > Annelida > Clitellata > Crassiclitellata > Lumbricidae > Lumbricus > Lumbricus terrestris. The sequence continues at coordinate 65,959,573 of OX457039.1, forward strand.
GATTTCTATAGTGCCACTTCAATGTTACTACTCAGGAGCGCTCCCAGCCCAACCTCAGTTGAAAAATACTGTTTTAAGGCTGCGATAAACGCATGATCTGAGCAAATCCTAGGCATAAGGCGTATAGACAGTGGAAGCTCATTCCATACCATGGGGTCAACAACAGAGAAAGCATGGTACTGTCTGAGAGCAGTTTGTGCTCGTGGAATAAGGAGTTCACCTGGAGTGGAGGAACGTAGAGCACGAAGTACCTGTCCAGGAAAAGTAGAATCACAGAGCTCTTTGAAATCTACAGGAGCAGCACCTAAGAGGTATTACCACACCAAAGCAGAGATTAGTACACAACTAAATCTGAAAGAGAAACGTGATTACTTGCTGAGCTTCTCTGGATGAAGCAGTAGGTTGCGGTAGAGTTCGGCCATCTCCTTGCGAACAGTGTCAAACAGCTCGGCAGTCAACTCGAATGCAGCGATACGGTCAACAAGCGCAACGAACAGGTCCTGCAAGTTACACAGATATCATCAAACAACAATTATAGAAGGGGACGTGGTGGTGTAGTGGTGGGTTCGGTGCCTTGAAGGTTCAAATTCGCCCCAAGTCGCCGCGTACGGACCTCAAGCATTTTTGAGCAAGCCCTTCACTAGCAACTGCCCTGGTTGCATTGTGCTCAGCTTCGATTAGCCATATTTTGGAGTTTATGATGTCCAGAAGTATAGTGCCACACTTTAATAAAACTGACCAGCACTCAATTCAATTCAAATCGAGGGCTTGTCCATATATTACGCATACGCAGCAGGGGGTTTTTAAGGGAAATTTTCAGAACTGCACAAAATCATTTCTTTCTCTTCCCATCCTCCATGGCAAATTATTCCCAATCGAATGACAATGACCTTTTTAACTCAATGCCGTAGCTGACGGGTGTCTGAACACACCTTGAAATTAAATAATGCTACCATGAAATAATGCATTTACTAACACAATCATGATGAAAGGACTAAAGGGATTTCATTTTGGAGCTTACACCTATGTGACATTTTACAATAGATTAAACCATCCTCTAAACCATTTACTCTGTTGATTCAGTCACTTGTCGGCTTGCTCAACGTCAAGTAAACACACCCCGAAATAAAATCCTGGTCACGGCCTTGTTTTAACAAGTTTTCAATGCACTGATCTACTTCTACAACTGCGCAAATTCGCTTAGAACTGCACAGTTTGTGTACAACTGCACGCTAAAAATGCCCTGGTACGCAGGAGGGCACCACTGGATTTATGCGATCTGCGTACGATTGCACACAGCGGGGAGAGGCGAGGGAGGTTTCGACAAAATGTACGTACGCACAATAAATGTCTAATTGCGATGTCCTCATTAGCTTAATTATAACTCTGTAAATTTATCCTATAGTCAGTCATCTGATGTCATTTGATTACATTATGATTATGATTAGATTCTGTTCAGATCTAAACAGTAAACAATAGAACAGTTGACACCTTTGAAATACGATGCCTAACAGAAATAAATAGTAGCCTACGGTAAAAAAAATGTTTTAGGAAAGAATTTGATCTAATTAAATTTGGGAAGGGGAAGGTAGAAGTGTTTGCTTGTACATGCGTGTGGGGAGGGGGTCCTTTACATCGCTGACAAGGGCTAAAAAAGGTAGCCAGAAATTTTTCTGATGACCAAAAAAAGGCTGTCAGAAAATTTTCTGATGACCCAAAAAAGCCTAAAAAGGCAATGAGAAATTTTTCCAATGACCAGAACAGGCCGTCAGAAATTTTGCTGATCACCAAAAAAGGTCGTCAGAAATTTTTTCAATGACCAAAAAGGCCGTCACAAATTTTGCTGATGATCAAAAAAGGTTGTCAGAAATTTTGCTGATGACCAAAAAGGCCGTCAGAAATTTTGCTGTTGATCAAAAAAGGTTGTCAGAAATTTTGTTGATGACCAAAAAACACTGTCAGAAATTTTGCTGATGACCAAAAAAGGTCGTCAGAAAAGTTTTTCATGGAAAAAGGTAGATTTTTTCGGCAGCGTGCACTCACCTAAAAATTTCAGAGTACGAGAAGCAGCCACGTAAATTTTAGACAAAGTCTCACCGAAAGTGTATCGCTGAAGCCGCTGAATCTAATTGTCATTCCACGGTCGTAACTGTAGAAGCGGTACCTGAAAAATTCATCATATCATAACTGAAATCATATACCGTACTAGATCACAACATTTCAATAAAACGAGAATTAGAGCTAACGTAAACCTGACCGCTATAAGACAGCATTAAAACTAGCGATGAAATGACAACTCATAGTTCCACGGGCTCGTGGAATGAACTTCCTTCAGAGCTTCATTTACGATATATCTGACCAGTCAAACTTTGTTTCATAAATCTCTCAAGCCTTTTTTCTTCTGCCATGGCTGGGTTGGGAGCACCTCTGAGTAGCTTTCTTGAAGGGCGCTATATAAATCCATAGAATAAATGAATGAAATACTTCACATTATTAATTATACATAATTAATAATAACAATAACTAATAATAATAATATTTAATGACATGATGAATTAAATAGCGTCAGACCGAGCTGAGTCACAAGAAAAGGATGCTGTGCTCAAGTAACACCTGCACACATCCGTAATTTTGAAAGCTATTCTGCATGTACACCATTTCATGCTGCCTCATACATGTGGGAAACTCATCACAATCACAGGTGCACCAACCTGACAACAAAGACCAAATACAATGGTCCTTAAACACTAGCAAAAAACAAAAGGCACATGGTGTCGCTGCTACCATGTGTAACTGTAATAATACCTACGACAATTTATAATTCTATAAGATCGTCAGTAGCAAACTACATCTAGGCTGCTATACACTGCCAACTGTCAGCACATTAGAATATATTATACCAAGAGTAACAAGTCAAGTAAATGTCAAACTGACTTTTATCAAATATACAAGCTGTCGCCACGTAAGTTAGACGTGTTGCATAGGTTATCAGACATAACCGCTTGGTTCTAGTGACGCTAATTATACTGAGTGTGTCAGTTTAATTAATAATAAACTCGAATATATTTTTGGCTTTAATGTTTAAGGACAAAGTTTTAACAAAATTATGTATTTAAAAAATGTTAATCTTTTGACTCTGTCATGTTGCACCAACACAGCAACAAGGAATTCAAACATAGGAACGCAAATTTTATAATGTTTAGAAACAGAAAACATATCATCTTTTTATGCCAGGCAAATCCAGCTTCAGTGTTATTAGAACGCTTAAAGTAAAATCACACTTATGGAAAACTATAGATAAAACTCTTTAAAACTCAGTTTATGCTCAATTGCTCATTTAGCAATGCAAAACAAATAGTATTCTCAACCCATTGCTTTCAAAACAACGTCACCAGAATGAATTTCAACAACAAACCCTGATAGGTTCAATACAAAAGTCTAATGTCTAAAACAAATGTCCAGGATTCTTTTGCGAAGAGTCAAATAATCGAATCGTAATTGCGCGTTCAGACTAAAATCGCTGCATCAGTTTTCTCAATGACATCATGCAACTTTTTTCATGGTTTAGTTCATGCACTATTGCTGTAAAGTATGGTCTAATAAAGATGACTTGCCTGAGATGCGCCATTTCTCCAGGGTAGCCGTCCACACTGACGAGGTGCTTTAGTATGATGACGTACATGTCCGTGAGGCACATGCTGAAATACAACGATACATATTAAGTACAACAGCCAGAAACTTCAATTATGTGATCTAACTGATGTTGAATCCTGGCAAAATGCTCGGAGAAATTGGTTTGATGCCACACATGAATTTCTATCCAAATCTGAATTGGGTTTCTGCCAACTGGTACTCCTACTTTGACATGTTGTATTCTAATGCATATGCATCCCTCTTTGCTTTTATCCTCAGTGAACCCCAGGCATGTCCTCCATGATATTCTCCCGCCCAAAACGAGTAACTCGGTACTCGCTTACACGATGCTCACATAATCTAGAGATACCACGCTGTGATTGTCTGAATGGAAAGGGATTTATCACCAGAATGCTGCACAGATGACTTGCTTGACGTTAGTATTTTAGCAATTGTATTTGACTTGTGATTTAATTAATTTTTATGACTTATCACTTCGATGTATATCATAATGATGTTCTATGTCCCATTGTGCGCTTGCAAGTGGAGCAACAAAGAAAATACTTACTTATTTACATAAAACGAAATGCATGGCTACAATGAGAGAATTGATTCCAAGTATGAATGCTAACATTTGATATATTATTGTGAAATATATCAACTGCAAGCTGCACGTGAAACAGGTCAGAAATAGCTCACTTAATCAAAATGCAATCGTCAGTAGTTGACTTGAGCTAATTGGAGCGGGAGATAAAATAGCTTAATGGTAACACTGCTGGTACATAGATCAGAAGAGTGCAGGTTCAATGCCGGCGAGCCTCACAAGGCTGGTTCAACCTTCCTCTCTCTAAAAGCGACTTAAAATGAGCAATAGGACAGATGGGTGCCTTGCACGCTGCACACAGCTAAAATTCAACTCCCGAGAATTTTTTTTCATATTTTATTACTATTAATCTTGCTATCCTACCAGGCATTTGTCAGCTAGAATTAATAAACTAATACTATTATTATTAATCTCAGAAAAATTCAAACCACGCAATTCAGAAAAGTCAACTACGCACTTGACAATGTCATCTGTACACTCACAATTGTCAACTATACACTTACCAATGTCAACTGTACACTCAACAATGTCAACTGTACACTCGGCAATGTCAACTGTACACTCGGCAATGTCAACTGTACACTCGGCAATGTCAACTGTACACTCAACAATGTCAACTGCACAACTGACAGTGTCAACTGTACATTCTACACAGTTGACAGTGTCAGCTGCAAACACTGAGTCAGAAAAAGCAATCAGCCACGCCCTGACAATAATTATGATGCAGCGTTTTAATAGTGAAAAAGTAGTCTTCATGTAGACTTACGTAGTTGGGGACCGCTCGGTCAAAGCACTTCGCAGGGAGAAATTGATGTAGGCTGAAATTTTAAAAATAAATACATAAAATGAATGTCAACAATTTAGAAATAAAACAATCGTTCATTTTAGGTAATAAAAAAATTAAATGAAAAATTATTCAGCCGCAAGACAATGCACGACTACAAAATTAATATTGTTACTGTGACATGTTAGTTCACAAACTGACTGAAGACATTCACAGAATCTCAATTCACATAACTCAATTCACATAACTTTAATTCACATAACCTCAATTCACATGACTTAAATTCACCGAACCTCAATTCACATAACTTCAATTCACATAACTTACTTCAATTCACACAACTTAAATCCATTCTGGTCTTTTTTTGTGACATATCAATAGATTAAACAACAGACTCAGATTGCATCTAATCAAATCCAACGTTTTACCGCTACAAACGTACTAGATGGCATTTCAGAGCACCACCACAGTAGCAGCCTCAAATTCTGCAACCGCTCTTTAGTCTATGCTGCACCAGCTGTCTGGAACAGAGTCCCAAAAGACCTGCGCCTATCTCTCATCCTAATTTAACCTCACTTCCACTTGAACTCTCCTCTCCTACATTTCACTCAAGACTAAAAACCAAGCTTTTCCAGCTCTCCCATTCCAATTCTAATCCAGTTTCACCGCCCGACCAACATCCTCACCAACTACCACCGTAGCACCACTGTCTCCTAGGCTTGACCTCCCCGGATTCTGACCTGGCACCGGAACGAAAATTGAAGCTCTGTCTATTGCAGACTCGATCTGAAGTAGCGCGGGTGAATAAGCAGGTCTCTCTGGCATGGCTTTTGTGGGTGTTGAGAAATTCTCAAAGATTTACATTACGTTACATTACAGTAGGGTTTGATACAGCGAGATACAGTTAGTTGCCTGACGAACACATAAAGTCTTGTCTCACCTTTAGGCACGCAGTAGTCAGTGTCCGGACGATACCAGAGTCGGCCGACCGCCTTGGACGAAATCGGTTCCTCCAACTGAAGTGAGAACAAAAGTCTCTCGTGAGATTTATAAGCCAATGATTGTTAACCCTTTAATGACCAGCGTGTACTAAAATGCATGGAAAACATATGTGGCAGTTCATTAAAGAGTTAGTTAAACTCTCCCATAAATGACCGTATTGCTCATATGTATGTTAAAAGACCGAATGAATTTAAAATTAAGATTGAGCCATCAATGATAAAAGTTTATAAAATAGTTAGCTATTCAATAATTAAAAATGAAGTAGCAGTTCACTATTGTAAATATAGTCGCTTAATAAAAAATCAGGTTGACAAGACGCAACACAGACTTTACAAGATGAAGAGAAAAGCAGTTTTAAAAAAGTACAGTGAATAATTTGTTCGTTGTTCACGGATCTTTATTATATTATTTATTCGATGCATTTAATTATTTTATATTTTTTAGTAAGCTCTTGCAGAGAAACTTACTACCCTAGGTGTGAAACTCTTATCATCCTTAGTTGGCAATTAAATGCAATGTCCACTAAGCAATTACAAATACAGAATTAACATCATTCATCATAAATCTTTAAATAGTAACTAAGCAGTTCATATTAATATGTTAGTCTTGTTTACTCTTTTTTTTTAGCTCAAATGCCATCCTTCAACAAATTAAGTGAAAAAAAGCAGCATGCTAACACTGCAATATATTCTAATATAAGAAGCAGTCTACGATTAATCATAAAAAATAAATCTAATCATTAAAATTAAACAATGAACAATCGCCTAATTAGTTGTCAGCTTACACACACACCTAATTATATCTAGGCACCCTAATGGATTCTGTGCAATGCGTGCATTTTGCAGCAATCGTGTTAAATTATTTTTAAAAACTGATGACGACGATGATAAATAAAGAAAACAATTTATTTTAAATAAAATTTGTTTAAACTCACAAATTAACAGCACATAGCGACACGATGAAACAATTATGACAGCATGAAATGACTCGTACCACAGCAAGTTAATATTGTCACATGAACCTTGAAAAATAAACAACAACAAAATCGGAGCAGCAGCTTCCGTGAAGGGTACAAAATAAATTTCAGAATGAATGAATTAGAATATAAGCAACTCACATTTTTGATTGGGTAGTCGGTGGTCTTCAACGTAAAGTCAGAAGCTGAAATGAAGCAAAAACAGTGCACACGATAAAACAGGTAAACAGTTTGCACGGTCCAACAGGGAGACAGTGCATACGATAATTGACAGTCAAGCATTGTACACACAAATGATTAGACCGTACGAAGAACAAGTAAAATGGGTTGGCTGTTGATATAGCATTAAGCAAACAAGAGTGCCAGGCCATAAAACCCCAATTCCCATCATAAATTCCTGGCTACGCCACTGCTGAAACTCATTCATTCAACTAATCACCAACTATTGGGAATGAGGGGGAGATGGTTGAACAGTAACACGCTAGCATGAAGATCAGAAAGACGCAGGTTCAATGCCCACCACCCCATAATGTTTGTCCACCCCCCCATCCCCGTAAGGTTCACTCAGTCTTCCACTCCCGAGGCGCAATCATAAGAATTTAGTGCGCAGTAGGACAGATGTGTACCTGCCGTGCACATCATGCAATCCTGCAGCGCAACTCCTCAGTTCAAATAATAAACAAAAAAAATAATTATCATTTAAACAAAATCATTATTAATATCATTAAACTCATTCGATCAACAGTAACCCAACGTTTTAAAAAATACACGAGCAAAACTTACAGCTATTGCTACTTAAACTTAAAGCTAACAAACTCTGAATAAAATTTAAATCTTAAATATAAACATGAAATTGTAGGTCGCACATGCACTTCTATTCAGGGCTGAAAGTGAACCGGGTCAATCCGGGTCAGCGACCCAGCATTGATTTTCGTGACCTGCTGTTGCCGGGTCTCAGCCGGGTCGCTTTTTTAGCACATGAGCGCAGAATAAAGTCAAATGCGAATGACTAAACAAATGTCATCAGATGATGCCTAAATGCGTGAGAAGCGAAATAACGAGGAGGAAAATAGGCGGAAATGGCGAAAAGCAGTGATTTTCGGACTGCCGCGGACCACAAGTAAGAAGAAAAAGGAGGTGATGACGAAAAAATGTCGTCAGAAAATTCGACGACTAAAAAATTCGTCAGAAAAGTTCGACAAAAAAGGTCCATTTTTTTCCCGGTCAGCTCGTCTGCCAAAGTCAGATCCGGCGAATTTTTCAAACCACTTTCAGCTCTGCTTCTATTACTTCAATATGTTTCTAAAAAATTTGTTTCTTATTAAGCCTTAAGAGAGTTCAAGGGACCATGACTGCTTTGCCTAGGGCCCCCCCGGAATTTCTCTCATCAGCCCTGGCTAAAAAAAAGTACGGGAGACAGCAGTGGCACACTGACAAACACTTCTCCAACTCTGTAACATTAAGAAATTGAAAAGTTGGTCCCATACCTATGTAGACATTTGGTCTTGGCAAGAAGAAATCTGGCAACCTTCCACAATCTAAAAAATAAGCATAAGTCCTGAATTTTTATCCACTGTTCATAGTTGTTCAGTCAAGGCGCAACTAACCAGAATCTGATTGGAAAATACAGTCATCTGCTCCAGAACAATTATGAGAGTGGTGGTGTAGGGGTGTGTTCGGGGCTGGAAGTTTGCAGGTTCGAATCCATATCCAATCGCCGCGTATACGGACCCTGAGCAAGTCCTTCACTCGCAATTGCTCACGTGCTTCGACGTGAAACTACGATTCGGTGTCCGTGCTGTAGCAGGGGCGCCTCTGAGTAGCAATCTTGAAGGGGCGTCATGACAAGAGCTCATGCTTAAATGGGTAAGAATTAATTAACCAAAAAAATCTACTGTTATAGTCCACCTAACTTACAGCATGCCTCAACAAACATCATGCACACTGGCCATGAAAGTCATGTCATGCTCGAGTTGCCGAGTAACAGAGGCTCAACTTAGGCGGTAATGCCACTTTGCCAGAAATGGATGTCAAAGTCATTTCGTTATCATTAGTCTTAAGGGTATTATATTGTATTTACGAATTTATATAGCGTATCTCAGACAGAATGACTATTCACAGCAAGAAAAACTCCGGGGGAAATGCTTTTAAAGATTGGCATACAGATGAGGAAAATAACAGACAAAAGATTTATTTATCGAAACTTTAATTTGAAGTTTATTGTTTGGACTCACTTGACCAAAGCTGTAAGCACTGTAGAGGAATATCTGAAACAAATCAACGCTCACCAATATTAATGAGAAAACGATATCCCATAGATGGCTAAGGTCCAGCATCTCTTCGTATCTCTGCAAACGTATTGTATACTGCAGCCTAAAAACACCCCTCTGAACCAAACTGCCACGAGAGATTCAACTGCTGTCATATGGCACCACCTATTCAAGAGCACTGTGTGGTGTCCGATTGACAAATGCGTCTCAGTGAACTTGTCAAAACCCATTTACTCAGAAATTCCATAGAAGGTTTCAAGCACGGTCGAACAAAATTCTCTGCGCGTAAAAAGGAGCAGAAGTAAATTTCCTGATTTTGACGCCTGAGCTGCTGTAAGAAGTGAATCACAGAGGGCAAACTCAAACTTTCCTCCGAGCTTCATCATAGCTCATCACCCATTTACCCTTCACGTGAAGTGGCATAGACAAGGAGGGTTTCGGTGGTTAAAACACCCATTGGCTTAGGAAAAAGTTTCTTAAAGGTATTTTATCCACTTAAATAGGAAAAAAACAATTGTTTGTAGTAACAATTGTCTTTCTTACTTTATTCCCTTTGTCGCTTTATTCCATTTTTATTTACTGCAGTAATGTTTGGTTGGTGTCAGGAAGGGTATCCGGCCAGGCCATAAAACCCCCAAACCCCTCCCCCATCCTAAATTCTTGGCTACACCACTGTTCACGTACACCCTAAAAATCGGGGACCAAATCAACACTTACCATGCGTTGGCATGGCAATCCACTGAGCTCTGCAGTGCATGAATTTACTTAAATTTTCTGGAGGAGGACTACTACCTTGAACATAATAGCGCGTCTGATAGTAAGGTTCAGTGTGACAAACAGCGCCTGGATCATTGTCGAATGACTGCGACCAGAGTGCCAGATTCATCTGACCCGGCTGAAGCTTGTCAAGACAGCTCTTGATCAGCTAAGGAAACAAGCAAACCAGAATCAATCAATCAATCAAAACATACGTTCAATAAATCAATCAATCCGTTTATTAGTTCTAAGCACTTAAGCTGACACAGATGCAACCTAATACTGTTCATAAGTAAGTAGGCAAGCATATTTTTATTAATACAACTGCATAGCCGCACTTTGGTTTACATGAAAATTAGGCATCGTAAAGCATTCTTATTAAAAAGTTTTTCTCATTAAGTTGTTTGCCTGTGGGACAATTCGGTCGTGTGGTCTGGACGCATGGAATACGGGAGTGTGTTTATAGGAGGAAGAGTGGGTTTAGAACCTGTCCCGAGTCTGTCAAGGCAGCGGTGAAGTGGCTCCATCTATGGCATTCACGGAGACTTTCAGCACGCAAGGATAGAATCTTAAATGCTAATACGGTAGATGTGCTTATACAGAATATACGTGAGATGAAATTATGACAATCGTAAATGTGGTCTTGTTCGAAGGACAAGTTCGTTATGTTCGTTACTAAAAAGAGGACAAAGTAGAGAGTAGAGGGCATGACTATAGGATCATTGTAAATGGCTTTAAGATCATGATAGTTCAATACAATACAATACAATAGACTTGAATCTGTTATTGTTCAGAAGTGCACATACGGCCATACAACAGAATATTTATGGTGACAAGCAGATGTGTGAAGGACTTGCTCAAGGTCGACCCTAAAGCAGAAACTGCCTGGAGCAAGGTTCAAACCCACACCCTTGGCGTTACAGGTCAGGCACTCTTACCAACCAGCCACAGCCACTCACTCACTACAGCACACACTCCTAAAAAAGACTGCATACAGCATCAGAATCTCACAATTATCGTCTATTTTATTTTTAACTTCGAATGTAATACATCAGGCATTCGCTGTTGCCTAGAAATCATGTATGCATCATCAGTATTGCATTGCATTGTATTTTATCGAAACATTTATAAAGCGCCACTAGCAGGGCTGTACTCAAGGGTGTAACACGGGTATACGGCGTATACTCACCTACGGGAAAAAATGACAGCGTATACTCACCTCAAAAAACGAGGGTACACGTGGGCATACAGCATATACCCACCTCAGTAAGACCAAGTGGGTACATGCAGGCAAAAATTGCGAATTACGAAGGAACAAAAATCACTGTTTGAAAGGTTTTCCGGGCGAAAAATCACGGCAAAAAACATCGATGACTAAAAAACGGTCATCAGAAATTTTGAAATTTTGATGACTAAAACAAAGTCCGTCAGAAATTTTTGGTACGAAAAAGTCGTTTTTTTCAGCGGCAGTGTGTACTCACCTCAAAAGTTCTGAGTACAGCCCTGGCCACTAGTAGGGGGACCGTTCAGAGGCACTCTTGCGAAAGGCTACGTGAGAAGAAGCAGGTTTTGAGAAGAGACAAGGCAGAGGAGAGACTGCCAGACAGAATTGTAGTGCGAACAGAAGGAGAAAGCGCATTCCAAAGAGAAGGACCAAAGAGGCAAATGATCGAGATCGAGCAATGGCAATTCTAGACCAAGAAACCAAGAGATCGGATAATGAGATCTAAGCAAACAAGACAGTTCTTCAAACACTACAAAAGGTAAAGTCAAAACAAATTTATAAGTCAACTACAACTAGATTATATCACTGCATCTTCAAAGATTTGCTAGCAAAGGCCGCCAATTCAAAATTTTTCTGTTTTTCATGCAGCTGTACCATGACATCTGCAAGCACCTATCAGAGATTTCACGCACGCACGCACGCACACACACACACACACAAACTCATGAACCACACACGGACCCACACACACACATAACTGCAAGACTGCACACACAAGCACACATACACGTGCATCCCCGGCACACACAGACCCACACACACACAAACACACAAATAATTTAGTAAATTGAAATGAGATCTATAGATCATAGGTAATAAGAACCTGTTCATCATACTCCTTCATAACCCTTCCTCCCTTAATGTAGTCTTTTGCCAGGTACTTGTGCATGTCAATGGACAGCTGGCGAACATACTCCTGCGGATCTGGCTACAATGCAAACATCAACCAGACAATAGAAAGAAAAATAATAATAATAATAATACATAATAACAACAATAATAACAATAACAACAATCATAATAATAACCGTGGTGTTTGTTTGTTTGACGAGATACACTACATAACTGGCATGAATTTGGAAGAACTGAGGGACTTGTCTGCGAACAGAGAACAATGGAGAATGTGTGTCAGGAAAATCGCTAGAGCTCTACGAGCTGACAGCACAAGGTGACAAGGTGTTTGTTTGTTTGTATGTGCACTTGTTATAGCACCCCTTCAAGCTCCCTACTCAGAGGCGCTCCCGACTACAGAGCGGACACTGCATCGGAGTCTCACGCCAAAGCACTGAGCATTGCGAGTGAAGGACGTCCAAGGTCCCTACGCGGCGACTTGAGGTGGATTCGAACCTGCAACCTTTCGGCCCTTCATTCTGGACTAGATTTTAGTAGTTTTTAACCAATAGTTACTAATGAAGTCCCTGAGGGATCCTAAATACCTCGGGGCAAAATAACAATAATAATAACAACAACAATAATAATAATAACAATAATAATAGCATTTGAACTCCGCTCCGCACGCCGGTGCGTTGTCCAACGTGCCACCGTCTAGTATAGCATACTGGCATACTGATTCGAAATTTCGTGACCCAATTGGATGAGATGAGAGACAGGGTGACCTGAAGGGAGGGGCCCCTTGTTGACCATAGACCTCGTGCATAAACCGGTGGCCGATAAAAGACACTGTTTAAATAAGAGATTGTGTAAACGTGTTGTTATATCAGACCGAGTCAGAAGTTATTAGGTCAAATTAAATAAGATTAAATTAAGAATGCAGGGGAGGGGTCAGGGCAATGGTTAACACTCTGACAAGAGGGATCACTTTACGCTACCCAAACTCAACCTTCCAATCGGCAGATGGCATTGGCAAGTAATTCTAGTAATCGTAATCGCGACATTTCTACAGTGCCCACAAAAACCAAGTCGCGGAAACCAGTTTATTCACAGGCGCTCAATAAAAAAAAAAAGTCAATAGACAGGAGGTCAAGAACCAAATAGTCGGGCAATGAGTTAGACAGATTGCTATGGTGGATGATGTTTAGAGTTGGAACGGCGTGGGAGGTAGGTGGAAATTGATGGTGACAGGCTATTATTATTATTATTACCACTACGGTATTTTTCTTATCGCCCGAGGTAGGACATTATGGGGGCCCTGCTGGCTGCTGACAGTTTAATTCGACTCGTGCAATAACTTGTATCAATCAGTACCATAAATTCATTATACATCATTCTGCATATTATGTCAGTGCGAAATGAAACAAAGATTAGAAAAGAAATTTAATTAGACTTCGTTGATTTAAGGTTCGTGTCGACGCCCTCCTTACCTGTTCCATCCAAGCGAATTCATTTTGCTCGATGTGCTGCATCTCCAGCCACAAACTATGCTTTGGACCCTCAGCACGAAGCATATTCAGGTACTGGAACACCAGGTTGACAACCTGACAACAACAAATCAGCAACCATTGAGAAAGACGACGGACAACTTCAACATCCAGTTGTTGTGCCTCACTTAACTCATCATCATCATCGTCGTCGTCTTTATCATCATCGTCGTCGTCTTTATCATCATCGTCGTCATCATTATTATCATCGTCATCCTCATCATCGTCCTCATCCTCCCCACCATAATTATATACTAATTTACAATGATAATAATATGATGATGGTGGCTATTGATGATGATGGCTATTATTACTACTACTACATATGGTATCTTTCTCATCGCCGCCCGAGGAAAGTGAAATCCCTCAGGCTCTAAGAAACTGCCCGAAAGTTGTTACTACCACCACCACAACTACCACGACCATCATGTAAGCATGCACGTGTGCAATCACGCAAGTAAAAAATGTGTCTGCACGTAATTGGCTTCAGGAAATAAATTGAATTAATTTAAATTTACAGACAGCATAATTTGTAAAAGAACCTTGTAATCACTTCCTTGAGTTGGCCACAGGCCACGAGTTGACTCTTCCAAAGATTCAAGTCCAACTAACTTTATTACTAATATTCACATATTTATATATACAAGCACATATACAAGCGTGGGTGCGGTGGTGTAGTGGGTATGTTCGTTGCCTTGCAGCCGAAGGGTTGCAGGTTCGAATCCACCTCAAGTCGCCGAGTAGAGACCTTGGACAAGTCCTTTACTTGCAATTGCTCAGAGCTTCAGCGTGAAACTCCGATGCAGTGTCCGCTCTGTAGTCGGGAGTGCCTCTGAGCAGTGAGCACGAAGGGGCGCTATAACAAGTGTGCATTCAAACCCAAAAAAACCAACTAATCTAACAATTGGAAAATATTGACGTTGCTCTAGTTTTCGCTTGTTTTCTTGAATCGGAAGTTTCCGACTTATGTCTGGTTTTGTGCAGATGGATAAAATTTGCGTTCTTTAAAATTGCTTCAACTGCATGACTGTAAACTGTAACCTGGCTACGCCTTTGTTCGTACATTCACACGATGATCGTGGATCATGAAAAGAATCGAATCGACTTACCTCGATGAAGTTCTTCAGACCATCATCGGTGAGACTAAGTGCAACGCTGAACTGAGCCCACGTACTGTTGTGCTCCTGACTGGTCTCCGTGTTGCCACAGTTGATGCTCCGCGCCCAGTTTCTGGTATTCACAAAAGCAGAACATCACCTTCACGGCTTTACTTTCTTTACAGAAAAGCATCAAGTTTTTGAGGTGTGTGACAAATCAATTTGATTCTAATTCGATTAGAAAAACAGGAAATTCTGATTCTTATTCTGATCAGCTAAATGCAAGCTGCGGCCAATTCTAATTCTACGAGAAGAGCGACCTTTAACAGCGTTGCAAGGTGTGACCACTGACCATAGATTGGAAGATACCAGTGATTAGATCTTACTCTTAGTGTCAAGAACTCAAACTGGACGAGCTCCTAAATATCTTTGTGACCTGATTGCACAAACCCCTCTCTGCAGTCTCTTCCCGCTATCTCCGGTCTGCTGATCGACTTGATCTCTTGGCTCCAAGGGCAAGGACTGCCATGGCCCAACAGACTGCCATGGCCCAACACCTCCGTGTCTTTGCCATTGTAAGCCCTTCTATGTCGAATAACCCCTCCCACTATCCATAGTAAGATCTTATTAGGGGTGTCATCACCAGTCCTTCGCTGCTTGAAGTCTTTCTTATTTCCTCAGGGCTGTCACGCATTAGTTACACCAATAGATAGGTGTGCAACAGTCCTAGACAACACATGACATTGTCAACTTGGCTAAAGCAGTCAACCTCCTGTTTGTTTGTATACGCTCAACAGACTAATTTATTATAATTTTCTTTATTAGTACACTGAAGGCTGGATAATATTCAATTTTGTGGAAAATGGTTATAAGTATAAAAAACTATTAAAATACACTTTTGTTTAAATGGTGCCCCTAGAACTTGGCGCCAAAGGCAGCTGCCTGCTTTGCTTATGCCTAAGTGCGGCACTGCCAGCTGGAGACAATAAAGAGGACCCTGCAGTGGATGCGCACAGTGGTAGGACCATTGGAAGCCAAAGACGCACAGTACAGTAAAGACCTTGATGGGGCGCTATATAAATTCATGCGATTGATCAAGAGTGAATGTATAAATACCGCTTGCGAAGCAGGACCAGCAGGCTCCCCTCGCCTTCGTGGCCAATCAAATGAGTCAGATAGTTAAGGGGTCTCTTCCTACAGCATTCGAAGAACAGAAGACCTGTATTAGTTATGCAATGCCAAACGTAACAGTCAGCAGCTGAATTGATGCCAAAAAAAATCATTGAACAAAAGTTTACTAGTAATTATACCAAACGGTTACGCCATCTACTGAAGTGCAACTCTAAGATACTGCAGCCATGATGGAAATCTGTGGAAAAGTAAACAAAAAGCTACAGATAACAAATCCACATGTAACACTCGAATATTCATGACTTGATAGTCCCGCACTCTTGTACATCGATTTGGGGGGAAGGATGGGGGAAATTGTGGGTCCACCGTGCCTTTTCATGCATTCGACCTTCATACTGGAATAGTCTTCCATTAACAATTCGTGATACTGCATTGCACGTATCTCATGAAACATTCTCAAAATCGCGTAAGCTGCACTTGTTTAGAACTGTTGGGAAGCTATGTTCATGAGGTAATTTTAAGGTGCTATATAAATGTCAATATACAATACATATATATGATACGTACATTTTATATACATATATACATACATGCATATTTAGTCACGATGAAAAAATCCAGACACATCAAAGCATCCTGATCATCAATAGCATCTGACTCGCACGGCCTTTCTGACTCGGACTTACTTTCTGACTTGGACTTACTTTCTGACTCGGACTTCCTTTCTGACTCAGACCTTTCTGGCTTACACCTCCATCTGACTCGCACCTCCTTTCTGACTTACACCTCCTTACTGACTCAGACTACCTTTCTGACTCGGACCTCCTTACTGGCATGCACCTCCTTTCTGACTCGCACCACCTTCTGACTCGCACCTCCTTTGGACTACTCTTACAGGCAATACCTTCAAAGACAAAACTATCTATCTGATTATGCACAATAGCCAGTCTAAACGCACAATAGCCAGTCTAAACGCACAATAGCCAGTCTAAACGCACAATAGCCAGTCTAAATGCACAATAGCCAGTCTAAATGCACAATAGCCAGTCTAAACGCACAATAGCCAGTCTAAACGCACAATAGCCCGTCTAAATGCACAATAGCCAGTCTAAACGCACAATAGCCAGTCTAAACGCACAATAGCCAGTCTAAACGAGCGAAAATAGACCTACCGTTACGAAAAATTTGAAATAAACAACGGCCAAAAATTATACTCCATTTGACAACACGAGCTCAAATTTCGCCATGCTGGGGAGCTGACAACACTCTGCCATTGCATCCATACACAGTTATGTGTATGGATGCAATGCACCCCCACCTGGACATTTCAACAGGTCCCACCCAGCTTTTAGACCATGCTTGCGACCCCTGGAGATGAGCGCATTCCAATCTAAGCAACTCATCCGCTGAAACAAATTCCAGCCCATCGAGTTAAACAAGTCTTTGGAGCACTCCAGCCATGTAAACACCAACCTAGCGCTGGCTCGATTTTCTCGTTTTTTAGAACAGGATCATTGCTATAGTCTGGCGCTGCTGGCTAGATCCAGCCCTCCTCCTCCCTACCTTTGTGTGCTCTGTAGCAATACTCTTAGTGCTCGCCATTTTTGCTCCATTCGTTCGGCCGCACAAAATCTGCTCTCAGTCCCTTTTGTTCCTACCTCCTGTATGCAGAACCGTGCCTTTTCGGCGGCATGACCCTCGAACTGGAATGGCCTGCCCTGACGCTTCGTTTCCCTTTCTAGAACTTCTTCTCCTGCACTCCCGTCTAACGTTAAATGACAGTTTTATTTGGACGTGCTGGGGTTGGGAGCGCCTCTGAGTAGTCCCCTTGAAGAGGCGATATTCAAATGCACTCAACGAATGAATGAATGAATAGCAGAATGTTTAGTAGGTTCTGTCAACAGTAATTCAGTCTTCACCGGTAATTCTTGAGTTGGCTATCCAGAGCCCAGGTGAGCTGTAATTGCCGCACATTCCTGACGGGGATGACTGCACAGAAATCAAACAACGTATTCTTAAGTCAAATATAAAACAAAATGCTGTAACGGCCGAGAAAAGATGCACGCAATCGTGTATTCAAGATGCAATGAATCAGAAAGTATTACTAATCAATCAATCAATCTTTTTTTAATCGGAACCATATCAATGCAAGGCATTCTTAAGGGGAAAAAATGCAAAAAAAAACAATAAGTGGTAACAAAAGAAAGAACAGAAGCGATTTAGTATCCCGCTGCAAGCACCTTAACTCCTAAAATCCGTTTTATGTGAAAGCGATTTCACTTGTTCAGGCTGGAAGTGGCACTGGTGAGCAAGGCGGTAGCCAGGATATGATTTAGGGGGTGTTTCACCAATTTCCCTTCCGAAAAACTTATGGCCCTTTTTTTAGTCATCCGGCCGGAATCTTCCAAAAATGTCACCAATTTCCCTAAAGTTTTAGTCATCCGGCATTCTGTTTTTTTCCATTTTTCCATTTCGGGGGTGTTTTCATGGTTTTATTTCATGTTTTTTACATCATGTGCTCGTAAATGCATTCTATTATTTTTCACAATTTCCATTTCGGGGGGTGTTTAAACACCCAAAATACCCCCCAGCTACGGCCGTACTGGTGAGTTTATTCTTGAAGTCGTGCTTAATAAAATACCATCTAGTAGTTAACAAGCTGGACTTAAAGCCAAAGAGATCAAGATTCAGAAGTCTGCGTTACAGACAAATGTATGCTTCATCTGCGCTCAGTCGACTCAAACACGAGTACGCTGATCATGTAACAATGCAAGCACTTCATAACTGTGGCCATCTCAGACAGCCTGCTCTCTCTCTCTGTCTGTCTGTCTCTCATTTTAATTATTTAAGAATCTATTCATTCATTACTATACATACTTCGATACATCCTGCGGAAGTTTGGCGTATCAAAAGGCGCCTACAATTAAAAAAGACAATTTCAAGGTAAAAAAATGACATCTAACTACTGATTATAATTTAATATAACGACATGAAAGAATGTAATACAATGACATGGCAGAATATAATATAATATGACAGAATATTTTAAAAAATGACATGACTGAATATAATGACATGGCAGAATACAATATAATATAATGACATGGCAGAATACAATATAATATAATGACATGGCAGAATACAATATAATATAATGACATGGCAGAATACAATATAATATAATGACATGGCAGAATACAATATAATGACATGACAGAACATAATATAAATTTATAATATAATATAATGACAAAATATTATAATATAATATTATAATGTCATGACAGAATATAATATAATGACATGGCCGAATATAATATAATATAATGACACGATGCCATACGAATTCTAGGAATGAATGAATGAATAAATGAATGAATGAGAGAAATGCCTTTCGCTTACAATCCTTACATAACATTGCTCCCTCTCTCCTGATAATCATTATTACTCAAAACACGTATTACATATCAAAATGCTATGCATTAATTAATTAATTAATGGCTCCTAATTAGCTGTAAAGTTTGATAAAGGCTTACCCCAAAGTGCGTGAAACACGGCGCAGGGTTGTTACTGAAATAAAAAAGTGCATATATTTCGATTATCTTGACTCAAAGGATAAATTTTTCATACATCGCAGAGATTCTGGTATCGTGGGGTGCGGTGGTGTAGGGGTATGTTCGGTGCCTTGGAGTTGGAAGGTTGCAGTTTCGAATTCAACTCAAGCAGCCACCACGTAGGGACCCTGAGCAAGTCCTTCACTCGCAATTGCTAACGCACTTCGACGTGAAATTCCGATGCAGTGTCCGCACTGTAGTCGGGAATGCTGAAATTGTGAAGGGGCGCCATCACAAGTGCTCATACATACATACATACATACACATACATACATACATACATTATAATTATAACAAGCTGATTCCACAATTTCCCCCAAAAGTGGCTGAATCATGGAGGTCTGACTTAAATTGTAACTGCAGTCATAAACTCTAAAGCGCTATTTTAGGGCCAAGCACTTACATGTAGCCCCACCTGATGCGTGGGTGCAGTGCCAAAGGAAACAGGCAATGAGGTGAAAGATGGCTATATTAATAATATGTAGCTATTGTAGTATATATTATATCATATGTAAGTAAGGAAGTATTTACTTTAATTCTCATGTGCAGACCGCATTATGAGCTACATTATAAATAAGCATTTACCTTAAAAGGCAAGAATAATTAATCAGAATATTATATTATTATATTATATTATTATATTATATTATTATATTATATTATTATAGAATACGAATCAGAAACGTTCTTCGCGTTTGATCATTGGCCTCCGTGAGAACTCCATCAGGTGTCCATCAGGGCTTAAAGTGTGGCTGGACGGTCATGGACGGCGTCCATGCACTTATTTTAAAATCTGAATGCCGTCCAGCCACTTATTGGCCAGCACAGGCTGGAAAGGTAAGGTGCGTCCAGGCACTTCTTTTGGAAAGGTAAGGGGCGTTCAGGCACTTATTTTCCCACACTTTAAGCACTGTGCCCCATCATGCATAATATGTGGATTAATAATTATGTAGCGTAAGTAGCGTGCAACATGTAACATATAAAATTTAATGCCGGACTCTACAGCGGCTCACTGAACCAGTCTGAAAATGTACGGCACTCACTTGGTCGGCACGCCCGCGAAAAGCTCCTTAACCCAGCTCTCCAGGTTGTCAAGAGAATCTGAAAGCAATCAGAACGCGTTGTCACACACCATATATAGGCAGGCTATGAGATTCCTTAGAATAGTCTAAATAAGTAAGTAGGTAATCTTTACAATGTGAGACAAACGCCCACACTTCACAACAACAACAACAACCGCATATAGTAGCGGAAAAGTAGAACAAAGTCATTAGGGAAAAACCGAAGCAATTCTATTTATAAACAGCCTCAACAGTTGAAATATATTCAATTCGATTCAATTCAATTTTTTGTTTAATCCAGACATCAGGCTGGCATAACACACCCTGTTACATAATAATTAATTTTACTGAAGTGTTTCATGTTAAAAGTACCAGTCCATACGTTAGACAAACCTTTAGAAAACACGGCCAGCGTCATGTACTGGGCGAGGTAATACTGATTGCGGAAATTGTTGAGAGCCTTGTGAACATCGACGCCGTTCTTCTCAGGAATTGTCTGTAGTGTTGTGGAATTACCTGATAAACAAACAAAAATCATCATCATCGTCATCAACGCCACCACCACCACCACCACCACCACCACCACCACCACCATCATGCCCCTGACACCGGCCATCTGGCACGATGGGTACAAACAAATGAGCTCTATCGGTCATCAGTCATTTGTCAAGTCCTACGCCAGGAAATGAACAAACGCTGGAACAGAAGTTGGAGCAGTCATTAACCCATTGCTGCGTTTAGTGCTAGTCAAAGTGATCTTACGTCCACAATCACAACATCGTCTGTCCTGCGCGGTCTCCATAGCATCACACAATCAGCGTATTTATGGGATTTGGCCAATTACTAACATTCTTTGTATGTATCCAAGTTCAAACACACACGTGCAACTCAACACGTGAAACACCCAGTATTAAAATAAAAGCTCACATCCATGCACACACAAACATGAACATGTACATAGACACATACATGCAAACACACACACACGCATGCGCACAAACAACACACCGCACAAAAATACATTCAGATTTCACTTACCCCACGTGAATTTACCCATCGGGTGACCTGGCTTGGCGCACGAGGCAAGCAGCTGCTCAAACCGAAACCTCTCAGTATGAACTGACATTGCCCATTCTGAGCATAAAAAAATTAAGGAAACTTAGCACACGGCCAATTTATTTTGACTCTACAGCTCAAAGAGCCGGTCAGAAATGTAGTCCTACCTAGGGCCCATCCACCCATTCTGTACACAAAAATCGTATTTTTTCGATCCACCCTGCTGCAAATCGTACATTTTTTTGCTACCCACCTATGTGTACTTACTTAGTACTTAGTCCATCCCGTGCAGATCTGCACATTTTTTACCTGGGTGGGTTACAAGCCCACCGCAGAACCCTCCTCCTTTATCCTGGCTTGGGACAGGCTCAGACATCCTGAGATACTTCGAGGTAGAGCTTCACCCATGTGTAATATGCACAAATAAGTTTCTCTAACCTCCACCCCGTTACAATTTAAGTTAATTAGCTAAAATCATCTTTAAAACATTTGCTTATTTTACCGTGGCCACTAATTATTCATGTTAAACATCATATTTGCGAGCAAAAATTTGTAAACTGCTGTAGTATACTGTTTAGATCTGAAAAAAGAGCTTAACTGTAATGTAATCGAGAATAGGATAATAAAGACGTATAAATTATTATTAACTGTAATGTAATCGAGAATAGGATAATAAAGACGTATAAATTATTATTAACTGTAATGTAATCGAGAATAGGATAATAAAGACGTATAAATTATTATTGATGCCCGTGGATGCACAGTTTTAAAACAATTTGAACAAAAAAGTTCATTTTTTACATAATTTCAAACAGAACATTCTCGAGGCACGTTAAGAAAACATTCTTTCTTGACTTAGTGAATGATAAGCGAATAAAATACCGGCGTGGACAAGGTTTCTTTCACGCTTCATAGAATCCTTGTTGAGAAGTGGGCTAATGAAGAACTGAGCAAAGCGCTCGAGCGTTGCCTTGAAGTGAGGATGTTGTATTTCGAAGAAGAAGACCGTCTAGAGCACAATGTTCAAAACAATGCATTAAAGTTCGGGATTAAATTCAAATTGGCCTGTTTAACCTACAAATCCCTCTCTACCGGAACACCTCCCTACCTTCAGTCACTGCTTACTCCTTATATTCCTCCTCGTTGCCTGCGATCATCAGGCATGGGTCTTTTAGCTGAGCCTAGATGCAGAACTGTTATGGGCTCGCGTGCATTCCATGCCTCTGCTCCCAAAGAATGGAATCTACTTCCACTCTCTCTTCGTTGCTCAAATTCACTCCCTACCTTCAAAAAACGGCTCAAAACTCACTATTTCTCTTTGGCTTTCAAGCATATGGACCTTTAACTGCATCTTCCTCTGGCGGCTAACTATCCGCGCCTCAGATTCACACTTTGGTGTGACCTTGCACACGTTATAAATTTATGTAATAATAATAATAATAATAATAATTAAATTAACAGCTCTAGGTAATAACTCGTTGTGTTTGTTTGCATGTGCACCTGTTACAGAGCACCTTCAAGATTCCTACTCAGAAGCGCTCCCAATTACAGCATGGACACTGAATCGGTTTCGCGCCGAAGCGCTGAGCAATTGCTGGCGAAGGACTTGCACAAGCTCCCTACGAGGTGACTAGAGGTGGATTCGAACTTGAAAACCTCGGGCTGCAAGGCAACGAACATACCCACTGCCCCACAAATGTTGGGTGTTTTGATCGAATTCTGTGCACAGCAGTACATCTTATTGATCATATTCCTAAAGTTGGCCAAGTCACAGAATATTGCGGTATGTTCTTCACTGGCTTCAAATATCGCAGCGGATCACCTAGCTGAAAAGATCTGCATTTGTCTGTCACTGCATTGGAGGGTCTGGCTAAGCTGAACTCTTGGTACTGGACTGCTATAATGCAGCGGCACTCTTTCTCGGTAGCTGGTCTCAGGACCTGGAATGGGTTCCTTGTTGCGCTCCGCCTGGTGCCAAGAGGTCATACCACTAGGTTCATAAGTTCTCACTTAAAAACTGCTTTATTTTGCAGAGGTTGAACTAAAAGCGCCTCTCAGTAGATTACCTTTAAAGTGCACTGTATAATAATATTAATAATATGACATGATTTAAAAATAAATTCATTGCATTACACTTTAAGTCATACAATGTCCTTGAACAATAGTTCTGAATTCCCATTTCGGCTGCCTCACCACCCACTCCTCCTTCTTTCAATTCTCTTCCACCAACATGACATCCTCCGCTCCCTCCCTACGACCATCCTTCCCCCTCCCCCAACCACTCAACCAACCAACTTGCCCACCAACCAACCAAAGAACCACCCACCCAAACACCCACGACCCAACCACCCGACCACTCACCCAACCAACCACCCACCCAACAATCCACCAACCAACCAAGCACTCAACCCACCACCCACCCGACCACCCACCCACCCATCCAACCAACCAACCACCCACCCACCAACCACCCATCCAACCAACCAACCAACCAACCACCCATCCAACCAACCACCCATCCAACCACTCACCTAACCAACCACCCACTCAACCCACCACCCACCAAAACACCCACCCAACCAACCACCCACCCAACCAACCACCCAACCAACCAATCAAGCACAGAAACAACGATTCTTACCTCCTCCAGAAAAGTATGTGCATTAGTCACTCCTCCGTGCTGCCGGATGAACTTGTCAAAGTCGTTCTCTCCTGGAAAGCGCGCACTTCCCATGAAGACCACTGTAGAACAGCATCAAAGGTAACCAATCAATCAACCAACCAATCAATCAACCAATCAATCAACCAATCAATCAACCAACAATCAATCACATAAATTTATATATCGCCCCTTCAAGATCTCTACTCAGAGGCACTCCCAACCCAGGCCTGGTCAAAAGGAAAAGTAAAAAAGACCAAACCGAGTGCTCAGTTGCTGTTTACACGTTAGAAGCGTCACCTATCGTACCTTGTGCCTGGGCTCATTTAAGTACAGACATATTGTACTCTACTCTCTATAAAAACACCAATTGACAACGTGAATTCGGGTACAATAACACAGTCCAAGTCGACGATTCACTTGTGATCTTCCAGCGACTCGAGTTGGGTGTCTGGAACGGGTATGGCACACAGTGGAGCACACAGTGTAGTGCAGTGGTTCCCAAACTTTTTTGACTTTTGGGCCACTTTTTCTTAGTTGAACTTCGTTAGGGGGCCACAAGGCTCAAATTTAATTAACAATTAAAGCATTTAAATTGTTATAATTGAATCAAAATAGAATGTTTGATGTTATTTATGGACATCAAAACAAAATAATTTGTAACAGAAAATAATTATGTGCTCTATCCTGTCCAAACTGTCAATTTTGTCATATATTTTTGTTAATTCTTTGAGAGATGAGGCCCATATTTTGTGACCCAGTGGGCCACTTTGGCCTGCGGGTTGGGAACCACTGGTGCAGTGGATATGTTCTTTGCTTTGCAGCTGGAGGGCTGCAGGTTCAAATCCACCTCAAGCTACCGTTTAGGGGCCTTGGACAAGTCCCTCACTCGCAATTGCTCAGTGCTTCGACGTGAAACTCCAAATCAGTGTCTGCACTGTAGTCGGGAGCGCTCCTGTGTATCTTGAAGGGACTCTATAGCAAGTGCACATACTAACAAACTAATTGACAACGTGAATTCGGGCATAACGCAGTTCGTGAAACTTCGATGCAGTGTCCGCTCTGTAGTTGGGAGCGCCTCTGATTAGGGATCTTGAAGGGCCGCAATAACAAGTGCACGTACAAACCAAACAAACAAACAAGTCGATGATCCACTTGTGATGTTTGGATGACTCGGTTTGGGTGTTTGGAACGGGTATTACACGCAGCAATACACCTTACTACATTGCATATCGAGAAGTGAAAGATGCAAAGGCGAAATGAAATAACAATACATTCTTCAGAATTAACTCGTTGACTCTCAATAGCACAATCCTAATTTCCTTGAAGAGGTGTCATACAGATTTCTGAATGAATGAATGCATTAATTAATGAATGAAGTGGTTTAATCTACTTCATTTGGCATTATGACTTGTATCATTAAGCAATCTAGAGAGTAAACAACAGCTTGCCACAAGGGTAGTGCTCAGCCTTCATGTATACATGACATTCTCTGTCAACACAATACATTCATTCATTCATTTCAAACACTTATATAGCGCTTCTTCAAGAGTATCTACTCAGAAGCGCTCCCGACCCAACCACGGTTAAAAAGAATAGTTTTAAGAGCAGAGTAGAACGTAGTCTCAAAGGCTCTAGGCACAAGACGTAGTTCCACAGGGAGCCCATTCCAGGTACAATAGGTACAATATTAGGCGCAACAAAAGAATTTCATGGGTAAGTTAGTCCACATGCAACTTGTATCATTCTTCATGCAGCATGTATCATTCCACAAGCAGCATGTATCATTCTAAACGCAAACCAATTGAGATCAACAAAGTTTCAGACAATTATGATGCTGTAAAATTGTAACTCACTATGCTCCAGGAAATGTGCGAGACCTGGGAGGTTATCTGGCTCAGAGAAACCACCCACCCCCACGCACAGGCCGGCAGCAGACTGCAACAGAGTCAACAAGCAAGCAAGGAAGTAAGTGCATCGCCTTTTAATGACGTTAAATGTTAAACTTATAACATTTTTGAGGGGTACGGTGATGTGATGGGTCCCTACATAACGGCTTGAGGTTTATTCGAACCTGCAACCCTACGGCTGCAAGTCAACAAACATATCCACTACACCACCGTGCCCACAAATAACATTTACAAAATTGGAAATAACTAGGGTGACTCTGTCATAGAGTGACAATTGCCAGGGGGGTTGTGGGGGGTTCATCCACCAGTCTGACCTCATAGCAAAGTCCTCATTGCACAACCGAAGGTCACATAAATCAAGGTCTGACTCCCCTCACACCGCTCTGTCGGTCAACCTACAGACAAAGCATCATGGCAGTTGCTTCGGTGGTAGTGGGATGATGGCGTTGGTGACAGCAGCGCTTGTGAATAAGCTGAGGCCCAGCGCTCATATTCAGAGTCGCCCGTTAGAAATGTCTGATGCCTACGATCACAATTCATGTATATAAAATCTGAAAAGTAAATGAGATATGAGAAGAGAAATACCAGCGACGTGTCATCCTTAGACGACAATCCATCAGAGATGAGGAGAGCCGTGAGATCGTTCGCCAGCTTTATCACCCTGCACAGCAAAAATTCAATATTTAAGAAATAATACTTCATGTATACATAATTTATAATTTAAAACAATATAACATTGTGGGCATGGTGGTGAAGTGGTGATTTTGGTGCTTGGGAGCCAAAGGGTTCCAGACCTGTTCGAATCCACCACATAGGGAACCTGAGCAAGTCCTTCACTCAGAGATGGATCCAGGCTTGAATCCACCTCAAGCAATGCTTCCGTGAAAGTAAGTAAGTCAATCGTTGATCAGAATAATAATATTTTGATTATTGAACAATCCGCGGTTGACAGACCGCAAACTTCTTGGTGGTCGTAAACGTTAATAAACAATCATAGACAATTAATGCAGTGCATTATACGGGTTGCAATAAGGCAACTTAAATATTAATAATAATAATAATAATAATGATAATAATAATAACGACAATTTATTTGGCGCTGTAATTAGTGTAATATAGCACATGCGGTTACAAGGGCGCTTCAACAAACTAAGTATACAAGCCACGTATACGGCGCCAAAAGTGCCTCCATGGCAGAAAATAATCTCTTACGGGCCATCTATAATTATATTACGTACAAAGAGAAATCGTAATTTCAACCCCTCCCCTCGTACGCACCCGCACATTATTGTTCACACCCACCTATGGGTACTTACAAATAACCTTCTCTACCCCAATCACCCAAGACAACGGATATTTAGCCAGAGTCATCTATGGAAAGTAGAAAGTAAAGTAGGGCCGGGTAAAACTTCATTTTAGGTGCGTAAATTATTTCTCACGATTTCAAACCGGATAGTTGTCTGAAATTATCGTTAACACTGTAAGAAACATGTCCTCATGACGGAATCGGTTGCGGAAGACAAATTCATGGATATAAAACCTTCATCCAGCTTCGATTTCTTAAGCGTTTTATCATTCATCCAACTTCTATTTAAGATCTATCAAACATTAATCCAGCTTCAATTTAAGATATAAAATACATTGATCCCTCCCGCCCCCATTTCCGAAGCTTTTTTGAATCCAGCTCCCATTTAATATTTTATTCAATCCAGCTCCAATTTAAGGCAATACATTTTACTCCATCCAGCTCCAATTTAAGCAAGACGTTTTCGTCGATCCAGCTTCTATTTCATGTGTAACAATATTAATTACTCCCGCGGTAATTATTTTCAAAGATCTAGTTCCGATTTTTATATCAAGAAAGCGCATACATGGAGAAATAATTTACGCACCTAAAATGAAGTTTTACCTAGGGCCGTACTTTATCATAGGCTACTATTTTTCTACTTATTAAACAATGATTGGCTTACTTACTTTCGCGGAAACATTGGGCTATTGGTCGCCGTAGTTCAGAGGGCTGGCGGGAACATTGGGCTATCGATCGCCGTAGGCGAGACCGCTCTATTCTGCCTATATCTGTGACGGCCATACTGTTCAATGTTTAGTGCTACCGAGCCGTTCTTAACCTCTACCCTTATATCTGCCTTTCAATAAATAGAATATAATGATAATTATTATCGGTAACCTGTAACTCTTGGAGTCGTTTGCCGACTTATCTGGCACATCGCAGTAACTCTTGGAGTCGTTTGCCGACTTATCTTGCATGTCGCAGTAACTTTTGGAGTCGTTTGCCGACGTATCTGGCACTTCGTGATCGGGATTATCCATGGCAAATAGCAGGATGGGCAGCCCGCCGACTAAATATGCCAAACCCACCGGCTAACTACAGCAGTATCTGACGTTCGTGCGACACTTATTATCAAGCGGACGAAGGTAGAAATGAATTGTTAATCGACTGAATTACAATATTATTACAAGTCCGCGTTGAATTAAAATCCTCTCTCTTCCGAACTTCTCGCTTTCTGACGTCATGATCTAATAATTTTATATTATTGGTTGTGTGCTTTGAAGCACATATCGCAGCTAGATAATGGCTACGGAATGACGTCACAAATTTAACTTAGGATAGTGGCGGCGCCGCAACATTGTAATAATAAACCAATAGTCAAAATAATAATAATAAAATATTAATATTCGTTTTATTGAAAGAATAACCGGTCGACATAACGCGACAGTTAACAAGCACAAAGGAGAAGCGAATAAAGCCTAGCAAACGTTTTTATACAGCATCCGTTTTATGAAGTTTTAATTGTTTTTATTGGTTAGTTCAAATGGATGCGGCCTAGGGCGCAGATTCAGTGGCGGAGACCTAGGGGGGGACAGGGGGGACGGTCCCCTCCAATAAAAGTGTTGGGGGGGGACGGCCCATGCATTTGTCCCCCCAATGTTTGAGCGTCAAGACTTGTTTGGGCGGCGAAAATAGAAAATTTCTTCGGGATTTGGGCGAGATTTGGCCGGATAACTAAAAAAAAAAAAAAAAAAAAAAAAAAAAGGTCATCAACTTTTTTGGCGGTGAAAATAGAAAATTTCTTCGGGATTTGGGCGAGATTTGGCCGGATGACTAAAAAAAAAAAAAAAAAAAAAAAAAAAAAAAAAAGGTCATCAACTTTTTTGGCGGCGAAAATAGAAAATTTTCCGAGATTTCGCCGGTCGTCAGAAATTTTCGGAAATCTCGCGTCTTTCCGTCCCCCCCAATTCTCGGCGCAGGTCTCCGCCTATGCGCAGATTGTATTTACCAGGCCGTCTATAAGAGAAAAATTTATTAAGAACATGATCTTTCTCTTTAACTATAGCTTTTTACAATGCTAAATGCAGTGTCCAAAACCCATTTATTTGTACCTCTGGCCTTCGAGACCTGGGTCCCATCAACGAAGACGGTCTTGATTTCATCAAAGATTTAGGGAAACGTCTTTCCAAAATTTCCGGAGACTTTAAAGAAACTAGTTATCTCTTCCAGCGCTTATCAGTCACCATCGAGCGCTTTATAATGCCTTGGCCTTCCGCGGTTCTTTTATCATACCAGATTTTGTCGATTAATAACAGCGTAATAATAGGGTTACCTGGTACCATACGTCCGGGTTTCCCCGGACATGTCCGCTTTTTAGGCCTCTGTCCGGGCGGCTTTCCAGAAATATGGCTTTTGTCCGGGTTTTCCCCGTCCGTCCACGATCGATCGATCTTACTTACTTTTCCGTGTTATATAGGCTACTATTCCGTTCCAGGAGCCGGTGCACCGAAATAAAGTCTCCCCCCGATACAAAGTCTCCCCCCGAAACAGAGTCTCCACCTGGCTGAAACTCTGTATTGGCAGAAATTTGTTGAAGTAAAAGTATTATATGTTTTCTTGTTATATAATCTGGCAACGTAAACTAACCGTTTAGCCTGCTCATCTCTAAATTTGATGCAACTGTAGCCAATTTTACGCTGAACGGGGGAGACTTTATTTCGTGGACGGCGGAAATATTCTCTCCCCCACGGAGACTTTATTTCAGAATATAGTCTCCGGGGGCGAATTTATTCTGGAACAGATCCTCCGGGGGAGAATCTGTTTCGAAATAAAGTCTCCGGGGGAGACTTTTAGGGGGTAGACTCTGTCACGCGACACCGGCTACGGGATGGTAACCGTATGAAAATTTTGTGTGTCCTCTTTTTCGTCTGAGCACTTATGGTAACCCTAGTAATGATGATGATGATGATGATGATGATGATGATGATGATGGTTGTGAGCTAATTTTGTATAGTGTATGTGGTCAGCTAAGGGGTGAGCGTACGAATAGACCAGCTCAAGGTCAGCTAATTGTTAAGCGTACGGACAGACAGACTTGCAGGTGGCAGACTGGCGGGAAAGTTGGCGCGGCTCGGCCGACCATCGCCGGAGAGCGCGAGAGAGAGAAACAGACAGACAGACAGACAGACAGACAGACAGACAGACGGAGAGAGGCAGAGAGAAGGACAGAGCGGCAGGGGGAAGAGTGTACGCCCAGACAGTGAGATAAGTTGTTGAAGGAGTGCTAGTAGTGTAAGACGTTTTAGAGAACAGTGGAGTGTGTGTTGAAAACTTTAGAGAGCAGTAAGATATTAAGTTTGCGTTGCTGTCACAGAATTGAATCGCTTGTCGTCGTTGATGCATTGTTGTGTTATTTGCGAATATTAAAACGGAGAAGAAAATACAAGAAACAGATCTTGGTTGTAAGTGAACAAGTTAAGAACTTTAGAAACTTATACACTAGCCTTAGATACCGTCATACAGGGAAGAGGTTAGGGCTAGGCTGCGCTACAGAACAGTAAGAAGAGACTGGAGAGATCGTCAGTGATTGTGGAACCTGACATTTGGTGGCAGCGGTGGGATATCGAGTTCAGGCAACGGACGGTGGGATAGCGAATTCAAGCAACGAACGATGGGATAGCGAATTCAAGCAACGAACGGTGGGATATCGAGTTCAGGCAACGGACGGTGGAATACGAAGTCAAGCAACGGACGTCGGGATATTGTATCCAGGTTTACGAACGGTGAATTGCGAAGTCAAGCAACGAACGTTGGGATAGTCGTATCCAAGCTACGGACAGTGGATTTTGAAGCCTTACGAGACGCCGACCACACGGGAGAAGGAGAGTGAGCATCTGAACAATCGGAGAAGCAGTCCGAGCATCCGAACAACTGGTGAGAAGATACAACGGGCATACGAACGACACTACGACAACACAACGCCAGAGAGAGGTATACAAAACTCGCTCCTTGAATAAACAAGTAATTGAAATTACAGTCAACCAATCACAGAAAGCATAGCCACTCCCTCGATTTCTTCACGCAAATCACTAAAGTAAGGAAGTAAGATGGAGAAACTTACAGAACAAAAGCAAGCTAGTATTAAGAAGATGTCTTCTGATCGACTAATAAAATTATTAATCGAAGCCGGTCTAGACGTGGAAGAAGTCGAAGAGATGTCAAGGGAAAATTTGATGAGAGCTCTAGCAGAGGTGTGGCTAAAAAAGGAAGCTGAAGAGAAAGGCGCTGTAGGTGGTGTTGAGGAGAAACCACAGGCTATGTCTATGGAGGCGTTGATGCAATTTATGATGATGAGAGAGGAGCAACGGAGACAAGAAGAGGAGAAACGTAGACAAGAGGAGAAAGAGAAAGAAGAGCAGCGGAGACAGGAGGAGAAAGAACGGAAACAGGAAGAGAAAGAGAAAGAGGAGCAGCGGAGACAAGAGGATAAAGAACGGAAACAAGAAGAGAAAGAGGAGCAACGGAGACGAGAAGATAAAGAGAAAGAGGAGCAACGGAGACGAGAAGAGAAAGAGGAGCAACGGAGACGAGAAGATAAAGAAAGAGTGGAAAAAGCAGAAAGGTTGAGGCAAGAAGAGATAGAGATACAGAAGCAGCAGTTCCAGCTTCAGTTAGAACAACTGAAAAGAGATCGTGACGAAGCAGAACAAAGAAGGATGGAACTAATGATAGAATACGAGAGAGCAAGGAAAAGTGATGAAGAAATACGAAAACAGCAGATTGAAGAGCAAAAGGCTCGCGAGGAAGACAAAGAAGCCATGCGTTTGGTAGAATTGGAAAGAGCCGAAGAGATTCGACAGGAAGAATTGAAAATGGAGAAAGAAAGTTTGGAAAAAGCGGAAAGAGAAAGGGAAGAACAAGTACAATTGGAACAAAAGAAACTCGCTTTGAAGGAAGCTCAGCTCCGAGAAATGGCTATAGAAAAGGAGGAACGCAGAAAGCAGTTAGAATTGTTGCAGCAAAAGATAGAACAAGAAGAACTGCGTAGGGTAGAAGATCAAAATAGACTGAGGGAACGAAATGAAGACGAAAGAAGAAGCCGTGAAGAGTCAGAACGAAACAGGATTCGAGAAAGTGAGACAATGGTGTCCAAGATTAAAAAGATAGGTGATGCAATGAAACACGTGTTACCAAAGATGCCGTATGATATGATGGAGGTGCCATTATATTTTGAGACAGTTGAGAATGCATTCAACAGTTTTACGGTGGAAAAGCAGTTTTGGGTCAAATTGCTGTTGCCACTAATGACGCCAAGAGCGAGAACGGTGTTGAACCGATTGTCTTTTGATGATCTAGACGATTACGACATAGTGAAAGAACATTTACTGAAAGAATTCAAATTGACAGCGAGAGAATATCGATCACGATTTGGAGAAGCGAAGAAAACGGCAGAAGAGACATACACTATGTTTACAGCAAGATTGAAGAATCTGTTAAACTATTATGTCAGAAGTAGACGAGTGGGCAAAGACTATGAGAAGTTATTTGATCTGTTGGTGGCGGATAAGTTGAAAGAATGTCTACCACCGGGTCCACTACAGTTTGTACTAGCAAAAGAGGGTACTGAATGCTTCGAAGCTAGTAATGTTGCAGAACTCGCAGACATACACGTGAACAATCGAATTGGTCTAATGTTTCAAGACAAACCGAAATATGAAGCATGGGGTAATAGTTCGAAGCAACCCAGGTGGAATAGTAATAACAAAGAAACAGGAAACCAAGCCAGAAGTAATGAAGCAAGGAATGATGGTGCTCCTGGAAGACAGTTTAGTCAAGATAGAAGAGAAGCAACGGGTGACAGACAAATATACAGTCGAATTCCAGTGATGGGACGCCAAAGAGAAAACAATGCAGCGTACAATTACAGGCGGGAGAGCACTGAACAGAGAGGGATTGGTAAGAAACGTTGCCATAATTGTCAGTCAGACAAACATCTGATAAAGGATTGTCGAGTACCACCAAGAATGACAAATCTGAGAAATAGATTTACTCGAAGTGCAGAAAATCTCAGAGTAAATCAGATCCAAGTAATGAATGCACCGAATCAGCCGGAAGAACAAGACAACCGCGAAACGGAAGTGAAGTCAGTAATGAAGTGCACGCCTCAATTTGCTATACAGAGAGAAATAGTAAATTCTGCTCTCATCAAAGATACTGGTCGAGAAACTGAAAGCAAAGATGAGTGTCAACGTACAAAGAAGTCATTACTACAGCATGTCAATGTAGAGATACGTGGAAATGATGACAGTTGTCAGCCTGTGCAAGTCAAAGCGCTGATTGACTCTGGTACTGAGATTCCAGTAATCAATGAGGAATTGTTGAAAGGAGCGACAGTGGAAGAAATTGGTAGAGTACATTTGCAATGTGTGGCTGGAGAACCCATTCCAGCTAAGTTGGTGAAAATCGAAGTGCGGATGAGTTGTCATAACGAAGGAGGAGATCTGAAAGACAAGGGAGTAAATATCGCACCATATTTAACCTTGGTGTGTGCCAGCATTCCGGCAGTCTTGTGCAAAGATAACAAAGAAAAGTTCTTGCTACATCCAGAGATAATCGCAGAACTGAAAGAGGTTCCACCAGTGAGTGTATTGCAAGGAGAATTGCAAGCGAATGTGACTACAAGAGCACAGAGTCGGAGAAGAGAAGTGGAAGAAGGAGAGGAGGAAAAGTCAAATGAAAGTTTGCTAGATGAGGACACCGAAAGCGATGATGAACAAAGCGTTCAAGAAGAAGAAGAAGGAGTAACATCCGGGAACAATGAAATTGAAGAAGAGATGGTTGCATGTGAGCGTGATGATTATGATGATTTTGGGAGTGATGGTGAAATGGACACGAGTATGAGAGATTTGTTTGCCGAGAACACAAGTGATGAAAGACAATTGGCAGACGCGAAGAAGTTTGAAGAGCAACAGAGAAATGACGAGTCACTGAGGTCGTGGTGGAGGATAGCTGAAGACAAAGGATCAGAGTTTAGTGTGGTGAATGGTTTGATGTATAAGAAGCATCAAATGTTGGATCAGTTGGTGTATCAGTTGGTGTTGCCGAAGGAAAGAAGAATTCAGGTGATGGAATTGGCGCACGAGTCAGTATTTGGCGGACACTTGGGAAAAGAGAAGACAAGGGAACGTATCAAGTTGTCCTTTGTGTGGCCAAGAATGCGTAGAGATGTGGTGAAATTCTGCAAGTCCTGTGAGAAGTGTCAGTTGAAAGCACGAAGTTTGGTGATGGATCGAGTGCCGATTACACCAATACCAAGGGAGGATGTGCCGTTCAGAAGAATGACCATGGACGTCGTAGGACCAATCGAACCGACGTCAGCAGCAGGGCATAAGTATTGCCTGTGCATCGTGGACTCATGTACAAGATGGCCGACAATATTCTTGATGAAATCATTGACTGCTAAGGCTGTATGCGAAGCTTTGATGAAGCTGTTCATGGATGTGGGAGTTCCGTCAGTGATAACGAGTGATAGAGGGACGAATTTTACAGCCAGTCTAACAAGAGAATTTCTGAAACTGATGGGGTGTTGTCCTCGATTCGATTCGCCAGGACATCCAGAAGCGGCAGGATTGGTGGAGAGATGGAATCAAACGTTCAAGAAGATGATTCATCATGTCGTTGTGGAAAATCCGAGACAGTGGCATAAAATTATTCCATTTACAGTTTGGGCATTGAGAGAAGTGCCTAATGCAACTACCGGAGTGGCACCGTATCTACTAGTCTATGGAAAGTTGCCGAGAGGGCCACTAACCATTCTTAAAGAAAGCTGGACCAAAGAGATAAATCTACCACCGAACATTGGAGTGCAACCGGCAAAGTACCTGAAGAATTTAAGAGCAGACATGGAAAAGGCCTTGACATTCGCTGAGAGCTGTGCTGAAGAAAAGCAAAAACAATACGCCAGTCAATATAACAAAAGAGCAAAAGATAAAGAATTCGAACCAGGAGAAAACGTCATCGTGCTGTATCCAACGTCAACCAATAAATTGATCTCGCGATGGCATGGTCCATGCACGGTCTTGCAAAGAAGATCCAAATATTCGTATCTGGTGGACATGAACGAAAACGGTCGACGGATTATTCATGCTAACAAGATGAGGAAGTTCATTACGAGAACATTGTCTTGTGGTCTGATCGTGGAAGAGGATGACGAATTTGGATCAGTGGTAGAAATACCGCTGAAGGAAGACTATTCAGAGACAAAACAGAAGTCACTCCAATTGGATTACGAACAAATTGGACATCTGACGAGCGAACAGCAGAAACAATTACTTGATGTACTGAATCGATATGCAGACAGATTTTCAGATAAACCTGGACTATGTAC
>OX457039.1:66000462-66010462 GCA_949752735.1 Lumbricus terrestris
TCCATTTGAAACTGCACATTTTGTGTACAACTGCACGTTAAAAAAGCCCTGATTTGTTCGATGTAATAAATGTTTTCTATCATCGGATGCAATTATTATCATTCTGCCACGAATAATTTTGCTGCAGACATGTTTTCATGGAAGTCGATGAATAATTCTTTCCCTCCACTGAAAATAATGCGACAACTAATTAATTAATTAATTACCGGTCAATTAGACCAGAAATCTCCAACGATTCTTGAATTACTGTCCTTGCAGAAAAGTAATTTGTCACGCTTCCAAAGTTACTTCGCAATAATTCTAAACAATAAACATCCTCTGATTCTAATCAACGCGCAGACCAATTAACGAAGACTTTTCATAGAACGACAAATTGGACCAAACATTAATTCCACATTTAATGTTCAGTTCGCTTCATTCTATTTCTGCCCTTGTCCTTGTAGAACATTTTAACTTGAAGCATCGCTCGTGAATAAGCTAGTGCCCTTCGCCTGACTTTCAAGCTGCGCTTATTTTGGAGTTGACATTATTGTGATTCTCTTCATCAATTCTTCTTCCATCTTTTATTATAGTTCGTAGAGAAAGAGGCAGACAGACAGACAGAGACAGAGACAAAGACAGAGGCAGAGGCGGAGTAGAGACCGCGAAAGTAGAGAACCATGTCGTGTATCCTCCCAGTTTCAGTTTATTACCGGTCAATTAGACCAGAAATTAACGGATATATTATTACTTCATGACAATAAATGCTTGTTTTGTTTTGCTTTGTTTCAGTGAATTTCTTTCCTTTCATAACAATCAATGTACGAACCAGTAATCCAACATTTGTGAAATATCGACAATTCATCGATGAACTGATCTGAAGATCTCTGGATGACCATAATTTAATAATTGGATCGACCTTAAAACGATTTGGTTTGGATCGACATCGTCTCATGTTTTGTCCTTTAGAGCACAACGGCGCCATAGAAGCTGAAACAACACTAAGTCTTGATGGAAGAGCAGACAATAGGATCATCATCATCATCATCAGCCTCATCTGAGTTCATCCTCCTCTCAGCGTCAGCAGCAGCAGCAGCATCCAACCACCTGTTCGACGTACATGATCACCTGCTCCACCGTTTCATCGCTTCCGATGGAAACGGAAGCGACGACCTACTTCCGGTTCCGGTCACGTGGAACCAATCATCGTCTTCAGGGAACAGGAGGAGGGAGGCAGAGTTCTACGGGCTGGAATACCAGGTCATCGCCTGCCTCTGTATCTCTCTCATCCTCATCTTCGGTCTTGTCGGCAACGTCATGGTCATCATCGTCGTTTGGAAGATCCGGGCGATGCACACATCCACCAACTGCTACCTCGTGTCCTTGGCCGTCGCTGACCTTGTCCTGCTGACCTTTGCAGCGATCCCGACCTTGGTCGAGTGCTTCCTCATCGTTGATCAGTACATCTTTGGATCGGTCGGGTGTTCGGTGATGGTCTTTGCCCAGTACATGTCCGTCAATGTCTCATCGCTCTCCATAACCGCCTTCACCGTTGAGCGATATGTGGCAGTCTGTCGCCCGTTGAAGATCCAGACTCTGTGCACGGTCCGAAGGGCCAAGAGGATCATCGGGGCCCTCTGGCTGTTCGGAGCCGTCTACTGCGGCCCTTGGCTCTGGCTGGCAACAACGGCCGAGGTCAAGCTGGCCCCTCACCCGCCCCCGCCGTCGCACCGGGTCAACATCTACCAGTGTACTTTCAAGCTACCACGGAACCAGTATGTCGTCTACTACCTGACGGATCTGATCGCCTTCTACGCTCTTCCGTTGGTCGTGACCTGCGTCCTGTACGCCCTCATCGCCCGAACCCTCTACGTTGGGATGGACCCCGGAGGAAGGGGAGGGGGAGGCGGAGGGTTGGTGTGCGCCCTCGAGGTGGGGTCAGCAGATGGAGATCGACCTTTGACCCTAGCTGCAGGGTTGACGAGCAGACCGTTCATCCACCGAATGATGGTTGCTTCCAGCAGAAGGAACAGAATCCAGGTGGGTGAAACTCCGTGGAAAATGGAAAAGAGAGAGAGAGAGAGAGAGAGAGAGAGAAGAGAGAGAGAGAGATAGAGAGAGAGAGAGAGAGAGAGAGAGAGAGAGAGAGAGAGAGAGAGAGAGAGAGAGAGAGAGAGAGAGAGAGAGAGAGAGAGGAGAGAGAGAGAGAGAGAGAGGAGAGAGAGAGAGAGAGAGAGAGAGAGAGAGAGAGAGAGAGAGAGAGGAGAGAGAGAGAGAGAGAGAGAGAGAGAGAGAGAGAGAGAGAGAGACACAGCATAAAAATTAACGATTCATGATTATTAAAATGTTGTTTTAATTCATTAGTTTGGCAAATCGACCAAATGACTCAGAGCAAAAGCTACAAAACTGGAGTCAAGGCGCTCAGCTTAAATATTTATTTGTAGGTTTCTATTAAGCGCCTCCTTTTAAAGACAGACAATAATTGACAATCTGTCTTTTCTTGTCCAGACAACCAGTCTGTCTGGCTGGCTGGCTGGCTGGCTGCTTGATCACAATTTTTGGAATTGGCAGAACATTACAACACAAAGCTCGTTTTGGAAGGAATACATGCACACATTTATACATACATATTACATAAAATATATTCATGTTTAATACACGTACGCAGACATAATTATATACAATTATACATACATAAATAAATATATCCTACATAGGGTATGCAGAATTCCTGTCAAGTGCTGTAATATGCCGAGCAAATTTCTGTCCAAGGTAATAACCTCTGTTGTCATAGACCCTGGTCAAATCGGATCCATCCATCCATCCTGTCAACTTTATTGCCATCTTCGCACAATGAACCTCTGCGGCCCTTATAGCAACATACATGTAGGCCTACATGTGATTGCTTATGGGCATATAGGCCTACCCTTCATATAAAACGGTTTCTGTTTAGATAAAACATCAATAGACAAATAGTTTATCCAGCAGCAACAACTTTCTGGCAGCAGATTGAATGACGACGACGTGGAAACAATATTACGACAGATTGGCTGAAAGGAAATTCTCGAGAGGTTGAATTATATTGTGTCGAATGAGTTAAGACATAGAAGTTGCCATCAGTTTGCGTTGATGCATTGCTTATAATCTGTTGGATTAATTACTACTTCCAAACTACTATATACATGTATACTGATGCTACCAGTTGCAGCAGCAGCAGTAGTAGGCTAATAGTAGCAGCAGTAGCCTACCACTACTACTACTACGTAGTAGTAGTAGCAGCAGTACTGAAGCTATTGCTACTAATATTATACACTGCTACTGTTTCGGCAGAGTCTTCAGAATTCGTCAACTGTATTTTTACGATTTTTTCCGGCAGGCAATCGCTAGAGGGCTACGTCGATAAGCCACTACTGTCGCCTCTTCTCTCAGGCGGATATTATCTCGCCGCATCAAGTCGTTTCCTGTCGCGGATTCTATTGGCCCTCTGGCGGTGTCCGTCGGGGTCCATTAACCTAAATCGTAGCGCATAGCGCTTCCGGTGATTCAATACCGTTTCTCTTTGCCACCATAAAAGCGATGTATTCTTAATGACGTCATTTCCGGTGAGGTGTCCATTTACGATATGGCCATGGTGGTTTCCTTTTCTTCCTTTGGCTCTTTATCTTATTTCTCGCTATCGTAAAAACCACATCAAGGCTAAGTCTCGCCAACGGGGATTCAGACAAAAAGGAACAGAAAGCTAAGGCTGTACAACTCGGTTACATTTCCGAGACAGTAAAATTAATTGCATGCAGCAACTCAAATAATATTAACACCATCTATATCTTTTTGAATATTTCTGTCAACCTGTTTAACCTCTGGTGAACTTAACCTGAAACCGATTCTTTCCGTACATGTCTACAGACTTTGTTTTGACTGGGCGCAGGTGATTAATCGTTTGAGTTCTGTATAAATCTTGGGATTACGATTCCAGTTAAGTCCTCGAAGGAGGAAGGGGATCGGATCTGAATGAAAGTGTTCCATCATTCCATCATTCCTTCATTCCTTCATTCCATCATTCCATCATTCCTTCATTCCTTCATTCCATCATTACATCATTCCATCATTCCATCATTCCATGGATGAGTGGAAGACGATTGACGCAAGGCTTTTTTTAACTGCTGGAACTTGTTACTCAGTCATATCAGGAGTCATTGGGGTGGGGGAGGATGACCACAATATGGCTTGTGTCGGTCAGTCTCTGCAGTCTGAACTAAATCATGTAGCCTCTTTGATATACGATACGCAGGGTCACAAACTCATAATTTATGTGGTGTCTGGCACTGTCATTAGAGACGACTTGGGGTGTTTGAGATATCTTGGTTCGAAGCCAGGGTGCTGGCGATGGACAGGGACGAGTGGAGGAGATGTGTTGCCCGATGCACAGACCTGCACGAGTGACCTAGTGACCTAGGCAAAGACCTCTGGATAATTAACTCAAAAGACGTACAGGCTATTTTCACCCTCTCAATAGGCTATATAAATTATAGGCCTATATGTATATATATAATACACAAGCCAGAAGTTTAAAGTTATATATAATTTATATACAATTATACATCTATAGTCTATGACCTATGAGCCGTTTACCACGGAGTATATGTACCCCAACTATCGTCTGACACGGAGCGGAGCGTATACATTAGGCTATATATGCCCAGTGGAATGCCTTTCATCCCCCCCACCCCAACACTGACGACTTGCGATAACCAATAAGGCCGCACATGTCGGACGAACTTAAGGGAGAGTTGAAAGATGAGATACACAGCACTAACTGCGACAGATGAGGGCAGGGTTAATAAAAGTGGGAGAGCGAATTATTAGCAGCGGCTTCTATCCCTGCAGGGCGGGGGCAACTTGTTCCAAGTGAAAAAAGGAGAAGGGGACAGAAATGAGTCAAACCCACACGTCTGGAGAGGCAAGACCGGTCTTAGAGTGGAAGACCGGCCCGTGAGTGGGGAAGGAGAGGGTTTGAGCCCGATTGTTTAAGAGGAGTAGAGATAGGATCCTGCAGATGATTATAGGTCCTTCAGCACTGGAGAGTAGATGACTGTATACATGGTGTCCAGTTGATAACCGGTTGAGCCGTTATGATGTCCGCACGATCTGACGACAGTGGAGCAGTACCCGAAATGACACATTGAATTCACAGACGAAGTCTTCGAACTGTCATTAATATGGCCTACTATAGTAGGCTACTACAGAATGCTACGCCAGTCATCAGCCCTCCAATCGCACACCAGTCCGCCACCGCCCCACGGTAGGCCAGGCCTATTATGTGACGTCTATTGAATTGGAATTCACAGATATAATGATTTTTTATGTAGTGATTGGATAAACTTTACTTTTCCTTGAATCATTTCTTTCTTTGAACACTGTTTCTTTCTCGTTGATAATTATAAAAAAGTATCTAGTGATGAGTGAGTCCATAATAATTATTACGAACTCACTCATCATTAGCTTTTTTTCAAATTAAGTCCTTTCTGTTTCATCTTGGCTCAGTGGATTGTGAGCACCTCTGTGCAGACTTCTTCACAGGTCGCTAAACAGCTTTCCGAATGAGTGCATGAGTGAATAGTATATTTATATATTGATATGATTAGCCTATACATGTATATAATTTATATGTGTGTGTGGCTAAGGCTATGTTTCGAATATAATATGTTATGCCTGGCATCAGCGACCAGAGGTTTCCCACATAATGATAATAGTGCAGGCCTATCGTGCATGCAGCATGCAATGTTACTCTATTAGCTGTTATTAATGACAAATGAAAGTATGCTAATTAGCCTATTTTAGTATTTGTTGTAATATATAATACACAATACTCAAAAAGAATTCCTCAATACTGAATCAAACATAAATAAGAATAGGAAGAAAAGATGCTCTGATCATTCAAATCCATGCAGTTTCTTGCACATGTATAAAATTGTTTCTAGCAAGCTGGCCAAGTTTTGCTCCCTGAAATATTTTCTGTACCCCGGAAAAAAGAAATGATGCCCCTGGTATACTGTTAGTCCGTTGTTAGTGCTAGGCTCTAACTTTTTTCTATGAACATATATACCTGAATAATATATGCCGTAAGTCATAGTCTGAAACTGTTGAAAATTTGTTCGTCTCATCGCAGAAGACTCGTAAATAGTGATGTCCGTGATATTGAGACAATTGTGATTGTGTGAGTTGCTTTGTTTTTAATATCATGTTTTATAACTCTGGCCATGATCGACTGACCCCCCCTGCAAAAAATCCTGCGGGCGCCCATGGTTCTAGAAATTCCTTAAAAACAGCACTGGGCATAGGCGTACGAGGCGGGGGTCCAGGGGGGGCAAATGCCCCCCAAATTTCGGGCAAATGTGTTTTTCGGGCAAAGGAGGCATGGACTGGTAAAAAAAATTTATAAAAATTTTTCCGGGCAAAACAGGTGCGGGAAAAAAATTTCGGGTACAGAGGTAAAAAAGTCATAAAATTTTGAGCGAATATGACTAAAAAAAGGTCATCAGATTTTTTGGACGGAAAAATCAAAAGTTTTTTGGGCGGATGACTAAAAAAAAGTCATCAAAATTTTTCGGGCAAAAAATTTTTTTGGCCCCCCACTGCCGAAATGTCCCGTACGCCTATGGCACTGGGAAACCGTTGACGGACGGAATATAGTTGCAAAGGAGAGAGATGGAAGAAGGGTGAGGAAGAGAAAGGAGATGTAAAAGATGGGGAAAAGGAGGAGGAGGAGGAGGAGGAGGAGGAGGAGGAGGAGGAGGAGGAGGAGAAGGAGGAGGAGGAGGAGGAGGAAGAGGAGGAGGAATAGAAATAGAAGAAGCGAAACAAGAACCATTTTAACGATACTCTCACGAGATTTCTCATCTTCTTCGTAATTCTACGTCTGTCTTTGTCTCTGTCTCTGTCTCTTTCTCTCTCTGTCTCTGTCTCTTTCTCTGTCTCTGTCTGTCCGTCTGTCTCTGTCTGTCTGTCTGTCTGTCTGTCTGTCTGTCTGTCTGTCTGTCTGTCTGTCTCTCTCTCTCTCATTGGCTCAGCCACTTTATTTCTCCAATACTCATCACTAGAAACCGATTTTTGTCTTTTTATTATATAATCATAATATACGTTTGCATCTCTCTCTCGTTCCGTGATCTCATTAAATCTGTCTGTCTGTCTTTCTGTCTGTCTGTATGTCTGTCTGTCTGTCTCCAC
Organism: Lumbricus terrestris; assembly: GCA_949752735.1. Lineage (NCBI taxonomy): Eukaryota > Metazoa > Annelida > Clitellata > Crassiclitellata > Lumbricidae > Lumbricus > Lumbricus terrestris. The sequence continues at coordinate 66,007,666 of OX457039.1, forward strand.
TCTCATCATCTCTCTCTCTCCTCATAATCATATAGTTTTTATGAAATCATGCAAGCCTTTCTTTCGAATGGTTATAAACCCAGTTCCCGAGCAGTGGCGGCGCTAGGGGGGGCTAAGCCCCCCTTACAAGAGGCTCAGCCCCCCCTAAAAAAGGGCCATCCGAATTTTTTACATTGAAGTATCCACGATTTTCGGCTGACGACTAAAAAAAATTAGATTCGGTCGATGACTAAAAAAAAGGTCGTCAGAAATTTTGACGGATTAAAAGGTGAAATTTTCGCCGCGAGGCTTCAGCCCCCTCCCGAAACTGAAATCCTGGCGCCGCCACTGTTCCCGAGAAAAAGAGGACCCGTTCTGTAGATTATGGAATAAAATTTAATTGTCAATAGTCGTTGATTTTTAAAATTCATTCAACGTTTTAATCCTGAAATATTTATCGGCAAATTTGTAATTTACTACAAGTTCCCGGAAAAAAATCATTGGTAGCCTATTAGATAAGTATTTCAAAAATTTTCAGGATTAAAACATTGCTTGACTTTTAAGATAGATGAATACTTACTATTTATTCTCATATTTACAAAATGTTTCCTTTTCACCGGGTACAGTGTATATAGGCCTATACCTCTTTTCCATGCCAATCTGTGTCCCGCTCCTCCCCTCTTCCTCCACGGGACAACGCATTCATTCCAACATGCATCATTTCCCATCTGTGGGACGCCGATCCTTTCTCCTCCCTCCGCCGGGAATTCCGCAGAACCGCTGTTCCAGAATATTGACAACGTCGTTGCCGGAACGAGTGCGCATGCTCAAGAGACGGAACCCGGATATAATCTTTGCCTTCCGTTCCTGGAAGAGGTGAAATGGATGGGCGGAAGAGAAGAAACCGGGAAAGATTGGACGGATGTCAACAGGATGAGTTTTCACTGGATGTAGCTTATTCCCTCTTTGAAAAAGGATTGTCGGTCAATTTTTTACTTCCGTTTCAAATCACAGATGAGTTGAAGTCGTCTCTCATCGCTTAGTCTATTATATCAGTCCCTGTTTCATTACAAATCATAATCATGTATGAAATTATGCAAGCCTTTCTTTCGAATGGTTATAAACAGTTTCCAAAGAAACAGAAAATATAGCTGCACACAGTTATTTCCATGGATAGGCAGATTGACACAGACAGAGGAAAGGTGGAAGTACTTTTCAATTCCTGCGCTTCCTTTCACCCAATAGAATGACCTCACGACCTTGTAGCCATAAAAACAGACATTCTCACTTTCAACGATAATACCTGAACCCCATAACAGGCCAACCAGAGAGCGTCACCTCCTCTTTCTCCTCCTCTTTCTCCATACTTTGGCCTGGCACTGTCAGAGTACGAATAATGGCGGAAGTACATTTGCTTCACGTAACAGTTGCGACCTCTACACCCATAGACTACTAGAAATTTGAGATAATGCATTAAATACGCATGAATAAGGAAACTGCACATGGAAATTAAATATAATTATTTCCATGGAAATTAAATATATTTCCATGGAAATTAAATATATTTCCATGGAAATTAAATATATTTATATGGAAATAATATGCTTCTATGGAAATAATATGCTTCTATGGAAATATATTTAATTTCCATAGGCAATTTCCTTATTCATGTCCTATTAATGTATTATTTTATTAATCAAATTTTTATTTCGTGAGACAATTATGACGGTTTTGCATTACGTTTCAGAACAGTAGGCCTAAATAAAAGTTTTATGCCATCTTTTACTTTATGCACTCGTTTATAAAGAGCAGACACCTTGACAAAAAATCTGATGGATGACTGACTGATTTACTGACTGACTCATGACTTACTTGCTGAATAACTGACTGGCTGTCTGACATACTGGATGACTGGCTCACTCCACGCCTTACTGGCTTACTTATTGATTGTCTCACCCACTTACGTACTTGCTTGCTCACTGACTGTCTGACTGACTAACTTACTAACTCAATAACTGACTGACTGAATAATTTACTTACTGACTGCATGGTTGACACACCGACTGACTGACTGACTGAGTGAATTACTTACTGATTGACTGACTGACTGACTGACCGACCGACTGACCGACTGACTTATCGACTGACTGACTGACTGACTTACTTACTTACTGATTGACTGACTGACCGACCGACCGACTGACTGACTGTTTGACTTACTTATTTACTGACCGACTGACTGAGTGAATTACTTACTGATTGACTGACTGACTGTCTGAAACAGAACAGCACCAAAGAAACAGAAAATATAGCTGCGACAGTTATTTCCATGGATTAACAGATTGACACAGACAGACAGACAGACAGACAGACAGACAGACAGACAGACAGACAGACAGACAGACAGACAGACAGACAGACACAACAGACATACAGACAGACAGACAGACAGATTGACACAGACAGAGGAAAGGTGGAAATGCTTTTCAATTCCTCCGCCTCCTTTCGCCCAATAGAAAGACCTCATGACCTCGTAGCCATAAAAACAGACATTCTCACTTTGAGCGATAATACCTGAACGCCCATAACAGGCCAACCAGAGAGCGGCGGGTTGGATGGGTGGGGGATTAAGGGGGACAGAGGCGCAGAGATGGAGGATGGCGATAAAAGGGAAAATTGAATATCGATCTCATCATCATCATCTTCATAGATTTTTATTTCGATCCTAAAGATGTTTCTTTCCATCAAGATCATGATACTAATGCTGCTGCTGATGCTGCTGCTTTATTTCTTTCACGTCGTAAACTTTTATTCGTCG
>OX457039.1:66015462-66085462 GCA_949752735.1 Lumbricus terrestris
AGCAGGAAAGCATTTCCAGTTTATCAGCCGTCGACATTCGTCGGATTGTCTCCTGGAAAGATAGATGGAAGAGATGTTATTTTCCTAGGAACGATGCATGGATGGAGAAAAGGTGTAGAGGAAAGAAAGAAGAAGAGGAAGAGGAGGAAGAAGAAATGAGGCGAAGAAGCTATGGAGATGATTATGGGAGAAGAGAATAATAATAAGAATTATTAAAGAGAATATGTAACAATTGTTTTAATCAGAAGAGTAGGTCTATATTCGGAAGGGAAGCTTTGAAAACGTGAAAAGAAACGAAATGAGGAATATGAAGAGAGAAAATATAGAGAATTAGATGAGAGAATGTATTTGAAAATGTACAATTGTACATGTATAGCTGCTATACGTATTCATAAACTGCAGGTGGGCTGGGTATCATCTATAAGCCGTTGAATACTATTGGATTGTATTGTATTCAAACATTTGTAAAGCGCCTCTAGTAGGATGAATCTTCAGAGGCGCTCCCAGTGCGCAAGGCCCTGATAGAAGGAGAAGGTTTGAGAAGAATGCTAATCGTATTCTAGATCCAATTCCTAATCATGATCTTAACCAAGATCCTAATCAAATCTAATCCTCTAATTATTAATGTGTCTCTAAAGGATTAGCCTTAATCATCTGCATGGATGATTTATATTTATATACACTAACATTCATGTTGATGGTGATGCAGTCGATTTCCATTGATTCCATTCTTCCTCTTTCCACTTCCTCACTTGCCAACCGCTCTTCCTGATCCAAACAAACCAATTAGAAATTAATTATTAGCAACAACGATTCATTAATTTAATAAATGCATTTAACTACTTCAAAATAGCTAAATTGATATGTTCAGTATTGAAACATACAAGATTTGTGACGCTATAAAATACCTGTCACGCTCTGCTGCTCTACTGTTCAGTGCTGCCAAGTGATTGAGTGATGTGTCAATCTAAGTCAACGCTGTGTAATTATTATACGCTCCACTAATTCAATGTTGTGCCGTTTTATGCAAACGGCCTACTATTATATGCAGTGCTCAGAAAGTAGAAAAGGAAATGCATTGACGCCCCTTACCTTTCCACGATGCGCTGACATAATAAGTTGCAAGGGGACGTTCAGATTTAAAAACAAGAGCCTGCATGGACGCCGCAAAAGCCTGCATGGACGCCGTCCATGATTGCCCAGTCACACTTAATGCTCTGCTGTATGCAGTGTAATGTTGTTTTGCAGTTATATGTAATAAATTGTTGTGTTGTGACATGCTAGCTTATAAGTCTATGCATTGCCACGATTTACTGTGCATACGTAACATCATCATCAACAACCGTGGGTTCAACGCCCGTAGGTGTCCGATGCCTTCTTCACCAGGTCCTCCCACTTTCTCCTATCCAGCGCCGCACTGCTCAGCTCCTGAAGCGAGGCTTTGCCCCAATCGGATATGTCGTCGAGCCACTCCCTATGCGGCCTTCCTCTCTAATTTGTCCCGTCCATTCGTCCGAACATCAGTGCTTTGATCTTCCTGCTGTTATCCATTCTGCAGATGTGCCCGAACAATTCTAGTTTTCTTCTGATCAGCTTCTGCATGATGTTTTCCTTCAGCTGCACTCGTTTGTATAGTTCTGTGTTGTTTACCTTCTGCATCCACCCTATTCTTAGTATTTTCCTGTAGCACTTTCTTTCGAAGGCCATAAGTCTTTGTTCGATGTAGGCTATTTCGTTACCATCCAGGCCTCGCACCCGTATAACAGAGTGCTGAAAATGCACGTCTGTAGCACCTTCTTTTTTGTTGCCGTCCCTATGGCTTTGCTTCTCCACACCTTCTCCATTGCCTTCAATGCTGTTGCTGCCTTCGGCAACCTAGTTTGCACCTCCCTCCTGGCGTCTAGGTCATATGTCGTGTTGCTCCCGAGGTTTGTGAAATGCTTTGATCTTCCTTTTAACATGCTGCACTACTATTCAATGGTCTATGCTCTATGATGTCTTAAGATGTAATTGGTTGTATGCTATGATGCTTTTTTAAAAATCATGTTCTACGAATTGCCAGACTTTATTTAGACATGACATTCAAGGTTACTCTTACGATTCCCCTTAGGATCTTCTTTGTGTAGTTGTCGGTTTTCTCGAGAGTGATCAACAAGGGACACCCCCTCTCCGCCGAAGCCGAAGACCGACACGACACCTCGTAGCAAGCAGTCCCGTTGTCATGGCGACCTGGCACATGCGCAGAAACAGGCTGTCCAGATGACGTCGCTTCATGGAAGGCGCGACTTCGGTTAACCGGGGACCGTATTGGCCGATTTAGGTTGTGGGTGGAGCTTAGACGATAGACCGCCCCGGTGGGCGGGGCTCCACTAAGATAAGCGGGACTTGTGTGGAAAGTCGGTAGCGGAAGTTTGGTAGAGGATGAGAGATCGTTGTTTTGAGGTAGAGTCCTGCTTTCTGCAGCTCTCAGTGCAACCATTCCTTTGATTTAAAAAGTAAAATAAAACACGAAAATCAGTTATTAAATACAAACACTATACGATAAAACACTAAGTTGATTTTGTAGGATCTTATATTCTAGTGCAAGAAATAACTTTCCAAAAGTCAAAGTTTTCAACTCTTGCTGGCCAAAGAGGCCTAATATCGTGAATTAATCACTCAGTCACTCCTATCATTTATAATTTTTAGCGTTGTGCTGTAAGTCGGCAGTCGTCATACCTGATGCGGTCTATAGCCTACAGCAATTTCGTATGTGAAAGAAGCGTTCATAATATTTATAGCCGAGAACGGAATCTCAGAACGCTAACAGCAGGTCCTGTGTGTATAGGCCTGTCCCCAGTTTAAGAAGCTGTGCAGTTGTTACTTAACATTTTAAATCACGGTAAAAGATCGACCATACTTTATTCAGTATTGCTGCATTTTTATAATATTATGTTCACATAACAATCTCTACGTTTTTAAGATCTAAATGTCTCAGCCAATTAATATAAAAAACTTTAAAACTTCATTTTAAAAACTCCGAATGAAGATCGAATGAAGCTGGACTAACCAAACATGAAAAGTGTCAAGAACATTTCCATCGCTAGTTACTCAAATTCCTAAATCAACTTCAAGTAATCAAATCAAATCAAATCAAAGGATGTTTACCTTCCAATGTCTCTCAATGTTGTCCAAACTCCTTTTATATAAATCCAGATGTCTTCAGAAATTCGTAGAAAGTTCATCTGCAGCTAATTTTAATTATCTTTCGGAACCGGAATTCTCTCTGCTTTCAAATTCCACGGCTAGACCTATACTAAGTCTTCATTTTCTTCTTCGTAAAGACTCTCCAACCTTCTTTTTCTGTCATCGTCGGATGCTTTCGTCATCATGCGGTCAGTGAGTCCTTGCAGTCAATCAATTCTTCTTCTCTCTTCCAATCCCTCCTTGATTCGGTTTCTATTCTCAAATGACCGCAACCTATCCTCTGCAGATTCTCACAGCATGCTTATAGTGCTTGTCAAACTCAAAGATAGAGAGCTTTCATGACACATAATAATTATTACACACATGCATAACTGCAGTTTGCAGAGTAATAACCATCATTTGAGGAGAGGGATGATCTTGTAAAGACTATACATGGAATCAACCCCCATCCACCGTCTTAAAATGTCCATCTATAGGCTACGTTCAGCAGGTCATTTTATCAGCACATGCAGCCTTCATTCTTGTGGGAATTAATGTTTCTCAATGGTTTGACTTGTCCTCTCGCCGCCGCTTCACACGCATGCAGCGCAAGGGCTAACAAAGGCCCTCAACAATTGCACACATAGGCTAGGCTATTGGCTTATATATAATTATATATATACATCTTTATTAAGCATAATTAATGATTATCATATATATATGATATATATGATATATATATATATATATATATATATATATGATGCTTAATAATGATGTTCACGCCTTCGTGGTTATTTCGTCGCGAAGGTTTGTAAGGGGGACTTGTATATAAAATTATAAGACCCGCACAGTAAATAAAGTATAGACCTATTGTTAACGTTCCGCTCTCTGATCATGCACGCCTGTCGCAGACAACAGATAATTCGTCGTGATCGAATACACATTATAGGTTCCCACATGTAGACAGTGTGAGCATTGACGGTTTTGAAAGTCATGACAGTCAATCGAACGATCTGCTGCAAGGAGTTCGAAAGTGAAATCGGCAAGTTTGGAATTAGATTCTATAGCACACGAATCAGACAAGCATTCTTTCGTTCGTTCGTTCGTTCGTTCGTTCGTTCGTTCATTCGTTCTTTCGTTTATTAGTTTCGTTTATATAGCACTTGCACTAGGCTAGATACGATTGCTCAAAGATGTTTCCGTCCGATTAGATTTTTCGTGAGTTTTTTCATAGCTCCTTTGGTTTCTTCGTTCTTCGCATCTTTCTATAAATCTATGACTATGGCGACTGCAGTTAAGAAGCTTTAGAAATCGATTCTGAGTTGAGCTCTGCCATTATTTTCGCCTCTGCTTGTATACATAATTAGATGGAGAATCTTTCGTTCAGAGATAGGCTACACGTTGTCTCATGCATTAAGCAATGCCTTTATTGTCGTTTAATTCAGTATCGTCATTGAGACTGCATGTGCGTCGTCATCAGCTGTGGCTGTGACGACGTCGTTACTATGGCAACGGATGGAGTCTTGACGCCGTTGCCTTGGTGACCGTTCGTCTTTCATCTCTTCTTTTCGTCTCTCTGTCTCTCATCCTCGTCTCATTCAACTTCCTCTTCATGTCCGGCAACTCCAAGGACCTCCTCGCCCACAATCCTCTGCTCCACCAACTCTTCAGAGGCGCCGGAAGTAGGTTCTGGAACATCGATGACGGTTGACTTTCACTGATTCTCCGACGATCCTCTGAGAGACCTTCGAATCGATCCAGTCCGGACGACTTCCGTCATCCGAAGATCTACGTTACCAGCCGAGTATCCAATTGAGGGACCTCCTGGTTCTACCACCTGACACTATCGTCAGACCGTCATCTCTGTGCCGTGTTTGCTCCTCGAAGACTGGTTCTTCGTCGCCGTTCCAGTCACTTCCGGTCGCCATGACCTTTCGAAGCGGGGATTCGGGGAAGACAGTCTAGGGAATGGTTGGATGACATTACAGATTGGGGCGAAATGGAGATATATACAGATTGACCAGAATGGCACAGGAGAGAGACAAGTGGAGACGGACGGTGAAACATGCGATCGACACCAACGGGCACTGAGCCCATGGACCGCAATGATGATGATGATGATGATGATGATGATGATGATGATGATGATGATGATGATGATGATGATGATGATGAATTTTATTGCAATGTTAATTGTGACTTCAAGGATTATAGCGCATGTCACTGTAGTGACCATTCAGTAGTGTTTCGAGTACGAGTACCGGTATTTGTTTACCGAGAGAGGAAAAACAGATCTAGACAGAGATTTATGATTTAAATTTTCGAGAATGGAAACACGTTAAGAGAACAGGGAGGGCATTCTACATGTAGATGGCAGGCCAAATGGTGGAAAATGATCTTGTTTGGGTCAAAGTGGTCCTTGATCGCGGTAAAAAGAGATCACTCCACTTCGAAAGGCGGTGAGATAAGAGAGAAGCAGCAGAATGACGAAAACGAATGATATATTTGAGATATCTCGGAGTAAGACTCAGTTTTAACATGAGAACCAAAACATTAGATTGAACTGAATGCTGGCCAGTGTAGTTCTTTGACCACGTACAAGACGATGTGGGAGAATGTAGGATGATGAGCTGCCAATCCAGGTCCATGGACAAATTGGATAGGGGCCAGGCGGATCTTGAGAAGGTCTATAAAGAAGAGAGTTGTGATAGTCAATTCTAAAACAGATAAGTAGACCTACATGCAGGTCTTAATTATTTGACTTCAGAGTGGAAGAAGAGACAAGTTAGTGTATGGTCTTGGTGCGCTATCTTCCATCTTCTATTGGACATAGAAGAACGTATGTTCATGGAAAGTGGGAGAGCTGTCCAGAGCAACAGTCATTTAAGTTATGTTGGGCCTACACTAGTAGAGATATGGTAAACTGGAAAGTTTTCAGCAAGAAACATGCAGAAAAATCAAGTTTCTTAAGTTGTCGCGGCGTGCCAAGTCAAATCAGTTGAATTTTGGAATAATTTTAATATGGATAAAGAATTTTAATTAAGATTGAGAAGCATAAATAATGCTTAATAATTTCAAGCTTACTGAATATATTCAGCTAATTCAACAAAAAACAATTTAGATGGGCTGCAAGTTAAGAGACTGCAATGTGGCGTGTTGCATTGTTTTACGCTGACCTAATTACTTTACGCAGACGACACAGGTAATTTCACGCTTCGGAAAGTACGGTGGACAAGGAAGCGATCCACAGACACCTTCCACCAGGTAAAACAGAGCTCCATTCTCGTCTGCAAATCCCGCCGGATCTGCTTCCGGACTTTTGTCCATGCAAACGAATTCCGAACGCCCAACATGGGCTACATTTCCCGACGCAAGGTATCCGGTGTACTCCAGTCTCCATCCGTCGTAGCATAGGTTTCTGGCTGGAATCATGACGACCGATGTCTTCGTTAGACTGCGACAGACGGCGCATGGTACATGTACGTTGTTGTTCTCTAAAGCTCGTCCTTCAACGTTGTCCAGGGTGAGAGTGGATGGCTGTTGGTATTCAGCTCCGTAGAGCTTTGATAACTTCACGACGGATTCGTAGTAATTACCCCAGATTGGCTGCATTGAGAGACACAGGTAGTTGCTGCCTCCTCCAGTGGTGTTGTAGGACGAGCCTCCAGCAACTCCGCTATACACTAGCTCAGATTCTGGAGGACATTTGTTACGACCCCATCGCACGTACGTTGCTCCACCTTTTCAAACACAGCACATTGTAAAGTTACCGGGATATATAGCAAGACATCGTTTTAGATCACCAAAGAAGAAATGTTTTTCAAAGATAGATATTCACTTGTTATTTTTTATATTTGATTGACTGCATTTTGTTGATTCATTCAATCATTGAGTCATTCATGAATATATTAGAGATCTCCAATCAATAGACCTAGTTGCAACTTCATAAGCACATAATATAATTTCACGAGTCTGCATATTTCATGTAAATTATGTTCCAGACCATACCCGTGTCGCGCTGAAGCATTCTTAGCCCGGGATCCCTTTTAGCCTTTCAGTTGATCCTATTATTTTCTTCTCTTCAGAGTTTGGTACTTTCTTGAGTTGCAAATACGCTGGTGACAATGTGATTACCATTATCTATATTGACTTTCTTTAGTACTTGCGTCTCATGTTCAAGCTCCAGATAAGAACTAAACAGAAAGGGAAATTTATGTTCAGGGTATCCTGGGTGACTGTACTTTTAATCTTTATGTTGTGCCAGGCTACTATTCTTGATTTGTCACCAAATAAATGATTCTGTTTTGATGACTTGACCACGCTCTAATTTGTTTTGCCAAGCATGTAAGGCCTATATGCGGGTGGCCTACCACATTCTAAGTGCGCTAATATACCTGAGGTTGCAATGAATGTAATAAGAATAATGAATATCAGAACCTATAATTATCAATAACACAAAGGAACAAAAGACGTTTTCACACGTGAATTGAATGTTGGCCTAAGCTTAAAAGATGCTACCAACTGATATGCCCACTGATTAGTTTGTTTATTACTGTGCTTTAATGGAACATAATGTTCAGGCTCTTGACGATTAATTAACGTAAAGTTTGTGTTACATTTCATGGCGGCGCACATTTGCTTACCAGGAGTCGAACTGTCTCCAACTGCACGGCGATTTCTCTCATGATGTCCTTCAGCATTCTGCACAAAAAACATTTCATCATGAACAGAATGGTCGGTCGAGAACACACATAACCAGGAAATACATAGCGTTTGATTTGGCTGCTACCTTATACAGTTTTTGCCATTACACTGGCCAGTGATAGGAATTTTAAATCAAGCTTTACAAAGTTTAACAGACTTAAAGAAATAACGCACAAACAACATCCAAATTCACCAAACAGTTTCAAACAGAACAAAAGTTATAGCTTTTAGTGAGCCCACCAACTGTAGGCTATTTTGACGATCCAAAAAAATGACACAACCAAAAAGGGTACTTGTTTTTTATACGACCACCAAATTTTATAAATTCGATGAAAAATATTTTCTGACGAAATAGAAGCGGGATTCATCGCGTGAGGGTCGGTTAGGGCTCAGGTTAGGCATCGTGAGGGTCGGTTAGGGTTAGTTTTAGGGTTAGTGCAGTCATTCTGCTGAAATTGAAGCTGGATTGATGAACAATAATTTTCAATGAAAAATTGATGAAAAAAATTTGCTGACGAAATAGAAGCGAGATTTATCGAACAAATTCTTGCCTGAACAGACGCTGAATCGATTAAAACGATTCTCGGAAATCTAGAAGTTGGATTTATTAAAGATAGCAACGCTGCAACGTTAGTTCTTGGTGTCTTGGTGGTCGTATAAAAAACATGTACCCAAAAAAGTAACAAACATCGATTTTGAAAAGTCACATCTAAATTAATATTGTCATCAAATAAAATAATTTGATATTGCCAGGTAAACATTATTATAATTATTATTTAAAATCAAAAACAGTTAGCATAGCCGCACGTCACTGTGACATCATTTAGGAAGCTGACCATGAAGTTGGCAAAAAAAGAATTTTCTGATAATTTATTCTGTTAATAAAACAATAAAATTGAAATTTTAAACGAATTCAAATGACCAAGTTGTCAATGAGAGAAGAAGTGATAAAATTGTTTTTGTAACGCTTGTTGCGTTGTGTGTTTGGGTCCGTCAAAAAAAGAGTGGGTGGATTGACCAAAAGTTAGAGAACTTTGTCCTGTTTTAAAAATCCTAGTGAAATTTGACCATTGTATGTAAATATTAATTATGCCTACCTTTATGCATGTAGGCTAAACGCTTGATTTAGAAACTCTAACTTCTGGCTCAGCTAATGGCAAAGAACCTTATCGAATCACCTTTTTTTCCACCGTGTAGATCGTTTATGCTCTCAGAATGTTTGGTATTGAAACAGCGCAGAACATTGAGACTGATTGGGTCTAGCCTACTATTTATCCTGCATTGTACGCAGTCCCGGAAGACGATGCACAAGTCTATCAACAATTAGACATATCAATGGGGTGGATAAAGTGCATTCATGCGGTGAATAAAGAGCATTAATGCGGTGGATAAAGAGCATTCATGCGGTGAATAAAGTGCATTAATGCGGTGGATAAAGAGCATTCATGCGGTGAATAAAGAGCATTAATGCGGTGGATAAAGAGCAATAATGCGGTGGATAAAGTGCATTCAGGCGGTGAATAAAGTGCATTCATGCGGTGAATAAAGAGCATCAATGGGGTGGATAAAGTGCATTCAGGCGGTGGATAAAGAGCAATAATGCGGTGAATAAAGTGCATTCATGCGGTGAATAAAGAGCATCAATGGGGTGGATAAAGTGCATTCAGGCGGTGAATAAAGGGCATTTTGTGGCGCATCTCGCAGCATAGACTATTCAGAGGTGAATTCAGTGCAGATGACCGGAGATAAACAAACATCTTGAGAGAGCGAGAGGATGAGGGGAAGAGTCCAGTCATTCATGAGTGTAACCCGTAAAAGAGCATAGATCTAATCATATTGTAAATTTTGCTGCATTATAGTCTTGCCGTTTAGCAATCTACATTCTCAGCAAGCGAACTGATTAGTTAAAACGTTATGCATGGTGTAGTCCTGCGCGAAGTCTAAGGAAGTACTTCGCATATAATTGCACAGGCTACCTGGCGACAAAATATTTGTTACCTTGCATATCATAGACCTAATTGTTTCAATTAACTGGGGACCACAGAAAAGACAATTTCCGATTTAATGTTCACAGACTAATAAGATCATTAGACCCACTTCATTGCAAGGCGACACATGTTCAGTGTGGCGGATAGTCGATAGTATTCATTATGGCTTTTGTTTCCCAATTAAAATCACATCATGCCTCTACAGTTGTAATGTCGTAGTTGGAACCAGTCTATGCATTCGATCGCGCATAAGCTCCATACTTTGCGTTTGACTGTATTTATATAACGCATGCGCATGATGGATTCGAATAAATACAATAGGAAGGTGTATCTGCCAGATAAAAAGATGGTCAAGCAGTATTCATGGCTTCGTAACCTCAAGTATCTTCTCGTGATTCCAGTCTTGATGGCAGTTGGTTATGGTTCATATGTATACGGGAGGCGCATGAGCTCACTCGAAACGGTATGTACTATGTAGGCTAATAATAATTTCCCGTTTCTTTATAGCGACTTAATTCAATCTCTTTCATCTATGCGACGGTTTTATATTGTCATCTATTCGCATAGAGAAGTGCATAAAGTGTAATAGGCAGATCTTTGAGTTAATCCAGAGCGCCAGTCACTTCACACGAAGTATCAGCAACTTTGTTCTTATCATCGATAGCGTATACATGAGAAAGGTGACCAATCCTCTACCTCACCAACTGTCTTTCTACCGACAGCAAGTTGGTTCATATCATTCTGGTAGCTGTGTTTGCAATGCTTGCAAGTAGATTCCAGTGAAATAGAAATCTTTAACAGCTGTTCTGGTCCGCATCGGAATTAAATCCCCAAATTCATCGTAAAAACAAACTACCAGACCATTGCGCAACCAGCTTATAGGCTAGACATTAGACAACCAACTAGTAGGCTATATAGTCTCATGCAAAACGTGCGCCGCGATAGAGAACCAGATCCAACAGATTTTCATAAATTTCCTTTGAACCTGGTTAATAAATCATGTTTCCGCATGAATGCCCTTTATCCACAGCATGAAATGCCCTTCATCCGCCGCATGAATGCACTTTATCCACCGCATGAAATGCCCTTTATCCGCCGCATGAATGCTCTTTATCCACAGCATGAATGCACTTTCTCCGCCGCATGAATTCACTTTATCAACCGCATGAATGCACTTTATCCACTGCATGAATGCACTTTATCCACTGCATTGCTATAATTTATAATAATGTTGATAGACTTTGTGCATCTTCTTCCAGGAATGTGGAAAATGCAGGCTCTCTATAGTCAACTCATTGATCAGCTTTGTTTTAATACCAAGCATTCCAAGAGCATAAACGATCTACATGGTGGGCAAAAAAAGTGATCCCATAAGTTCTTTGCAATTGACTTGGCCAGAAGTAAGAGTTTCTAGATCAAGCTTTACATGCAAAATGGTAATTCATATTATTTACATCCAGCAGCCAAATTTCACTAGAATTTTAATACAGGACACAAGTTATCTCAGTTTTAGTGAGTCCACCCACTTTCTTTTTTGACGATCCAAAAACATAACGCAACAAAGAGCAACAAAACAATTTTATCAAGTCACATTTCAAGTAACAGTTATTTGAAATACTGTTATCAAATAAACTTTATATTGCTTCACAAGTTCGGTTCAATGTGTCCACCACCAATGGCAACACTTTCTCTTAGTCTGAGTGTCTTTGTAAAGTTCTTGATGGCCTGGTTGATGTGTTCCAGAAGTAGCCTAAATATTTCTATTATAGACTACAATGTAACCATCAATTCGCTTTATCGCTCATGGCTTTGGCCGAAGATTGTGCTATTTCTCCAGCACAGCTCTCCACACTTGGTGATCCATCAGGTTCAGATCCGGATATTTGGGGCCATTGGTTCTTCCAAATGAAATCAGGACAATTAGACGCTGAGCCGATCTCATTTCATCAACGACATATTTCTTAACTCTCAATTTGATTCTTAATTTTCTGTACTTACTGTCTATCGGTGTAAGCGGATTTAATAATAGCTTTAGCTGGCAGACCTTGCTCATGAAGTGAATGAATATACGTTTCTTCTCTCACTGGCACATTGGCCATTTCAATGTGTTATAAATTTCATTTTTATTCTTTTATTAACAGAATTATTTATTAATTCTTTATTTTCCAACTTAATAGTCATCTTCCTAAATGATGTCACAGTAACGTTGTTGCGCCTCTGATTAGGTTGTACTGTGAGAGGCGCTTTATAAATCCCAAAATAGAATAGAATAGAATAGAATAACGTGCAGCTACACATGTTTTATTGTAGCCTAAATAAGAATGATAGGCCCTAATAGCCTAATGTTCGCCTCGCGATATCAAGTTTATTTGATGACATTTTATTTGAGATGTGACTTTACAAAATCGTTGTTTGTTATTTTGTTGTGTCATGTTTTTTGGATCGTCAAAATACAGTGGCCTGAGAGTCCTGACTTACCAACGGCTATAGCCTATAACTTTTGTTCTGTTTGAAACTGTTTGGTGAATTTGGTTGTTGTGCGTAGCCTAAATATAAATTTTCTTTAAGCCTGTAAAACTTTGTAAAGCTAGATTTAAAAATTCTTACTTTTGGCCACCGTAATGACAAAAAACTGTATAAGGTAGCCTGGTAGCAACCAAATCAAACACTATAGCTATAAACACTATGATGTGATCATATGGGTCTCTCGATCATACTAGTCATGATGAAATATCTTTGTGCAGAATGCTGAAGGACACCAGGAGAGAAATCGTCGTGCAGTTGGAGACTCTTCGACTTCTGGTAAGCAAATGTGCGCCGCCATGAGATGCATGGCAAACTTTACGTTAATCGTCAAGAGCCTGAACACTGGTACCCAAATAATTATTTTCCATTAAAGCACAATAGTAAACAAACTAAGCAGTGGGCATTTCAATTGGTAGCATCTTTTAAGCGTAGCCCAGCATTCAATTCACGTGTAAAACGTCCTTTATTCCTGTGTGTCATTGATAATAATTATAGGTTCTGATATTCATTGTCCTCATTATATAAATTGCAATCTCAGGTTCATTAGCGCACTTGGAATGCGTTAGGCTACCCGCATAAAACATGCTTGGCAAAACAAATTAGAGCGTAGTCAAATCATCAAAACAAAATCATTTATTTGGTGGCAAATCAAGAATAGTAGCCTGACACAACATGATAGGCCTAAACATTAAAACTAACGTCACCCAGGATACCCTAAACATGAATTTCCTTATCTGTGTAGTCCTTACCTGGCGCTTGAACATGAGACGCAAGTACTAAAGAAAGTAAAAATATAGATCTAATGGTAATCACATTGTCACCAGCGTATTTGCAACTCAAGAAAGTAGGCTACCGAACTCTGAAGAGAAGAAATGTGATCAACTGAAAGGCTAAAAGGAATCCTGGGCTAAGAATGCTTCAGCGCAACACGGGTATGGTCTGGAACATAATTTGCATGAAATATGCAGACTCGTGAAATCATAGATGTAAAAAACGATGGAAACAAAATAAAAAAACTGGAAAAAACGATAAAAAACGGAATCGGTAAATAATTTGACTTTGCTACTTCTAAAACCGCATTTTAACCTTGAAAACATTGATTCGGAACCTACTACACGCAGGTTATCTCTTAAATGATGATGTTAAACTATGAAATAATGACTTTAGTTAGCCGAATCCTTGAGAGTTGGCGGAAAACATAAGGAATATCAGAAAACAAATTAAAATTAAGGAAAATAATAACAGAAAGCTAATGAATAAATAAAGTTAAAGAAAAAATAAAAACGATAAAAAAACGATGGAAATTTTTTGGGATAGAATAAAAAAAACGGAATAAAACGCTTTTTACAACTATTCGTGAAATTATGTGTGCAAATAAAGTTGCAACTAGGCCTATTGATTGGAGATCTCTAATATATTTATGAATGACTCAATGATTGAATGGATCAACAAAATGCAGTCAATCAAATAAAAAAAATAACAAGTGAATATCTATCTTTGAAAAGTCACTTCTTCTTTGGTGACCTAAAACGATGTCTTGCTAAAGACCCAGGTAAATGTACAATGTGCTGTGTTTGAACAGGTGGAGCAACGTACGTGCGATGGGGTCGTACCAAATGTCCTCCAGAAACTGAGGTAGTGTATAGCGGAGTGGCGGGAGGTGCGTCCTCCGACACCTACGGAGGAGGCGGCAACTACCTGTGTCTCTCAATGCAGCCACTCTGGGGTAATTACTACGAATCCGTCGTGAAGTTATCAAAGCTCTACGGAGCTGAATACCAACAGCCATCTACTCTCACCCTGGACAACGTTGAAGGACGAGCTTTAGAGAACAACAACGTACCATGCGCCGTCTGCCGCAGTCTAACGAAGACATCGGTCGTCATGATTCCAGCCAGAAACCTATGCTACGACGGATGGAGACTGGAGTACACCGGATACCTTGCGTCGGGAAATGTAGCCCATGTTGGGCGTTCGGAATTCGTTTGCATGGACAAAAGTCCGGAAGCAGATCCTGCGGGATTTGCAGACGAGAATGGAGCTCTGTTTTACCTGGTGGGAGGCGTCTGTGGGTCGCTTCCATGTCCACCGTACTTTCCGAGTCGTGAAATTACCTGTGTCGTCTGCGTAAAGTAGGCTAATTAGGTCAACGTGAAACAATGAAACGCGCCACATTGTAATCTCTTAACTTATCTAAAATGTTTTCCGTTAAATTACCTGAATATTTTCAGTAAGCTTGCAATTTTTAAACATTATTTATGCTTCTCAGTCTTAATTAAAATTCTTTATCCATATTAAATTATTCAAAAACTCAACTGATTTGACCTGTCACGCCGCGACAACTTAAGAAACTTGATTTTACAGTAGGCTATGCTTCTTGCTGAAAACTTCCCAGTTTACCATCTCTACCAGTGTAGGCCCTACATGACTAAAATGACTGTTGCTCTGGCCAGCTCTCCCACTTTCTCTGAACATGTTACAAACCATGCACGCTTCTTCTATTTCCGCCACGGCACATCAAGACCATTCACAGACCTGTCTCTTCTTCCGCTCTGAGGTCTATGATTCATGTACTTGTCTGTTCTAGAATTGACTGTTACAACTTTCTTCTTTATAGGCCTTCTGAAGATCCGCCTGGTCCCTATCCAATCTGTCCATGGACCTGCTGCTAGATTGGTTGCTCATATCTTAAATTCTCCCACATCGTCTTGTGCAATGTACATGGTCAAAGAACTACACTCGCCTATCGCCAGCATTCAGTTCAATGTAGGCTATTGTTTTGGTCCCCACGTTCAAACTGAGTTTTGCTTTGAGATATCTCAAAGATCTCATTCGTTCTCATAATTCTACTGCTTCTCTCTGATCTCACCGCTCTTCAAAACAGAGTGATCTATTTGTCCTGAGATCAAGGGCCACTTTGGCCCTAGCAAGATCATGTTCCACCATATTGCCTGCCATCCATAGGCGTAACTTTCTATTGTGACGGTGGTGTCCAGTCACCACCACTTTTGAAAGTGGTGGTGACAGTCACCACTACTTTTTGGTCCGGCAAAGATATATTTTTTTATAAACATAATTTTTTATGAACCATATGCCCAACCTATAATAAGCCATTGAAATGTTTGCCACGAATAGCCTATATATTTATTTATTATATTTATTTCCGCGCCTCAGATTCACACTTTGGTGTGACCTTGCGCGCATAATAAATTTAGGAAATAATAATAATAGGCTATTCGTGACAGTGGTAGAATTGTGGAAAAATTACAGAGGTTTGGACTATGGTCCACTTTGAAATTGGGGTGTGAAAAGCAGACTTTACTATGAAGCTCTAAGAAAGACTTGTTTGAAACCCCAACCCCTCCCCCAGCAATTCTCACCCTGATTCGTGACTAACATCGCAACGACGCCAAAGCTGATAGAGAGGTTTCCGCAGTGTGTTCACTTCAACAACAAAGTATAGTATTGTTCACCTGACTCATTGTAGTAAATCCTATGGAGGGAAGGGAATTGATTCCCTTTTCAATTTAAACTAGGGGAGGGAGCGTGAAGCAATTCCCTCCATAAGACGTTTGACTCCGAGGCAGTGGCGTGCTCACAATACTCACACAAACTTTTGGAATCATTACTACTATCAAAATAGCATTGATGGAACCTCCGAACCATAAGCCGGCAAAAGCTGGCTCAGACTTTATGGAAAGGTCAGCAAGCTAGACGACTGTCTCTTGGATGATATAATTGCGTGAAAGGATGGATACTGGAGTACCGCATTCTCGTTGGGCATGATTCAGCTGAAGATCACAACATATATATAAAGTTGGTGATGACAGCAAACTTTTCGCACAATCCGAGCATGGGCGGTTTTTAGGAGGAATGTGGCGTACAATAATAATAATTATATCATCCTATTAAGACTGCATGGTTGGTCAGACAAGAGAGCGGGCAACTAATTAATTACCGTATTAAAACAGCTGTGACATGTAAAGTACATGTATATTCATAACTAAAAGATTATTATAGTCTTTAGATGGGAAAAGAGCCTTAAGCTCCCAATAAAAAGTTACTGTTGACATTGTACAACATGACTATGAAGATATAGGGCCTAATGACGACCATCAATGCATAATAATTGATAAATTACTGATGTAAACAGGGAACCCTGCCTCGCGAAACCATATGTTTCTTTGGGTTTACCTATACTGATAACCTGCATACGAATTTTTAAACTGAACGCTTGTATTACTTTGTGGTGGTGGTCAATAAAGAAGATTCATTGATAGATTGAACTCTTTTAGAGAGGGAGACAGAGGTCAGATTAGTTCGTCTTAGGACCCGATAGACCTACTACATTCGATCTTGCAGGGGGGGTAGTTCTAAGTAAATTCTAAATGAATAAAATTGCTAAATAAAGTGCTGTGTGTAGAGCAGCGCCTTTGAAATTATCTGAGCAATCTTATCAGTCGTTTCTCAAGTTACCGGTACCAGCTGGATCAGCGTGATGGCAAGTACAACTAATGGTAATCGAACAGTGCAATTGCACACTACATTGAGATAAACAGTAGAGGCTTTTGCCCTAAAAAATTTGTTTGCATAATACAGCTCTTTTTTGATGCACCCACTAGAGTTTATCCTAATTCATAGCCTATATGATGAAGGGGTAGATGAAGCCGAGGGAGAGAGTGGAAGGGAGAAATTGTGAGCAGATGAATTGTCACCACCGCTTTTCAATGGAAAGTTACGCCCATGCTGCCATCTATAATCTAGATAGACGGTCGCTACTGTGAGATGCTCTGTAGGCCTATAACTCACAAATAACATTGCAATAAAATGATAAGATAATAAATATATTTTTGCATGATTTCTATTTCATTTCTTAGGCATGACTCGTGGACCCAAGTATTTGAGAGGTAACATTTTACTTTTAAGTTATATTATTTTCGTTCCAGAGGTTGTCTCAGTATTGTTTAATTTGAGCAACAGGACATTTTGGAACGATTTCGTAGGGCCTCGCCATATCCTCTTTGTTCACGGATCACAGCTTGAAGACTTAGGCTACTCAAATCCCATTAACCTACGCATTATTTCTGACGTATTTTCCAAAAACACTGAATTAATATTGTTCATGTTTCGACTCATTTTCAGCCAGCTAACATCAATTCACTAAAATACCAGTCAATCGAAGTGTCTGAATTTACGTTCATGTTTCACCTGAGGAAGGTGATGGTGAATGACTTCAAAGATCTATCACTAACCAACAACTCCCTACAACGTCCCGATGGCTGGCCTAAAATCTTTGAAAACCTTTCTTCAGCCAACCAACCCTCTCTACCCGCTCGTCCTGTCTCAGACTTCTTGACACCAGTCACATGACATCTCAGGTTCTCTCAACCGAGTGATGTGCAGCACTGCACCGCGTCTCTTGATCTATCTTCCGCTTTCGGTTCTGACACCATATAATGAAAAATCATCTGCCATCACCTATTTCAGATATCGTCTATCAATCACCTATTTCAGGCTCATCTATCCATCACTCTCGGGCTCTCCAACCGAAACTAAAGTCTCACTTCTTTAAAATTTGTTGTCCTGATTTGTCTGATCCATAATCATTTAATTCCCGACCGAAGCGACACTAACCGTGACATCTACTCTGCACATCATTAACTGCATTCAGACTAACATTTAGACAACCCCTCTGACTTGACGCATCATTTGTGAATGAGCTGGTGCCATGCGCCAGCTTTCGAGTGGCACTTTAGACGTTTTGATGTTGCGATTGCGATTCTGTGTCATTCTAAATTTACTGTGCAGCTGAATTCGTAGATTGCTGATTTTCCAATTTTTAAAATGCACCACTGCGATCCAATTCCAATCATTCATTTAGCTTATTCATCCATGACGAACATTTGTAAAGCACATACAAGTTTCTACTCAGAGGCACTGCCTGCACAAATCTTAATGGTGCCAAAGTGATCAACTATGATCAGGCAGTCAGACGAACACGAATACCGGTCGAAGAATATTAGGCTACTGGAAGTGTGACCAGTGACCAATGACAAGGTGCCTACCGAAAGCACGGACAACCGAGCCAAAAGATTTCTCATCCAAAGATAACATTGGCATGTTACTCAAGGTTCCGCGTAGACAGCGTAGCGTCAAAGAAGAGAGGCGATGACAGTTCCTCGCAAAAGGTAGACGACGTTGTATCCGGGCATTCCATTGGCGCTGGATCCGCAGAGGATTATACTGTAACATTCCTGACACCCAGAAAATGGTCCAACAGTGTCACCGACAAGGGCGGATACAGAAATTTTCGAAGGGGGGGGGACAAAACATTTTTGTCTTGTGAGACAGGAGAAAAAATTTTTAGTCATCGACCAATTTTTCGGGGAAAAGATACCATTTCATGCGCCGAAAAAACAAACTGATGACCTTTTTTTTAGTCATCGACCAATTTTTCGGTAAACAATCCGCCGCTGAATCGACGGGGGGGGGGCGCCAAGTCCCGTGCGATTTTGTAATAAAGGGGGCCTCATGTCCTGTTTTTCCTCCCACTACATTTATTTAATGGCTTGTTGAAACCAAATGGGGGGGCCACGTCCCATGCAACTTTTAAATGGGGGCCATTGCCGGATTGGCCCCCCCTGGATCCACCCCTGGTCACCGATCTAGAACGCTGGGAGCCATAGCCGCAGTCTCTGTTTTCAGGTTATAAACAGATTACTAAAGGACATCGAAAGGAGGAACCGCTTTGACAAGCAGTGATGAGCTCGAGATTTCCATGACACACGTCCGAAAATCGTTAAAAACTTCAAGAATTTGAACAAAATATCTCCGCAAGGCGCACGCGCCTACTAGACCCGTTTTGAAAATGAAATTAATAAAATTTGCCTAATTTATGAAGTATGAAATAAAAATTGACACGCCTAGAAAAACATGTGACACCATCTTGGTCATGCACATAGCCTACATGTAGGGCCTACATGAAAGGACTCATAGTGTTTTTGCAAACACGATGTAGGCTGTTTTTTTTGCTTTTTCCGGCTGCACATCAATCTAATATTAAGTCGAAGTCACTCTTCTTCCTTTCTTCGGCTTTTGTGTTGTTCTTCAATCGCAGACATCAGCCACAATGAAGGGTATAGGCCTACGATATTTTAACATTTTTGACATGTAACCTGGTGCTATTTAGACCCTAGACAGGCACTGCTGGTGCAGGCGCCACCTTCCTGGAAGCGCCCTAGAGGAAGACCCAGAACAATCTGGCTCAGGATGATAAAGGAAGACTTAACTGGGATAGGTATAGATCTGAACATGGCCATCACTGTGGCTGAGAATCGGACACGATGGAGAAACTTGATCAACTCATTGTGCAACGCTCCCATTGGTGGAGTAGGTGACGAATGATGATGATGATGATGATGATGATGATGATGATGATGATGATGATGATGATGATGATGATGATGATGATGATGATGATGATGATGATGATGATGATGATGATGATGATGATGATGATGATGATGATGATGATGATGATGATGATGATGATGATGATGATGATGATGATGATGATGATGATGATGATGATGATGATGATGATGATGATGAACCTGATGCGGTGTGTCACCAGGCATTGTCTGATTTTCAATTAAACGAATATACATGTACAACGATTAATTCTGATTAATGGTAGTCGACAGCAAACTCAACTTGCCTTATTCTTCCACTCAATGTAAGAAATTTGCAGTTTACCAACTTACCAGTAATAGAAATCAGAGGTGGGTCCGGGGGTCCAATCCGGCCATTCCCCCATTGATATTTGCACATAACGTGCCCAACATTACTCAATGCGTCGTATAAAATAAAGTATTGGCAATGCATGCTCATCTGTTTCTTTAGCAATTGAGGCTTTGAATTCATAACAAAGGTAATGAGATATAAAAGTGGCGAAATCACAACCGGAGTTGGTATGCCTTTGCGAAAACTTTGCAGAAAGAGTAATAAAAGGAAAGGTCATCAAATTTTAGAGTAACCTAAGAGAGTTTTGACGCTTTTCCGAAATTTTGAGCGAATTGCTTTTAAAGGTCGTCAGAAAAAGTCTGGCAATGCGTGTCGTCGGTGTTTCATTTTGCCGTCCGCTTCTAAACTTTCTGGATCCATCACTGATCGAAATCTTGGTGATGATCCCATGTCCAAAAATAATGGAACTTTCAAGGATGCGGTGATTTCCTTTTCGTATAGGCTAATATCCGTGAGTCGTCAGTGGTCGAATCCCAAAGGTCCTATAGCACTTGGTGGATCCGATTCTACTCAGAATCGACCAGACGACCTGCATCACTCCCAAGTGTCACATATACACGCTGTCTCCTCGACTTGACCTCCCTGGAATTTTACCTGGCACCGGAACGAATCTATAGGGTAGGTTGGCAATAATTGAGGACTTGATTTGATATTGATTTGATATTGATTTGATATTGATTTGATATTGATTTGATATTGATTTGATATTGCGACGACGAATAAGCTCGATGCTGCTTTTGTGGACGCTGAGAAAGTTTAGAAGATGACCAGTGACCAGTGAGGCGTCGGAGGTTCTTGCAGGATTGTTACCACAAATAAATAATACAAAATAATTCGTTTTCAGTAGGGTAGTTGTAGCTACGATATTATCATAACCTATCAACTGCTACAAGATGTCGGTGATCGTGCATTTCGGAGCGGGACTATCCGGAGTGGGGATTTCGGATTGGATATTTTGAAGCGGATAATTCGGAGTGGATATTTCGTGACCAAACAATTCGGAGCGGACAGTTCAGAGCTGGGCAATTCGGAGCGAATACTTTGGAGCGAATTCAAGATCGTGTGAACTTACGGCGCTCTTACGGTGCTCGGAATTTGCTTGTCTTGAGGGTTGGTCGCATCATGGACGAGCTTCATCCATCTCTTCCTGTCCCTGGTGTCCACAAGAGTCTGCCCGAGAGTTGTTACCATATTTGGAATTTACTAACCATATCTATTTAATGAGACCAAACAAACTTGTCACAGATAAGTAGAATCTAGATAGAATAGATAAACGTTTTTTCTTATATACAGGGTGGGCCATAAAAAAGACCCCCCAAGGTTTTTTGACAATATCTTGACCAAAAGTAAGAATTTTGAAATGAAATTTTACAGTCTGATAGACAATTCATATTTACATATGATGGCCAAATTTCATCAAAATATTTCAAACAGAGCAAACGTTATGCCACTATTATGGAGGCCACCCACCGGTTTTTGACGATTCAAAAACGTAAGGCAACAAAAAGTAGGTTTTGGCCAATATCTTGGCCAAAAGTAAGAATTTCGAAATGAAATTTTACAGGTTAATAGACAATTCACATTTACATATGATGGCCAGATTTCATAAAAATATTTCGAACAGAACAAAAGTTATATCACTTTTAGTGAGGCCACCCTACGTTATTTGACTTTTTTGAATCATCCGACAGGAAAACGGTTCATATAATTCTGGTAGCTGTTCTTGCAATGCTTGCAAGTAGATTCAGTGAAACAGAAATCTCCAACAACTGTTCTGCTCTGCATCGGAAGTAAATCCCCAACCTCTGAATTCATCGTAAAAACAAACTACCAGACCATTGCGCAACCAGCTCATAGGCTAGACATTAGACAACCAACTTGTAGGCTAGACTCAGAGTTTCATGCAAAACGTGCGTCGCGATAGAGAACCAGATCCAACAGATTTTCATAAATTGCCTTTGAATTGAATCTGGTTAATAAATCATGTCTCCGCATGAATGCACTTTATCCACAGCATGAAATGCATTTTATCCGCCGCATGAATGCACTTTATCCACCGCATGAATGCACTTTATCCAACGCATGAATACACTTTATCCAACGCATGAATGCACTTTATCCACCGCATGAATAGCCTTAGGTGCACTTCATAGCAAGGCGACACATGTTCAGTGTGGCGGATAGTCGATAGTATTCATTATGGCTTTTGTTTTCCAATTAAAATCTCATCATGCCTCTAGTTGTAATGTCGTTGTTGGAACCAGTCTATGCATTCGATCGCGCATAAGCTCCATACTTTGCGTTTGGACTGTATTTATATAACGCATGCGCATGATGGATTCAAATAAATACAATAGGAAGGTGTATCTGCCAGATAAAAAGATGGTCAAGCAGTATTCATGGCTTCGTCATCTCAAGTATCTTCTCATAGTTCCAGTCTTGATGGCAGTTGGCTATAGTTCATATTTATACGGGAGGCGCATGAGCTCACTTGAAACGGTATGTAACCATACTCTCATCTTTCTTTATTCTTAGGCCTTATTCCGTCTATTTCATATAATGCGACGTGTCTATAATTATTGTCGTATACACGTTTGAACAGCGGAGGATGGAGGCAGTTTTTTTAACGTGCTGTTATACACAAAATGTGCAGTTGTAGAAGCACTTCAATGCAGCTAAAACTACCAAAAAGTCATTGTTATCTGATTTTAAGCAGGGCTGTTTTTAAGGAATTTTTAGAACTGCACAACCCCTTCTTTCCTTTCACATCCTCCATGGCAAATTACTTCCAATCGGAAGACAATTACCTCTTTTTGCTAGTTTCAGCTGTACAGAAGTGCTTCTACAACTGCACAGATCCGTTTAGAACTGCACATTTTGTGTACAACTGCACGTTAAAAAAGCCCTGATTTTAAGTAATTTACCATGGATGATGGGAAAGGAAAGAAGGAGTTCTGCAGTTCTAAAAATTCCTTTAAAACAACCCTCCATGGAGGATGCGATGGAGAAGCGACGTAGGCGCAAGGCTAGCGCAGTTAGCCCGGTGCAGCCGCCACAACAAATGGCGGGTGGACAGTTCCTGCATGTGTGACTTAATAGTATAGAGGTATGTGAAGTAGGTAAGGCAGACCATAGAGCGAATCCGTGCGCCAGCTTCTGGTTTGATTTGCCTGAAGTATCAGCAACTTCGTTTCTTATCCGCGATACATGAGGATGGGTGACTAATCCTCTACCTCAACAACGTCTGATCTTTCCACCAACAGTCTTTCCGTTTGATAGCTGAGTGCCCGAGTTTGTAAAAAGATTCCAGTGAAACAGAAATCTTGAATTACTTTTCATGTCCGCATTATAGCTGAATCCCTAGCCTCTGAATTCACAGGTCAAAACTAATCAGACCGTTGCGCAACCAGCATAGAAACTGATGGGCTAGGCAATGGAAACTCAAGCAAAACGTTGGTCGTAAAAGACAGAAACAGATCCAACTGGTGGCCATGAATCCGCTTGAAACTTGACTAATAAGTCATGTTTCCACACGAATGCCCTTTATCCATTCCATTGACATGCAATTGTTAATAGACTTGTGCTGCGTCTTCCGGTAACTGCTGGAATTGAAGGCGTAGCTAGGCTACTAGATGATGACCGCTGTTTCAATACCCAAACATTCAAAGGGTTTTGTGAAGTATTTAAAAGGCAGCAGCCAAACTAATCACTATTTATATTTCCTGATTATGTGTGTTTCTCGAATCTCAATCATTCTATTTAAGATGAAATGCCTTTGTACAGAATGTTGAAGGACACCAGGAGAGGAGTCGTCGTGAAGTTGGAAGCTTTCCGACTCCATCCGGTAAGCAAAATAATGTGCGCCGTATTGAGATGCGAGACAAATTTTGCGTCAGTTTTTAAAAGAGTGTACATAGACCTCGTAGGCCTACTCGCATGATAAATTCCATAATTTGAATTTGAAATTAAGGCACAGTAGTGAGTACAACCAAGTAGTGGGATATCTATTTGCAGGATCCTATAACCCAACATTGACCTCAAACGCTTCAACGCATGGAAGCCCAATGTTTAGAGATTTTCGTATTTATTTGCAGACCTCAACATTCAAGTCGTAAATGACATGTATGGTCTTAAACAATTGCATGAAATGTGCATACTATGAAACTCGTGAACTGATGTATGAGCTTACAAAGTTGAAACTATTGATTGGACATACATGTAATACAGTTTATGAATGGCTCGATAAATTAATCAACAAGATACATTCAATCACACAATAAGTGTAGCGGTTGAATGCTTCTTGCCAAACTAAACCTATTAAACAATGCTATGTATAATGATTAATGTAGGTAAGAATTAAGTTAGATAATTGGTGGCGTATTTAGAAATATATTTAATCATAATTTGTGGCTTAACATAATAATTATCAATAATGATGAAATCAACATGCGCTACAACAATTGACTAAACATTACGGAGCGGCGGAAAGCAGCGTTAACGAAAGCAGACGGTAAACACGTTGGCAGACGACAGGCAGTCATCGAAGAGCTGAGCATGGAGAGGGTCGGAAAGATATTTCGAGCGATGGCGTCCGTCGGCAATTACGGAGCCATTCGTTGGTAATTCGAATATCTGGAACTTGATTTATGGGTGTGGAAAGCGACACGTTGTCGACTTGTCCCACTATCGAACTTTGAGACGTTTGAAGCGAAGTTCCGAGGCGAAGCGAGTGAACTGTGCGAAGCAGTGTGACTCTTGGCGACGATTTGCGAATCGGTCGATCGATGCAGTTGTGATCGAACTTTGAAGCGATCCGAGGTGAAACATTTGCAGCAAGACGAGGAGGAAGAATCGGTTGAGCGACGGGTGAATTCCTATGCTCGACGAAATCCGAGGAAGAAGGAGAAACACGCTGGGTTACTGTTCCAAGCTACAGTACCCATCTACCAAGCAATTACCGAGAAATCTGGACTGACGGCAAGTGAGAAGATCGCGACCTTCTTCAACTTTCCCTTCAATCCATTCCCTGCGGAAGTTGAAAAGCATTTCTACATCCACCAGAAAGGACGATGTGGAAAGATAAGAAATATACATAATACTATTTTAAATAATTAATACGCCACAAATAGGTAAATAAGATTCTTTCTCTTTGAATTGCATTTATTGACTGAAATGTTATTTTACATTATATCTTTATATGAATCACAGTCTCATTTGTTCTAGGTCGTAGGTTGCTATTATACCATTATTCACCCAACAGCCTCTGAGCATAAAGTTCACCTTCAATATTCTAGACTTAATAAATCCTGAATATAGGGGGTAGTGACAAGAGTGGGGGCCCGTCCGGGATATTTTAGACAGTTGAAAATGTCATTTGAGTATTGTTATAGTGGCAAACTTTGAACAATTGTTGCTAGTGATTATTAGAGAGACAATTTGAACTGATTGGCATCTGAGTTGAAGTAGTACATTGCTTATTGAAAAGTGCACAATAGGTTGTGTAAACTTTTAGATATTAGCTTTTGTGGAACTGAATTTCTCTTTGTAGAATTGAAAAATTTCTATCTGTTAGAAATTTATATAGTGCACGTTGAAGCCTATATTTGTGTCAAGTGAAAAAATCATAAGTAAGACAGTAAGGATGTCTGTAAGTGATTTCGAAGCTTGGTTGGAAATTGCCAAACGGATGAACATGGAAGGGGACGAGACACGTGCCTTTGTCAAAGAAAGACAGGCAGAGTGGAGACAAGATAGAGCGACTGAGAGGGAGATCGCCAAAGAGATGAAATTAGCTGAAACAGCAGCAGCAGCAGAAGCGAGAAAAGCTGAAGCAGCAGCAGAAGTCAAGAGACTTGAGATAGAAGCAAGAAAAGCAGAGATGGAAGCTGAAGCAGCGGCAGAAACGAGAAAAGCTGAAGCAGCAGCAGAAACGAGAAAAGCTGAAACAGAAGCAGAAACGAGAAAAGCCGAAGCAGAAGCAGCAGCGAGAAAAGCTGAAACAGAAGCAGAGACGAGAAAAGCCGAAGCAGAAGCAGAAGCGAGAAAAGCTGAAACAGAGGCTGCAATGCAAGCAAAGAAGGCTGAACTGGAATTGGAAGCAATCAGGAGTGCTGAAGCAGAAGCCAGATTGAATCGTGAAGCAGCTGAGACAGAAGCGAGAGAAAATCGCTTGGCAACAGAAGCCAGAGAACAGCGCGAACACCAGTTAGAAATAAAGAGACTTGAAGCACAAGTGAGAATGCGTGAAATTGATTCAAGAGGGGAACAAAACCGAGAGCACGAGAATGACTACATGAGGATCGGTGATGGTCAACAACAGGGAGATCACCGAGAAAGTAATAAAGGAATCAGAAATATCAAATTTCCTATATTCAACGAGTCAAAGGATTGTTTGGATGCCTACTTGTTGAGATTCGAGAGAACATGTGTTGCGTATGAAATCAGAAAAGAAGTTTGGTCGTTAACGTTAGCGAGACATTTGGAAGGCAGAGCACTGGAAGTATACCAAAGGTTGTCTGCAGATGAAGTGCAAGATTATGAGTGTTTGAAGACTCAGCTGTTGAAGAGATTTCAACTGACTGAAGGTGGTTATCGAAACAAGTTCAAAACCAGTAAAATGGAATCAGGAGAGACACCTTCTAATTTTGTACATCGATTGAGGAGGTACATGCAGCAGTGGTTAGCACAAGCGGGATTTGAAAGAACTTACGAAGGAGTGGAAGATCTTTTGTTGAAAGACCAGTTTTACCTGACATGCAGTACTGAACTTCGTATGTTTATAAAAGAGAAAGGTAAGATGAGTTTGAAGGATATGTTGGTTTGTGCGGAATCATACATTGAAGCGCACGGTTATAAATACAGCGAGCAGTCTGCAAAACCAGATGTGAAATTCCATAGTGACAGGTTGAACGGTAGACCGTTTGAACACAGACTCAAGGAACAGTCTGGGTACAATCTGAACAGGAGTAGAAGCGATGTGAAGATAAATCAGGGTACACATCAAAACCGAGGGTTCAGTAGGGAAAGAGAAGTTGCAACTGGACACAAGATCACCTGTTTTTCCTGTGGAGAATATAATCACAAGGCAGTTTCCTGTCCACATAAAAACAGAGGTGTTGTTAAACACACTGCAGCAGCAGTGCAAATATTTGAGAATCGAGCACACCGGAGTATGCAAGAAAGTGAAATGCAGAGAATAGGTGATGTTGTTGGAAAAGAACAAGGTGAACACACCAGAATGCCACCTACACATATGCACATGGCAGCCAGTGTCATGATGACAAGAGCCGGTGATGAGTGTATCAGTCTAGAGGATGAAAGTGAGCATCAAGTAACAGTTAATGGGATCAACAATGTAAAATGCATGTACGACACAGGCGCAACCTGTTGTATTGTGAAGCGATCATTGATAAATGACGAAGCATTAACTGGAGAGGAAACATATTGTATGTTAGGGGATGGAAGCGTGAAACGCTTTCCCTTAGCCAAAATACATTTAGAGAGTGAACACTTTAATGGCGAAGTGCAAGCCATGGTAATGGAGCAACCGGTGAAACCAGTGATAATCGGGAAAATCAAAGGATTGAAATTCATGGTTAAAAATGAGAGAACCGAGAATGCAACAAATGATAAACCGAAAGAAACTTGTGAGAATAATACTGAAATGAAGAACAAAGGAATATTAACAAGAAGAACAGAACATGAGAAACCTTTTCATGTGAAGAAACCAGTAAGGTTCACTGATGATGTAACAAAAGATAAAGATGATATAGATAACAGGAAATCAAGTTTTAACAAAACGATGAAGAAGAACTTCAGAAATAAACCATTGAGATTGATAGAGACGCATAATAAATATTTAATCACAGGTGGAAGAAGTGAATTGAATAATAGTCGTGTAAATCAGAATAAATGGTGGAAGCAAAGAGAAGACTGGAGAAATAGGGAGTATAGAGATAAGTCTAATGAGACTCAGTCAAGAAGATCCAATGAGTGGATGTATGGAAGATACAAAGAGAATCCAAATGTGGATAGGAGAAATACAAGGTGGAACATGGGTGACACAAATAGGTGTAACTGGAAAAACTATAGACATGTGATGAGAGAGTCTAGTAGTGATTATGGAGTTAGGTATGAGAGACCTAGTGATTTAAATTGGAGATTTAAAAGTGGAAGAGATGAGAATAGAAGTCGTGGAAACCATTGGAATAGTAGACCATGGTACAGAAGAGAACAAGAGAATAGTTCTGGAGGAAGACAGAATGAAAATTGTAGAGGATACAATGAAGTGAATAAATGGAAAAGTAGGTTATGGAATGACAGAGAATGGTCATGTCCTAACAGTTACTGTAATATTGAAAAGTGGAAAAGTAGTGAAGACTACAAAAGAGAATGTGGAGAAATGCAAGATGTCGAGACAGTGACATGCATTTCAGCAGTGGTACACGATGGAAAAGTAGGAGAAAATGAGGAAGAAGAGATACTGAACTCGTATGTCAGTAAACAAAATGAAAAAGAAGATGTTAAGTGGAAAACTGATGTTG
Organism: Lumbricus terrestris; assembly: GCA_949752735.1. Taxonomy (NCBI): domain Eukaryota; kingdom Metazoa; phylum Annelida; class Clitellata; order Crassiclitellata; family Lumbricidae; genus Lumbricus; species Lumbricus terrestris. The sequence continues at coordinate 66,044,195 of OX457039.1, forward strand.
ATGCAGATGCATTGAGTGTTGAAGAGGAACACACAGATGAACTAGAAACAAAAAATGGCATCACGTTGAATTTGTACAAGAAGGTGAAAAGAGATACCGGTAGAATATTAGATGTAGAAAGGAGGAACTATCAAAGCAGGAGAAAAGATGCTGTAGATAGAAGCTGACAGAAGCTTGTGGAGAATATATAATCAAGAGTGAGTGTAAATAGAATACAGAATGAGACAAGTGAAGTTGAGTTGCTTATTTTAAGTAGTTCAGTGAGTTATGTTAAGTGGTAAGGTGAATTTTAGGATCAAGTGAGGTAGTAGTAAAATTATGGTAGTTGTGTAGTAGTTAAGCACTAAGATGAGATTGAGTTGAATGTAGTATCTGAGTGTAATGGTGAGTCACTTAGATAAATAGAAAAACAGTTGAGTGATGAGAAAGTAGTTAAGAGGAAATACTATGTTCAGTGAGCTAAATACTGTGGGTATTACATAGTTAAGATAATGAGATGTTCGTGAAATGACAAAGGTCATTCATTTTGAGAACTAGGATGGATGAATGCCATGTGTTGAGAAGGTAACACATATATAATAAGTAGAACTAAGTTAATAATAATAGTGAGTTAAGGGAGTCGAGGCAATGTGAAGCACATTTGGATTGATTAATAGTGCGTCAAGTTACAACCGATTAATTTGGAAGATTCTTCACGGAACAGAAAATCTTGAAAGTTATGTCGACGATATTCTAGCGCATAATAAAGGATGGAGAGAACACTTGAAGACATTGGAGATATTTTTCGAAAGAGTGAGACAAGCGAATTTGACATTGAAGCCAAAGAAGTGTTCAATAGGATATGAAAAGATTGACTTTTTGGGACATACGTTGAACAAGGATGACATAAGTCCAAAGGAGAAATCAGTAGATAAAATAGTAGACATGCCACGTCCAAAGACAAAAAAAGTCAGGAGTTTTCTTGGAGCGATAAATTATTATCGGAAATTCATACCACACTGTGCAGAAATCATGACACCGTTGAGTGATTTGACAAAAAAGATGGCACCTGGAGTAGTTGAATGGAACGAAGAACTGGAAGCTAGTTTTACGATGTTGAAAAATGAATTGGCAAAGGAACCAATTCTGAAATTACCAAACCTGGAGAAAGAGTTTATTCTTCAGACGGATGCAAGTGGAAGCGGAGTAGGATGTGTAATAATGCAGCAGTACGAGGGGATAAACCATCCCATAGCGTATGCCAGCAGAAAACTAGTGGAACGTGAGAGAAGGTATTCAGTAGAGGAAAGGGAATGCTTATCGATCATGTGGGGAGTTAGTAGGTTCGATCGATACCTTTGTGGAAAGAAATTCATAATCGAGACAGATCATTGCGGATTGCAATACATGAGAGAGAATAGGATGAAAAATACAAGGGTGATGAGATGGAGTTTGGCACTCCAAAATTATTCTTTTAGCATAAGATACATCAAGGGGTCCAACAATGTTATGTCCGACTACCTGAGTAGAGGATTAGAGTAGAGTAGGATGTAATAAGGTAGATGTATAGTTGTAAATAAGTAAGTGAAGTATAGTAGTTCTGTATGATATCTAAAGTAAGTTAAAGAAGTTTATTAGGTTAGTTTGTCAAGTAGGTGAGTTTGATAAAGCCTGTAAACAGACTTTTGAAGGAGGGGCATTTGTAGCGGTTGAATGCTTCTTGCCAAACTAAACCTATTAAACAATGCTATGTATAATGATTATTGTAGGTAAGAATTAAGTTAGATAATTGGTGGCGTATTTAGAAATATATTTAATCATAATTTGTGGCTTAACATAATAATTATCAATAATGATGAAATCAACATGCGCTACAACAATTGACTAAACATTACGGAGCGGCGGAAAGCAGCGTTAACGAAAGCAGACGGTAAACACGTTGGCAGACGACAGGCAGTCATCGAAGAGCTGAGCATGGAGAGGGTCGGAAAGATATTTCGAGCGATGGCGTCCGTCGGCAATTACGGAGCCATTCGTTGGTAATTCGAATATCTGGAACTTGATTTATGGGTGTGGAAAGCGACACGTTGTCGACTTGTCCCACTATCGAACTTTGAGACGTTTGAAGCGAAGTTCCGAGGCGAAGCGAGTGAACTGTGCGAAGCAGTGTGACTCTTGGCGACGATTTGCGAATCGGTCGATCGATGCAGTTGTGATCGAACTTTGAAGCGATCCGAGTTGAAACATTTGCAGCAAGACGAGGAGGAAGAATCGGTTGAGCGACGGGTGAATTCCTATGCTCGACGAAATCCGAGGAAGAAGGAGAAACACGCTGGGTTACTGTTCCAAGCTACAGTACCCATCTACCAAGCAATTACCGAGAAATCTGGACTGACGGCAAGTGAGAAGATCGCGACCTTCTTCAACTTTCCCTTCAATCCATTCCCTGCGGAAGTTGAAAAGCATTTCTACATCCACCAGAAAGGACGATGTGGAAAGATAAGAAATATACATAATACTATTTTAAATAATTAATACGCCACAAATAGGTAAATAAGATTCTTTCTCTTTGAATTGCATTTATTGACTGAAATGTTATTTTACATTATATCTTTATATGAATCACAGTCTCATTTGTTCTAGGTCGTAGGTTGCTATTATACCATTATTCACCCAACAGCCTCTGAGCATAAAGTTCACCTTCAATATTCTAGACTTAATAAATCCTGAATATAGGGGGTAGTGACAAGAAATGTGCATACTATGAAACTCGTGAACTGATGTATGAGCTTACAAAGTTGAAACTATTGATTGGACATACATGTAATACAGTTTATGAATGGCTCGATAAATTAATCAACAAGATACATTCAATCACACAATAAGTAATCATGCAGTGAACTTTTATCTTTGAAAAAGACTCTTCATTCTTTGAAATGTAAGACGGTGTCTAGCAAAATATACTTTAAAAATGTGCTATGTTTGAGAAGGTGGAGCAACGTACGTGCGATGGGGTCGTACCAAATGTCCTCCAGAAACTGAGCTAGTTTATAGCGGAGTTGCGGGAGGAGCGTCCTTCGACACCACCGGAGGAGGCAGCAACTACCTGTGTCTTTCAATGCAACCAATCTGGGGTGTGTACAACGAAGCCGTCGTGAAGTCATCAAAGATCTACGGAGCTGAATACGAAGCCCCATCTACTCTCACCCTGGACAACGTTGAAGGACGACCTTTGCAGGACAACAACGTACCATGCGCCGTTTGTCGCAGTCTAACGAAGACATCGGTCGTCATGATTCCAGCCAGAAACCTATGCTACGACGGATGGAGACTGGAGTACACAGGATATCTTACGTCGGGGTATAATGGCCAAGTGGGACGTACGGAATTCGTTTGCATGGACAAAAGTCCGGAAGCAGATCCGGCGGGATTTGCAAACGAGAATGGAGCTCTGTTTTACCAGGTGGAAGGCGTCTGTGGATCTCTTCCATGTCCACCGTATTTTCCGAAGCGTGAAATAACCTGTGTCGTCTGCGTAAAGTAATATCGGTTCAGTCAAACAATGCGCGACATTTAATCGTACTTCCGAAGTATCCTCTGCTTACGTCCGTCGGATTTTGATTGTCAGCTATTAAAAGCGTTAAATTACAGTCTATGAAATGTTTTTGCGTTTCTTGATCAATATTAAATGAAAATGAAATGAGTCCATCAAAACATATTGCATGATTAACTAGTTTTGACTGAACGCCAATTTGAATCAATTTTGCTACAGCTTTCATTTGAAGCGACGTCAATTGAAGTTTTGTCAATTTCTCAAAGGAAGTCATTCGGTCAGACTGTCATCGGTTAGAATACCGGGTATCTAGCCTACTCAAATTCTTTGCCATAATTTTAATCTTGTGGTATTTCTCCAATTCATTTCGACTGTAAAAGTTCCGTTTTTAACCATCAGATCTGCCATCCGTTCACTTATGATGGATGACTTCGAAGACCTGTCAGAAGAACCGAATCAATATATTATGTTCTCTTGGCAACCCAGCTACGGAATACGTTTAAGGAATTCTAACTTTGCCTTTCAGCCAACCCGTTTCACCCAATCCTCCTCATGTCGCAGTCTTGCTCGACCCTTTGGTCACACAGCCAGCTCCTCAAGCTCTCCAATCGAGTCGTGTCTAACACTACAACACATATCGGTAACGATCTGCCTTCCGAATTCCTCACTATTTTCAGTTCTTTCTCTGTCATCATCAGCTATAATAGACCCACAATCACCTTCCTCAGATTCCTCTATCCATCACCCCATGGGCTAACCTCTTCGAGAGCTCTTACCTTAACTCGTCTGATTTTCCACCATCCAGTACACAGAATCGCAACCGCGTAACATCAAAACTTCTAAAGCGCCACTCGAAGAACGCTGCATTGAGTCAGAGAGTTGTTCATAAGAGTAGCCCAAACGAGGTTTCATATAATAATTATTGTGCATATAATTATATATTGTATCGTATCTAAAATTTATATGGCGCCTCTCACAGATTGACTATTCAGGAGCGCTCTCAGCACGAAAATCTCGGGGGAAACGAAGTGCCTTTAAAGAGTGAGAGAAAGATTAGGAAAAACGAGTCATTAGTTTAGACCTTTGTGAGGGAGGCTGGCCATTCCAAATGAAGAGGCCAACCACAGAAAACGCCCGATGTTGGGCAAAATTAGTGCTAGTACTGAGAACAGGACTATAAGGACTTGGTATACCATCTATGCTACTATCATAGAACAGTGAGTCTGTTAAAAAAATTTATGAATATTATAATTATTTGTACAATCATATAGATTTTAGCCAGTCTTTAAAATTTCAAAATATAAAATTTCAAAATGTTTCGTTTCTTGAACATTAATAATTTTAGTAAATTTGCATCATTACTTCATGGCTCCTCGATTCAGGTAGTTGAATTCCTTCTCGCTTGCTTTTGTACCATTTGTAAACTAATACTGCCAATTGAGCCCACGTCAGCAATTAAGTCAGAACGTTATTTATCAAAGAGACAAAGCTGAACCAAGTGATTCTGCGTCAAAAATGTTGTAAATAATTATTGTTAGCCTCATTAGCAGCTGATAAGACATAAGACATAATTTCGGGAATGAACAGTCACGACAGAGCCGGGGCACTAAGATAGGTCGCCGCGGGTCATTAATTTTTACATGCTGCATATTATTATTTCACTCTTTGCCTGCCTCATGACCTGCCTAAAATTCAATGGAATTTTTTAGTATATAATTCTTGACATATTATAATTTCATCAACCTGCTGAATAACTCTCCGGACCCTTACGTGACCTGCTGAAATTGTAGGCTATAGTTGGTGCAGTCACTGGCAACGAATGCAGCTGGATTTATTATTCAACTCAATCTTGAACCGTGCATGAACGCCATTTTTATGGCATTCTTGAAATTGAACGTATTTTCTAGTTTCTCGCCCGCTTGGTCAGCTCTTTGCCCCGACTATCGTCCTTCGAATGCTCTTCCTCCATCCCGCAAGCCTTTTATTTCACTTCCAAAGAGGAGCTAGAATTCGAATCGCTATATTAAATACTGCCTATAGTATGGAGGGACTATGGCTACACGTCATCACGTATGTAATGTGAGGTAATGTAATATAATGTAATTCAGACAATTTCTATATAGGCCTACCATCGTCTGTAGCAAGCTACTTCTAGGATGCTTTACACACATATTGTCAACTGTCAGAGTAAATGCAAAGAATTCGAAAGCAGGTGCCGCTTCAAATGTTTTCTAAAAGTAGACTGAGTCTTGAATTCCTAGATAGTTGCTGGAAGACTGTTCCATTCGCGTAGGTCAGCGACCCGAAAGTCGCGATCACCCAGTTTTAGTCTTCGTCGCAGGAACGGATACGTCGGCGGTCTTGGACGATCGCAGCCGGGACCTACTTGGATCGTCTGCTTAGCGTCTGATGCTTTCAGCCAGACCTGTTGCGTGGTGCACTGTTGTTCAGGCATTTCGTATCGAACCCGCAACTAGATTACATGCTCATGTCGACAACGTGCATTATCTACAGATAGCCGTGTTGATAGGCTATGAGAAGCATGGTAATCTCTAGGTAATACACTTGGTCGATATAGAAAGAATGAAGGCAACGCAGCTGCTTTGTAAACATATTTATAATATCTTTAGAAGTGTGAACGACGGCGGTCCAAACACATCTACAGCATTCTTAACATATCTTTTAAAATCTCCCAAACGCGAGTTTCTACGCCAACCAGCCTAAGTCACATAACTCAACAGTAACTGTTGTGTAGGCTAAAATCATGGCATACTATTAACTTATAATAAGTGGAGTCCGAACTGCGACCATTGTTGTAGTCCTCTTAGTAACGTTTCGTTTATTTTCCACGGAAAAGCATGGTACTATTTCCCACGATAACCCCGGTTCACCGGTTCAATTCGGTCGTACTGTGCGTCTCCCTTCGTCTCTTTCACAGCAAAACTCCTTTAGAACAAAATTTACAGATAAAATTCAGAATTTTCTCTCTCAAATTATTGACCCTACAGTAATTGGAACATCATTAAAGTAATTGCGAATTTTTAATAAGTATTGAATATGCATGATTATTTTGACTTGAAATAGGCATTCGACTTTCACAACCACCCATATTGTGACTGTGTCGAATTCTTGTCCAATTGTCACCCGTAGTTCGCTGTGAGTCATCTCTGGCGATTCGCTGTGAGTCATCTATGAGTCCACTGAAAGCAAATGTCCGGGAGTGAGCCAGTCATTTTCGCAAATGATAACTTAACGCATATGTAACATCGTTTTGAATTATATATTATTTATTCGTAACCGTAATCGTAAACTCGAAATTTCTAAAGCGCTGCTTGAAAGCCAAGCGCGGGGCACCAGCTTATTCACGAACGCTACGTTGAGTTATAAGAGTTGTCCGTGAGAGTAGTCCGTGGTGGTCCGAGTCGAGTTACCATAGGATCAGAGATTCTAATGGTGTGTCTTTGTTACTACCACAAAACGACAGAGTCAATAGACATCACCCTAGTAGGCTATACAAGCACATTTTATATTCCATATAAGAACACGCGATCATGCTTAATTATGGCTTATTATTGATGCTCCTTTTTCTTCTATTAAATATCTCAGTCTAATGATCAAGCATCAATCAATGCCGCTTAAAACCCTACATTGCACAGCGAAAACCATGGGTGATATAATTTAACATTTTATTAAAGTAACTTCCGCGTATGCGAAAAATAAGCGGTTTGCGGCGTTATTCTGTAAATTGATTTGCATTCGCGAGATGGCGATAGCAGAAAATCAGTTTGTTGCCCCAGGTTAACACTGTCCCACACTCCGTGAAAGTGTTATGTTGCCTGGGGTTAACAGTGTGCAATATAGGGTTAACAATTGTCATCTAAGGACTTGTTGAAGGTCCCTCCACAATCAGCGCATAAGTGCACTTCGAACCCGAGCTCTCCGCATTACAAGACGAGCACTCCAATCAATCGGCTACCGTGCCAAACGTTTTCACTGATAAGTAGCAAAGAAGTAAGAAGTTGATACTCTAAGAAACTAAAAGAAAACGCACCCTCCGAAGCAGATGGCGAACGCGTAGAACACGCCGGTTAAGAGAATGAGGCTGCCGGCAACAACTGTCGCCCAAGTGCAACACTCAACCATCGGCACAATTGCCATACTGCAAGAAAGAACGCACACGCACACCCCTTAAGGCATGATCATGAAACATTCAAAGCAGAAAATTAATAACATGGGTATTTTTCATTGATGCTTCTGAATGTATATTATTTTCAGAGTTTTACTTTGAATATCATTAGTATATCATTACTGCTGTAGTGTGAAGGAATCTGTCAAGAACTAGAAAGTAGTAGTAAAACAAAAGGTGTCACTTTTCTAGGGTGGTAAGTGTCCCCCGCACCCTCTTGCGAAAATGTGCCGGGCGCCCATGGATATAGATGACGTGAATGTTTGCTTGCACTCACGTGATGTAAAAGAACGCCTTTACGACAAGGGTGGGATTTCGGTCAAGAAACTCGATGACAGGATTCGATGGGTAGAAGCAACTACAGCAAATGGGAGCTTCGATTATGGTCATAATCAGCGACAACACACTGAGAAGGAACAGATCAATCAATCATTCAATCAATCAATCAATGCTCGTTAATTAACAATAATAAGCTGACATAGATGCAACTTCTAAATAGACTAGAGTAGAACTACTGCCAATCCACTGCATGGACGAAAACAATAGCGGTAGGCCACTCTAAAAATAATAAATGCCTGGCCTATAACTTATATTTAGGTCTACTACCTTAGAATAATTTGCCTGCTTTCTACGAGTTGCTCAGAAGTTTTCTTTTAGCTGTGGTTGGGAGCGCTTCTGAGAAAGCTTCTTGAAGGGGCGCTATATAAATTGTCGGAATGAATGGATAAACTTACACCATCCAGATTCCTGAGATGACGCAGTCCACGGTAAAGGAAAAGCAGGTCAATATTCCGAATGATAAGCACACTACAAGCAGACGGTGAATAAAATTAAATAAAGGACCTACATAAGGACAAATACGATTCTTGCAATGATTAAAAAGAATTGAGTCACGCCAACGTTTAGGCAATCGTCCACTGCGGCTTTTTTATCTAAAAATAACGATTTTATACATCATAACATTGAGCGTATACAGACGAACCATGAAGAAATCCTTGACGGAGAGTAAGCCACTGGGTTCCGGTTTGATTTGAAAACGTTTTTGCTGATGAAATAGTAATTTTGACAAAACAATCACGATGCCGTCAAAGTGGCAGTGTCTCTAACTCCCGTGGATAGTCCGCTCAGCCTTTGCGCCTGTTCCCTAGACACAGTCCTTCTATGAGCACTTGAAAACTGTTCTCTTTGGAAGTGCTGGAGTCGGGAGCACCTCTAAGTAGTTTCCTTGAAGAGGTGCTGGGTATATATAAGTACTTGAATGAATGAATGGATGAATGAATGAATGAATGAATGAATGAATGAATGGATGAATGAATGAATGAATATACCATTTACTTACGCGTAAATGTATGCTGTAGAGCAGTGTCTCGCAAACTTTTTTAACTCCCGGCACACTCAGCAGATAAATTTTGTATCGCGGCACACCAATTAAAATTTATTACAATTGCAAATTAAGCCAACGGCAATAATTACAGTTTGTCATATTTTTAGCTTGTCATTTTAGTCTAGCAATAGCGAAACTAGAGCACATTTTTCATTGAATAATCATCACTAGGCTAATGCGACGAATGAGCTTGTTTACGAGAGCATATTAACTCAAGACGCGGTTCGATAGCTGACGAGCAGACACGCATTTCATCATCCACCATCTGTAGTCGCTCTCGTTTTTTCGATTTCATTTCTGTTAGAACAGAAAATCCAACTTCGCAGAGGTAAGACGATCCAAACGGCAGCAAACACTTTATTGCTTTCGTGCTCAAGTGTGGATATTGGCTAAGAATTGAGATCCAAAAGGCTGACAACTCTTGATCAGCGAAAGAGCCTCTGTGAACCAGATCGTTCTTAAGATCGATGAGACTTCTTCAGCCATCGTTAGACCGGTATGAGACAAAAGAAATGGATAGGACACATCCTGAGAGGAGAATCCCTTTTGAAAGTTATCATTGAAGGAAGAACAGAGGAAAAAAGAAAAAGAGGAAGACAAAGACAGAAACTACTGGACTGGATGTTGGTTGAAGATTATGGGAAACTGAAAGAAAAGGCTCAACACCGGGAGAAGTGGCGCCATCAGAAGTTCGAACCTGCCGTGGGGCAGAGAACATGAAGAAGAAAGAAGAAGACCGGTACATTCGTGATTTACGAATGGATTGATGACCCATTCATACTCTTTTGTCTCCAGTGAAGGAAAGTATTTGGCGTTAGAGATGTGCTGGTATTTCTGTAATAATGGCGTCGACAGAACGAGTTAACTATGTAGTGACTTGTAGTCTATGTTCGTATCTCCATAATAATGACGTCGAGAAGAGTAAATAACATACATGTAGAGTAGAATCAGTAGAACAACGTCACTAGAGTTTTTACTTTGATCACTTGACATCGAATAACTGAGGAGAAACTATTCTTAAACATAAAAACATTGGGAAGCCGAAAATTGTATTTATCATATAAATTTATGAAATAATTTCTTCTAAAGTCAATTAAAAGACTACAAATTTTAGGTTTCTCTCGCGGCACACCTGAAATCTCACGCTCTCAAACTGTAATTATTGCCGTTGGCTTAATTTGCAATTGTAATAAATTTTAATTGGTGTGCCGCGATACAAAATTTATCTGCTGAGTGTGCCGGGAGTTAAAAAAGTTTGCGAGACACTGGGTTATACGCATAATTCATATGCATGGTGTAGACACACAATAATTATAGGCTCTCCATACAAAGTTCGTGCATTCATAAGTAAGTAGGCCTACAAGCAGAGCCGTTCTAAGGCCAAGGCACGCGAGGCCCGTGCCTAGGGCCCCACGCAACAGGGGGGCCCCGCGACGACCCAAAATACTACATCGCATTACAAATTAGCAGCATAATTATTATACGAACTTTAACGTAGATCTATGTTAAACTACACTATATCTGACACTGAGAGATTGAGGCGGAAATAGGGTTACGCTCAGGCATCTCTCGGGTTGGGGGGAACTTCACCCAGAAAATAATGACCACCCGGTATCCAAAACATTTGACCACATAATAATAGTTTTAATTGCTGTTTACATTATTCTATTACACGAACTCTAGCAATATATGATTATGATGATAAAATCGACTAATAAAATATATAATAACATCATACTAGGCTACAATGAGTATAGTTTACTGTTAATATTTGTACATGACTATTTTTGCACGACTAACCTAATTGGCGTCTTTCCATGCTACCTTTCAAATGTCAAACTGCCAAATTTTATAAATGTTTTTGTCCCTTGAACACTTAGTAGGCTAAAACAGTAGGCTATCATTACTATACACGGCTTCCCGATTTTGGAAGTTCTTCCTTGGTTTGTGTAATATCTGTAACGATTCAGATAAAATTTTGATGTATCAGCAGCCTTTGACATGGTCGATCACAAAATTTTGCTCCAGCTCCTTGAATCTTCGTATGGTATTAAAGGTGTCCCTCTCCTATGGCTTCAATCTTACTTGTCTGGTCGTACCCAAATGGTTATAGCTGGTAATTCCAGATCTAACTGGGTGCCGGTATTTTTAGGAGTTCCACAGGGATCAGTCCTTGGACCCCTACTCTTCATTCTGTACACGGCTGATGTTACTTCTCTGTTTCCATGTCACTCTGCTACTGGTCACCTCTTTGCTGATGATGTTCAAGCCTATGTTCATGGTTCTCCCTTTACTCAACTCATACTAGTTCGCCGTATTGATTCACTTTCTCATGATTTGCACCTGTGGATGTCTTCAAATCGCCTTTCACTCAATTCCAACAAAACTCAACTCATCTGGCTTGGCACTCCCCAGCAAATTAAAAAAAATGACTTTTTGCTTCTATCTCAGACCTTTCCTCAATTTACATTTTCAACTTCTGTTCGTGACCTAGGTGTCACTCTTGACTGCTCGCTGACATTCTCAACACATGTAACCAACCTTACGCGCTCCTCTTACTTTCTCCTCCGTCGTCTCAGGTCCATTCGCAGATCTGTCTCCCTTTCAACCATGACATCAATAGTCCATGCTTTTGTCTGTTCCAGAATTGATTACTGTAACTCCCTTCTTATTGGTCTTCCAAAGGTCCGCCTATCTCCCATTCAATCTGTCCTTAATGCTGCTGCTCGATTAATTGCACGCCTTTCTAAGTACTCTCATATATCATCGTTCATGATTAACCAACTACACTGGCTTCCTCTCTCTGCCCGCATACAATATAAAGTCCTTTCTCTGGTACTCAAATCCAAACTGGGTCTTGCACCGATGTATCTCAGTGATCTCATTCGTTCTCCTCTATCAGCATCTTCTCATCGACCTCTCCGTTCTCTGGACAGGGCTGACTTGTTTGTTCCACGAGCTAGGACCACTATTGCTCAAACTCGATCCTTCACCATCATTGGGCCCTCCCTGTGGAATTCTCTTCCCTCCACTCTGCGTGGGACTTTACTTTCAGGATCGTTATCTACATCTCTCTCTCTTCTTAAGACCTATTTTTCTATAGGGGTTATCGCACTGGGAGCGCTACTGAATGGCCTTGGTTGTGAGCGGCGCTATATAAATTACTAATTACATTACATTACATTACGGCTTCCCGATTTTGGAAGTTCTTCCTTGGTTTGTGTAACATCTGTAGCGATTCAGATAAAATTTAATGTGTCCTGCATGGGTCAGCAATGCGCATGACCTTTTTCAGCAACGGGAATAGGCATAAGCTAATAATTATTCATGTGAAAGAATAAATGGCTTACGCAATTACAAACCTGTCTGCAGTTATTCATTATAGTGTAATGGTCCAGAAGCAGCACCGCAGCAGAACTGAGCTGCTGAACTTGATAGGCCTACGTAGCGAAATTCTTATTGTAATAATAATTATACTTATTGAAATTTCCAATCACTCTTTTGTTATAAGCACTGAAATAATAGAGTAACTTTTGTTAAGATCTCGGCTTACAAAATCCAATGCTGCCATTACAATGTGGAAATTGAAAAAGAAATTGTAATAATGGTAAGAATATTTATTGAAGTTTTAGGCTAGGCCTACTCATGTTAGCACTGCAATAGTTGATCAATTTTGCTAGGATGCAGCTAAAAAGGCGCAGTCATTACAATGTGAAAATTCAAAAATTTCTGGTGGGGAGGGCAAATTTCCTCCCCATACTTTCCCTCTCGGCGCTACACGTCTCAGCAATCGACCGGCAAATACCCGCTCTCAGTTCCCAGAAACCTTGATTTCACAGCAGCTTTAAAGGATCTAGGTTGGACTCATGGCTAGGCCTACTTTTAGGGTTAGGGTTTGTGCCTAGGGCCCCAAAACTCCTTAAAATGGCCCTGCCTACAAGCCCTAGATGCATGCAATCATACTGCATGGTGTAGGCCTACACTGTTTTTACGTCTACGTTGCAAACATAGGTCCTATAATAATTATTGTCAGAGAACACAGATTGCTAACCCGAAGCCGCTATGCTTCCAAGGACTGTTCCAAAAATCTTACAGCCCCACGGTAACTCATTCGCCCTGTAAAGCATCGCTTATCAGATTTTTCTAGCTAGAAACTACGCAAATTTTGAGTTGTTTAGCTCATTTTTAAACTGAATGTTTCGTAATCGTAAAAACTTCCGCTGTTTTCGGATGCATTTCCAAATGCGTCTTCTTAACTTACGTCACCAGAGAGTAATAAAATATGCATCGTAATAATGTGAGGCCATCACGGAATGACGTAATTGAAACCAGTTGCAATTCTATCGTCTTTGAAGTGACTGAGTTAGCCGAAGACCTTAAGGCTAAGCGATCTCACTAGGTCTAGTAGAAAACAATCTAGGTGAAATCTGACACTTGCCCGGCAGAGAGGAACTTTAATTAGGTCAAGCCACATCTTGCAACTCGCCCGTCGCTCTGCGAAAGGCAGAACCTGTCAACAACTTAATAAGGCGCAACAATCGCACTTATTTAATTAAGAGCAACGGTCGCGTATAATAATTGTAAGTAGATTTTAAAGTGTGCATATTGGAGCACCTTAATTGTCAACTTGTGCCTTCAGCTCTCTTAGCTCTAGCGACCGACATGATCCATTTTCTCCATATAATTCTTTCTGATGTCACCTGCCTTAGTTCTTCCAAGTTCATTCTTGCTGTATCGTGATCCTCATCCATCCACCTTTTAATTGGCCGCCCTTGCTTTCTTCTTCCCTCTCCGTATGCCAACATCATATCTTTATCTAGAGTTCTAGACCATTTTAACGCAGTGTTTAATCTAGTCCCCCTCCTCTGGGGGGGAATTGGGGTTTCTGGGGGGGGAGACATTTGAATGTCCGAAGGATGTTCGTGATGCACGTAGCACCGAGACGGGGAGGGGTATAGGGAGGGGGATGCGCCCCTTCACATCAGAAACTTTTTGAACTTCCACATTGCAATGGCAGTGCATTTTAAGGGGTCATCTTAACAAAATAGCTGTACTGTTTCAGTGACCCACTAGAAAATTTTTGAATTTCCACATTACAATGGCAGCATTTTAAGGTATCGTCTTAATAAAATAGCTGTACTTTTCAGTGACCCATTAGAAAATTTTTGGATTTCCACATTGCAATGGCAGCATTTTAAGGGGTCATCTTAACAAAATAGCTGTACTGTTTCAGTGACCCATTAGAAAATTTTTGAATTTCCACATTACAATGGCAGCATTTTAAGGTGTCGTCTTAAGAAAATAGCTGTACTTTTTCATTGACCCTCTAGAAAATTTTTGGATTTCCACATTGCAATGGCAGCATTTTAAGGGGTCATCTTAACAAAATAGCTGTACTGTTTCAGTGACCCATTAGAAACTTTTTGAATTTCCACATTACAATGGCAGCATTTTAAGGTACCGGTATCGTCTTAATAAAATAGCTGTATTGTTTCAGTGACCCATTAGAACATTTTTGGATTTCCACATTGCAATGGCAGTGCATTTTAAGGGGTCATCTTAACAAAATAGCTGTACTGTTTCAGTGACCCATTAGAAAATTTTTGAATTTCCACATTACAGTGGCAGCATTTTAAGGTGTCGTCTTAAGAAAATAGCTGTACTTTTTCAGTGACCCATTAGAAAATTTTTGGATTTCCACATTGCAATGACAGCATTTTAAGGGGTCATCTTAACAAAATAGCTGTACTGTTTCAGTGACCCATTAGAAACTTTTTGAATTTCCACATTGCAATGGCAGCATTTTAAGGTGTCGTCTTAAGAAAATAGCTGTACTGTTTCAGTGACCCATTAGAACATTTTTGGATTTCCACATTGCAATGGCAGTGCATTTTAAGGGGTCATCTTAACAAAATAGCTGTACTGTTTCAGTGAGCCATTAGAAACTTTTTGAATTTCCACATTACAATGGCAGCATTTTAAGGTGTCGTCCTAACAAAATAGCTGTACTTTTTCAGTGACTTATTAGAAACTTTTGAATTTCCACATTAGCTGCATTTTAAGGTGTCATCTTAACATGATAGTATCATATATTATAGTAGTAAAATGATGTCATTATAATCATATAATAATAAATTATATCACGATATATTATAACACTTCATTTAAAACAATGATGAAAGCAGTAACTAAAATCCAATATCATTTCGTCAATTTTTTCTGGGGGGGGATGTCAATCCTGGGGGGGGAACTTCCCCCCCAGAGACGTCTAGATTAAACACTGATTTTAACGCATAACATGGCCAAAGAAACCCAACTTTCTTCTTTGCACTGTTTGTTGTAGCGACTCATCGTTTTCAATACCAATCTCTATGCGTATCCATTCATTTGTCCTTTTTCATCCAAGATATTCTTAGCATTTTCCTCCATATCTACATCTCACAAGCGTTAATCTTTTTTCTCATTTTCCTGGTCATTGTCCAAGTCTCACAACCATATAATACTGTCGGTATTATCAAAGCCCTCACCAGTCTTTTTTCGTGTCTGTACTCACATGCCTATCCTTCCATATTTTTTCCAATCCATTAATTGCAGTTTTCCAATAGCCACCCCGCGTTTTATTTCCGTTTCGCACCCACAGAGCCGTTCTAAGGCCAAGGCACGCGAGGCCCGTGCCTAGGGCCCCACGCAACAGGGGGGCCCCGCGACGACCCAAAATACTACATCGCATTACAAATTAGCAGCATAATTATTATACGAACTTTAACGTAGATCTATGTTAAACTACACTATATCTGACACTGAGAGATTGAGGCGGAAATAGGGTTACGCTCAGGCATCTCTCGGGTTGGGGGGAACTTCACCCAGAAAATAATGACCACCCGGTATCCAAAACATTTGACCACATAATAATAGTTTTAATTGCTGTTTACATTATTCTATTACACGAACTCTAGCAATATATGATTATGATGATAAAATCGACTAATAAAATATATAATAACATCATACTAGGCTACAATGAGTATAGTTTACTGTTAATATTTGTACATGACTATTTTTGCACGACTAACCTAATTGGCGTCTTTCCATGCTACCTTTCAAATGTCAAACTGCCAAATTTTATAAATGTTTTTGTCCCTTGAACACTTAGTAGGCTAAAACAGTAGGCTATCATTACTATACACGGCTTCCCGATTTTGGAAGTTCTTCCTTGGTTTGTGTAATATCTGTAACGATTCAGATAAAATTTTGATGTATCAGCAGCCTTTGACATGGTCGATCACAAAATTTTGCTCCAGCTCCTTGAATCTTCGTATGGTATTAAAGGTGTCCCTCTCCTATGGCTTCAATCTTACTTGTCTGGTCGTACCCAAATGGTTATAGCTGGTAATTCCAGATCTAACTGGGTGCCGGTATTTTTAGGAGTTCCACAGGGATCAGTCCTTGGACCCCTACTCTTCATTCTGTACACGGCTGATGTTACTTCTCTGTTTCCATGTCACTCTGCTACTGGTCACCTCTTTGCTGATGATGTTCAAGCCTATGTTCATGGTTCTCCCTTTACTCAACTCATACTAGTTCGCCGTATTGATTCACTTTCTCATGATTTGCACCTGTGGATGTCTTCAAATCGCCTTTCACTCAATTCCAACAAAACTCAACTCATCTGGCTTGGCACTCCCCAGCAAATTAAAAAAAATGACTTTTTGCTTCTATCTCAGACCTTTCCTCAATTTACATTTTCAACTTCTGTTCGTGACCTAGGTGTCACTCTTGACTGCTCGCTGACATTCTCAACACATGTAACCAACCTTACGCGCTCCTCTTACTTTCTCCTCCGTCGTCTCAGGTCCATTCGCAGATCTGTCTCCCTTTCAACCATGACATCAATAGTCCATGCTTTTGTCTGTTCCAGAATTGATTACTGTAACTCCCTTCTTATTGGTCTTCCAAAGGTCCGCCTATCTCCCATTCAATCTGTCCTTAATGCTGCTGCTCGATTAATTGCACGCCTTTCTAAGTACTCTCATATATCATCGTTCATGATTAACCAACTACACTGGCTTCCTCTCTCTGCCCGCATACAATATAAAGTCCTTTCTCTGGTACTCAAATCCAAACTGGGTCTTGCACCGATGTATCTCAGTGATCTCATTCGTTCTCCTCTATCAGCATCTTCTCATCGACCTCTCCGTTCTCTGGACAGGGCTGACTTGTTTGTTCCACGAGCTAGGACCACTATTGCTCAAACTCGATCCTTCACCATCATTGGGCCCTCCCTGTGGAATTCTCTTCCCTCCACTCTGCGTGGGACTTTACTTTCAGGATCGTTATCTACATCTCTCTCTCTTCTTAAGACCTATTTTTCTATAGGGGTTATCGCACTGGGAGCGCTACTGAATGGCCTTGGTTGTGAGCGGCGCTATATAAATTACTAATTACATTACATTACATTACGGCTTCCCGATTTTGGAAGTTCTTCCTTGGTTTGTGTAACATCTGTAGCGATTCAGATAAAATTTAATGTGTCCTGCATGGGTCAGCAATGCGCATGACCTTTTTCAGCAACGGGAATAGGCATAAGCTAATAATTATTCATGTGAAAGAATAAATGGCTTACGCAATTACAAACCTGTCTGCAGTTATTCATTATAGTGTAATGGTCCAGAAGCAGCACCGCAGCAGAACTGAGCTGCTGAACTTGATAGGCCTACGTAGCGAAATTCTTATTGTAATAATAATTATACTTATTGAAATTTCCAATCACTCTTTTGTTATAAGCACTGAAATAATAGAGTAACTTTTGTTAAGATCTCGGCTTACAAAATCCAATGCTGCCATTACAATGTGGAAATTGAAAAAGAAATTGTAATAATGGTAAGAATATTTATTGAAGTTTTAGGCTAGGCCTACTCATGTTAGCACTGCAATAGTTGATCAATTTTGCTAGGATGCAGCTAAAAAGGCGCAGTCATTACAATGTGAAAATTCAAAAATTTCTGGTGGGGAGGGCAAATTTCCTCCCCATACTTTCCCTCTCGGCGCTACACGTCTCAGCAATCGACCGGCAAATACCCGCTCTCAGTTCCCAGAAACCTTGATTTCACAGCAGCTTTAAAGGATCTAGGTTGGACTCATGGCTAGGCCTACTTTTAGGGTTAGGGTTTGTGCCTAGGGCCCCAAAACTCCTTAAAATGGCCCTGCGCACCCACCCTCTTTCTCGGCGCAGTTAGACAAATTTAGGTCATCTTTAAATACTTCGATTTCCTATTTTATAAGTAGAACAACGAGTAGAAAATAGTATTGGCGCAAATGGAAAAATTGCAGGCCATTTAAGAATTCTTCGATTTTCGACTCTATAAATACTATAGGCCTAGGCCTACTGTTTAATCAGAAAAGTTCAAGTAGAAACATGTAGACCGCTCTAAAATTTCTTCCTTTCTCCATTTTTAAGTAAAAGAGTAAGTAAACCTAGTGGTATACATGGAACAATTTAGGAGACCTTGAAAAAATTTTAGATGAGAAGATGCAGAAAGAGGAGAACGAATGAGATACATGTATGTCTACATCGGATTAGCCTATATCGGTGATAGACCCAGTTTGGACTTCAGTACCAGAGTAAGGACTTCATACTGGATGACAACTAGAAGCAATACTGTAATCGAAACGGATGAGACGTCTGCAAGTGATACCCTGGGTGACATGGGAAATTTAGTTTCTTATTCTATGGTCACGAATGTGCATAACCATAATAATATCAATAGACCTACTTCCAAATGTAACTAATTAGGCCTAGGCCACTATGTTCCCGCGTCTAATATTATTTTCGGGGCGCTCTATGCACAATTACACATGCTCATCTAAGCATGTAATTAGGCCTATATATAGGCCTACATTATTATATATCTATACATAATATATGTAGGCCCTATGTATATTGATATCCACATTGTATATTCAAATCCGATAATAACTAAGCGAGGAGAGTCATTTTATTTCTTGGCTCCGACCCCGTGCGGGATCTTGTCTTAGGCTATTCCAGTGATAGCCTATAATATTATTAGAAAATCTCATGCAGATTATGTTAAAATCACAATAAAAGTATCTGCAGTGCTATCACATCTAAACTGCCGACAAAGAGAGGAATAGGCCTACTGAGCCTACTTCCGAAGTAACCTCTGTTTACATGCGTCGGATTTTGATTGTTTTCCGTTAAAATCGTAAATTTTCAGACTATGAACCGTTTTTATGTTTGTTGATCTATATTGAAATGATAAGGACAGCAAAACATATTGCATGATCTAAGCCTACTAATCGTAACCGTAATCTTGAGATTACAGCGCCCACACAAGCTAGGCCTAAGTAACGTGAATCAGCTTAGGCTATTCACAGGCGCTTGATAAAAACAAAATCGACAAGCAGAGTTCTTGCATAGATCTAAACCTTAGGAGCAATGAAATCATTGTCATTATTGCTATTGATATTATCATTATTTTTAAACCCTAGGTAATTGCAATTGTAATTGTACATTTATATAGCGCCACTTTAAGAGAACTCCTCAGAGGCGCTCCCGACCTGACACCAAACCACAATCAAAGATAATGGTTTTCAAAAGCCTGCGGAAAAGGGGCAAAAAAAGACAAAGAAGTTCATTACGGAGACTAATAGGTTTATGATGCTCCTTTTTCTTCTGTTAAGGTTTCTCAAATCCCTCGGGATTTCAAAGATTATCCGAAGACATAAAAAACTACATTCTGTAACAGCTAGAACTCGTTAAGATCGGGCGAAGCAAAGGTGCCTTGGAAGGCAATGACGTTGAAATAGGCCCTACACGTCGCAAAACACATGGTCGATATAGAAAGAATGAAGGCAACGCAGTTGTTTTGTAAACATATTTATAATAGGCTATCTTTAGAAGTGCGGGCGACGGTGGACCAAACACATCTACAACATTCCAAAGTATTATGTCTTTTAAAATCTCCCAACTTGCGTTTCTTCTCCTAACCAACCAAAGTCACAGATCTTCAACGTAGGCTAAAATCATGGCATACTATTAACTTATGATAAGTGGAGTCCGAACTGCGACCATTGTTGTAGTCCTCTTAGTGACGTTGTGTTTATTTTTCTTGGGAAAAGTATGGTACTATTTCCCACGAATTCGGTCGTACTGTGCGTCTCCCTTCGTCTCTTTCACAGCAAAACTCCTTTAGAACAACATTCACAGATAAATTTTAGAATTTTCTCTCTCAAATTATCCACCCTACAATAATTGGGATATCTTTGATTGAACTGCTTGTCTTTCGTAAGTGTTGAGTAGGCCTATGCATGATTAATTCTAACTGAAATAGGCCAACGACTTTCATAGCCACGTACTTTGTAACAAATTCTGGTCCGCTATGATTCACCGATGAATCTACGCAAAGCAAATTAATGTCTGGTAGGTGAGCCAGTCATTTCGCAAACGAGAATTTTTCCTCCAGAAACATCGTATTGAATAACATTTGGCTATTTATTCTAATAATTATTATAGCTTATTTTTCATTATTATTAAACCACTGCGTCGCTGAGTCAATCCACAACATCCCCCATCGTTCACCCAACAAACTTGACCTCTTGTTTCCTCGTTATAGAACTGCTATCATGGGCCTATGGTTCAGTCTCGATCATTTGCCTGAAGCGGTCCCTCTATTTGGAATGCGCTATCTCCTTCTGTTCGCTCTACAATTCAGTCTGTCCTTGTCTCTTCTCAAAACATGTTTCTTCTCGCGGTACCTCGTTGCTAGAGGTGCTTAAATACTAATGATCAGTAGTAGTCTAAGCTCGCACATTTTATATTCCATATAAGAATATGCGATCATGCTTAATTATCACTTATTACTGATGCTCCTTTTTCTTCTATTAAACATCTCAATCCAATGATCAAGCATTAGGCTAATCGATGCCACTTAAAATTGTCATGTAAGGATTTGTTGAAGGTCCCTCCACAATCAGCGCATAAGTGGGCTTCGAACCCGTGCTCTCCGCATTACAAGACGAGCCCCAAATCAATCGGTGACCGCACCCCACTTTTGTTCAGTAGTAATCGCAATACTATTGTAATCGTGATCTCCAAATATCTAAAGCGCCACTCGAATGCCAGCCTATTGACGAGCGCTAGCAAGCAGCCAAGAAGTATGTGGTAACAGTTATGAATTGAGAAGAAAACGCACCCTCCGAAGCAGGCGGCAAACGCGTAGTACACGCCGGTAATGACGACGAGGCTGCAGGCAACCACTGTCGCCCAAGTGCAACACATACACATCGGCACAACTGCAAAGCTGCACGAAAGAACACACACACCCGTTCAAAGCATAAGCGGTTATCAATAATTAGGCCTATTGGTTATATTCCTACTCTTATTTAATTACTTATATACCTAGATGGAAAATAAACATTGAACCGATGGCTATGGGCTTTACCTTGTCACCCCTTGCTGTCAGCTCGTAGAGCTCTAGCGATTTTCCTGACACACATTCTCCATTGTTCTCTGTTCACAGACAAGTCCCTTAGTTCTTCCAAATTCATGCCAGTTATGTAGTGTATCTCGTCCATCCATTTCGTTCTTGGTCTGCCGAGTCTTCTCCTTCCCTCACCGCAAGCCAGCATCATTTCCTTCTCCAAACCATCAGATCGCATTACATGCCCGAAGAATCTTAGCTTCAATCTTGTCGCAAGTTGTTTTAACGACTCTTCGTTTTCCAATCCTATCTCCATTATGGGCTATGGGCTTACCACACAATTAACTAACTTATTCAAGAGTCTGGTTGACAGACCGCAACCGGTTACAGTGCACAGTTATCTTAATTAACATCAGTCTTACACATCTAGACTAGCTACTAACAGCACAGACATCAGCCTGCAATGCAAAGGCGCTAAAAGCAAGTCGATCCTACGGGTGCTTCGGGAATTTAACTCAGCTCCGCTAATCTTCACGCTAGTGTGTTATCCAATGGACCACCGGGCAGTACGTGTTTAACCTGGACTCCCTGCTTGGCGGGGTGGGGGTTGGGCTTCGAAGGAAAGTCCTTTTTGACCGAACATTTGGGGTGGACGGCTAAACCACCGACGATACCTTCGTCGCTAAAATTGGCTTGGGCCTATACTAAATAACTGATTACCTTTTTTTAGTCTTTCGGTTTAAATCTAAAAATACCAATTTCGATGACCTTTTTAGTATTTCTATTTATTTTACAAAAATTGCCAGAAGTCCATGTATGCATGTGCACACTAAGCCGATCGGTTTTCGGGAAGGGGAAAATTGTTACACACTTATTTTCAGAGGGGAATTTTGCGTATCTACAGGGTGCGCCAAAAAAGACCCCCTATGTTTTTTTGTCACTATCTTGGCCAAAAGTAAGAAATTAAAAATGTAATTTTGCAGTTTTAAAGACAATTCATATTTACACAAGATAGTCGGGTTTCATCAAAATATTTCAAGCCGAACAAAAGTTATACCACTTTTAGTGCGGCCACCCACCGTTTTTTTGACGATTCAAAAAGTAACGCAACAAAAAGTAGCAAAAATACGATTTTGTTAAGTCATATCTCAAAAATTGTTATCAAATAGCTCTGACATTGCCAGATGATCATTATTATTACTATTTTAAACACAAACAGGGTACCAGCGTAGCCGGTGGTCACTGTGAAGTCCCTTGGCAAGATGACAATCAAGTTGGTAAATAAGGAATCTGTCAGATTCATAATTTTGCTATTAAGGCAATGAAATTCATATTTTCAAAAAATGAAAATGACCAAAGTGTCAATGACAGACAAAATGTTTATTCAGACACCTCTTAAGCAAGATCCTGGAGATATAAGGCTATGAACAACGTTTACTCTGATAAACAGTGGGAGCGCAAAAATTATGAGTTAATCTGAGATTTAAGAGATTTGCCGTAAATGAACGGAGATCGGCTCAATGTCGATTGTTCTGGTTTTATTCAGAATGCCAATGGCCCCAAATCTCCGGATTTCAACCCGATTGATTGATAATCAATTGCGGAGAGCTTTGCTGGAGAAATATCACAATCTGCAGCCAAAACCAAGAGCACTAAGAGAATTGATGGCGCCCATTGGAGTTGATAAGGGAAGATTTGCCTTTGGAACGCGTCAACAAGAACTTTGCAAAGAGACTCAAAAGAAGTTTTGGCACTGGTGGTGGGCACATTGAACACAAGTTCTGAATCACTATCAAGTTCAGTGCCAAACAATTATTTAAGATATGACTTGATAAAATCGTGTTTTTGCTACTTTTTGTTGCGTTACGTTTTTGAATCGTCAAAAAACGGTGGATGGCCTCACTAAAAGTGGTATAACTTTTGTTCTGTCTGAAATATTTTGATGAAATCTTGCCATCATGTACAAATATGAATTGTCTATAAGCCCGTAAAATTTCATTTCGAAATTCTTACTTTTGGTCAAGATATTGGCAAAAACCTAGGGGGAAATGTTTGGGCGCACCCTGTACATGTATGCAACACATCGTGATTTATCGTGGGGAGAATATGTGGAAGAGACGTATATATTAAACACGCTACCGGGCCAACTTCTGAAAAGGCGCCATCCTTCAAATGTCAACGTCAGATATTCGGTGTGTGTATGATAGCTATGACAACCATGGTCGTGGTTTATCAGTAGCTAGGGGGCTAAGCCCCTCCAAAACTACTAAAAGTCCCATATTCATTTTTTACCGTGTAAATGGTATCTTTTCCCGGGCTTAGCCCCCCCCCTTAAGAACTTTCAAGTAAACCTGAGGAAATGTAGTACTTTTCACGAGATTTTAACTTGACGACTAAAAAAGGTCATCAATGTTGTTTGGACCGGGAAAAATTTTCCGGCGCGGCTAGTGTTCAGGATCAAATATTTCCAGCCCCCCTCCAGAACGAAAACCAAACTTCACCCATGATAACAACTGCTCATTAGATAAAGGTTAAGCTTTCTGTTGAATATACATGTAGAACGATTTTGGATGTCATGAAGGTTCAAAACGAGACAATTCCATATGCATCAAATACATATTTATATAATTACATATTATGCAGAAATAGGCTATATATATATATATGCACACACAAATAATAATAGCCCATGTAGTCCATATAATATGTCCCTCTTGTCCATTATAATTAGGCCTATGTGCAGACGCTCATGGATTTAGATAACGTGAATGCTTCTTTCACTCACATGATGTAGCAGATTGACTTTACGATTAGATTGCAACTTCTCTCAAGAAATTCGCCGACAGAATTCGTAGCGTAGCAACAACTACAGCAGGTGGGAGCTTCGACTATGAGCATAAACACCGCCAACACACTGAAAACAAACAGATCAATCAATCAATCAGTAAATACTCGTTGACTAACAATCATAAACTGATTCTAGAAATAGGCTGGAGTAGAACCACTGCCAATCCACTCGACAAAGCAAATAACCAAAATAAGTTTCTACTGATTTCTATTCGACTCAGAAATATTTCCTTAACTTACATGCAGAATCGCTTTCAGATCATTTAAACAATGTATGCAGCACCGGTCGGGCACAGGAACACAGAGAAACGGAGGACGAATTGGATGGATTGGCAATATCAGAGACTGAATGGAGAAGCCTTTCGATCGGATACAAAGGATAAAGAACGATGGAGAAAAATTGTCTGTGGAATGACCAACCCTCGGTTAAAGACAAGACAAAAGAAGTTATAATTGTATTATGTTAATAGTCATAATTGTATTATGTGAGGTCAGGAAATAAACTGACTTGAAAGTCTCCGGTTTAGAGGGAATATAATTGTGGTCTCAGTCAAGCAATCGCGAGGTCTATAGACAGTCTGTCGAAATATTGGAGCAATCGCGAGTGAGTAGGCCTACTGTCTAAGAGAAGACAAATGCTCCATAGTTTCACAGTTGAGAGCCTAAGCTTTCATGTAATTATCTTGCAGTAATCTCTTCGTACAAACAGACGATCCATCGTCAGGTTGCTCAAGATCTTTCATTTTAGCCGTGACTGGTCTGGGAGCTCCTCTTAGTAGGCCTCTAGCCTTCTCCGAGAGCTATGTTGACTCTCGTTGCGTATCCAAGGACGTCGTCCCCTACGTTACCGAAAAGGGAGTCGTCTTAGTAAGACTTAGTTCCTTTTGCTCGTACTGCAACCATGAAGAATCGAGCCTTCTCTGTGGTTAGCCCAATGGTCTGGAATTGCCTTCCTTTAGAACTACGTCTACACCGTGGAACTCTACCAGAATCCTTTCTCACTAAACTCAACACTATTCTCTTTGGATGCGAAGGAGTCAGGAGCGCCTCTGAGCAGTTTCCTTGAAGGGGCGCTATAAATATTTCAGAATGAATAAATGATTAAATTTTCGGGATGACTAACTGAATGAACTTACATCATCCAGATTCCTGAGACGATGCAGAGCCCGTGAAAAGAAAAGCAGGTCAATATTCCCAATGATATGCACACTACAAACAAACGGAAAAACAATTATAAATACAATTACATATATGCAGAAGGACAACTAGGATTCCTGCAATGACTAAAAACAATTGAATCGCGCCAACTTAGATCCTCTGATCGCCTTGACCACTTCTTCCCTGTATCAGGACCGCCATGGTTTAATCCAGATGCTTTGTCTGCAAGGGTCCCTCTCTCTGAAATTGACTTAAGTTCACTCCGATTTTCTGTCTGGCATTCTTTTCTCAGCTTTCTCTCGCCTCAAATCCTGCAGTTTCTATCGGGGTCGATCGAACTATAGAAGCGCTTCTGAAAGGCTTTTGGTGAGAGAGTCGCTCGATAAATCTATCTATCTATCTACCAATCAATCAATCAATCAATCAATCAATCAATCAATCAATCAATCAATCAATTTATCAATCTATCAATCTATCAATCTATCAATCTATCAATCTATCAATCTATCTATCTATCAATCTATCAATCTATCTATCTATCTATCTATCTATCTATCTATCTATCTATATATCTATCTATCTATCTATCTATCTATCTATCTGTCTGTCTGTCTGTCTGTCTGTCTGTCTGCCTGTCTGCCTGTCTGTCGGTCCGTCCGTCCGTCCGCCCATCCATCCATCCATCCATCCATCCATCCATCCATCCATCCATCCATCCATCCATCCATCCATCCATCCATCCATCCATCTATCTATCTATCTATCTATCTATCTATCTATCTTTCTATTTATCTATCTATCTATCTATCGATCGATCTATCTATCTATTTGTCTATCTATCGATCTATCTAGCTATCTATCTGTCTGTCCGTCCGTCCGTCCGTCCGGCCATCGATCCATCCATCTATCTATCTAAGGAACTTATATAAATGGTCATATACATTATACGGTATATATAGTTTTATATGTATAATGTAAATATTTGTGGGGCGCCGTGGTGTAGGGGTATGTGTGGTGTCTTGAAGCCGGAAGATTGCAGGTTCGAATCACCTCAAGTCGCCGCTTAGGGACCCTGAACATTGAACAAGTCCTTCATTCGCAATTGCTCGTGCGCTTCAGCGTGAAACTTTAATTCACTGTCCGCGCTGTAGTCTGGAGCGCCTCTGAGAAGTAATCTTGAATGGGCGCTATAACATGTATTCATGCATAGGACCTACATACAAATTTATTCGCACATGCATGATGTAGACACACATAAAATCCATACATACGTACATATAGTACGTACTTGCTTAAGTACACTGCTTGCATAAGTAACTACAATACATGCGTGCACAGGCCTACTGTAGCCTATACCATTCATACGTATGCTTGACAAACCTATAATAATATTATTATTGTCAGAGCACACTGTTTGCTAACCGGATGCAGCTATGCTTCCAAGGACTGTTCCAAAAATCCTACAGCTCCACGGTAACTCATTCGCCCTGTAAGGCATCGCCTCAGATTTTTCTAGCTAGAAACTATGCAAATTTTGAGTTGTTTAACTCGTTTTTGAAACGAAATGTTTCGCAAAAACTTCCGCTGTGTTCGGATACATTTTCCAAAAATGCCTTATTGTGTCTTAACACACAGGCATCATCTGACGTCACCAGATAATATAGATTATGCAAATTATTATTATTATTATTATGTGAAGCTAGCACAGGATGACGTAATTGAAGGGAGTCGCTATTCAAGCGTTTTTAAAATGACTGACGTAGGTATTTTTTAATGGTCACAATTTGTGACTTCTGTTGTGTCTGTGTTTTATGCATAAGATGCCAACCTATGAAGCTTAAAAATGAGGTCGTCATCAGGTCGATATACATTAGATCAGTCCGTAAATAGAGATTGGTAACCTGTCATGAAAATACGAAAGATAGCCAGTTAGTTTCAGAATAAAATAAGACCGACTCATGCGAATGGATAAAGCGGAGAAGCATACAGACAGGCACAGAAAGACACAGTGGCGCAGAGAGACACAGAGGCAGATAGACAGGAAGAGATAGACAGAGATAGGCAGACAGAGATAGACAGACAGAGATAGACAGACAGACTGACAGAGATAGACAGACAGAGATAGACAGACAGAGATAGACAGATAATGCTAGAGAGACAGAGATAGAGCATCAGCAAACTCAAAGAAATTCTGACTAATTTAATTTAAACATTTTCTGTCATCTAATGTCATTTGTTTCCGATTTTTTGAAGATGCTATGAAATTCTTAGCAGTCTTCGATGGGTTGAGGAGGAGATGAGTCAATAGGTCATCAATGCACTCACCATCCGAAATCCATCTTACAGCGTCTAATAAGGTTTTCAGAGGCGCTATGAACAGTCACACCCATATTATAGGCATGAAAATTTTATATATAACATCATATATCCACTAGGGTGTCCCAACAAATATTTTTCTAGAAACTTGAAATGCAGTCCCCCTAAAAAGTTTCCATATGGTCCCATAATAACACCTGTAAAGTTTTATGACACTAAAAAAATATTTAGGGGTGGCTCAAGCCGCCCAAATTTAACCCATATTGGCATAATTTGCGCCTGATGTGTCCAACTTCTAAATGCCTTTATATCCCAATCGTTGATCCTATTATAACAAATTTACTACCCTTGGAAAGCTCGTGAATGGTAGAATTAACAGGTATTTAACTTTATTGGATACAATGGATATTTTGGGCATAGTCTTATGCTCAAAAAATGCAAAATCGAGAAAAATTTGAGATTTTTGAACTTTGGACACAATATCAGTGCACACACAACTAATCATTGGGAGTAGTCATTACAAACTCTTGATAATGTAACAAGTCGTGGTTTTAGCTCCTCCATACCTTCATCTGCTTCATAGTAAGAAATTCTGAGGGGGCTGTGAGGTTCAACCCCTATTTGTCCTAGGACCACACAGTAAAGTTTTAATTGCACACCCCATGCAGCTACACAACAAATCAACGTCTGGACCGTTATTTTTTTACTATTCTCATACTGATCTGCTGATTCTACATCACTGCACTCAAATTGTTCTTCAGTTCTACGTTCTACATTTACACATGTCAACAAGATTGTCACAATTGTGGTTAGAAAACATGTGCCTGTGTTTTTCGACAACCTGTACGAGAAATTGTCTCCGATCTACGTTCTTCGTTATCGTTGAGCTGAAATTCTGTATCAAAGCTGCGTCATGTTTGTTCAGCACAGTCATTTACACAGACCAACGTTATGAAAAATCACACGTGGTCTTATACGATTGGCTATCTCGCCACTCTTTCACCGAAAGATCGAGAAAACTATATTTGAACGCAGCATGGTTTGGGAAAAACTTTTAGGAAGAGATAACCCCGTTATTCCACATTAATGAGAACTCACTGAAAGAACAGAGAGAATTGCTATCTCTTATATCTTAGGTGCTGGTATACCAAGAATGATGTTGCATCATTTTCAGACTTGTCATCTAGAGCAGCATTGCCAGAATTATAAAGCTATGGATTAATTCAAAGAGAGCAGTGACTCTACATGAGAACACCGCCTGACTGTAGATGTCAATCACAAATCTGAGACTTGTTTGGGTTGGATGCCCTGTAATTCACGGTCGTCAACTGTATATGTGATTCGTTTCCATCATAAAGCAATTAGATCTATATTGCCTTACCCATCCAACTTGCTCTGTGATGGCAACAGGCTTGCGAAATGCTACCGAATTGTTCAATCCAACCATGAATACCAAGAGTTTTGAAAATTCTTGATAGTCATATTTCGAGTATGGCCACGCTAAAGCTGTTCAGTAATGAATTCTTATGATTTGTTAGATGCAGACTGCAGTAGCATTGGTCGAGGGTTTGGTTGATGGTGAACCAGATTGGAGCATTCATCTTTAAATGGCTTGCAGAGCTTAATTACAGACCATTGATGGACAAATTTTTACCAAGGACACAAAGAATGCACCAGGCAACTGGACTTAAAAGATTTCTGTGATGTTAACAAGATGTTACGACTGATGGCTGATGTAGAAGGGTGCAAGGCATTGCAAACTCTATTTAATATGCAGTTATTGAAAGCCGTTGTCTCAAAGCATTTGCCAATAATTAGGCCTAATGCATCACACTTTCACGACTTCAAAAGGTTCAAACTGCAACCGTTGATTCCTGTCCTGGTCCAGAGGTCAACTTTAGCACACCAACATGTTTGTAGGCTACTTCCACCAACTAGAGAAAAATCAGACTGACAATCTGTTAACCTTATTCATTTCTACTCCACTGATGATTGCCATGTGGAGGTAGCGACCTGCAATCCTAGTGCACGACATTTACATCATTCGTTTGCTCGAGAGCTTAACTGTCGTCCTTATGCTTGAAAAACCTCATTCGCAAATACAATAAGGTTGCATATTTGTAGATTTTAGTATTTCAGAGCAATATAAGGTTATTAAGCAATACATAAGCACGCTAGTGGGATCAAAGTGTGGACCTCCGAAAATTTCAAACTCATAGGCCTATATGTCGCACGTATAATTTGTGACAACTTACACATATTATATGTGAGCTTTGAGCGGCCTCTAAATATTTTCAAAATGTCCAGAAATTTGGCAGGTACTATCATAGGACCATAAGGAAACTTTTTGGAGGGACTGCATTTCAAGTTTCAAGAAAAATATTTTTCCTGTGCAATCGTGGGACACCCTAATATCCACATTATAGATTCAAGTCCTATGCAACTATGGGAAACTAGTCTTGGTAAGAGAGGAGTCATTTTATTTATCGGTTCTGACGTTGTGCGGGATTTTGTTTTGATCTTGCGATACATCAGAACATCTCACTCAGATTATGTAAATACCACATTAAGAAAGTATCTGCATGCAGCTATCATACAGATTACAGAGTCTAATCCAGTCTCCCTGCTTGGGGAGGGGGAATTCAGGTTTCTGAGGAGCAGTGAAAGCGGCGTTTTTTGGCGGACAGCATGAGCCAGACGCTGAGGACGTCACTTTGTCCGGTCAGTTTTCCGACGACCTCTTATTAGTCTGTCAACATTTTCGGTAAAATTCAATACTTTTAAATCCCACGACTTTTTCTGGCATAGAATTATTCTGTTCGGCAAGTTTTACAAATTTACAGAGCTGACGATTTTCCTGGGGATGTTATGTGTATATTTTGGGGGGAGGAGATGGTACGTTATAATGTGAACAGCACCTCTCGAATTTTTCTGGGGGAAATGTCGTTACTGGGGAACTTTTCTCCCCCAGATCGAGTCGTCTGTATTAAGCACTGGTTGTCATATCCAAAAGTGCGGGTCAGAAAACAATTGTTGAGTCTTAAAATATTGGTGGATTGTACAGCTATAGCAAGTTACACGTCTGTAGGCCTAACTGGATTTAGACTAAACACGAAAGAGATCATAGGCAAAATATTCAAAAGGCCTTTCAAACACAGTCTGGACAGGAACAAAAACGTATTATTGGCCTACAAGACCCTACATGGTTTCATAACGTTCTAACGTTCCTCTATTTTGAATGGCATACGTTTTCAGATACCGGTGTCCTACACATGCCTACCAAACTGCTACGAAACTTAAAATTTGGGACACACACTTCTCTGGACTTGTATTGCTGCACAGTTCTGCAATAAAAATCCCAATGGCAGCTCACGTTCTAAATCATCTCAGCATAAGTAATTCAAGAATTAAACACGATCTTCAGAAAACTTTCATAAAATCGGAGCCTAATCAGTAATCACGTCAGAATATAATTTAGGCCTACAGACGAAAATCTTCTGCAGTCGAAAACCACAGCAGCACCGATGCATACAACCATACTTACTGGCCAGCCACATGTTCAGCGGCGTAGCTATCATGTGTGTGCTGGTTGTGCAATGTGCAAGGCACACGGGCCCACGACCTCCATGGCCCACAGAGATAATTTAATTATGGATCATAAGAACGCAAGGCTACTAACAGACCTTATACATGATCAAACATGGGTCCATGAAAGCCTAGCTACACCACCGAACACGTCTCATGAACGAGTCCTCATTTACAATCCGACGCTCAACGATGTGAAACCAGTCGACGACGCATCGAAGAGTATACGACAATGAGAAGGCCATCGATCGACGAGATGGTGCTGTCGAAAGATGGGTATCTTCTCTGTGGGAGAAACGGTTTGGGGATGGTGGACCATTTCAACGGGGAACCGGGTCTGTGTTGGGTTTCATCAGATGCGTGAAGAATTCGATCGGTAGTGGAAAGATGATCGTCGAGTTCTTCTCCGCTGAGATTGTGCTGAGGGTCTGGAGATAGCGCAGCTGAAGCGCCGACGAGGACTGGTTGATCACATCCGAAGCCTCCTTCAACGCATGCGCAGCTTTGTTCTCACCTTCGGCTGCGATTACCTACGCAAGAAGAAAGGGAAACAAAACATGCTTTCGAAAGCTTAGCAGTTCAACGACGAGCTACGTTAATTTTGTCTCCCAGTCACTTGTCAGCGAATCCCAAATTGAAACTTTCGTATCGTATAGGCCTATCATATTCATCTAGACCTGCAGTGCTGTCTAACCTGTTGCCCGCGGACCGCATGCGACCCGCGAGCTGAGTTTAAGTGTCTGGAGTTTAAGGCGTGTAGTATGAATTTTGACTGATTAGCAGAAATTAGTAGGCCTAGAGATAGAATAAGAGTTGTCATTTCTGAACACTCTAAGCACAAAAGAGGATACTAAGAGACGAAATATTTAAATAGAATGCAAAATGACCAATCTTGAGAGTGACATAAACAGAGACAGAGACAGAGACGGAGACAGATACAGAAAGCGACATATATAGACAGAGAGACAGAGAGATAGAGATAGAAACAGAAATAGAGACAGAGGCAGAGACAGATACAGGTACAGAAACAGATACAGAGACAGATACAGAAACAGAGACAAGAGACAGAGACAGAGAGACAGAGACGAATGAGAAGAGAGACACCTTTGCTTTGGCTTCTCGTGTTGCCTCCGCCTCTGCCGCCATCGCTCTCTGCAGCTGAATGGGAAGTCTGACATCCTTTCTATGAAAAAAAACAAAAATAATCTGATGATGTATCGTAGAAAAGAGTTGCATGGTGTCGAGTGCTAAAAGCATATTAAGAAAACTATATGGATCTCACTCAGACGCACAAGAAAACTATCCGCCCACCCTCTGTCCGTCAAGCACTACATTCATTACCCATTCATTATCTACATCTTATATGTTTTTAATGATTAAATAATCATATTATGATTATTTAATCATAAAAGAAGCACCAGCTTCAATCTGAGTGACAGATATACGTGATTCGTCTGAAGTGTGCCAAAAAGCGCTATATAATGTGTTCTTTTACATTACATTGCATTAAATCATCCATCATTAAATAATTTATATTAATCCATACATCTGTAAATGCATACATCCATCAATCAAATCATTCATTCATCCATTCATCATCCAGTCATTCATCATCCATCTATCCATCCATTCATCATCCATCTATCCATCCATTCATCATCTATCTATCCATCCATTTATCATCCATTCCTTCATTTATCCTTCATCCTATCATCCAACAATCGTCCACCTATTCACCCATCAAGCATCCATCCATCAATCATCCAGTCATCCATCCATCCAGAGTCATCCATCCAGTCATCCATCCAGTCATCCATCCATCCAGAGTCATCCATCCATCATCCAGTCATCCATCCATCCATCCAGTCATCCATGCATGTGCAATTCCTCAGATGCTCCTATCCTACGATGTTCATGGCCGAATAAATTATATCCATTAATCTTCTAGTTGTCTTGTTGTCTTACATTTCAACCCTTTCGACCATTATTCCCCAATGCTCCGTGGCATCGTCCAACGCCTCCTGCAACACAGACAACAGCAGCAACAGCAATGTCAGAACCAAAAACAATGGAAAGATGAATGATGCATCTTGCCACTGCGCACCAATCTCAGCAGCACTTGGCTTCACAATCACTATTATCATCATTATCATCATCGTCGTCGTCGTCGTAATCATCATCTCCATCAACAGCATTAGCCACAACAGACGCATAAGACTATCGTCGTCAGACTCAAGACACCAGTAGTCCAGATATATATCTATGGTCAATTTACAAAATACATAGATCATAAGAGTTATGATTGCATGAATCTGAACGTGCAAACATAATATAATGTGCAATTTTGTACATTATACATTATATACCTCTCTCCCTCCACCTGTGTGTCTCCCACATAATATTATGTCCCATTTTTACCTTTTCTCCGTGCTCTTTTTCTTCTGCTCGAATCTCCGTCTTTTCTGCTCATCTTGCTGAAGTTCTTCCTCTTCCACTTCCTCTTCCTCAGAGTCAGAGATTTTCTCCTCATTCACTTATGTGTCTTTCTTTTCACCCCCTTTCCCAATGACTTCTTCCATGCTGCCACCTCTTTCTCCATATCTCTTTCCCTCTCCCCGCCTCCTCCATATTTTGAGACCTAGCTTTCTTCTTATCTTCTCATCTTATTCTTCCTACTCTATGGTTCCTCCCAATGCTGTCAACTCCTCCTTCTCCCCATTGTCTTCCATCTCGTGAACTCCTTTCCATCTTGCCACCTCCCTCTCATCTTATCCCTCCTCCACTCTTCTCTTTCGTATGCAACATTGGAAGGAGAGAGTTATTTTTAAAAAATGTGAAAGCATTCTCCATATCTCCTCCAATCTCCAGATGGTTCTTCACAATGTTTCCACCACCTTCTCGTCATCTTTCTCTTCCCAAACCTCTTCTCATTTTACCATCCCGTCTCCTAAGCGTTGAACCATTCTTCTAATCCTCCTTACACGGTATGCAAGTCCTCTAAATTAATTAGATGCCATTCCAACAGCTTACCAAGCAAAGTTTCACATCACTAAGATAATAATTAATTTATGTTATATTATAACGCTTATATTAGTATCAGCATCACAATGTTACAAAACAGCTCGCGTTGAAACACATATTCCGGTGCAAAAATAATCGATTAAAATTTTAACCGATTTATTAATAGTAAAATTCCTCTGCTCTAATTATCACATTATGTCGTGTTACAAGGCGGTGCTTCTGCTGGCTCTCAAAAGCAGCGTTTTAGAGAGCCATCAGAAGCAGCGTTTTAGCCATCCTCTGGTGTTCTTATCAGTATAAAGGCAGACATTTTAATGCCCAGATCGATGCAGTGCTGTCTACTTCTCATCCTGCAATATCGACAAATGTTACCAAGAATCACGGCCTATAAATCCTAAGTTTATCGTTTCGTTCTGTCTTTTCTTGCTCCTCAGTCTTTGCTGGTTCGGTGTAGACATTAAACAGTCGTTTAAATAAATGATTGGAAATATTCAGATTATGTCATACATGGGAGCACTGAGCAATCTCTGGCTTATAACTTACAAGATGATTTGCTGCTGATGTAATTACGCGAGAATAGGAAATATTACTGATGTACATTTGGAATAATACTGTCAATGCGCCAAATGAATGCGCAAACAAACGACCAAAGGAATGAATGAATGAACGGATGCATGCTGGAAAGGATGGATAGATGTATGGCCGGATGGATGATGGATTGATTGATGGATGGATGGATGGATGGATGGATGGATGGATGGATGGATGGATGGATGGATGGATGGATGGATAAATGGATTGATGGATGAACGGATGTATGGACAGACGGACGGGCGGACGGACGGACGGACGAACGAACGGACGGACGGACGGACGGGTGGATGGGCGGACGGACGGACGGATGGATGGATGGGTGGATGGATGGGTTAATGGATGGATGGATGGATGGATGAGGATTTTCATGGATGGATAAATGGACGGACGGACAGATGGATGAGTGGATGACTGTATTTCATTTGACCTGCATAGAATTGGAGATCTGCTCTCTTTCGGCCAGGATCTCCGAGAGGTTCTTAGTTCCAAGGACGTTTCGAAGGGTCGTCTGTGCGAGCAGACGAGTGGAGTGATGGGCGTTTTCAACGTTCGCCACCGACACAGTGGCGTTGCTGACCCGATAATAGACGACAGCGTCGACCGAGACAGTCACACTGTCCTTCGTTAGCACCTACATTTTATTCCAATGAATCAAACATCATCTTTTGCGAAGTGTGTACATACTCCCTATACGCAGATGTGAAATCCCCAATACATATTTTGAAACCATTGACGCCCCATAATATTTTGTAGGGGTCAAAACACAAACGTCACGGTTACATTGTTAACATGAGCTTGAAAAATCAAATTCAAAGCAGAAATTAAGGAATTGGTATTATTTGTAGAGATTATTTGCCAGTTTCAATTTGTGCAGCATTGGTATCATTTGTGCTTTTGTGCGAAGAACTTTGTTAACCGACAATATAGCGGTAAAATATAGGTGTAAATTTTCCAGAGGCAATTGATCCTCTTGCTCTCATGTGCGGGCGCAAATGTTTGAACCATAGGCCCACACTTGGGAGTAGGACGCTGCAAATAATAATAGATGCACATATTATAATAATACATAGGCCTACAGAGAGATACATTCTGCCAGGAATACAGACAAACAAAGTAAGACAGGCAGTGAGACAATCAGACAAGGAATAAGACAGGCATAAACAGACAGGTGCGAAGGCTTCTTGTAAAAGCAAACGAGAAAGATAGGACAAAAGCAATCCGTTAACATTTCCGTGACGCTGAGACTGTTGTATCATTGTATGTCTGCGTTCGTTACCTCTTGCGGTGGGACATCAAAGGAGACGGTCCTCAGGTCGACCTTTGTGTAGCTCTCGATGCACGGCAGCACGAAAAAAATACCTGAAAGCAAGAAGAAGAAAGAGGAAAACAGTTCAACACGGATCGGATTCTCTCAACACGCAATCGCCTCAACTGTAGACAAGGTCAGACAAAAACCTGCAGGGCAAGACATATATAGGACCTAAATAACAATGCGAATACCTCTTAGGCCCTATACCTCAGTAATCTTACAGATGACTGATGCGATTTTACTACTACGCAATTTTTGATAAATCTGCGGTGACACTAAAAGCAGCAATAATACCAACATCAATAACTAATAATTAACTATTATTAGTTTTTTCACCCGAGGTAGCCTACCTCAGATCCCTCGATATTTAAAAAAATCATATGAATAAGAATAATTCATATTATTATTATTATTATTATTATTATTATTATTATTATTATTATTATTATTATTATTATTATTATTATTATTACTCTGTTTTCCCGAGGTAAGCCTATATAATATGATTATTATTATTATTATTTCGCTGAGGTACTTCATTTCCCCAGGGACCTATAGATTATTATATTTCTAGAATAAACGTCTGGTGATTCAGGCCTCGCCTTCAGGGTGAGGCAAAAGCACTCTCATAACATTTATTATTTGTTAAATTTTTTTAAAGAATGAACCTACTCGTCACTGTCCTGATTGTCGAAAGTGCCGATCGGAATGCGTGCTAAATCGTTAAAGAGATACGTTGATGCAAGAAGGAAGTTTCTCGTGGGTCCCACTCGACAACCATGCTGAGCTTAGGTCAGATAGAAAGATCTGACCTTCACTATTTATCCGTCCCATGGTCTCGAATATCATTACTATTATTATTATTATTATTATTATTATTATTATTATTATTATTATTATTATTATTATTATTATTATTATTATTATTATTATTATTATTATATTTTTTATATTATTATTATTATTGATAGTGCACATGACCGTCTTATCCATTAAGCACAGTAGGAGCTGTAGAAGTTTGTAGGCTCTACGAAAGTCAAAAACAAGTTACTAGGAAAAAGTAACTTATTATTGGCAAAAAACCGAAAAATTAAATACAACGTTAATAGTTTATTTTTGCATTGAAACAGCTTACGTTGAGTTGTGCTAGAAATCATGTTAGCCTAACTTTCATGTTAACTTTGCCGCTCTATGCACTAGCACGATGGACGACAAAAGATTGCCACTCGCGGCCCTGCATGGACACGTTGAAGGAGAAAGGAGTAGAGGGAGACAACGAGAGAAAGGTTAGACAATATCAAAGAAGATTTAATATGCAAAAACGCGAGCTTGACCATAGTGGGCGAAACTATCAGGGACAGAACTGTGTGGATAAACTTCATAAGGGCCTCATCGTCAGGAAACTCGTGGAAGAGAAGAAAGAAGAAGGGAAACATTAGCACGATCACATAAAACTCCTTAAATATTTAACACTCCCCGCAGTAGACGCTCACGAACCATGATTTAGAAATGGGTTCAAGTGGGTCACACGACGTCAAGAAATAATATGAACATGTTTAGCTCTAAAGTCAAGTTTGTCGTTGGAACGAACGAATGCGAAAGTGCTTACGACGACCTTGAAACGACCCAGCAAGTGCACGCTGTTTTCAGAAACTTTTTGCTTCGCTTACGCAATTCTCCGTCAGCATTACCCTCATCCATCTGTGACTTCGAATGTGGCGTTTGCCGTATATTGCGCTGCATAAATGATTCATTCAATATCACGTGACTAACACGAGTCTTGCTTTTAGAGTGCATGCATTACGCTCGTGCATAATTCAACTGCGACCAACACAGGTCACAGATGAAACTGACGCGATGAAAAAATTTGACCACACTGACAGATTGCGACATAATCTTGCGTCATCTGTTGCGGCTAGTGCTCTAATTTGGTCTATTGGTGGCCTTCGACTAGACATCATTTTGCGTGGCTACTTCTAGTGGCTTGTGACTGTCTCGCATTCAATGTTAAGATGTTCCGTAGTGTTGCTAGTTCGGCGAAATATCTCTTCTGTGATGTCGTTGCATTGGCTGCAACCATTTTTTCTCTCATATTATTCGCAAGATTGCTCAACCAAATTGCATAAAACTTTTTAAACAGATGCGCTTAACTTTAGCAGATAGATCTAATTATGAGTTGGTTGAGTGATTGCTGTGAAATGTTAAACAATTGCTTACCTGGTCCTTTGGTGTTGGGAAATGTTAGGCAATAGCTTACCTGGTCCTTTGGTGCCACCGTGAAGCAGCCGACCAAGTCTGAATATCACCGCTCTTTCGTATTCCTGTACTACCTAGAAATATTGAAATTGTAAGTATACTGGAGCCATGAATGGATGGATTGATTGATGGATGGATGGATGGATGATGGATGGATGAGTGGATGGATGGATGGATAGATGGATTGATTGATTGATTGATGGATGGATGAATGGATGGATGGATGGATGAATGGATGGATGGATGGAAGAATGGATGGATGGATGGATGGATGGATGGATGGATGGATGGATGGATGGATGGATGGATGAATGGATGGATGGAGGAAGGGATGGAGGGATGGATGGATGGATGGATGGATGGATGGATGGATGGATGGATGGATGGATGGATGGATGGATGGATGGATGGATGACTTCTATTATTACTGTCGCTATTCTTATAACTATGACCATGGTTGAGGTTGTTGTTGAGTCTGGTGACTGACTGACCTTGAGGCAGAGGCAGAGTGAGATGGGAAACGTGACACCAATGAGGATCCACGAGAAGACCGTCAACGCCCAACCACAGCTTCCAAGTCCTGGCTTTGTGTCCTCTGCTATATCGAAGACAACACACGCAGGCAAACACAAGTAGACCTATGCACACACACACACGCACACACACACACACACACACGCACCTACACACACACACACGCACACACACCGACACACACGCACCGACACACACGCACCTACACACACACGCACGCACACGCACCTACACACACACACCGACACACGCACCTACACACACACACACCGACACACACACACACACACACACACAAACCTACAAACACACACACACGCACGCACACACACACGCACGCACACAAACAGCGAAGCAATAGTAAAGCAAAAAGGCAATATACCGTAATAAATTATGTTAATTAATTCATTCATTCTATGGACTCGTATAGTGCGCTTCTAGAAAACCTACTCAGGAGCGCTCCCAGCTCAGCCACGGCAAGATGCAAGAGATTTGAAGGGAGGCCATTCCAGATGAACGTCCCTGCATTTCATACAACCCAGAAACTGGCTTTGCCTGGTAGCTATAGCTAAACGAGTCCGTGGAGCTATAGGAGTTGCCCCTTCATAGCAGATACCGACGCTCTTCAAAGTAAGGGCCATGCCAACAAGTACAAAACGCTAGCAACCTATTGTTTTGGCGTATATTAATGAAATCTAAATGGGTTCAATGATCCAGTTTATGCAACACATCTCGTGGTTAATCCCTACCAACAAAGATCACGATTTTCATATTGCATATCATACATGTGACAAAGCTGTTCATCCATTTTGCAATCTGCTAATTTGACTTATGTTGGTATCATTATTAACTTAATTCTATTTATTTTGACGGATCAAAAGGAATAATCTGTATTTTCAGATTATTATTGTTATTATTTCAGAGTATTATTATTACTAAAGTCATGGCAAAGAATCTGACGACTAGCCTAATAATGGGGCCCTGTTGACTTAGATGACTTCTCAGATTTTAATGCAAATATCCTAAGCTATTTTAGGTCATTTTTGATATCATGTAGACCTACAACCTGCTTTGTCACAAAATAATAAAGAGCAGCGGAAACAAATTTTCAAAGTCAGATATTACCAGGAATGAACTCATAAGATAGTTGATACAATGATTTAAGGGGCAATAAAAGCGGATCAATAAGAGGGATGTTGATATGAAGTTCCTTTGATGTTTTATGTTTAACAGGATTTGTTGTTAAATAATAAATGTTGATTGACGATGGAGAAAACAAGGACTACGGTTTTAAAGGAACTTCATAGAATTCCACGCCCAGGGCAGACATAATATACAGAGGAGAAGTTGAGGCGGTAGATAAATCAGAGGATTACACTCCGCTTCTTATGTTGTGCTTCGTGGATCTTCCAGGCATTTCGTTTTGTCGATCGACCGCTCTTCCGTCCGCTGGACAAAGCCCCGCCGCAATCCGTGACTGCAAGCCCACCGCGTAATTAGTTATCCTGATCGGTTGACCAGCCATGGATTACAGAGAGGCTAATTTAACGTAGCGCCACATAAACTTTGAAGGCACGATGGAAGAGAATGGCTTTCGCAAAAGCAGACGAGCACGAAGTTATCATCTTGTGTGTTGTCATCTCTGCTCATCTGCTCATCTGAGTCATCTCTGTCAATCCTAATAAATTATTATTATCTGTTCATAACATCGTTTTATTCGTTACGTTGACCGTTGAGTCCTAAAAGCCTGATCCAATATTACACGGGAAATCAGCTGAGTCTTGGCTTCCAGATTAAACTCAGAGTCATCCGCTTTAAAAATTGGCTTCCAGATTAAACTCAGGATCATCCGCTTAAAAAAATTAACCTCTTGGCCGTCTTAACAATGGCCTTCTCAGACTGCCAGCTTAGTAGATATCACTCGTCTATACCTGTAGTCTGCAAAACTCTGCATGTAGGCCTGCTCTCAGTGCAAAAAATATTTTTAACGGAAGAGCTCGTCAATAGTAGCCGTCAATAGTAGTCGTTAAAAGTAGTCGTCAATAGTAGTCGTCAATAGTAGTCGTCAATAGTAGTCGTCAATGGTAGTCGTCAATCGTAGTCGTC
>OX457039.1:66090462-66105462 GCA_949752735.1 Lumbricus terrestris
ACAGACAGAGACAGACAGAGACAGACAGAGACAGACAGAAAGAGAACGTAACATAGGAAATAAAAAAATTGGTATAATAATAATATTTATAAGAAGCAACTGTCAACGTAATATTATAATAATCGCGTTCTTAATTTTATTGCAGGAGAATTAAGCTCCAACATAGTCTGACCTTAACATAGTCTATGACATGAACTGTATAAACACATGCTGTGACGTGAACGATGCAGTCAGCATTATAGTCCATGACATAAATTAAGACATTAGTATTGTCATATGACATGAAGTCATGAACTATGATATTGGCATAGTCTCCGTCATGAACTAATCAAATAGTCTATGACATAAACTATGACATTAACATGGTTTATGACATAAACTGTGACTCCAACATAGTCTTTGACGTGAACCATGACATTAACATGATCTATCATTACACCTTCAACACAACGTGACATAACAGACTTGCTTTGACGTGAGTCAGACGACATGCAATCTGTTTTCTTTAACTGAGTCGTGCTAAGGTGACGTGAATTGGGATCATTTGGCGCAAGCACAAAACTGCTTCGCCGTTTCACAAATAGAAGCAACAGAAGTGTAAAATCTTTCTAACAGTGTCTTATTTCTCATTTTGCCACTTCAAACACGTCGTTTTGGCAATGTAGCATGACTTGTGTAGCGATATTATTACCTAGAAGACCTGGATCTATTTTGAGCGTTCATATACAGAGAGGAATCGTGACGTAGATTGCTGTCCCGAAGACACGAATTTGTCACGACGTGCAAGCGTTGCATAGAAGCCATGGACATTGAACAGCACGGATCGAGCCGACCGGAATTGGAAGTCTTCACCTAGACATAAAAAAAATTAAGGAGGAAAAGGATAGTACTAGCAGTAGACACGGAAGTATTGGAGAAAGTAAAACAACGAGAAACGAGCAAGAGCAATTAAAAGAATGAACAAGAAACCGCAAAAAATTTAAGATAGGATGGAGAATTAGAAAACGAAAAAGAGTAACAAAATCGGACGGACTATTCCTTTAAGCTAATACCAAAGGGAACCTCTGAAATTTGAGACGAATTCATATTTCTTGAGTTTATCGCAGAAAGGCGAATGTGAGGCCAGAACTGAAGAGTGCGATTCAAGAATTTTGTTGCAAGGTATATAAGAATTAGGTATTGATTCACGAATTTTGGTGCTAGAAAATCTTTAGTGTAAGCAGTGATAAAGATAGGCTATTCAAATTTAAATTTAAATGTAGTGCTCCCAAAAAACCACAACAATTACATGTACAAAATGATCAAGAGTATGAACGAATGAGTTATCAGATGTGCAGAGAATGGAAGCAGGGAAACAATACGAGTCCCTGAAGGGAGGATCCCATTAGATAGGGACCAAAGGCATGTGGTTATCTATAGGCTACTATAACAAGGATGCATGGGTAAGCGTCTTTTGTCAGGCTTAGTTCCTGAGTTGAAAGAAAAAATAGGAGAGTTAAGCATAGGTGAGCGTTATGGAGCTATAACATAATGGAACAGAAAAAACTGAAGATAAAATGTGAGGCAAGCGCTGGGGAGGGATCTGTGTGTGAGGCATGAATTATTGGGGCTAGAACGAGAACTTGGTTGCGAATAATGAATTAACGTCAAGACGAGATGCGATTGTCGCCCTGAATAATACTCTCTGTGCTCATTAAATTATCAGTTTAATAAGGTGGTCGCGCAGTTCAGACGGGAAACTGATCAGAGTTTTTCTTTCTTTATAAACTGTTTCAGACATTAATCATTAAGAGACGATGGAAGTTTCGTTCCTATCCAATTTTCCTTTCATTCTCTGCTGTCCTGCTTCCTTTTTATACATACACTGTGTGTGTGTGTGTGTGTGTGTGTGTGTGTGTGTGTGTGTGTGTGTGTGTGTGTGTGTGTGTGTGTGTGTGTGTGTGTGTGTGTGTGTGTTCTCTCTCTTTATCTGCGTGTTTATCCGGTGTGAGTTGGTGCGTCTGCACGCCCATGCGTCTTCTGCGAGTCTGTGTGCGTGTCTGTCCGTGTGCGTATCTGTCTGCTGCGTGTTGTATGTCTGTCTGTGTACGTGTCTGCCTGTCTGTCTGCGTGTAAGCATGCGTGTCTGTCTGCGTGTTTGCATTTGTTTGTCTGTGTGCATGTCCATTATTCGGCCAAACTGCTTCAATCAGTTGCTAGGTCAATAAACTCGACAACGATGATGCGAAACGAAACGAAGGATAGGAGGAGGAGGAAGATATGGGGAAGGTGGTAGGGAGTAATGGAAAGAGGAAGGTGGGAAGAGGAAGGTGGTAGGGAGGAATGGGAAGAGGAGCAATATGAGCACATAGAAGCAGATAAGAATAGGAGTTTCGGTAAATGTTTGAGAAGGAGAGAGGAAGGTCTTGGAGGGGTAGAAGGAGGAAGAGAACGTACGGAGAAGGAGATGGAAGAGGAGGAGAAGGAAAGGATCGTAGGAAGAGGTTGATGGGAGAGATGGAAGAGATCATCCAGGCTGAACGTCTCTTGGATTCGTATCGACCAGGAAGAAAATCTAATTTTATTTTCTGGAGACGATCAATGCTTCAGACGACGACAGACAGACAGACAGACAGACGGACGGACAGACAGACAGACACAGAGAGAGACACATAGAGGCATGTAGACGATGAGACAGAGCAACACACACACACATACAGACAGCCGACATGCATGCATGCAACAAACAGACTTTCTGCTTCCTTATGTTCGCAGACAGTTAAACGTTTCTTGTATTATGTAAGAACACCACAGAACTGTTGCCCATGTGATCGTCTTTCGCTCGAAACTGAAAAACTTAACTTTTTCTGATCTACTTAATAATATGGCTTTCAATGGTTGACCGACTTCAATGTGCGCATCTATAGCCTACTGTGTAATTGGTGCGTCACAAAGCTAGAGTTTTTTGTATTGCTCATTGTACAATAATCTCACATAGGCTCCAATACAGGCAGCAGTCAGTGAATAAAGCTAGAGAAAAAGATACAGAGACAGAGGCAGAGAGACGAACAGACAGACAGAGACAGACAGACAAACAGACAGACAGACCGAGAGACAGAGACAGAGGTGATTCAAAACTGTTCAATTAAGGAAACATCATCATGCGTTGATCGCAAAAGAGAACAAGCAGAGTCGATCCATCCAAATCGTCGTCTGCTTTTTGTTAGTCTCTCTCTCTCTCTCTCTCTCTCTCTCTCTCTCTCTCTCTCTCTCTCTCTCTCTCTCTCACACACTCTCTCTCTGTCTATCTCTGTCTCTGTCTCTCTCTTTGTCTCTCTCTCTCTGTCTCTGTCTCTGTCTCTCTCTCGCTCTCGCTCTCTCCGTGTTTCTCTGTCTCTGTCTCTGTCTCTGTCTGTCTCTCTCTCTGTCTGTCTCTCTCTGTCACTCTCTCTCTGTCTCTCTCTGTCTCTCTCTCTGTCTCTCTCTCTCTGTCTCTGTCTTTGTCTCGCTCTCTCTGTGTCTCTCTGTCTCTGTCTCTGTCTGTCTGTCTGTCTCTCTGTCTCTGTCTCTCTCTCTGTCTCTCTGTCTCTCTCTCTTACTCTTTCGTGTTGTCTGTCCTCGATTTCAGTTGCCAT
This sequence comes from Lumbricus terrestris, assembly GCA_949752735.1. Taxonomy (NCBI): domain Eukaryota; kingdom Metazoa; phylum Annelida; class Clitellata; order Crassiclitellata; family Lumbricidae; genus Lumbricus; species Lumbricus terrestris. Next base: position 66,094,077 of record OX457039.1, read on the forward strand.
TCAGTTCACCAATTGCCTCCTTCCACCAGACCATTCAGCGATACTTTTATATAGCGCCATCCGAAAACTACTTACACGCTTCGCAAATCAAATCCCATCGGTCTCTTAGCGCTGATCGTCGTTTCAGGTCGTTTTGTATTGGGCGATTATTGGGCGGCGATGTTCTGTGCGATTTGTGCGATATTGGGCTTGACGGACGATTCTTCTTCTTCTTCATCTTCTTCTTCTTCGTCTTCTTTTTTCTTCTTCTTCTTCGCCTAACGGGACTCAGTCGTAGATCCGGAAGTCATGGCAGTGGATAAGAAGCCATTATCAGCGGGAAAGCGGATAACCGCAATGGATGAAAGAAGTTACTGCAGCCGTTAACTTTCGACTCGCGCTTAACTTAGTTTTCAAAACGGCGATTGATTCTTTCAGGCAAGCGCAATATATAAACTCATGCAACAATTTTTTATATGCGACTATGTACTACCAAGACGTTTATGGCTTTATGAGATTTTTATTTTGCTTCTATTTGTTAGCATACATACAAATACGTACCATCCCCCCGAAAAACTAAATACATAGGGCCTAACAACAACCCCCAGAAAGAAAGATTTTAAAATGTCATTACATTTTTACCGACTGACTAAACAAAGCGTCATCAGTTAAAAAAAAAAGATTTTGGCCGAATGACCGAAAAAACAAAAACAGAAACAGGTCGTCATAAAAAAGTGGCCGATCATATGGTATTGTCGGTGGCTCAGCCGTCCGCTCAAAAGTCCGCCCAAAACGGAAGGGCTTTTTAGCGTGGCGTTGTACACAAAATGTGCAGTTCTAAGAGGATTTCTGCAGTTGTAAAAGCACTTCCATGCAGTTGAAACTAGTAAAAAATGTCAGTGTCGTCCGATTGGAGGTAATTTACCATGGAGGATGGAAAAGAAAAGAAGGGGTTTTGCAGTTCTAAAAATTTCTTTAAAACAACCCTGCAAAACGGGACCCCCAAGAATGCCAAATCCCTCCCAAAGCAGGGTGGCTAGATTGAACACTGGCCAGTGTAGCCAAACGGGACATTTTTTATGCAAGCGGTTAGACATCTGACAGTCTTGAAAAATCGATTCGTCTTCATGCTTCACTGTTTCGTCTCGCATGGCTGCATCTGCAACGCTCAGTTGAGCTGACCACCAGGGAGATTTTTTTAAATAGATTGCTATTCTTACCCCATTCGATGTTGTTTCCATTTTGTCCTATGCGCGTTAGTTATGGTTCATCTCGGGCGCTATTATATATCCTGTTAGAAGTGACCCGAAAGGATTTGGAAACGTTGTTCCATTCGTTCACCACTGTTCGTAATAAAACACGTAGGCCTACAGCGACAAAGCATCATGCCATCATGGGTCCCAGTGGCGTAGCCAGGGATTTATGATGGGGTGGGGTTTATGGTCTGGCCGAATACCCTTCCTGGCACCAACCCAACAGTATTACAGGGAATAAAAAGTGAATAAAGTAACAGGGAATAAAGTAAGAAAACCAGTAATTATTATTACTACAAACAATAATTGCTCTGTTTTGCTTATTTAGGATAAGTGAATAAATAACCTTTTAAAAACCTTTTTCATAAACGTGTTGGGGGTTAAACCCTTAAACCCCCTTGTCTACGCCACTGATGTTGCCCGCTTCAAGTATCGCACTGGGAGTCGAAACCAGGACACAGAAAAATATGTGAGAAAATTCAAACTGCGAAAGAGCAGACTAGAAGCTTTTCAAGAAAACCCATCAGTTCCTTGGCTGTTATCTCTATTAGCTCTTGCCACCTGATCGCGAGGACATGCATGTAGGCCTATAATAGCCCTAGGTATAATTATTATTCCGCAAGAGAGGACATTCTTTCATACTGCCTCTCGTTGAATCAAATTTGTTCTAAAATATTTTCATCAACAGATGCGTTATTAATTTATTATATTTAGCTGCGTATGCGTGGCTTTAAAATCTGCTGTTAATAATATTAATTGTCGCAGCATATTTTTTAAACGTTGGTCTACGTTATCGTTTTATGCGATGTATAATGTAGACCATATGTGCGCTTTCGGATGCAAACAAAGTCCTCTAACTTACTATACTCGCATTAATCACGAAGAGATAATCTGTTTGTCGTCGTGATATTGTGCTCACCCAGACGGCCACGTTAGTTGAGCTCAACACGGATCCAAAGTTGTATGGCCAGCGGTTAGTTGTCCCGCAAGGCACACTGACGACTAGCTGCAGTGGACGCTTTAAACTTTGCTATCGAAAAATGTAATGGAACTCTCTGAAGTTGTGAAGTGGAGATCCGAAAGAGTAGGTCTACAGGGTTGGAACCGGAAGGCGAAGAATCAAATGGAGTCCGAAGGCAAAGTCCTGGGCACATGAATAGGCATTAGGCTATATAATATATATATATATGGCTAGCTAAAGACAAGGTTTAGGGTACAGTGCCACCCAGTCAGGGGCGGATCCCCAGGGGGTGCAAATCCGGCCATGGCCCTATTGAGAAACACCTATAGAACGTGCACCCCATTTGGTTACAACAAGATTTCAACAGTGGGTTTCAATGGCATATTTTCAAGACAATTCGGCTAAATGACTAAAAAAAGGTAATCAGATTTTTTGGCATAGACATCAAAAAATTTTCCCAAAATTATGCCCCTCCCTTCGAAAATTTATGTATCCGCCCCTGACCCCAATAAATGAGGGCATGGCCAAATTCCCCCACCCCTCCCTCAAAATAGACCATACTCGTCTGCCGAAATTGTTTTGGCAAATTTTATATGAAATTATTTTGTGGTAGAAACGATTCGAGGACGAATGATCAGCTGCAGCGATTTCTATACTTAGTCAAATTAGCTCATACAAACCAATTTCTTATATTGTGCTTCTGACTTATTTCGATGCATTAGAACAATTGCAAACATAGAAATATAATATTATAGAAATGCTTTGTTGCGGCGACGACACTGATTCTCCAATAAACCATCTTCTGGCGGCCATTTTGTTGGCCTCGAGGTCGCGCTATAGGATTGCTATAAGAACTTTGTTTCTTTGTTTTTAAATCATATTTATCCATTGAGCAATCACTAAAACAGCTAGGTAGGGGAGAACGGGGTTGGAAGTAACGCGTATTGGTTGTAACAGGTGCTATTACAGCTAAACTAAAAGGCAGTGAAGCAGACTAGTTATGTCATGTTTATCTAAAATGCACTTCCGGTTTATGGTTCATGAAGAATTATTTCTGAGAAGCTTTGGTAAGTTTTTATCGGCAAAAATATGTTTTCTACCATGAAAAGTAATTTTTTCGCTTAGACTGTTTTTATACTGGCAGGACCAAACAAGGCTTTACCAAAACTTACTAGGCATTAAAAGAAAGAATAGGAACGGTCGAATAACATGGCTGGAACTATTTTCGGCGGTTGTAATTGATTGCTGCCATTTTTTTCATTTAATCCAAACCGCATGGGTGGGGGCAGATTGTAACATTACGTTCGGGGTTGGTCGTAACACTGTTACAACCAACCCCCATTATTGTGGGTCATAATCTTTTACTTAACTTGTCTGAATATCGTAATCGTAATCGTAATCGTAATCTCGAAACTTCTACAGCGCCCACAAAAGCCAAGTCGCGGGAACCAGCTTATTCACAGGCGCTCAATCAAAACAAAATCGATAGGCAGCGGGTCAAGTCCGGAGAGTCAGGCAGGCAGATAGATGGACGGCTAAGGTGGGTGATGTTTAGAGTTGAAGTGGCGGGGGATGTAAGGAGAAGAAGAATCAGGATAGGATTTTTGAAAGAGCAATGTTTTCAGTTTTGAGTGAAAGACCTGTGGGGAGATAGCGAGAGGTGGAGTTTTGGTGAGTTCGTATGATGGGTCGGAAGTTTGCCGAAGTGCTGGCGGAAGTTTGTTCCAGAGAGGTGGAACGGCAATGGCTATGGAGCGGTTTGCGAATTTCAGTGATGAAGTGATGGGAGGGCGAAGCAGTGTAATGGAGGATGAGGAGCGTGTTGAACGAGGTGGCTGGATGGTGAACAACTGACGAAGGTAGAACGGCTGGGATGATTGAAGTGTATTGTAAGTGAGTGAGAGGACTTTGTATTCGATGCGTTCAGGTATTTTGAGCCAGTGAAGTGATTTCAGGACAGGAGTGATGTGGTGACGTTTGGGGGTTTTCGTCACTGCACGGGCGAGGGCATTCTGGATAGCTTGGAGGCGGTTAATTTGGGTTATATCAATGTTTAGGAAGAGAGAGTTGCAGTAATCAAGTTTCGCATGAACTATGGATGTGGCTATTGTGGATGCAGTTTTAAAGTCAAGCATAGGTCGGATTCTGCGGAGATCTCGTATGTGCATGAAACAAGTGCGGGAAAGTTGGGTTATGTGGTCGGAGAAGCTAAGATGCTGGTCAAAGATTACACCTAGGTTTCGGACAGGAGAATTTGCGGAGAAAGTGTGGTTGGAAGAAGAGTCATTGTTGATGGAAATAGAGGGATCAGGAATTTTCTTGAGTTGCTCTCTGAGGCCAATTAGTATAAATTCTGTCTTGGAGGGGTTAAGGCAGAGGAGATTTGAGGTCATCCAAGAGGTGATTTGGGTGACCACAGAGAGAAGATTATTTATGGAGTCAGAGAAGCTGCTTGGAGAGAAAGAGATGAATAATTGGGTGTCGTCAGCATATAGATGATGGTCGACTGTGGATGCTTTTATGAGTGAACTGAGTGGAGTGGTGTAGAGGATGAACAAGAGGGGCCCGAGGACAGAACCTTGCGGAACACCACAGGTGAGGGGGCGTGATTGAGATGATGTTTCAAGTGTTTTGACTGAGAAAGTGCGTGATGAGAGATAAGACTGAATCCAAAGGAGAGCAGTGTCGGTAAAGCCAAAGCAGGAAGACAGTCTTTGGAGTAGTATGTTATGGTCGATGGTGTCAAAGGCTGCAGAGACATCAAGGAGGCAAAGGCAGGAGACTTGTTGATGAGAGATGGCAGAGACAAGTTTATTGTAGAGTGAAGTGAGAAGTGTTTCGGTGGAGTGCTTTTTAGTAAAGCCGGACTGGTTTGGGTTAAGGAGTGAATTTGAAGTCAAGTAGTCATTGATGCGAGAGAGTACGACACGTTCTGTTAGTTTAGAGATGAATGAGAGGTTGGAAACAGGTCGATAATTAGAAAGGATTTCCTTATCAAGTGATGGTTTTTTTAGAAGTGGAGTTACCAAAGAATGTTTGAAGAGGAGGGGAAAGTTGCCAGTAGATAAGGAGAGGTTGATTATTTGTGTGATGATGGGGACAATGATAGATGCGCACTCTTTCAGTAGGGCGGTAGGTATAGGGTCGAGTTCGCACTGCTTGTTTGGGAGAGATTGTAATAAATTGGACACTTCAGACTCTGATGTTGGGCTAAAAGCAGATAGTGATGATTGAGGTGGGGAAGACGGAAGGTCGTGAGTGGAGGAGGGTGTATCTGCAGGTGAGTCGATGGTAGATTTTGAGAGGAGTGATTGCAGAGAGAGACGGATAGTAGTTACTTTGCCAGAGAAGAACGAACAAAATGAGTCAGCGATTGAAGAAGATGGTAGAGAGTTTGGAAGTGGGCTAGAGGAGTTCCGATGTAGGAGTTGGTTTACCGTTTTCCAGAGAAGACGAGGATTACAAGATCGGGATTGAACTAGTGAGGAGTAAAACCTCTTCTTGGCCATTGCCAGAAGGTGATGGTATTTGTTTGTAGCAGCTTTTAGAGCAGAGAGGAGTTGAGGGTCATGGGTTCGTTTGTAAGTACGCTCAAGGCGTCGACGGAAAGATTTGAAGGCCTGGAGGTAGGAGTTATACCAAGGGTTGTTAGAGTGAGAACCAGATTTGGTAATAGTAGGAGCGTGTTTGTCGAGGATCATGGAGAGAGTGGTGTTGTGTAACTGTAGAGAATATGTAACTGTAGAGTAAATTAAAGAATCAAACAGAAATGAGAACTTACAAAAGAAGAGGTAACCGTGGACAGACTACAGTGGATGTGATGAATGACGCGGCCGAAGAAGTTTTAATGCATGATCGGCCATGTCGACAAGTAGCCAGAGAGTTCTCGATATGTCATGGATTATTGATGCGATATATTCGGAAGCTTCAATCGTGTGGACCAGGAATGACAATAGATATTGGGTACAAACGAAATCGTCAAATTTTTACCGACAATCAGGAAGCTAAGCTCACAGAATACATTAGACATGCTGCGTCAATTTGCTTCGGACTCTCACCAGGGGATGTTAGAAAACTTGCATTCGAAGGTTTGGGTCCACTATTCCGAGGGTCCACTATTCCGAAGGTCCACTATTCCGAACCTTAACTCTAAACCTAACCCTAAGCCTAACTATAACCCTAACACTAACTCACCCCAACCATAACCCTAACCATAACCCTAACCCAACCATAACCCAACCATAACCCTAACCCACCGTAACCCTAACCTGGCTAACCACCAAGGATAACGAACAAAATATAGCGGATATTCGGAATAGTGGACCTTCGGAATAGTGGACCCTCGGAATAGCGGGCCGACACCCATTCGAATGTGCACTGTTATATGAGATTCAGATTCATGGTTCATGGAATGAAAATAAAAGGGTAGGTAGGGACTGGTTCAGTTCCTTAATGAAACGTAATACTGACATATCAGTGCGGTCACCAGAACCAACCTCCATTGCAAGGGCTACGAGTTTTAACAGAAACACAGTTCAAGCATTCTTTGCGAAACTTGCACAAGTCAGATCGCTATGGGTTTCAACCAGGGGAGTTCTGGAACATGGATGAGAACGGGGTTACTACCGTTCAAAAACCGAGCAAAGTGGTTGCTCAAAAGGGACTGAAACAGATCGGTGCAGTTACTTCTCAAGAAAGGGGCACACTGGTAACTGTGGTTGTAGCAATCAACGCTATGGGAAATTCTGCACCGCCCATGTTCATTTTTCCTAGGAAAAATTACAGAGATCATTTCATTAGAGGAGGGCCACCTGGTTCTGTCGGAGCAGCCAACAAATCTGGCTGGATGACAGAAAATGAGTTTGTTGTATTCATGAAGCACTTTGTTAACCATAGTCGTTGTACGGTGGAAAGGCCTGTTTAAAGTGGTCCCATCTTGCCTGCACAGAAGGGGTCCAAACTACATTTGTCATCATTGCGATTCGGATTCTGATGATTGAATTTTCTATCCAAACTTGGCTCAGGGCTAAATAAATAGACTTTGCCTATAGCTAGGCTACCAATTTGATCAGATAAAAGTAGGCTAAGCTTTCTCAGTTCCTTCCGTTCCTTTCAGAACATTTGGTGACATGTCGATAAGATAAGAATAGCCTATAGGCCTAGATCAGTGTACAATTACATAGGCCTAGATCAGTGTAGGCTACTATACTTGCAAACTGTGGGGTAAGTTGTAACACATGGTACAACTTACCCCACATGCAGGTACAACCTGCCCCCACAAGGGGTAGGTTGTAACATTTCAGTTACCCTACTTTTTTTCGCAATTTGTTCTTATATGTTTAACTCGGTCACATAACAAGTATAATGATTATAATAAGCAATAAATAGACTTTCGTTTGCAATATTATTTGTTTCTTTATCTCTTATTGTTTTCACACAACCAGACAAAATGTCGAAATTGTTACTTCCAACCCCGTTCTCCACTACTATACGAATCGACAGATAATAGCATTGCTCTATGGTTAGACCTGCGGGTAACAGATTCAACGTGAACAGTGTGGTGAGAAAGCACATATTATAATCTTGACCCTGGCCTATGCCTAGAATGCGTCTGCATTTATATAAAAGTGAAAACCAAATGACATTAGACTGTCCATGTGTCGATAATGTATCCTTTACTGATTTGCATGTAGAATTGAACGCTAGTGCTATCATAGGCAGAAATGTTTCTCAGGCAAACAAATTCTTTTCCACGTAAGAATCTGCAGCTTTTCATTAGTTATTGATGGAATTTCTGCGAAGGGCCTTCAGATGCAATCGAGTTTTATGCCGAAGAACATTTGACATTGACTGTGGTGATCTGTCATTTTTCCATGGGAGTCTGGGACTAAGTGACCGGCGCATGTCTACACGTTTGACTGTTGTTCGACAAGTGAAAGTCAAAATACTGTAGGCGTTAGGACAGCCTTAAAAACTGTTATACCTAAATGATATTTCAGTTTTAATCAAACATTCCACCTATAGTATTATAGTCGATAGATGAAAGCCAGAAATTAGATGGAAGTGGTAGTGGATGAGTTTTTCCATTAGACCTATAATATCTCAAAGTTATTCTATAGAAATGAGGAAACCAGTATAATAGCGCCAGTCCAAAATCATACAAAAGAGGGAGAGCGCCGTCAGCGGCCGTTGTTACCATAGGATGTTGCTAAGCATTGGATACATAAACAGGCAGGGAAATAAAAGTCAATGGGCCAATGGGATTTAAGAAAGAGAATTCACGCATAATCATAATTTAGCTATAGGCCCAAATCGTAATAGAAAAGAATAGTCTTTAAACGTCTGAGCACGCATACACTGAGTGAGTCTATAGCCTAAGTCACGGGATCATCTCATAAGCTGGCACCCTTGAGAAAAATAAAAATACGGTGCAGTCGTGGTCAGTTTTGGTTCAAAATTCTCAACCAAGGGTCACTCGGATCTAACCAAAAGTCGATACTGTCACTTTTGAAATTTGACTCGTTGCTTTCTCGCATTGCTAAACATTCTTCTCAAACTGTTTGCAGTTGCCAATAATGTAAATAGCGATGACTGCGATGTGGACGAAAACTGATCTGTCTCTCTGTTGGATTCACGACCTTTAAGTGTAAACTGTCTCCGCGGTTGATGAAAAAGGCGATTTCAATGAGTGCGTTCAACTGTCAAGGGACGATCGCACTGGTTCTTTCTTGCAAGATAATTATGTTAGTTGAGGACAAACATGAGTATCGTTAAGTATAGCAAACGAACAACATGGCCGCGGACATTGCCCGCAGCTATAAGTATATATAAATATATATATATATGTGGTTATTTATATAGCGCCTTAGCCATAAACCTCACGAACGCGCAACCAAGTGTTCTGCATCATATTATTAGACATTTCCAAGACTTTCAATTAATTATTCTGCAAGGTCACGTGATCATCCTATGATAACAAGAGGCAGATGTAAATAACAATAACCTATGTCACGAATAAATATAGTAGGCTAATACAGGCCTAATGTATCTTTCTAGGCTAATTTTTTTCTAAATGCCCACTATTTGCATAATTTATGACTGCCTGTCGCAAATATAGTGGTCGGCCAGACCATCATAATTATTATTATTAATTAGGGACTTAGGACTATATTGCGGCTCTGTCTAATGCACAACGATAGCACATCAAAACCAAACTATAATCTATTTTTATCCTAACACAGAGAGACTTCGACTTAAGATGATAAAGCAATTTGAAAGACGTGTAGCCAATGCCTTATGCCGAGAGCTATTAGCGTTTGACTATAGAATGGACAGACGCAGGAATTATAGTCTATTTCTAAAACTAGGTTAATCGAGGCTCGTTAAGTAAGAACAACTGTTGAGCGTCTCTGAGGAGCCACATAGGCTAAACTTACGTGATTGAATAATTGATTGAATTCTTGGTTTGGGCGTGTAACAAGGATGGCATATGATAATGACATAGCCTCCACAAATATTATTAAATTTTCAATTTAATTTGTTACCCACAGCAGTATAGAATATCATTGTACATTTACACTGTCGGCAGATTAGCCTGTGTTATAGCCATGATTGGTTATATCGTGGATAAGCCTGCAACGTTCAGAAAATATTATGGCTTTAATCATGATGGAGGATCTAAGGACACAGCGCAATTGGACATGAGAGGAGCTGTAGATAAAACGAGGAACAGAACCATTTGAAGAAGTCTTGTTAAAGCCTCATCGTCGGCATAATTATGCCCGAGGGAGAGAAGAAATAACAAAAAACTGCACAAAATGTTTGTGCACAAAATGTTCATGAACAAAATGTCTGTGCAAAATGTTTGTTCCAAAAATTTTGTGCGGCGGCGCATTTTCTTTTAGAACAACCCGTTTTGTGTAGAACTGCTCGCTAAGAAAGCCCTGATGTTTTCTGAACGTTGTAGGCTTATCCACAATATTATCACACATGGCTATAATCACATGGACAATATCCGCTCCACGTCTTTATGTTAAAAACACTGGTCATATCCACACGACAATGTAAAAGTATCCCACATCATGACCACGAGAACACAGCCTGGTAACACATTCCTATTTGCACAGCCATCATCTTAGCCATGCCAACTCAACACAGCCGATGTCCATAGACTCATCTATCAAAATCTGACCATATCCTCGTAACCACGATTCTGACCGCAGCCCAAAAGACTAGCAACATCCCTGCAATATACATCACAACAGATAGCATTGCTAGCAGCGCTCGTTTAAAGACGCGAAAGCAGAATTCGTCTTGTAACAGTCAACCTTATTGGTTCGTGTAACAGTCAATCTTATTGGTCCACTGCTTCTTCTTCGCTGGCTCCTCCATTCGTCCAGTGAAGTCGAAAGCAGACTGACCGACCGACCGACCGACCGATCGATAGCATCATCGTCATCGCAATGCGTTGCGTTAATCCATCATAGACTGCGACGTTGAAGGCATTACGGGCGATCGGCGTTCGAGGCGAGAAATACAAGCGCCGCTCTTGAGAAGCGCTCTAAGTGACTGGCCATCATCATCACCATCACCATCATCATCACCATCATCATCATCATGCTCCGCATAGGAAAGCCAGGCGCTGGTGTTTTCTGCCTTCGTATGCCTTGAGGTGCTTCTATTGCATTAAGCACATTGGCTTCCGTCAAATAGCTCGACGTGAGAGAGACAGACAGATAGACAGATTGAGACACAGACACAACCAGGCAAAGAGACACAGACACGGACAGACAGAGAGGGACAGACACATAGTGAGAAGGACAGACACACAGTGAGACAAAGAGACAGATAGACAGAGAGGGTAGAGACAGAGACAGAGTGGGGGAGAGAAAGACAGAGACAGACAGCGACAGAGACAGAGACCGACAGAGATAGACACAGACAGAGAGTCAACGAGAGAAACAGAGACAGACAGAGACAGACAGAGAAAGAGTGGGACGACACGTCAGTCATCTCTCACGTCAATTCCAGAGAACAATGCAGCCACAGGAGAAACTGGACATAACACCTAAGTTGATGGAGAATAGACTTGACGTTCATCCTGCCCCACGGCAGCACCAGTCCATCCATAATTCCATATCCACTGTTGTTCTAAACCTCCTCAAAATGCCACAAAAATCCACACTAAGCAAAG
>OX457039.1:66107962-66112962 GCA_949752735.1 Lumbricus terrestris
GAATCTTCTTAGCGAGAGGGATGTAAATAATGACTCCACTAGTGAACTCTTGGGGGCAATCTGCTGCCATGCAATATCAGAGGAAGAACCAGCAGCTGCTAGACGCGATGGAAAGGACAAACAGCGACTCAATATAGGACAAAAACTAATCATCTCTCAATCTGTGCTTACTATATATCACGAAAAGCAATTATGCAACAACGCGAGTTAACAAAGAGAACTTAAATACATTCAGGAATCCAGATAGACTAAGCTTAGCCTATATATTGAGTAAAATGGCAAGACAGTAAGACTAGAGTAATGAAGGAGAGTTCAAAACGACACGACAGTCATATTTTTCATAGAAGAACATAAATTGTTGTATGAGAGCTTTGTGGCATAAATGGTATAACTTGCTATTTTAGCTTTTCAAAACTCAGAAGAAACCCTCAAACGTGGTTAACTGGACAAAAGCACCATGAATGATGACTCGGGTTCTGTTTCTGATCTTTTCACCGTTCAGTTGCAGATACTATCGACTTTAACCATCTGTCTCTTTACCTGTTTGGTCTTCTGATGTTATACACACACTTGAAAAGGAACATTGCCAAAGCTGTCTCACCATAAAATTATAATTACGTCTGTTGATGAGTTTCTTTCCGTCTGAACGATTTTAATTTTTGGCTATGATTAAATTTAGGGACTAAGATCCGAGGAAGTAATTTATTGTGACATGTCTGAAATTCTGAAAGTTAGTCTTGATGCAAATATGTCATTGTACATATATGTGGCTATAGCGATTGAGTTTCTACTCGAGAGTCTTACAATTATACTGCAAGAGTAAAGAAATAGATTGCTACGCTTACTGTAGCCTACGTAATCGGTCAATGGTGAATCGGTTCTTCTCAGTCATAATTTTATATAAAGTAGCCTATTTATAGTCCAAGTAGAAGCACGCACAATAATTTATTGTAGGCTACATTGCACCTTTTTGCACAAGCTGCATTCGATCAAACATGTACATTGCACTCGCATCGAAAGTTTATCCATGTTACTTTTAATAATATATCTTATGTGCTCCTGTGTCCTATCTATGCCAGGATCGCAACTAATTATTATTGATCATTATTTATCAGATCTAATCTACGTCCCACGTTGGAGTTCATGGTCTGCCACTCAGACTTTGTAATCGTCGCTGTTTTCTTCATCTCACAACAACAACAAAACGAAGACCATACATGTGGTAGGAGAGCAGCAGCGGTTGAGACGACTTAATAGAATAAAAAGACGTAGCAAAGAACATTGGACAGCGAGATAATGGAACTGTAGCGCTATGCTGATCTCTATTCAGTTCGACAGAAAAGATGCATCACTTTAATTCACTTAGACCAGGTTGTTCATTAGCGCTCAATCAAAACAAACGCGCTAGAGTCAGATGGCTTTATCGGAATCGGTTCATGGTAATTGTTCTCGGTCAGTCTAGTGAAACAATGTGATAGGATTAGTGAAAGAAATGCATATAGCTTCAGTAAAGCCTGGTCTGGAGTGAATGGATGAAGCTCCCTGGCTTACAAGTCAGTCTCCTATATTTCCATCTAGGCCTACCATTGATTCTTCCATTTCCATCTATTAAAGATCCTTAAAAAATTATCCATAAACACTGTTTTCCGCGATCTTCATCCTAACCTGCTTTCGTCAAACGTCTTATTATAATAGGCCTACCCGAATTGTTCGTCGACGATGCTGCAAGTCACAAACACAAACACTACACACTCCAGATCTATAGACACAAACACTACACACTCCAGATCCATAAACACAAACACTCCACACTCCAGATCCACGAGATCGATACTTCGAGAGAAAAAGCACACTAGAAACAGGTTGTGAAGCTGTCCAGATCAGAGTTGGACTTTCGTCGGCTCCAGATTACTTTGTCTCCAAATCCAAAAGACGAATTCTAACAGAAATATGAAGTAAAAAATAGTGAATTTGCTTTGAATTCTATGCTGTTTCAGATTGCCAATTATTGACTGCAGGCGTGGCCTGTCTTCCGATCTCTCCATATGCCTTACATGGACAGTTTCGATTATTTCTTGCCAATGAATCGCGGTTTTTAAGGCGGTTTGTTTAGAAGGATCGATCGATCGAGCAGCGTCTGTGTGTGTTTCGATAAGAGCCATAATTAATATGGAAAAAGAAAAGAAAAGAGATCAAGACAGAAGACGGAATGAGTTGAAAGAGCGGACAGAGATCGAATGAGTGAATGTAACGAGTGACAAGTGATGCATTGACAAGTAATGTGATGTTTCGTGTTTCGTGTGTTGTAATGTGATATAATGCGGTGCAATTTGTTGCTATAGCCCTATGTCATGCTATGCGATACAATATATGTAGAGTCGGTTGGCGTCAGGTTAGGTGTCGTGCTGGTCGGTTAGGTCAGGCCTGGTGACGTCATTAGATACTGTCGAAAAATGCTGTATATACCGGTCCCCGATACTTCAATTAGGCCTATGTCAAAAAGTGTTGCGCCACGTTATGTGTAACCTGGTGCAATGTGCTGCTGTGCAACGTATGAAGCAGCGTCTTTCTGTTCTCGCTTGGCGTCATTTGACCCACAGCTGGTCACTCAATCACCGACCGATGCTTCAATATGGCGTCGTCAAAGAAATGATTCGATTAAAAGACGTTGGTATACTACGTCATCCGTCGTTGTCATGGTAACCACACTCAGCAGCCCAGCATTTAGAACGCGTCGTCTCTCATTCCAGATGCGTTCTATCTATTCAATCGTCCATCCTCCGATCAGATCAGTTCAGTTCTTCTTCATCTGCGTCTCTTCGACATCGATTCGTCCATCGAATGTGACAGCCAGATTCATCTGCTAACATATACGAAGGCCCTTCTCCTTCTCTCACCACCGTTTGTATACAATATACATCAGAAGATGAAGCTATAGAAGATGAAGACCCGAGACTTGAGACTTGAGACTTGAGACTTGAGGCAGGTGTCAATCTTGTCGTCTTGTAATTTATTCGTGCATCGTACATTCTCGATATAACTCACCCAAACCCTAAGTCATCCAATCCCCAATCGCCTACATGTATAATTTCCAATTCCCAAATCTCCAATCGTGCGCCCAGTCTTTAACCACCCAATTCCAAATCACCCAATCTCCAATAACGTGATCCCAAATTATCCTATCTCTAATACCAATCCTCCAATGTCCAATCCTCAATCACTCTGTACCCAATCACCCAATCTCCAATCACCCAATTACCAACCACCCACTCCTCACTCAGCCAACCCAATCACCTATAATCAATCCTCAATTTCCAAATCTCCAATCGTGCACCCGTCTTTAACCACCCAATTCTAAATCACCGAATCTCCAACAACGTGATCCCAAATTATCCAATCTCTAATACCAGTACCCAATCTCCAATCCTCAATCACCCAATCGCCGTTCACCCAATCTCCAATCACCCAATCCCCAATCACCAAATCCCCAATCACCAATCCCCGTTCACTCAATCCCCAATTACCCAATTCTCAATCACCCAATCCCCAATCCCGTTCACCCAATCCCCAATCACCCAATTCCAATTTCCAATCCCGTTCACCCATCCCCAATCACCCAATTTCCCACTCACCCAATCCCAATCCCCCAGTCACTCAATTCCCCAATCCCCCATGCAGTGTTCTTCCGAGTTGCATTCGACGTTCAGTGTCTCATTCTTTGCATCTGAAATAATTCTCAACAGACATCGCCGATCAAGAGGCGGCTCACTGTCTCTCCCCCATCTCTCCCCCATCTCTCCCCCATCTCTCCCCCATCTCTCCTCATCTCTGCCACATCTCTGCCACATCTCCCCACCATCTCTCCCCCATCTCTCCTCATCTCTCCCCCATCTCTCCCACATCTCTCCACCATCTCTCCCCCATCTCTCCGCCTCTCAATTCGTTCTTGTTCAACTCTTCATTCGTAGGCGATGATGTCCAGCCGTAGATCCCTTCCTCTGCAATCCAGGTCTCTACCATTTCAAGTCCAGTTGAACCACAGTCTGATTGAATCAATCAACTCCTGCGACCATCGGATGTTTGAAGCATAATGCCGCAGGATGTGAAGACAACGACATTAGTCATGCACCAGATCATCGTGCTTCCAATCCTCCGGGCAATTATATATTGGCCGCCGACTTGTTTGCTCGTGCATTAGGCGAACCGAAGAAAAGCAAAATGGCGGACAAGCGCAATATGTTGGTAACGAAACCCGCTTGCATGGTTGTATGTGTTTGCGCGGACCTATGGCAATAGAAACCTCTGCTGTCATTTTAGTGAAGCTCTTAGAATGAACTTTTGCTTCTTGTCGTTACTCTGCTATAAAGCCATTCAGACCACTATAGAAAAAGAGCCTTTAATATTGGAATGTCCCAAATATATAGGCCTACTAAGTACTGTTATGCTTAGGTAATAGGTAATATAAGCTATAGGCCTTATTCTCATAATTGGAAGGAGGTTTACCTTTGACAATCAATTATTGCTTCTAGCAAGGAACAGTGTTGGATCTGATGTTTGACAGAAAGAACATTGAGGGCACGCTTGTGCGCTGCTCTATAAGAGAGGGCCTATAGGCCATAAATTATAGTTAACTCATGGTTCGTGTGATTCTTAACAATTGTTCCGCTGTGTTTGACCGTACAATGATTGATGTTAGACGTTGAAATTTTATCGACATCACATAACAACAGCATTTGACATCATTTTATATTCCAGCGCAGACAGCGCATCTCAGTAAATCATGAAGAGGTTCTTTATATATTCTCAAAATGAATGAATGAATGAATGAATGAATGAACGAACGAATGAAAGAGTGAATGAATGAATGAGTGAATGAACAGAATAATTTTGCCTATAATCAGCAACAGCAGTAGCCAGTATAATCATAATCATCGCCATTATGATAATAATCATGGCCATAATGATAATCATAATCTTGGCCATAGTCTAATGATAATAAT